>CM053753.1:45964449-46046736 GCA_028658305.1 Pachyuromys duprasi | reverse complement strand
ACTGATTTTTGCCTGTAAGGTAGAGCTAGGACTGGCATCACTCCTGCAGTAGTGCTGGTGAAGGTAGGGCATGGTCTAGAATCAGCACTCGTGGTTTGACTGTAACTGACCTGGCAAGCCAATCCTTCCCACAAAGCTTCAGAGTCTAGTCTCTCCATCTATTCGTTTTCAATAAGAACGGGGGAGGTGACTAGCAGCTGGATTTGATCAGCAGTTCTCATCAGCACTGGCAGTGCCTGAGAGCTTGTTAGAAATCAACATACATGACCCCTACCTAATCATCTTGTTAAAGGGTCCTGGGAGGCGGGGAGAGCCGAGAACACCCACCAGTGGCTGATGCACCTACTGTGAGAACCACTGGACAAGGGTCATGGTCTCATGACCCTCCCAGCTCTAACAGCTCTTCAAGCTTCCTTGGCTTGGCATCACCACCACCCTTGTCCCCCAAACACACACACACACACACACACACACACACACACACCTTCGACTCTGATCTGGTATGAACGGTAAGTCAGCTGGGTAGCACATGTGATTGAGTTTGACAGCTTCCTCCTGTGATTAATACAGAAGGCCAAAAGACACAGTCGTTTCCTCCAGGGAACTTTATTCCATTTACCACCTCAGCAGTACATATTCTGTCACTGTTCCTAAAAATAAAAATCAAAATGTAAAGGACAATCAGCCTTTTAAACACAGACAGACATAGGGCACTATCTTTAAAAATAAAAATTAAAAAATTAAAAAAAACAACTGTAAGGGGTTTTTTCCTGGAGTAAATCAATAAGGAAATACTCTAAAAATCTTAGAAATGGGGTCTTTGTAAACCCAGTGGTCTCTTTTTTAATAGGAACCCACCTGAGTGAGTTAGAGCATTTGTTTTGTATGCCAGAGGTACATGTAGACATAACAAATCATTTCTTGTTTGGTCTTTATGTATCAAAATAGTAAAATAATCCCAGCAAAACATAACAATATACTCCTGTATATCCCACATTAGGAAGAAAGAGGCAAGGGCAGCCTCAGCTACATAATGAGTTCAGGGCCAGCCCGAGCTTCACAAGAATATCTGAAAATATATTAAAAAGAATAGAACAATCAGACAAAGCTTAAAAGTATGATAATATACCACAAAACTACTAAGGACTATTAAGACCACAACTCTTGACCTAGCACCTAAAATTACCATGGAATCAATGAACAAACGAACACCTTAGTATTGTGGTACTAGCTAAAACCCTAGGCTAAAAGAACTAAGTTTTGAATTTAGTATGAAGAACTTAAACCTATCCATCTGTCTTGTGTCTATCCTTGCATGCTTCCATCCATCGATCCTTCAAGTGTATACTGCATGTCCGCCCAACTACAGGCAGGAATGAACGTTCTAATGAACTTAAAAGCCAAAGCTGAGACAGGCCAAGGGTTAACTACAATAAAAGCTGGGAAGTGCCCAGCAGTAAAGAAAAATGTCATGGGCAATAAGAAGAAATAACTGTTTCCTGTGTGGGGTAGATATTCAGGAATCGTGGCTTACTTCATGGAGGCTGTATTATCATGTTGATGAAAAGGAAGCGTAACCCATACTAAGGACAAACTGGGACAAAGGAGAGAGAGAGACAGAGACAGAGAGAGACAGAAAGAGAGACAGAGACAGAGACAGAGAGACAGAGAGAGAGAGAGACAGAGAGAGAGAGAGAAAGGCGTGGTGTGGAAGTCCCAAAGTCAGGGGGCTCCATTCAATAGTAAAACAAGAAAGATACACAAAGGACTGTCCACCCAGCAGTTCAGCCTCCACTCTACCCCTGGCCCCCACTGTCTTCTGCAGGACTCCCCCCTCCAATGCTGCTGGTACTGAGGACAGAGCTGCTCTGCTGCTGCCTGCTGAGACTTCCTGGCTCCTGGGCCATTCATCCCTCTAGGCACCAGTCAGTGGCCAGCACAGGCTCCACTGTTCTCACTACGCCATGTCTTTTACACTTCTGTTTTGTGTAATTTATAAAACACATACTGCCCACGAGTTTGTATTTTTAATTCCTGTAAGAAGTTTTGGGATCCAGTTTGTGTGAAAATCAGACTGCCACATGAGGTTGTATTGTATGATAAAAGATTCCAGGAATAAAACAGACAGTGCATCTTGCTTATCAGAAGCTCAAACACTGGTTCCACTCCGGATAGCACATACTTCCTCATGAATGAGTAGTCCTGGTTTTTCATCAACTTGCCCCCAGCCTTCTTGAATTAACTGCTAGGGGTAGTGCCTACTTTTCAGGGCTTCTTTTGCAAACATGTCTTGAGAAGATAATGTGTTCTGAGCTGTTGCTGATAAAAAAAAAAAAAACCCTCACAGGTAAAACTGGTGTACTGTGCAGGTCAATCTTTCAATGCATGGCAGGACACTGTGACTATTCCGAAGATGAGGAGGAGAATGGTGAAGAGCTTGAATCCAAATGCACGTTTCTGGGAGCTTGTGGGGTTCTGCCCACTCCTTCAATCAACAGCAGGACTCAAGGAATGCCTAGGGCCTCCCTGTCGCCTCCTCTAGGGCTTATCTCCTTCCACTGAAAGCAAGGGCATGGACTGCTTTACCAGAGTCCATTCAAGGACAAAAGGCTGGAGCAGGAGGAAAGGTAGGTCCCATTCCACTCCATCCTTAGCCAGCCCACATTATTCACTCGACATCAGACGCTATGCCAGGCTTTCCCATACAGAATCTTCTTCTGAATAGTAAAGTAAACGAAAACATTACAAGCTGTCTTGACTGGGGAGAGATGAGAACTTCATGTAGCATGGTACCCAGGACTGTTCCTCGTGGAGAGCCCAGTGAAGCCAACACAGAGTAAGTATAGAATGCAGGTCATAGGAGTGTGCGCCAATGGCAGCTTCTTAGCTGCAACCGATACTCATCGGCAACGTAAGATGTCAAAACTGCAGAACCCGGGGGTGAAGTGTGTGGAAATTCACTATACAGTGCTCACAGCTTTTCCTGTCCACAAAATTTTAAGTTTATATGCTGAAAGAACAATAACAACAAATGATCCCCATTCATCTATGTGGTCTCTCACTGTGTCCAAATCACTGTTCTGTGATGCAGCCGGGATAAGACATAACAACAGTGCCTAACATGCGTGAACTCCTTTATTCTGCCAACAATGTGAGACACGGTTTTCAGAGTCTCATTTTATGGATGAAAGAACAGAGGCCTAAAGAGACAAAGTAACAAGATGACACATTAGTGCACAGCCCGGTGCAAGTCTAGATAGATCAGCCCAGGAAACAAACCCCTGCTCTTCAGCCTATTTAAACCAGTGTCTTCCAAAGACTTTCAAGTGGCCAGCCTATCTAGTTCGAACAAAAAAAACTCATCACAAGAGATGAACAGTGAATACTACGCTGAATATTCACACTCAACAAAAAGCTTCTTAAGGCAAATTCTGCAAATCTCTACAGGAGAACCAGACCACACTGCCATTACCAATGGCTTTCCCACATCAAAGCACATCCCTGCACTTGTCCTGTGCACGCTGCCTTTTCTGGGACAGGGTTCTAGAAAACTTGTACCCCCAGTTCACAATATGGCCTCCAGCCTGCCACCTGATGGTACTGCACTCCTAGAGTATAAGTTCAAGAACATGGTGACATGAAGCACAGCTCTGTTTGATCTTCCAGGGTTTGCAATGCAAAGTAATAGTTACTAATTTTGCCAGGTACTTAAGAGTAGAAGGAGCATGCTAGCTGTGGTGGTACATACCTTTAATCCAGCACTAAGGAGGCAGAGGCAGATAAATCTCTGAGTTGGAAGCCAGTGTGGTCCACAGAGTGAGTTCTAGGACAGCCAAGATTACACAGAGCAACCCTGTCTCAAAAAAACCAAAAAGAATCAAAGGAGCAACTAACAATATCTTGCTCAATCTGAAGAAAAAAATTGTTTTCTCCTTACCCCCACTGTGGGCTACATAAGGGACAACACCAGCCTCGCTCACTGAACAAAGATGCTCAATAAATAATGGTTCGGAAGCACTGATTGTCCCTCAGAAAGATTAGTGGCTGGCCAGATCCAAAACCTCCTTCAGTCTGCCCCCAAATTGCAGCTATTTGTCTTTACAAGGTTCCTAAGTAGACAAAGAAAAGTTAGGCCAGGTGACAGAGACATGACTAAAGGGCAACATAAAGAAAATCAGTCTAGAAGCTGGAGCACAGGAGACTTAAGCACAGTATGGAATCCATGGAATGTCAGCCTACTAAGTGTGAACATGCAGCTACACTCACTACACAAGCTTCCTCAGAAAGCCAAGCTCAACAATGGTCTGATCAACAATGCAGGTTTACTGCAGCTAATGTTGACATAGTAAATGTTAAAACTCAGCAATTTCTACTTGAAATATGCCCTTTCTACTTAGATGGGACTTAAGTGCTCCCAAGCCTAATACTGACATGTCATTGATGGGTAAATAGACTTAAATAAGGAAATATTCATGCTTAAAAATAGAACAAGGAAAAGTCTCCCAGTTCTTCTCCAGATACCTGTTTCTTTACAGGTGTGAAAACCAGGAGAATACTGCAGAGACTGAACAAATGCATCCTGGGGTCATATCTTCAGAGCTACAGAGGACTACATTTTGTAGATTATCTCTGTATCATCTAGCACTTCCCACCTGCTGGTTTCTACTAGAAAGAACATTGGTAGAATTATTTGTGGTGAAACATACAACAGGACATATGACAGAATAGCTGGACTTAAATGAAAATGATCACACAAATAAAAAAAACTGAAAAACCAAAGTGATTCACAAGAATAAGAAAAGCTAGGAAGGATGGAAAGATGGGGGGAATGCTATATAACAGAATAAATGGAAACTGACTTAGGATAATGAAGCTGCCCACTGAGGAGTCAAGACTGACTCTCAAGCCAGGCTGCATGTTCTTAAGGATCTGGCTCTGCCTCAGGCATGGCATCAGGCGAACTGCAAAATATGCAGTGATCACGCCTGCAAATGACAGTTGCTCAGTTGGAGCAGAACCCAAAGCAGAGAGTTGGGTACCAAATGGTCTCCTGCCTCTTGCCCTCCAGACTCAAGATGTGATTAAAAACTAACCTAAGGTATGTTAGCAATCATCACGAGAGCAACTCCGTAATTATTTGGCTCCCTGCCAAGTTACTCTACTTATACAAAGTCTTCATCTATGAGATCCATCTCTCACCATGAGGAAAATCTGACATTTGTCCACACCAGCATCCACACTGCTTCTGAGGTCAAAAATCATGCAGAACAGGAGATCTGATTCTCTTTCATGGCTACTAGAGAAGATGCCCACTTCTTGGCTCAGAGAACTGGGGGGTGGGGGAAGGAACCACAATCCAAAGCAGCTTTACCAAGGCAAACTAGATCGCCAATCCTACAAAAATGTTCTCTGTGAGAGAAGGGAGAGGGAGTACACTGGGAAACAATGCTCTTGCAAGTCTACTAAAGATTCAGAAAAGTTCAGGGTAAAGATAACCACTTAGTTTTACTTAACTTGGATTTTCACATATTGTATTCATTGAGCAGCTTAGTACACTGGGAAAAGAGGTCTCAGAGATTCACAGCATTCATTCTAAGACACCACCTTACGTGGCACCTCTCACTCTAGACTCCGTGCCCTCCTTAAAGACAGACTCCATGTTTGAACACCCCTGAGTACCCAATAAAGTGGCCCTACTCACTATAGTCCATACTTGCTTCATGAATGAGCTGAACCAACTCCTCTCAATTAGATGAGAAAACCAAAATGTCAAGACGACCTTCACTGGTTCTTCCTTAGTGTTTAAAAGTATAACTCAGGCAGATGAGGCACTCAATAATCCTTGAAAAGCAGAGTGAAAAGCTTCTCAGCTGTATGTCAGCCAGAAGCTCCCACAAAGATCCCTGCCTTGTCTCATCCTTTACACAAGTTTAGTAATCAACCAGAAGAAAATGAAAGATGAGAAAAAGGAAAAGGCATGAGAACATCAACTGCCCTTCAGGGGCGGCTAGGGGCAAGAGGTGGAGAAGCGACACAAGGAGACGGATGGGGATAACAAGACCTTTCTGTATCTAATTTAGACTTAATAAGATAGTTTGCTGAATGTTAATTAAATACTCAGTGGTTGTTACTAACTGTGGTGATTAACTTAATTTTGAATTAAATAAGCAATAAATGCTTAACTGAAGTTCTATTAAATTTCACCCAGCAAGTGAGGAATATGAGGCTCTTAATTGACTTTAAACAAGATAGTTATGGCAAGTTAGTTGAATTTTTATTACCTGAAGATAACTGCCTTATTAAATCTAAATTGACTATTTTATTTAATGGGAAAATATGTCATCTGTCCTTCCAATTTACCAAAAACATGCCCAAATGGGTTCATAATCAATCCAACCTACTTGGATTATGATCTTTCTCTTTTCTGGTCCTGTTTTACTGCTGACTTTATTCATTTAGGAATGAATGTGGCAACACACACACAGAACTTTGGAGGTTGAGGCAGGAGAATCACAAGTTCAAGGTCAGCCTGGCTACATAGGAAAAAGCCTGTCAAAATGAAACAAAACAAAAAGAATGAGTTTGTAGCAGAGCACATAGGATCTAGGGAGGAAGTATATACAAGACTGAAAACCAGAATGTGAACTCTTTTTGTTTTTCTTACATAGATACAACTTGGTGATGGTTTTTTGTTTGTTTGTTTGTTTGTTTGTTTTGATTTTGGGGTTCTGTTTTTGTGTGTGTGTGTGTGAGACAGGGTTTCTCTCAGAGGCCTGGATGTTCTGGACTTGCTTTGTAGACCAGGATGGCATTGAGCTCAGAGATCCACCTGCCTCTGTCTTCTGAGTGCTGGGATCACCATGCACAGCTCGGTGATAAATTTAATATCACAAGTGTCAAGTCTCAAGTGTCTCCGGCTTTACTGATATTGTAACCTCCCTATTCATTACTCTTCAGGGAGAGTAACTCAGTGGTAAAGCACTTGTCTAGTAAACTCAAAGGCCTAGGTTTGACTCCAAGCCCCACCATAAAGAAAGAACAGAAAAAGGAAGGAAGAAGAAAAGAAGGCACCAAGGAAGGAAGGTTCAAAGGCAGAAAGATGTTCAAAGTATATTTTCCCAGGAATTAAAAACAAAAAGAAAAGAAAAAAGTCAGGGTTGTAGAACACTCTACACTTATAGGATACTCTTTACAACACAGTCAGAATTTTTACTGTGATATTCCAACATAAACTGTTACAACACAGTCAGAATTTTTACTGTAATATTCCAACATAAACTGTCAATTTTCTTCAAAGATTAGAGTCATTATCTCCCAAAGAGCCCACCATATTCAGACTGAAGAGGTTTCTTTACAAGATAACAAAGGGTTGATATCGCCCTTAAGAATAGTTCTTTAAACACCTTTACATTTATCACCGTTTATGGTAGTTGGAACGAGGAACATGCAATTCCTCAACTCAATGTCTCTGCCCCTGTAAATTCTTCCCCCTGTAAATTCCCACTCTGACTTCCATGCCCACAATCCTTCCAGACAAGGAGCTTCCCTGTAAAGGACCCTGGAGATAGTCACCAGCAAATCACGGGCAGCAGACAGCATCTACACAAATTTGTATTTTTTTCCTCTAACACGGGGTCTTTCCTGCTGTAGCTCAGGCTGACCCAGAACTCATGGTCTTCCTGACATACCCTCCCATGTACATACTGCCTCGGTAACTTAAATGTTCACCTAAAGGTGGAGGCTCACCCAGCACTCGGGTTTCCAACTTGCAAACCCACACCAGTTGCACTGTTTGTTCATTTTTGTCAACACAGACCTACACAAGGTCTGGGGGAAAGAAACCTTAATTTTATTGGCTTGTAGGCAAGTCTACAGTGTACCTTCCTGATTGGTGACTGATGTGGGTGGGCCCATCCACCCACATGCAGGGAGAGGGGCGCTGAGTTTTATAAGAAAGCAGACTGAGCATGCTGGTGAGCAGCATTCCTCTAGGATTTCTGCTTCAGTTCCTGCCCCAGGTTCCTGCCCTGACTTCCCTCAGTGAGGGGCTGTGTTGTGACCTGAAAGCTTCCTCCCCAAGCTGCTTTTGACATGGTGCTTTAACACAGCAACTAAGATATTCATATGTTTTTAAGGTCACCCATGGATATGCAAACGGGTCAAACTGTTGGGCAAATGTATTATACCTCTAGGGTTCTGTCCAACTGCCCATGCCAATATTCTCAAGTGAACTGGCTAAACTCCAGGCAAGGAAAAACGAAAAGACTTTTAGGGTAGAAATGAGAAACTACTGGAAGACTGACCTCTCTTTCACCTCAGTCTGAGAAAAGATACCACTTACCTGCCTGGTCACCATAGAGTTTACCTTTCCCATGACTCAGAGAACACCCTGCCTTCTGGGTGGCTACAGCTCACTATAGTCCCTGAAAGCGATTCCTTTTCATACCAAACAAGACCGAAGGTCCAGGTGCCAACAAAACTGTTCTCTTCCTGGAAGGTACACAAGGCGGAGCTTGGTGGAAGCTCACTAGAAACAGTGTGGGCAGCACTGTGAGCGGATGGCATTTTATTCATTACAGCACTGGGCTCCCACAGTCACAGTTAGGGATCATTATCAGGACGGGCCACAGCATGGAAAATAACAGATCCAGGAACCCAGCTAAAGTACACAAAGAGAGAATCAATCTTTCCAAACTCTTAGTAGTGAGAGCAATTTCGGCTGCCAGTCCCATCGAAGCCTAAATCCACCCATCCTCCAACATCTCAACAAGCCCAGGCACTCACAGGAAGCTCTTAACATGCCCTAGCTCAGTGTGCCTCTTCTGTTCCCCTCACAGCTCTTTCACTTAGTCTAGGTAACACACTTTTAGCCATCGGCACAAACGAAGTAGTTACAACCTTGAGGTCCATCACCTTCAAACAGCCAGAAATGCAGCCTTCCCATTCAACCTGAGACAAGACAACAGGTGTTTTCTGAGTCCTCAATTCAGGTGTGGCGGTATGCACACCACTTACAATGCCATATTCAGTCTTCACAGGTGGGTGGAGCGACCTGTAAGTGGTTCTTCAAATCAGGGTACTGCTCAGAAGAGGAAGCAAGGGTCTAGGCAGAATCAGGACAGCTAGAGATGACAGCTGCTGCTTCACCCATGAGGTCGCTGCAGACCTGCTTTTAATTTTATTACAATTATTTACTTTCTTTCTGTGTTGTGTGTGTGCACAGCACACATGCACAGGTCACAGCAACTGCCTTACCTGGTGAACCATCATCTCCCCTGCCTGCTGCAGAGGTTTTGATATTTAAGAAAACTGAGACTAACCGTAAAGATAGAAATCTTTTAATAAACAGAAAAAGAAAAGGTTTCAGCCAGGCCCGGTGGCACCAGGCTGTAACCCCAGCTATTCCAGAAGCACTTCACTTGTACCTCACTGTCCCATCCCCCATTCTGCCCCAAAGCTCTCTGCAGGCCAGCACTCAACTGCTAACTACCAGACTGAGCAACAAAGACACACAGGGAACTGCAGAAAAGAGACCTTGCTGAGAGCGATGAGCCACCAAAGATCAGTGACCTGGCCTGGCCTGATCATCTAAGTTTACATGACGCATCATATTGTGTGGAAAGCCTGGCCCCACCCTTCAATGATAGCGTTCCGTCTCAACCACAGAAGGGCTGTCGTGGCGTGACGGGAGGCCACTTCACAGCCAATTACTACAGAAGAAAATCTGACCTGCCGGCTAGAAAGATGCAAACACAACACAGATAAAGCCCCACGATGGAGGGAGATTGTCAGGGTGGAAGGAGGGACTGTGCACAGCTGTTCCCTGAATATTCTCCACAGCTGGAAATGCCTGAGAACGCCTCTCACATTGGGAGCATGCTGCATCCTTGTGCTGATTGGCAAGAGGTCCCAAAGGCATGCCTGGAGGAATCCCCCCTATTAAATGGTACAAGCAGGACTTGGTCACCGAGGTGCTGACATCTAAATGCCATCTCTTCAGATCTGGCAGAGTGTCACTGGTATCAGGTGCCATGCTGGGCACCCTCAGGTGGCCTCACCTTCATACTCTCTGGCACTACGTGGAGCTCTAGGTCCTCATAAAACATCTGTAAAGTCAGCTGCACAGACACACAAGTCGCTGGCGCTCATGAAGCACTGGAATTTCTCTCATCGTCACAAATGTATCCTGGTATATCATAGGATCCCTTTGAAAGTAACTGAAGCCCAGGAATGTCCCAAAGCTGACGATCACTGAACCTATGAAAGTCTCAAAAGTACACTTTGTTTTCCCTACAACAAAAGCCACTGGTGATGGTACAGTCAAAATGACGACCCACTAAAACCCAGGCCTTTGGGCTCCACAGTCCCAAATGTCACCTTCATAAAACCTTCTAAACAGAGGCGGCTAGTGCCGATATATGTTGCAGTGAAATCACTGTTTCCTGCCTGAGCGTCTGCAGCAAGGACATCGACAACAATCATCTCGTGTTCACATGAAGAACTTAAAGAGCCCTGGGCACAGAGTACAGTTCTCACTCTGCCACTCAAAGATTCATGCCTCAGTGGGAAGGTTTCCTCACATAGGACTTCTTCCCCACTCTCTGCCAGGCAAGACAGATCTTACCAACATATTCCTTGAGTTGCAACTGGGAACTAAGTAGTAAAAAGGATTATGAAATGCATTTGCCACATAGCAAGTGCTATTGAAGGCAATGAAACACCAATGGGCTTTGAGAGATGAGTCCTGGTATGCTGGTTTAAAGAGACAAGGAAAAATCACCTCTAATCTCGGCACTAAAGAGGCAGAGGCAGGAGGGTCTCTGCAAGTTGGAGGCCTGGCTAGCCCATATGGGGAGTTCCAGGCCAGCTAAAGCTACATAATGAGACACTGTCTAAAAAAAATAAAATAAATACTTGAATACTGGGAACGGTGACAAGGGCTGTCTCAAGAATAGTGGAAGACAGAAGAGATTTGGGAGTCTGGTTATTATGAGCCAGTAACAGGCATCAAAAGTCATAAGATTAATAAATCCCAAACCACACTGACTGTAATGGAACCACCACCTCAATCACAGTTTGCAAAATACCAAGTAAAATACCAAGTCATGACCCCACCCCTGGGGTGAGGAGATACTCTGGTCCCCTACAGAGCAAACTGGGCATTCAAAGACCTCGGAGGAAAGGACTACCTGGGAATAAGGGCCAGGGGCTACCGAGCAAATCTGTGTCTTTCCTGTTTCCTCAGCTGTGAATTCAGGACAACACTGACTGCCAAGACCCTAGCCTACACTTGGAAGGCGGGCCCTCACTGTCAGCTGAGGCTTCTCCTTCTGCCTGTGAGCTTCAGTGTGCACAGAAGAGTTTTTTTTTTGTTTTTTTTTTTTTTCTCAGCCAAGAAGTGATGAGAAAGCAGCCAGAGGGAACACTGAGAAGGGCGTGGCTGACCACCTGAAGTGACCGTCCGTTCTGGCCTCAGCCTCTTCTACTTAGGTCTCTCTATCTTAAGTTTCCTTGTAAGCCTGCATGCAGCATTTCTGCCTGATGTGTGATAATCACACAGGACATATTACTGAACTTACTATAAGATAGAAGCTATTTACTGTCATACTTATCATGGGGTAGAAAAGGTAAAAAAAAAAAACTCAAAATTTCTTCATGGCATAAAGCGGATCTTTGCTCTTTACAGAAGTCTAAGTCTATGAGCGTGAGGTGAAAAATCAGGTGTACATCCAAAAGGCGCCTTCAAGGAGAACCAACCACCTGGGTGCATGAGAAGAATAGGAAGGAGGAAGTGCCCTGCAATCATTTTTATCACGGTTTTATCCGGCAAGCCCCACTCATTCCCAGTCCTTAGTCTTTTGTTTTTTCCAGCCCTTAGTCTTAACCCTGTTACCTGACTAGCCAATGCCACCAATAGCAGGTACAGACGAGTCTCAATCCAGTCCAAATCTCCGCATGCCCCAGGCTCTAAAGCAGCTGGCCCTTGTGTCCATATCCTGTAGTTGAAGTCAACAATGTCACCCCTCTTCAGGCAGCAAATATGTCCCCAGCAGCTATCACATGCCAGACACTCTTCCAGACAATGTGAATTTGGCCATGTACAATGCAGACATCCGTGCAAACCTCAGATAATTTCCTCCTTGCTTGAGAACTGGGCCCAGAGTCTGACAAATGCTAATTAAGTGTTCAGGGATACATCTATAGAGAACTATAAAGAATAGTTTAAGGCAGGGTTCTCAACATGTGGGTCGCAACCCCTTTGGGGGCCCACTGACCATTTCTTAGGGGTCACCTAAAGCTATCTGCATATCCAGTGTTGACATTACAATTCATAATAATAGCAAAATTATAGTTATGAAGTAGCAGTGAAAATAAGTGTATGGCTGAGGTCACCATAACATGAGAAACTGTATTAAAGGGTCGCAGCATTAGGAAGGTTGAAAACCACTCATCTATGGTAAAGAAGAGATCTAGACCTAGTAACAAACACTGTAATCCCAGCATTTGAGAGCTGGAGGCAGGAAAATAAAGAGGAGTTCAAGACCATCTTCAGCTACACAGTGAGACAGACACCAACCTTGGCAGCATGAGACCACATCTCAGAAAGATAGTCAAGGCAGAAAGAAGGTGGAAAAGCAACTCTGTCGTGTGACATGGCTATCGTTATATTATAAACACTGTTTATTCACTTAACAGTTACCTCAGAGTATCAGAGAGAAGAGGGACTCCAAAATGAGAAAAAACAAAGTTTTATTCATTTTGCCAGATGCCATGTCAGGGGAGTGCTCAGCCAGGGCTCTTTCTTCCACAGATAATACACAGCTCAGATAAGCCTGTGCCGGTTAAAACTGTCAAGCAGATGGGATCTGGGAGATCTAGGAAAGGGGCATCCAAAGCCTTATCTTCATTAGGTTAACCGAGGTGGGAACTCTAGCCTCCATAATTGGTGGTACCCCGGGATCCTAGACTGAAGGAACTGAAGAAAGCCAACAGAGCACAAGCTCTCTTCTCTCTCCCTCTACTTACTGGAAGTGTGACCTGCTGCCTTGGCTCCGGCCACTATGAGCGACCTGACCCTCAAACTGTGATCCAAAATTAAACACTTCCTTCAGTTACTTCTGTCACAGCACCAGGAAAACTACCAAGGTAGGTCTTTTACCTCTGAGTCATCAGATACAAACTGTGCACCTGATGCAGGAAGGTGACAAAAGAAGAGCTGATTCCCTCCAGCCAAGAGCCAGAGTGAGTTCTGAAGAAAGGGCCATAGCCCATGGAAGGGCGAGAACCAACAGGAAGAATGCGGTTTACCAAGAGAGTACACCAGGATCCCCTGAAGGGGACATAAGGCCAGGGAGATGACAGAAAACCAGCCTCCCCAATATTTGACCGCATTCTGACTGCCCCAACTACCTCTCTATTGGGGGCATGGAACCCAGATCACTGCAAGGGCATGGGAAAGGAGGCATGTTGAAAGAAGCATTATCTTGCTAGCTCCACTCCCACACAATCTGGCTTGTCAGAAGGCATGATAAAGTGCTAGCAGAATGGAAGGTCTGTGATAACAATGAAACCAAGAAGCCCATTTGCCCCCCAGTTCATCCTCAGGCAAGGCATGTGTGCTGAAAATGCTATGTATCTCAAGTTTGTGGACACAGACAACAGTGTCCAGTGAAGAGGCCAGGTGCCAGGCAAGTGCTCAGAAACAATGTCACTTAGCTCTGCTACCTCATTTCACCAGATGCATTTTCTCAACCATAAAGTAAGACTGACAGTCATCATATCAGGCCAAGTTGAGTCCTTATAACTTAATAATACCTAAAGCGTGCGCGTGACCATTATGAAGAAAGAAGGCTTATTTAACTCAGGGTTCCTAGAAAACTCATGTCACATCTGTTCTGTCAAAGGCCTGTCTGGAGGATGGCACCGAAAAATGGGAGTGTCCACAGGAGAGAAGTCACATCACCCAACAAGAATCCAAAGAGCCAATCACAAGTAAGTCTCACTTTCCCATAACTATCTAGTTCACTCATGTCACAAGAAAATCCCTCTGAAGGACATTTCCTTAACAATCTAAAGACCAACCCACTCAGAAGAAGGCCCCCCCCCAAAAGTCCCACCATGCTGTATATACTTGGGGATCAAGCCTTCATTCAGCACAGGAGTCCTCGAGGGACAAACCACACCCAAGCACAGCAATCATAAATCCTACTTTATGGAACCAATGTGGTAATTACAGGAGCATATGCTAAGCATTCAAAACTTTAAAATTATGTTGCTACCTAGAAAGGACAAGAAGATAAACATTCTCTGGCCTCAGCTTTGCCCCTGTCTTCTAGGCCTTACTGCCTTTAGCCCTCAGCGAGTGACCAATCTCATTCCTGTGATGTGTAACAGGAAGTGGATCAGCTGTTTCATCCAAGCTTTAGAGCAGATACAGCAAACTTCCCAAAACATGCTTCCCCACTCTTCCTCACGGGCTCACCCGAATGTCCTGTGCATCAAATGCACCTTCAGCCCAACAGATTTCTACCCAAGTTCTACCATCACACATGCAGCCACAACAACCACTTTCTCTCCCCCTTCCTCACCTCTTAGGCAAAGCGCTGCATTCCAAAGCCATATTCCAGGAAGCGTCCCCACCCACCAATGCACACATGCAGCTCTGAGGGCCTCCTCGATGTGCTGGGCCAAAGTCTCAAGTTCACTCATCCACTTAGGAAAAGTGTTCCCGCGCCTTCTGCCTCCACATCATATGCTCAACCCCCTAGAGAAGGTTCCAGAGGCCCTGCCCAGCCTTGTTCTCCCATGAATCATGAACCTCAATAGG
The DNA here is from genome assembly GCA_028658305.1 of Pachyuromys duprasi. Classification (NCBI taxonomy): domain Eukaryota; kingdom Metazoa; phylum Chordata; class Mammalia; order Rodentia; family Muridae; genus Pachyuromys; species Pachyuromys duprasi. The sequence continues at coordinate 46,031,909 of CM053753.1, read as the reverse complement.
ACTGATTAATGGCCCCGCAGCTGCAAGACAAATATAAACTATACTCTGAGGGGGGAAAAAAAAGTCCTTCCCTTCAGAGCAGACGAAAAGGCTCAGTAGGCAAAGGCACTTGCAGTACAAACATGGTGCTTTGAGTTTCTGGAACTCAACAGACTCCACAAACCTAACCTCCACAAACATGCTGCCCCTTTAAAAGGCAGCGGAAACAATCCACCCTATTCCCTGGATCTGCACAGTAGCCCCTTTGTCTCACATCTTCCTGCACTTCTCTTTCTTAGTCCTGGAGATTCGGTTCACAGGGAACCCATCTATGGTGGCTTACTTCCCAGAGGCTTACCATTTCCAGCCTAATGAATAGCCAAAACACTGACCACACCCTGCATGCCCCTCCACATGGACACACACCTGGTGCTCCTCCTACACAGGAAGGATGCCCTCCTCGTCTTGTACTGCCATCAGCCCACTGACTCAGTCTTTCAAGTCTACAGGAAACTGGTCTGAGGCATGCTTTCCACACTGCGGCTTCTCCTTTCTGCACCGCCAGCCTGTGCTTTACCAAGTTCCCCTTCTGTTTCTTCGCAGCCCTTACAAATCAGCCTGTCCTTGGCTTACCTGCCTCCATCACCCTAGCACTATAAGCCATAGTTCTGAAATCAAATCTAACCTGATTCTGATCCAGCACCAATTAAACCCATACAAGCTCCACAGCAGGGGGAACTAGTTACACAATCCTACCAAGAACCCCAAGTTTGGAATTAACAGCTGTGGGACCACCTCTAATTAGCTCCAAAACTTCAGGCAAAGGGTTAAAATAGAGATGGCCTTACTTCTCAGAGGTTTTTCCATAGAATATTTAATAGAAAAGTATTTTTATAAATTGCTAAATTACTTTCTATACATTCACAAAGGACCTGACAACCAAATTTAATTAAATTTAAAACAGTGGCCATAAGATGTGTATCATTTATCAACTTTCAAATACAACCTTGTTCAACTAAGATAATCAGCGATTAAAAGCCAATCACATTTCAGTGGTATAAAAACATGAAAAAAAAGTGTATTTGAGAACTTACAATAAAAATAAGAATCTGACGTACAGTTTTCATAGTTGATAGTGGTACATAATAGGTGTTCAGCAACTCATGCCAAGGAAATGAAACAGCACCCCATGATCATTTCCTTCAGCCAAATTATCACCTCTCACTGAAACCGGGCAGCAGGAGGCCTCTCCATGCCAATTCTCCAAATCATGTTCCTGCCTGCTCAAAACGCTCAAAAATCATACGCAAACTACATGGCCTGGCATTCCTAAAGCCTTGCAGACTCAAGTCTCTTCCACCTCTCACTGTCTGGAAATCCTTTCTCAGAGGAACCACCCCCTCAACAGAATGTTCCTCCAGGAAGGGTGCTACTCAATCCCAGCCATCATAATCACTTCAGGAACTTGGCTTCCCTCCCAATGCCTATGCCCAACTCCAGGCCAGAGCTGCTTACAAGGAATTGGGGGAGGAGGGTTTGGAGAGGAGAGAGAAAGGAAGAGGTTCAGTGGAGGCAAGACAAGACACTGCCCAAGCTCAGGACCCCTGGCATTGCCCCTACCCTTCACACAGCTAACCCTCACTAGGCTGCATTCTGGGTTCCACAGTCTGCCTTCCAAAGATCAAATGCAAGATACACAATTTCCTCTTTAACTGCCCCTTGGCACTGGCAAGAACCTCTCCAGGAGACTCCTGGGAAAGAAAGATCTTACTAGGTTTCTGCACACACACATACCTCACCTCCATCCACCATTATCCACCAGAGACTACGGGGCTGGCACTCAACCTCTGACGACATGGATTGGTTTCCATATTTGTTTAAAAAAAACAAACGAGAAAGGCCACGGAGAGGCTAACTCACCGTGCAGCCGGCCCTGAAGGTTTCCTGAAAATTCGCTTGTACAGGGAGTGGTACACCATTAAGTCACTAACATCTCTGAGAGAAAGTTTTATTGCAGAGGCGAGTTTGCAAAGGAAGTGTACACAGAAAGAGAAAGATGAGGAGTCCAGTGGAAAAAGTCATAGAGAGGACCTCTGGAGAGGCCTTCCTTGTGGGGGAGGGGAAGCTGTAGACCCCTTCCTAATGAGAAAGGAAGGAGGCATTTCACACCGGCCCTCTGTGCAAGCACCCAAGCCACAACTCCACTGATACGGTCTCCTGTCATAGTCCCACCCCAAGCCACCAATGCAATTCCACCCATATCCACTCCCCACCCTTATTTAGCCTTTCCCTGTCCGCAGTTGCTGACAAGAAAGGCCTTGCTTTTCTTAAAAGTCCCTATCCTTCAAAAGACTCAATCACAACCCCTTCCAGGACTTCGGGTTCCTCCATGGGGACCAAAGTATGACGCTCCTCGCAGCTATACCCCCTAAAAACCTGGCGTTTGCCTTCTCCCCAGCATTTGGCCCTTCCTACTTTGAGTCAGGTTAGAAAACAGCGTTCCAGTGAGTGCTCCCTGAGGGCAAAGTCTGGGCTCAAGTAACCTACGGTGCTTGAAAACAGTGGGGAGTCCACAAACGCTTACAAAAAAATAATAATAATAAATAAATAAATAAAATACAAAAGGCAGAAGGGGTCCGGAGCCACCAACGTTAACCAGAGCTCCACCTTCCAGGGATGACTTCCAGGAAAGCCCACTTCTAGGTGCCTCGCCTGCCCCGACCGTCAAATGGGGAGACTCGAGTCACTGGGTCCCCTAGGCCCTTTCCGCGGTGACAACTGAGATTCCGCGAAAGCTCAAAGCTGTCGGGCGCGGCCCCGCCCCCCTGGGCGCCCAGAAAGGTCGGGGACCGGGAGCGCCGGGAGGGGGGGGGGAACTCCCGCAACCCCGCCCCTCCCCCACGGCGTGCACCCCGCTTCCCGGCCGGGACCCGCACTTCCGCGGCGGAGCAGGGCGGAGCAGGGGCGGCCCGCGCTCCGCGGCGGCCCGTTCCGCGGGGTGCGGGGGGTGGGGGATTCGGGGGTTCGAGCCGGCGCCCCGCGGGCCGAGGCTGCGGGAGGAAAAGCCTTCGCTACAATACCTGGGGGAGGAGGCGAACGGGGCAGCGGCGGCCGCGACGGCTGGAGGCGGAGGCTCGGGCGGAGGAGGAGGAGGTGCCGGGCACTCCCCCCTCCCATTGTCCCGGCCCGCGGCCCGCAACCGCCCCGCTCCTCCCGGGGCCCCGCGCCCTTCCCCGCTGCCTGGCCCTTACCTTGCAGCGGCCGGCTCTTCCCCCGCCGCCAAGGCTACTTATCCCGGGAAAGCTCGAGCGGGCCCCGGGAACGAACCCACAGACAAAAAGTGAAACTTCGGCAGGCCGGGAGCGGCTGCTGGTTGGTGCTCTCCCCCTCCTTCCTCCCCACCCCACCCCCTCCCCGCGGTCTCCCGTGCGGTGCCCTGAGCGCTGGAGGCTGACGTCAGGGGCCTGAATTCCTGACTTTGCCTGCACGCATTTGTCCATGTAAGGTATGGGGAGGCGTGTGCCCGCGGGCCGCCGCGCTTAGCCGGCCGGGGAGGGGGGGACGCGGGGGGCAGCGCCCGCTGGAGGTGGGCGACCCTGGGCAGTCCAAACTTCCTGGAGGAGGGGGAACGCGGGGTTTGCAGGGAGCACGGGAAGAGGAAGGGAAAGAGGGATCTGCCTCCACTGGAGGAAGAGGAAGGAGGTGCAGGAGGAAGTCGAGAAACCCGGCACGCTCCGGTCTGTTCTGCACACACGACAGACTGGGAGGCTGAGCTCTGAACGGGGAGATCCTGCCACGGAACAACCACCACCCCCACCACCCCGACTCCCCCAACCCCGAGAGCCTCGTCGGAGCCCCGCCCAGGACTCCAGCGGGACTCGAAACTGCGGGACGTGGAGAGAAACTTCGGTTGACTTCACACGTGAGAGCGCTGAAGCTCTCAGGAGCTGGGACCTGACCCAGGCATACGCTCTGCGGGTCTAGGAGCAGACCCGACAGTCGACTCCCAGCCGGGTTTCCGCCTCCACGCAGGTCCCAGGCTCCGGAGCAATGAGCTCAGAAGCAAGTTAGACCCAGGAGGATGACTCGAACACCCACTGAAGTGACTAACCCCAGTTCCTGGAAGGTTGTGGTTGACAAGCCTTGAGTAACAATGGCAGTCGGGTAATTCGGGGCAACTTCCTGTCCTTTGTTCAAAGAAATGAACCTTTTGGAGTTTTAAGCTTTGCTTCCCAACCCTGCCCTGCCGGAAAACCAGAAAGCTTGCTCTGTCCTTACAGCTTAAAAAAGAAAATACACGGACTGGGTGAACTGGTTTGAATAAAGACAGGCCTGTTCTTGGAAGGTCGGAGGTTGGATTTTTGATATTTGTAAAAATGAGCAACCATGAGAACCCCATTTACTATGCTTAGGATACGGGCCAGGAGAAGGTAGAAGCTCTCCGGCCCGAGGTAGTGAGGGCTTCTAATCCAAGCACGGGGAGGTTTACACAGACCCTGTCACAAACAAAACAAAGAAACTTTGATTTGATTTGCTCCCACCGCACCCTAACACCAACCTCAGCGCACGCCAAGGGTCTTTGGGTAGGTTGGACAGAAAAGATGGTAAAGTGGCCTCCGCTGCACAACGGTCGGGGCAAAGCTCTCGAATTCCCCACTCTAAGCCAGCTTCCACCCACCCTGTGGGGCTCTGACCTCTTGCAGCCTTAAGCCAGTCATGCAGACAGAAAGTACACCAAGAACTATGGGATCGGGGACGCTTGAACGTGGTTCTTCTCAGGTTAGATTTTGATAAACCTTTCTGACACGATGAAGTGTCAAAGTACATGTTCTTGTACTTGACAGTGTACTGAACACCTCTCCCACAGTCTTGAAATTCAAATGCTTCTGGGACCAAAGTACCTTAACCCCTTTGTCCTGTCAGCTTTCCCAGCCAACACATTCAAAAGAAAGAATATGGCAGGCCCGCAGGAGAGAAGATCAAGAGTACCGTGCATTCCGAGCAATAATGAAATATTTTTCTCTACATGATTAACCTGATTTAAGATGGGAAACGAGCTCCTAGAGTTCAGACTTTTTAAAAGATCACAGTTTTTTCGCTCCACCCTAAGCGTTTCAGCCAATCTGTGGCCTGTGTGTCTACTATTTAGTATCAGAAATCACCCAGTGCTCGTTTAGGTAAGGAAGAAACTTGACCAGCATTGCTTGCTTGCCTTACTCCCTTCTCGGTAACCCACTTATAAAGAATAATAGGGTTCTAATGAGGATTAATAAAATTTAATAAGGTATAATTAGAGTCATTCATTTCCTCAATCATACACATTGTGAGAGTGCTGTGTTGATCCAGAAATGCTACTAATTATGTTGAAACTGTTCCCTGTGTTGGGGAAGATCACTGTATCACTCCTCCTGAAATACTGATGAGTTGCTCAGGTAGGCATGGTGCTGCCGCTGGCATGCACGCGTGAGCATTACAGAAAGCTAATCACAAAAGAATCTCCACTCCTGAGGCACTTACCAGTACTGTGACAAAGTCAAAAACTGGGTGTTTGGCGAACCACGTGCCCGGCCATCAGGAGTCCTAACCCAAACCAAAACCCTCACACTGCGTTGTTGTTCTGCTTTCTTTTGCCCTCTCCCTTGCAGAGTGCAGAGACTTGGGCTGGAAAGTTTGCTCACGTTTACAAGTATGGAGCAGTCTAAATAGTGGTTTACTATTGCAGAGAGTAAAGGCAGCGCAGACTTTCAGATGACACATGAGTTACGGCCGCAGCCCCCTGGTCTCAGGAAGGCTCACAGTTGGTATGGAGGCTAAGAGTAGGCTTGTCACAAGCAGGCTGAGGGCTCCTGCTACTCCATTGTATCCATCACAGACCTATACCTGAAGGCCTCACCAAAGCTCATGACAGCCCTTTTTCTGGAGTCTGTGCCAGGTATAAGGACTTTTCCTATGCAATTCACGTAACCTGCAAGTCCCTTTGAGGGCTTTCCATTATTTCTGTAAAGCCAGAAGAGGCTAAGCAGCTTGTTCTTAACACTAGTGTCTGAGATCCTACAGTGAGCCCAGGAAGCCTGGCACCTCACTTCCCACTGCTGAGTGGCCATCTGTGTGAAGAGTTCAGTGTAGGAGCTTCAAATCTGCAGCTAGTAGAGAGGAAGAACACAGAACCAGCTACGGAGAAGTAATGAGGGCACGGTCGCCAGGGAAGAAGAGGCCAGAACAGTCTGATGGTGCCTCTCCCAGGATGTCATGCCCTGGCCTTGGTGATTTGGCACCGGCTTGAGCCCTCAGCTACACTTCTGCAGCCCTGAAGAGACCTCCAGCCGTAGCCAGTTGAAGTTAGGATGGGCTCCTACGCACAGCTCCCTATTCTGTGTGCCTTTGCACCATTTCCACTCTCAGGAACAATCTTCCTTCTCCGTTTACCTGGCAACCCTGCACGCTCCTGTGCAATCTCATCTCGCCTCAGGACTCTCTGTCTCCTGTGCCACCTCCAGACCACTCCTTGCTCTGTGTTAAGACCTCAGACATAAGACATGGGCCAAGCTCTTGCCTAATTTGTCTTTTCCTCTTACTTCACTGAGAGTGTAGTGTATCCTAGAGTCCCTAACAGATTTCGTGCCTTGGTCATTGCAGGCATCTTGGCCTTTGACGTGCCATTTCCTTTCTGATAATCCTGTCCACAGGCAGAGAAAAATAGAGATGGTAGAAGGCCTGGGTGCTTAAATAGAGAACTGCATCAAGAAATGAGATCTGGAGCCAAGGAAGCCTGTGGGATGGTAGAGAAAGCCAGGAGCGCAGACATTTGGAAGTAACACCATGACTAGCTCAAGGCGGGACACAGGGGACGAAGCTTCATAGGCCCTAATCTGCTTCAAAGTCAGTTTGCAATCTCTCCAGGAGTCACTTCTTCTGTGGTCATAATTTCTTCCTCCCATACAATTAAATTCTTAATTTGGTGTACTACAACACTCTCTAGCTCCCAAGCTTGATTCTGTATTCTCATCAGTGACCAAATCCATTTCCACAAAACATGGCATGACACTTGCAGAGCTTTCTTCGGATCATTAAGCTTCTGTGTGAAGCCTTCGGCTGCCTTTTTCATATTCCCTGGATAAGCAGTAGTGTGCTGGTATTTTTCAATTGTAGGCTGCACTTCCCTCCTCTGCCATCTCCAGCTCCTTTCTTTATCTCTCTCTCACACACATACTTCCCTGTCAATCCATCTCTACTCTTCTGCCTCCCTCTCCTTCTCAAGCCAAACCCATGTGGGTGTGTGGTGTATGTGTGTGTGCGTGCACGTGGGAGCGCGCGCGTACACACACACACACACGTGCGTGCGCGCACACACACATGTGCCCATCACTTTTTTTGCTTCAGGTTTTCTCTCATTTTTTTCCTCAGACCGAACCTGAAAGACTTCAAGACCCATCCTTATCAATGCAGATTCTGCCTGCCCTGCTGGCCTCCCAGAAAGGAGCCTTTACCACCACTTTCGTACCTTTCCTTCACATGGTCTTCATTAATGTGGCAGCAACCTTTCTGCCTTCTAAGAAAAATACATACTTGCTTAATATGTTTGAGCCCTTCCTGCCCTACTTGATGGTAAGATACATGTTCTGCATTCTTTTCCTTACAGCAACAATTATGTAGCATTTAGAGCTAAATGTTAATGAGTGAGAAAAAAAGAAATCCTTCATCAGGAAAAACAATATGACTAATGTTTTCTTCAGAAGATTGGCTATGTACCTACTAACTCTGTGTGAACACTAGGCAAGGCAAAGGGGATACACTGGAGTTGTCCTTTGTTACAGTGTGTTCTCTGAGCCCTTCTAGGACTTTTCACATTTTGTGCACATAAATTTTCTAAGTTGAATAAGTATGTCTGTTACAAGAGTACATCTGGAATTAAAATAATGGCTACCTTACCACATTGTATCACACAAATTTGTCTTTAAAATGCCAAGTCATGGGCATGGTTGAGATGCAATCTGTCTCCTATGGCTTCATGTGTTGGTGACTTGGTCCCCAGTATGTGGCACAGTGGAGGTGATAGGATATTTAAGAGATAGGGTTTGGTGACAGACACTTGGGTCATTGCAGGCCCTGCCCTTGAGAGTAATTATAGATAAGTCTACTCTCCTGTGACTCCTGGGTATGTCCCATAAGACAGGTATTATAAAAGGAACAAGCTTGTTCCTCCTCCCCTCTCTATTTCCCAATCTGAGATGTGACAACTTGCTCCCACCATATGGACACTATCACCCTCACTAAAGGCCAAACTAATAAAACATCCAGTATTGAACACATACACACATGTACACACACACACACACATATATACATGTATGTATACATATATATTAAAAACTAAGCACATGGGGCAGTTTTAATATTTGATATTTCCTATGCTGTTTCAAAGAGAATGTAGTTCTCTTTGGAAAATTACTGTACTAGTAACTAGTAGTGCAATGCAGACAGAGCCTCTGGATAATGGCAGCTCTAACACAGTCATATTAATATCAACCTTGTGAAAACCTGTTTCCAGTAATAGTGGTAGGGTCATCATAGGTGTATTAGGAATGATAATGAAGATCCTAAGGAAAGGGTTGCTTACTTTCTTCCTCAAAATTCATGCTACAACAGAGGAAAATAATCTCATTGTAAAATGCATATAATATCAGACCTCCCAAATGTAGGATTTCTGCCCTTATTGATACTAGGATGCTTCATCAAGGCACACTTTCTTCATCATCTTAAAAGGGTTAAGCCAATGATTTACCTGAGTTGGGAGTTTGGCACATCTTACCCTGTTTTCAGTGGGTGGCTATAGAGACATCACTGGTTAGACCTTGTCGGATTATAGGATCAGATTATCCAGGTGGATTTGTCCTATTGTAGTTCAACCTCCTATACCAGGATGCTGGCTTCTGATTTCAGACAAGCCTAGAGCCTAGAAGAGCTGTGATTGTTCCTAGAAGGCATGACTGTGGGGACCAATGTGATAGCAGTGAGATTGGTAAACAGAACTTTATTCCTTCCTGGTTTGTGTCCATTTAAAGAATCAGAAACTCAGACAACAAAACACACCTTTTATGTCCTTTTCTTCTTGTTGTTGTTACATCAAGTATCTACCACGTACCCAATGTGATGGCTAATCTTGTTTGTCAATTTGTAATACCTGGGAAGAAGAATTGCCTCCATCAGACTGTGATATGGCATGTCTGTGGGACATTTTGCTTGATTGCTAGTTGATATAAGAAAGCCTAGCTGACTGTGAGTGGTGCAATCCTTAGGCTTGTAGGTTTGGACTCTGTAAGAAAAGTTGTTAAACATGAGCCAGGGAGGAAGCCAGTAATTAGTGTACCTTTGTAGTTTCTGCCTAAAGCTCCTGTCTTGAGTTCCTGCTTTGGCTTGCACAAATGATGGACTATAACCTATAAGGTGAAATAAACTCTTTCCTCCTCAAGTTGCCTTTCGTCGTGGGGTTTGTCACAATTGGAAAGCAAAAAGGACGCTGCTAATCATGAGGTCTGGAAAGAAAATTGACAAAAGTAGATACGGTCACCACCCTACCTGCTAACACAAAGATTGAGGGATCAGTTGGCTGAGACCACCCAGGACTAGATCTACTGTGAGTCCCTTTGAGGGTGATGAATGAGCCTGGAGATGCCGTGTTCCCATTGGGGAATACAAATGTGGAGCACACCTTTCTTTTCATATTAAAGACACAGAGAGTAGAGAATGACGTCCAAAGACTGGAATGGTACAGCCAAGGCATCTATCGGTAGCCTCAGCAGTCCCTTTAGGACATTTTATAGAAGAAAATCTGCTAGTGCTTGGTAATCAGGAGTCCAGGGTCTAGGCTTAGAAAGAACTTCACTGCATTGGCTGTGTCATGCACTCAGTAGGCATCACAGACACCAAAGCAGATTTGTTTGTTTATATTTTTGAGAAAGGGTCTTTCTAATTCACACTGAATGGCCTCCACCTGACTATGTGGCCTGGGCTAACCTGAAGTTTCTGATCCTACAAGAGATGCAATAACTGGCATGTGCCACCATACATGGCTTAAGACAGTTTTAGATTAATAAATACAAAATAAATGATTGATAGATTATAGAAGATAGATAGGTAGATAGATCCTCTCATTACATATTACATATAAAATGATCCTTCGGTTAAACAAAGTTATAAATATTCTACATATATGTGCATGTTGTAGTTTAACTTCGAACTATAATTTTTGTATCATTAAGATTCATGCATTTGAAGCATTAAGGTGATTTTCATTAAATCTAGTAGACTTATAGGATTGTACACCCTTTACTTTATTCCAACATTGGAATTTTCCATCTCTTTAGTGAGTAACCTAGCACCCATTTGTGGTCATTCTTCATTCCCATCTGCAGACCCAAACAACTAACGACTTTCTGTCTGTATAGATTTGTCTGTTCTTGAAGTGGCACCTGCGTAAATCACATATAATGTGTGGATTTTTGAAGGTGCTTTCTCTCATTTAGTATAGCATTTTCTAATTTTCAAGGCTTGTCTATGTTCTGGCATCATATATTGATACTTATTGATCACATATTGATTACTTGTTATGACCAAATAATATACTAGTCTGTGGATATATGCCTTGTTACATTTATTCACATGCTAATTAATATTGGAATTGTTTTCAAACGCAGACTGTTAAGAATGTTTTCATATGAAGACTATTCTGAATATGCATTTGCCACAGCCTTGAAATTGACCTGACCGGGGTAACAGGAAATTAAAAAAGTGAGACATATACAGAAAAGATAGTGGGCCATGTGCTCAGATGAAATTGTACCACCAACAACCCAGAAACTGGACACATTTATTACATATATACAAAAGAGGTGAATGGGCTTCATGCTTCACAGTACTGGGTCTCTAGAGCAGCAGTCTCAGGCTCCAGTCATATGAGAAGAGAAAGCTGTGCTTGATATTTCCTACACAGGTGAAGACCTTGCCATTCCCAAGGGCTTGAAATATTGAGGTTTTTGAAATGGCCGTGCTCATGTCAATAGTACACATTCAATCAGGACTCCATCTGCTTCCTACATGCTTGTGTGAATTTCACTGTGGACACATATATTCATTTCTCTTGGCAATTTGATATTTTAAAATAAAGTAAAAGCATAACAGACCTTATAGGTGCTCCAAATTCTTAAAAATGTGGATCGTTAAATGGCAAGATTATTTCTGGTCACCTAATTTTTCTAATTTTCTTATATAAAATGTATCACAAGTTTTCTTATGCATCTCTAATAAGACAAAAACAATATTTTTTAAAGACAAATCCTTTCCAAAGCGTTTGGAAGATATAATTCCTCACCTTGCACTTGAATCATCTCAGTAATCCTTTCCAGTTTGGAGTTGGGTGTTATCCCAAAATGTTTAACAGTGTGTTTATTCACATTTATAGCCCTGGCCTTTTGCCCACTCATTTATACTAAGATATAAAAACGCATTCCTGTAAGGGATAAACTAGACCACAAATTGAATGACTCTAGGTCTCTTACTCTGCAAATAAACATAATTTTAACTGTAAACTGCTGATATGGATAGTTTTCATGTCTTTATTCTCAGATTAGGTATCCTCTGAGTTAATGCTTATTATAGGTTAGTTATCCAGCATTTATTTAATAATAATCAGATTTACTATGTCTCAACGTTGTATGTACGGCATCTCTGTGTCCCCTTTTCCCCTCCTACTACACTAGGTTTTGGGGTTTGTTGTTGTTTTGTTAGTTTGGGGGGTTGTTTGTTTGCTTACTTGCTTGCTTGAGAGAGGGTCTTAACCACGTAGCTCGGGCTGTCCTGGAAATCTCTAATTAAACAAGACTGGCCTCAAATTCACAAATACCTGTCCCTGTCTGCTGAGATTAAAGGTGTGCATCACTATGTCCGGCTCCACAGGGGTCCTGTGAGCACACTGATATTCCCAACTTTACTTGTTTCTCACAATGTTCTCTCTTCACCTAGTTGAAGCTAATGTTTAAATATTCCCATATTTAATGGAAAATACTAGACATCTTAAGCTACCAAACAAAACATCCAGTGCTAGAAATAAATTGTATCTTGTTGAGTCATTGTCCAAAGGGTTCTCATAGACCACTCCCAAAACATCACAAGCTATTGTCAACCAATTATTTACTCTCCACAACACGATGGTAAAGCACTATTGTTGAAGATATCACTTACTTATCAAGCTGGTGCCTAACTAGAAGCTTCACTCCAGTGACTAATGTTCATGGTATTGAAAGATATTACTGGAAGAAAAAAGTCATCATCAATATCACTCATTTATAAAACCTGCAACGTACAGCAACCTGACTGCAGGATAGATTGGTGCAATGGCGGCACAAATGTTATGGGAGCAATAGTGCATGTTTTGATTGGTTTTAAAGCTCACTCCATGTGATGAATTCTCTAAGTGACACTGCTAAAGTGATCAAGAACCTGAGACTGAAGAGGTCAGTAGCCTCAAGTGAAAACCTACTACTACTACTATTGTGTTAAAGGAACATAACAATAATAACTGCTAATGACATACTGCTCTGCCCGTAGATAAGTGCATCAATCTACCCTCACCAGGCAAGCTTCTTCTTTCAGTGGATGGTAATTAAGACAGAGACCCACAACTGGAGAGTGTGGCGAGCATGCAGTCCTAAGGGCGCTGTCTTTATTAAACCCCTCCCCACAAGATTCAGAGATCGCTGCAGAAGGAAAGGCAGAAAGATTGAAAAGATGACTTAAAAAAAAGCATCTCCCAGACACAACAGGACCCAAATACATATGAATTTGCAGATACTTTGAGACAACACACACACACATCTGTACAGATTCACAAAACCCCAGCCTGAGAAAGGGAGTTCCCAACCCTAACCAACAAGCTATTTGGAACTGATGAACTGATGCCTGCTGAGAAAGGGAAAATCAGTTTTCTCCAGTGGTGTGTCACTGGGTATAGTCATCACACTCCAGGACAGGCCCCACACTCAGGAGTTGCTGGTCAACACAAAATAGATACTATGGTGTCAGAACATGGGCCAGGAATGGGTGGAGTCATGTGAGGAGAATTCTGAGTGCTTGTGAGAATACTCCAAGAAAACAAGAATCTTGTGACCTCCTAGTTCAGTTTCTTCAAAGCACAGAATTGCTCTTGGATTGTTTTCGTGTTCCTCCTGGGTGCAGTGGATAGGAATGAGTTTAATTCAGATTACTCATATTGCTTGCTGTTCTTAGTCAATTAAATGTTTATATGCCTCTATGGAAAAAAAAATGTTTTTACAACATGAAGACTGTCCCTGTGATTGTATACAGCAGGAACTCACGAGAAATTTACTCGGGTGGCCTTTCCTGACCATCAAAGCATAATTTGTCTGAGGCTGTGAATAAAGTTGGCTATTGCAAGAGACTTTAGTGGGCCTCATTAATCAACTGCATTCTCCCAGTTGCTATGCCTCTAGTGTGGTAGCATTATGGTATCTTGTGGGCTTTTTGTCTTGTTTTGTTCTTCTTGTTTAATTATTTTTGTTTTGTTTCTGTTGTTAGTTTCTTTTAATTTTCATTTTTTGACTTTTTGAAGTTTTGTCTTTTTTAGAGCAAGAATGAGAAAAAGAAAATATGAAGTTGAAGTTGGATGAATAGGGAAGATCTGGGAGGAGCTGGGGAAGGGAACAGATATGATCAAAATATATTGTATGAAATTTATTTGAATAAAAAACCCCATATTTTATTCAGCATGCCCCCAGCTAAAAGCCAGCTGCCACTCTGGCCATCAGCCAGGGAACAGTGAACAGTCCCAAAGTTAAAGGGCAAAGAGACAGTGATGAGCTCCAAAATAACACTTTCCAAAATATTTTTCAAGGATAATTTCAAGGAAAAAAAATCTATACTGTATACTTTTTTTGGACTTATTAACATCGACATCATTGGATGGGATTTTTTTACTTACAAGAAAAAACACTTTTTTGGTTTTTTGTTTGTTTGTTTTTTTGAGACAAGCTTTCTCTCTGTAGCCTTGGATGTCCTGGAACTCTTTGTAGATCAGGCTGGCCTTGAACTCACAAAGATCTGCCTGCCTCTCCCTCCAGAGAGCGGGATTAAAGGTGTGTGCCACTGTGCCCAGCCTCAGAAAATTTAAAATGTGATTTGAATATGCAATATCAATAATGCTAAAATAAGCAAACTTGAGTAAATGTTTTTCTATAGTAAATAAGGGAGGAATGACTTATGTCTGCATTAAAAATTTTAATTTACGAAATTTTATGCACATGAATTTTTGACCCTCATGTATGTCTGTGTACCACATGCAGAGCTGGTGCCTGCGGAGGTCAGAAGAGGGCCACAGGTTCCCTGGAACTGGAGTGACAGACCTGAGTCACCATGGGAATTCTGGAGATTGATCCCAGGTCCTCAGCCTGAGGAACAAGTTCTCTAAGCCTGTTGAGCCATCTCTCCAGCCACTATTTTTATGTTTTTAAAAATGATCTTTCCAAAACCTGTTAGAAGAAAAAGTGGGGAAGAGCCTGGAACTCATTGGCACAGGAAACAACTTCCTGAACTGAACACCAACAGCACAGGCTCTAAAAGCAACAATCAATAAATAGGACCTCATGAAACTGAAAAGCTTCTGTAAAGCAAAGGATGCTGCCCTCAGAACAAAATGACAGCCTACAGACTGGGAAAGGATCTTCACCAACCCTATATCTGACAGAGGGCTAATATCCAGACTATATAAAGAACTCAAGAAGTTAAACAGCAACAGATCAAGTAATCCAATTAAAAAATGGGGTACAGAGCTAAACAGAATTCTCAATAGAAGAATATCGAATAGCAGAGAAACACTTAAAGAAATGCTCAAAGTCCTTAGTCATCAGGGAAATGCAAATTAAAACTATCCTGAGATTCCACCTTACACCCATCAGAATGGCTAAGATCAAAAACTCAAGAGACAACACATGCTGGAAAGGTTTCAGAGAAAGGGAAACCCTCCTCCATTGCTAGTGGGAATGTAAACTTGTATAACCACTTTGGAAATCAATCTGGTGCTTTCTCAGACAATTAGGAATAGTGCTTCCTCAAGATCCAGCTATACCACTCCTAGGCATATATCCAAAATATGTTAAAGTACCCAACAAGGACATTTGCTCAACCATGTTCATAGCAGCTTTGTAATAGCCAGAAGCTGGGGACAACCTGGATGCCCCTCAACTGAGAAATGGATACAGCAATTGTGGTACATCTACACAATGGAATATTACTCAGCAATTAAAAACAAGGAAATCATGAAATTTGCAGGTAAGTGGTGGGAACTGGAAAAGATCATCCTGAGTGAGGTATCCCAGAAGCAGAAAGACACACAGGGTATATATTCACTCATAAGTGGATATTATACATATAATATAGGATAAACCTACTAAAATCTGTACACCTAAAGAAGCTAAGCAAGAAGGAGGACTCTGGCTAAAATGCTCAATCCCCATTCAGAAAGACAAAGAGGATGGACATCAGAAGAAGGAGAAAACAGAGAACAGAACAGGAGCCTACCACAGAGGAATTTTGAAAGGCTCTACCCTGCAGGGTAGTGAACCATCTTTAGCTCCAGATCCCCTAGATCAGTGGTCCTCAACCTTCCTCACACTGATACCCTTTAATACAGTTCCTCATGTTGTGTGACCCCACACACACCGTGAAATTATTTTCATTGCTACTTCATCACTGTAATTTTGCTATGGCTATGAATCATAATGTACATGTCTGATATGCAGGTTATCTGATATGCAACCTCCAATGGGTTTGTGAGCCACATGTTGAGAACCAGTGTCCTAGGTTCTAGGTTCAGGTTCTAGGTTGCAGCATAGAACCTGAGTTACCAAGAAGGCTTTGGTCTTCTAGTTTTCTTTCACTTACATAGTTTCTTATCAGCTTTTTTATTTGCCTATAACACATCATGTGACAGAGAAACACTGGAAACTCAGATTCTCATGAACAGAAATATAAACAGTTATGTAGCACCTGCAAATCCCAAGTGGGACAGATCACAAATGGAAGTTTCTCATGGAGGCTGCTCACGATACATGGTGGACGCTCCAGCTCTACTTCTGGCTCTGCAGAAGAAGGTGTGGTCTCATGCAGGCATTTTCTTCTCCTTGAGCCTCAGTCATCCATCCAGTCTCTTATTCATTCATCTAATTCCTGACCCACCTTCCTTTGTCTCTTGGTGGCCCGAGTAAGACAAAGGAACGAATGTAAAAGTTCATTGGAAACTGAGCACTGTGCAAATGCATACGGTTGGAACTTGAGTTTAAAGCATTTATTTATTTTGAGACAGGATCTCACTATGTAACCCTGGCTGGCCTGTAACCCGCTATGTAGATCACACTGGCCTTGAACTCACAGAGATCCATCTGCCACTCCCTCCCTTGGTGCTGGGATTAAAGGCATGCATTGTCATGCTTGGGCTGGGTTCACAAGTCTTAACATTTCCAAGTTCTATTCAGTGGTCCTGTACTCTCAAAGGTAAACTCCATTGTTCTCTTGTGGTCTACTTTGCCCATCACCGGTCAATCTATAACTAAGAAAAGATAATCCAAACCTCAAACTGACCCAAATTCAATATATACAAGCCTTGATTTCCCCAGAGCCTGAGTAACTTACCAACATTAAGTTCTTAAAACAAAGATTACCCTAAATGCCCTGAATGTTTTTCTTTAAGGAAGAAAACCGCTTGCTACATTGGGATGAGAACAGAATCCCTAATTAAGTTCTTTAAGGCACATGGCTTTGACATTTTATCCTACCTTTGATTGCAGTTAAAGGATTGCACTTGATCACCCTGGCAGATGCAAGAAGAAACAGATTTGATTTTGTTTCCTTCTATTTTATGATGCCTAATTATTAGAACTCACAAAATTATCTAAATTGCTATGTCTCCTACTGCATGTATTACACTTCATCAAACAGTTTCACTGGGGCAAAGAATGAAGACTTAAGAATCCTGGGCAATTATCTGCCCCTATCACTAACTCACTACTATGAGATAATAAACTTTCAATCTCAGTCTGTCCTTCTAGAGAGTGGCTGCAATGCCATAAACTCTCCCTGATCCAGGATCTCCAGTCTTGAATCAAAGTCTAAAACACAAATCTTAGTTGTAATTTGTTAAGTAGGGTGATCACACATTGTTGGTAGCATTACTGTGCTAGAGAGTCTTATGTCAACTTGATCCAAGGCAAAGTCATCTGAGAGGAGGCTGTTAGAAAAGGCTACAGGCAAACCTTTAGGGCATAGACCTAATTAGTGATGGATAGGGGAGGGCCCAGCCCGTTGTGGGTGGGGCCATCCCTGAGATGGTAGTCCTGGGTTCTATAAGAAAAAGGAGCATGCCCTTTAAGAGCTCTCACCCCCATCGATGGCCTCTGCCTCAGCTCCTGCCACCAGGCTCCTGCCACCAGGCTCCTGCCCTGTTTAAACAGGCCAACTTTTTTGATGATGAACAGTGCTGTAGAAGTGTAAGTTAATTAGACCCTTTGCTCCCCATTTGGGTTTTGTCACAGCAATAGAAACACTGACCGAGATATGTGAAAATTTAGGGGCTAGAAGTCTTCTTTCTCCTGAAACATAAGGACTTCCTCAATCAGACCTTTCATGAGTAGCAATTCATTGAGATGCTCCTGAGCATAATCGTTGAAGCAGTTAGGAATCCCACTGTTAAAGAAAGCAGAAGCTATGTGCTCTATACAGAGACCTTACAAACTATAAGGTTATTATACTTGAAAGTGCTATGCATGCTTAGACGTGGGACACAACTGCATCCTATTATCTTCTATTCTTAAATATTTTAAGTGCCCACTAAAAGCAGGCACTTGACTAAATAGCAGAGATTTATCAGGAAACTATACATTGCCAAGAGGTCGCTACAAACTAGTTCAAGCTTTAATACAAATATGTTCTATTACTGTAGAGAGTGATATGTTAAGACTTGGATAAGATGGGTGTTATGGGAGCTTAAAGGAGGCATACACAGGTCTCGGGAAATAAGAGGGTAGGTGAGTGCTAGTGAAGGAAGAAGCAGGGGTGGGGAGCGATGGTGAAGGGAGGAATGGTGGGACTGGGAGGCGAGGAAGGATGGGGCTGCACCCAGGATGTAAAGTGAATAAAAATTTAAAAATAAAATAAAAAAAGAAAGAAGTAGGGCATGAGAAATGGCTCAGGGGTTAAGAGCACATATGGTTCTTCCAGAGGACGGGGGCTTTGTTTCCCAGTGCCCACATCCAAATGCATCTCCAGCTCCCAAGCATCCGAGGCCATCTTCTGCCTCTGCAAGGAAAAGAACAGAGCTAAGCCTGGGGATGTAGCAGCTCAGCACAGTTGGTCCTAGGTATCGCAGGTACTGCTCCGTGAAGGCTTCTTGAATACAAGGTGGTGCGCTGTGCTCAGGATATTTGTCCTAAGCAAAGATGCTGACATGATGCCAATTCATTTCGTACATCAAGTGGATCCTAAGGGCTTTATCACCTGCACTCACCTGCATGTAGATAAGTTAGAAGTTAACAAAATCCAGTGCTCTGGGTTGGTGGGTTAAGAAATGCTGGACCTCTACACAAGATTTGTACCAAACACATTATTGTGGAGTCATTCCTAAGCCCATTGGATCTCTACGTCTGCTTTCTCAATCTAGACCACACCAGCCCCCTGTCACAGACCTGCACAGGAAAGAGGCCCAAAGAGACCCTGAATTAAGGCAGAAATGGAATGTGATACTCAGCTCTTCAATGGAAATGGAAGTGGCCAGGGCCCACATGCACAGGGTAGAATGATCACTCATTAAAGGAAAGGTAAGTAGAAAACAAGACAGATAGGAGGTCTGTTCAAAATATATGTCTGGTAATACTTGGAAGGCACATGCAAGCAGATGTCTGTGAGTCTGAGGCCCACCTGTTCTACAAAGTGAGTTCTAGGACAATCAGGGTTATGTGTGGAGACCATGTTTCAATAAAATAAAACATACACACACACACACACACACACATATATATATATGTATATTTATATGTATATGTGTATTTGGATGTATGTATGTATATATGTATATATGCATGAATACACACATGTATACATATATATTCCCTTGAGATATATATATATATATATATATATATGTATATGTATATTCCCTTGTAGGAAGTGAACTGGGCTCTGACAACAGAAGCAGGAAAAACATTATTATGATAATACTGAGTAACTTTTAGAGTCCACTATATGCCATGAAGTTACTTAGCTAGCCAATGGGAGCATTCCTGGCATACCAGCTGCCTCTAGATATCACTGAACCTCTGGAGTCCTGAGAACCAGGTGCTGCTTGGGGAAACAATGTGTTCTGCTCTGTTTGCTTGAGCACTCATTTTGTCAGTGCTTGGAGTACCTGCTCTCCCCTGACAGTGGAGGGAACCCTGTCAATCGAGTCTGATCTTGCCCTGAAGTTGGATGCTAGGAGGACTCCTGTGCACACTAGCTCGGCCTGTATTGTATGGCTAAAGATGAAAATCACAATTAAAAACTCAGGATTGGAGAGGTGATGACATAAATAAATGATTGGCAAACTGCAAATCCTCCCTCCTCAAGAGGCCTACAAGGAACATGCTCACCAGTCAAGTTACCCTTGAAGACACGGCATGGGACATCTTACTGGGCACAGAAAGAGCCAAGCATCTAGAAAAAGCTTTTATATCTTCCCCATGTTTATGAGCACTTACAGAACTAACCCCGTAGTTAGACATATATTTTCCCTGAAGGACTTAACTTATAGCCCAGAAGAACTCAAATGTAATTAGAGCATTATCGGTGGTATTGTAATTAATATACATATATCCCTGAAAAAAAAACACCAGAAAGAAATAGAGCAAATTAGCTTTTGTCTTTGTTTCTGAGACACGGCCTGGGAACATTTTATGCAGACTAGGCTGTTCTCCAGATTGTAGTGATCCTCCTGCCTCTGCCTCTTGAGCTCTCAGATTATTGGATTGTGCCACTTTGTCAAGTCAGAGCAAATTATTAAGTGATAGAAAATTATAACCTCTTTTGAAATCTAGCTTTTCAAGTGTCCTTAAATGAAAAATTTAGTGTAGGCTCTAAAGACAGGTTATGTTTTTAGAATGTAATCTAGCACGATGAAAATATCTAGATAACGAGGCAAATCATGGTTCATTTATCATGATTTTCCTAAGTCTTCGTTCCTTGCAGTGGCTCTCAAAACTCCTTTTTCTATGCTTTATTCTGATGACCCTAGCCCAGAGTCTGTGTTTCCTAGAATATCTCCCTTTTAGGACTTGGTAAAGTGCCTGCCACATGGAATTAGAACCCGTGTTCTGATCCTCAGCACCCATGTAAGTAGCTGGATGGCATATATCTATAACCCAGTACTGTGTGTAGGGTGAGACAGTCAGATTCCATAAGTTCATTGGCCATCTAATCTAGCCAATCTTTAAGCTACAGAGTCAGTGAAAGACTTATCAAAAAATGTGTAAGTCCATCAAGGAAGACAACCTCTGGGCTTCCTACACACTGGCATACATGACATATATGTGATATATGTACTTACGCTGTATGTATATATATACATGCATGTATACATATATAAATATGACATATATGTATAAATGTGAATATATACATGTGATATATGTGTATATTTTTCTATGAATGTATGTGTTATATTATGATATATATGTATGTATATGTGCGAATATACACAATATACATATATATATATCATAACACAACACATACACACATAGAAAAAGAAAATTCCCCATTCTGGGCTACTTAAAAAGCCTGTGAGCATATATAGTCCTTCAAAGGCAGCCCAGGTATGACCTTCCATTAAGACTTCCCTAAAAGTCAGCTATTCCATCCCATCTCTGGATCTGTATGCCTCTTAAATTTTTTTTGAGGGGGGGCAGGCAGCAGTAGTAGCTGTAGTCATCGTAGCAGTAGTAATAATAATGTATAGTGAGCTCCTAATGGCCTCTTGGTGTTTTGAAAACACCCAATGATAAGATGCATCCATAAGTGATAATTAAGTGGACGACGGATGAGTTGTCTTGGGGTTTGGGCAGGTCTGAAACGGAATGCAAGAGCACAGAGCACGAGACTTCTCTTTTCTCTCACCAGTACTGTAGCACTTCATTACATTTGCTTAGGATAACATGACAGCGAGTGTCGATAGCCCTGAAAAGGGAAAAAAGAAAAATCTCTCGAAAATACTCTTGTTTCCTTTTTTAAGTTTATTTTTTTAGGGTTTATTTATGTGTCTGCATGTACGTGAATCTATATGCACCTAAGAAAAGGTGTCCATCACAGCAAGATAATTTTGGATCCCCTGGATCTGGAATTTCAAGTGGTTGTGTAAGCACCCAAATACGGGTGCTGTGAATCCAATTCTGGTCCTCTGTAAGAGCAGTGATACTGTGCTCTTAACTGATCTCTCCTGACCTACAAATACTTTTTAAAGCTATGATATTTATTTATTTATTTTCCTATATATTTTGCATATGTAGTCCACTGCATTTCCTTTTGGAACTGACACATTGAAGTCATAAGTTGCTTTTCACACACACACACTCACTCAAATACTCAAACCTTGGGAATGTGTTTGATTGAGAGATTGCTAAGGTCCTTACAAGTCTTGCCTTCTATAATTCTGAAGTGATGCTGAAGCCACTTTTGTTGTTTGTTTGTTTTGTTTTCAGAGGCTCCGATGCTGTGGTTCAGGCATTATAGTGTCAAAGCATCATGTTTATTAACAATGCTCTCTCTGTGAGTCACATGGAGTTCAGTCTGAGCCTGTCTGTATTCTCACATCATCATTCTCTGACAGTGTTGGTCTTTCCTTTTTTTCCAAGACTTAAAGCCAAAGGTTTCCTCTCTGAGCTGCTGCTCTTCTCAAGTGTAGACAGGCCGTGTGCAGCCTCAGCTGTACCCAATTAACCTCTGTCTTGGGGGCCAGGCCACGAGCAAGCATGAGCAAGCATGACTCAGCAAGCCCAGCTTCCAAAGGAGCCCCCCAGCATGACAAGCAATCACTCATTACATTTTCTCAGGCAGCAGTTGAAAGTTTAGAAAAGCTCTGCTTTCTTCATAGCCGGTGTCTCCAGTTCCAATTAAATGACCAACTTTTAACACATCCAATGAAAAGTATATTGAAACTCTATTCTGTTTATAAATATATTATAAACTGTGTAGAGTACACACCACAAAGCCAACCATCCATGTAACCATACCTTCTTACATTTATTTACAATGTTATAATTGATAGTTTTGACATATCTAGGTGGTATTCCTGTCAATGATTGTTGAGTTGACTTTCTATTAGATAACAAAGTAGTTAAAAAGTATCCAGAGAGGCCTTGGAGATGACTCAGCTGTTAAGAGCCTGCACCGACTGCTCTTTGCAGAGGTCGGGACTTCCTTCACAGAACCCATGTGAGGTGGTTCCCAACCACCTACAGTTCCAGCACCAGAGACATCCGATGCCCTTGGCTTCTGTGGGCACCTACACCCATGTTCACATAGCACATACCCACGTACACACAATTATGTTTTTAATGTTTTGTAAAAGGAGTATCAATAATACTCTGAAGGCTTTTTTATAGTCAGTAATACTGAGTCTGGTAAGCAGGAATGTTGCACAGATGTTGCTCGGTTATTTTCCCAAAGGTGACCACTTGTATTCTCATATCTCAGCCGGCGAGGGGCTTTTTCTGTGCAGCCACCTAGATATCCATCAGAAATGCTCCCCCACCCTCTAGCACTCAAGGCACTGTTCTAATTCTTTTTTTCTTTTGTTTTTATTTCACTTTTAAATTTTTACTACTTTTAAAGTTTTCTGTTTATATATTAACTTTTTTTCTTCTATGCATGTCAGCCCTAGAAAAACTGAACAGGAATTTAAGTCACATCTGTGCAGTTGGTCCTTCTTATCCACAGCCAATCAATTATAGATGAAATTACTGAATTTAAAAAGATATGAGTCCTTAACATTTACAAACTTTCTCCATTGCTAGTCTCTAAACAATACAAGTATTTACACAGCATTCAAATGTATTAGGTGTTATAACTAATTTAGAGATTGAAAGTACATGGGAGGATATAGGTAGCTTAAATGCAAATATCACGCCGTTAGAGGTAAGGGACTTGAACATTCATATTGTCTACTATCTGGGAGAAATTCTGGGACTAATCTCCTATGTATACAGAGAGGACACTAAAACTATAACAAGCCTTGTGGCTCCTATGTGAGGCAAGGCCATCTGTGCTAAAGGAATGCTATGCTATGTCACGTTTCCCCCGAGAAGCAATGAGCAGAGTGATTAAGAGCTAGAATCCGTGGGTTATTAAACAAAAATCCCAGTGCCTGGGGATGGGACAATAATTCCTTGTGAGTTATTGGTCAGGGAGATCACAGAGGCCCTCAAGGCCTTACAGGTTTTGCCATTTCTCTTGGTTACCCACAGGAACTAAATGGTAAAACCCTAGTGCTGATGACATCACGTACCCAGGAGGCATGATACAGAGAAGCCAGACTGAAACTGTGCTGGAAGCTTCCTTTGTACCAGCCAGTTCTTGTGGGGTGCTGTGCAGACTGCTGAAGGAGAAAAGCCGTTGGTGGCCCTGCCCAGATGTGAACCTCAAGACCCATTCTGTCATCCTTCCAAGCAAGCTGTGCTCACCTGTGCAATGTTGGCACGGAGGTTAGGCAAGCGGTGGTTTTCTGACTGGATTTTAGACCCACTCCACAGTGAGGGGAGTTCATTCTCAGTATTGTAAATCTGATCTAAAATACATGGTATGGGGAGAACCCAGACCTTAGCAAGGAGCAGAATACTGTTGTAAATGTAAGTTGGAGTAGTGTCAGGCTTGCAAATATTTGTTTGCACAAATTCCAGCTTTAATCATAGAAGTTATGAGTGGAGAGTGCAGAAATTCATTGCTGTACAAAATGCTAAGTAACAGACAAGTGAGTACTCAGCCCTAAAAAAGACTTTCTAAGGCTCTGGGAACATTGCAGAAGAGGAAGGCAGAATATTAGAGCTAGAGGAAGGCTAAATGACATCCGGGCAATACACAGCAGTTGCAATCATGAACTCACAGCAGCCTGCCTGTACCTGTGTTGAGTCTGCTCAAGAATGGGTCTATCACCAGTTGGTCTGGATGGGAACAAATAAGGGCCCCACTGCTCACGGCTGACCTATTTGCTACTGACTGATAGATTCAGGTATAGCGAAATAATTGTCTTAAGTTTTGGACCTACCAGGGGCCCTAAGAGGCTCCAATGGACACTTCTAATCTAGTGGTCACATAGATGACCTTGGTTAAACTAAATGGGTAACAAGGCAAAGCTAAAAGTCATAAAAGTGAGAGGTGGGGGAGGGGCAGAGGGAGGGCTGATAGGAATGGTAGGATATAAGAGAGAGCCTCAAGGACAGAGTAATCAGAATACATTATATGTAGATGTGTGAAATTGTCAAGTAGCAATATTAATTCATCAGTCCAGATTAATTTTTAAAAACAGCCAGGTATTGTGGTATATGTCGTTAACCCCAGCTTTTAGGAGGCAGGGGCAAGTGGATCTCAGACTCTGAGACCAACCTGGTCTGCACAGTGAGTTTCAGGCCAGCCAGGACTATATAGTAAGATCCTGTCTTATAACAAAGTAATGATAAAAATACAAATTAAATTTAAAAAGGAACCTAGCCTTATATGTATGGTATCTTATGCCTGTAATCCCAGCAGTTAAGAAGGAAGGTGGGGAGGGTCGTAAGTTCAAAGACATCTTAAGCACTGTGAACTTGTCAGTGCAGATATAATAGTTCCTGTCTCATGGACTCCTTTTGAGCATGTGTAAGTACTAGGAGTGCCTAGTATTTAGTTTGTTTTGAGTATAAACTACATCAATGTGGATAATGCCGTTCCATTGGCTAGAATCCTGGATTGAAAAAGGAGGAGGCAGGTTGAGCATCAGCTTTCATTTCCTTCTCCTTGGCTGCAGACACAAGGTGGCTAGTTGCTTCACAGTCTGGCTGATGCAACTCCCTGCCGTGATGGTTGACCCTTCAAACTGTGAGCCAAGACAAACCCTTTCTCCTTTAAGTTGCTTTGCCGGTTATTTTGTAATAGCAGTGAGCAAGGTAACTAACACATCAAGGCCAGGTGAGTGCACAGGGTAGACATGTGCAAGCTCTCAGCAAAGAAGAGAGAAATTTGATTTTATTTTCACTTTCTTTATGACTTGCATATGTTTTGCTTCAGAAACTGCTTTTTAAAAATAAAATATACTGCACTTTGTTGAAATATTAGGCAGTGAAAATAACAAATATAATCTTTAAACAAAAGTTGGCATTAATTTGGGCAATCATACATTTACTTAGGTGGCAATGATAATCTGACCTCTCCCATATGCACATACTGCCACAATATGTCTTTGCTATTTTTTCCTCATAAAGAAGTGGAGTTTACTGATCTTTTAAAATCTGGACTGGTCTGGTTTTGACCAATAGAGAAGGATGGAAGAGGTGGTATGGTGTACTTCTGATCTTAAATAGTAAGACTGTGGCCTCTGCTCCTAGCCTCTCAAATATATGACTCAGCCACCACATGGAAAAGCCCGGGCCAGTTTGCTAGCTATCGGAGACATCTAGATGGCAGAATCAGGGAACTTATGAGAATGATGGGGGAAGGCTTTCATGCATTTGATAAGGAAGGGAATCGTACCTGTCATGGGTGCTCAGATCTGTCATGTCCTTGTCACATTGGGTGAGAGGAGGGCAGAAGTAGAGATGCTGGTGGCAGAGCATGAAGACAGCAATGGTTGTATGAACCATGAAGAGCTTGTCTGCATGTGCTGAGGGGCTGAGGGCATCTCCAGATCCCGAGATTGTACCCTGCTCAGTGTGAGCTTTCTGTGGTCCCTGAGGGTGCCTAAGCTCCCTTATCACAGCACCTTGCCCATCAGGTCTCTTTCGGATGATGCTTGGAGATCATATGTTTTCCAAAATGCCATCCCAGAATGAACAATGACCTTGGGGCCATTACCCCCAGCCTTCTGTGGTACCTGCTTTTAAACAGATTTTATTTAACGAGTGTGTAAAATGGTAACCTATACAACTTCAGCTGTTCAGTCAACGGAAACTCTAATACTGAAACTAACGCAATCCCCTGCCTTCCACACACCTATACAAGTAGGTTCTGTACCTCACTGCTAGCTCTAACGCTTTCTTTCTTTCTTTCTTTTTTCTTTCTTTTTTCCTTCCTTCTTTCCTTCCTTTCTTCCTTTCTTTCCTTCTTCTTTCTTTTTCTTTCTTTCTCTGTCTCTGTTTCCTACAAGTGATCAGCCAGTGTGTCAATGCCCTAACACAGGCCTATGAGGTCTAATCAACACCTTCAACCTTGAAGCCTGGGAACTTAAAATTCTGTTACAGCTTAAGCCACAGGTAGACTATACATTATATATATATGTGTGTGTGTGTATATTTGCCCACTTGTTGCCATGGCCACCATACAGAGATTCATAGTTAATTTTAGAGAGTGAAATGGTCTATGTTTTGATATTCTTATATGAATCTTTATGCACTAGTATTAAAAAGCATTGGCTTTCTTCCATCAGTAACTCTCAAAAGAGACAAGTTTGTCCTTTTAACTCCAGAGGGATAGAAATAAATTCAAAAGCTAGAGGTAGCTGAAGGCAGAGTCCAGCTTAAGCAAAATAAGAAATATCAATAATCTCACCATTATACATCTGGGAGCTATGTATGCAGCTGACAGCATTTGCTGCTTCTGTGGTGGATCCAGGTTTTCTGCTTAGCACCTACATTGGGAGGCTCACAGCTGCCCGTGACTAACTCCGGGAGATCTGACCTCCACTCTGGACTCTGAGAGGGTGCACGTGTCTGCATACTCACGTGGACACACATATATCCTAAGAGATAACAGAAATAAATCTTTTAAAAAAATGGTACAGATTGGATTCCTGACTAGTTAGGACCTTAGATAATCCAACACCTGAGCTTCAGGTGAGCAAGTTTTCAAAAGGTCATGTCTGAACTCAGATGTCATTTCTGTGACTCAAAGCCAAAAGGAGGCCTCTTGCCACGGCAACGCTCAGATCTCCTCGTTCAGGGTTTCTAGAGTACAAAGCAACTTGTGCAGTGAGCCTGGCACCCGGTAACTCCTCAGTCCTTCATCTGTGCAGACACCTTACTAGAAATACATGTAATCCTGTGCGCAGAGTTTCCAGGCTGGTTTTGTCAGAATGCTGTGCCCACCCCCATGCTGGAGGGAACAAGCTCTAATCCTTGGAATAACCAAACCTCACTGGGTTTTGCCTGGTTCAGTTCATAGGGAAGCATCAAGATTTAATGGGTGAAGCGGAAAAAGGTGACATAAGTGACATTTCACTAGTCCTTGCGGTCAGTCAGGCCTAGGGCTCCGAGTTTTACAAAAATGGTATCTTTCGTCCTCCACACAACTAGGTAAACAACAGGGTCCACTCGCCTGATCTCCCACACACAAAGTGAAGTTTGTAGGTTAATGGGTCCCCTATCCCATTCCTAAAGTGGTGACCTGGTACAAAGCCTGCCCTTGTTCTCCAGCGCTTGCAAAGGAAGGTTGAGGCAGCAGGATATATATATATATATTTCTTTACTGAAGTTCAAAATGCTGATTTAGTGTTTTCTCTCCTACTTAATTCGCATCATCTGGGCAACACCACCGGTCCTCCTCCCCCTCAAGGAGTCCCTGAGGAAAAGAGAGCTATTCTGACTTCCAAAGCTCACCCTCCTGCCTGCCCAGATGCATGGCTCTGCTGAGCACTGTGCTTACTTGTGACCCAGGAATTTAGATTACTTACTTAGCACCCCTCCCCTCCATTTCTAGCTCTTAAAAATTTGCATGGGATCCGTCAAAGGAAGTACTTATTACCAAAATGGTGCCTGTTAAGGAATTTCTTTCAATAGCAGAGAATCCCTATCTCCTCTGAGTTTTCTTTTCAAGCTTTTTCTGTTCTGTTCACATGCATTTTTGGTATGATTAGAAGGTGTTAGAATTGGGGTGAGGGAGGGGGCTTTATTTATTCCCAGGGTGTTTTTAGCATAAGCAAGAACCACTGTGAGAGCTTCCCCCACATTTGAGCGTCACAGACACCTCTCAGAGGGTGCGAGCAGAGCCCTCCTCAGGCTCTGCTGAGAAGATAGCAGCCTGCCATGTGGGGCTGAAGGTGATAGGGGAGTGACGGGAACCAGCTGGAAAGAGCACAGTGTTAAGCATCGTGAGATTCCATTCTGGAGCAGATGCTAAGTCCCGGTGTGGGGCTTGGTGCTCCTGGCCTGCTCTGAGTGAAACAGCTGGGCTGGCAGCGGATGGCTACTGGCCATTTAACGTCACTCATTGTGAGAGTGTTCAGTCCTTGGGAACCAAATGTGAAGCAGTCTGTTTTGTGCTTGCTTTGTTCCTCATCCATCCTCTTGGACTAGGTCTGTGAGTTAATTTCTTGGTAGACTATCTGAAGATACCAACCCAAGGAACAGAATTAATTAAATTTTTTGTTTATATAAAAGCACATTTCTTGAGAACGTGCAGCATTACCTAGGAGGCTCTCCGAATTCCTACAAAATGACTGTGGAGAGCCCTGAACACAGAACACACTGTCCCTCACAGATGAACTGACAGTTCATGTAGGCTTCAGAACTCAGTCTCAAGGAGACCAGGGGCCAGTACTGAACTCAGTCCTTCTGGTTGCTTTCAATCTGAGACCTCAGCCTGGGAGCATTTTATGATGTGGAGCTAGAAGCAGAGAGACTACTGGAGTCTAGCCCTTGGCTCTTTAGTAAATGCTTAATGTCTGATTTCTGGTCCTTTCTCTTCACAGCGGCAGTAATCTCTCCCAGCGCGTCTTGTGTTGCTAACTTTCCCATTCTTGGACAGTGTTTAGTTGGGATGTTACACTAGAAACGCTGTCTTTCTATATCGCAGTAGAAAATATTTAGAGGTAGGGAGGAGGCTGGGGAGTCAGCTCACACAGTTGGTAGTGCGCTTGTCTATCATGCATGAAGCCCTCCCTTCAATCTCTACCATACGCACAAACTGAGCTGACAGCTCATACTTATAATCCCAGCAATCAGGAGCTAGAGGCAGGAAAATGGGAAGCTTAAGGTTATCTTAATCTCCTTCACTATATAGAGAGCTTGAGGCCAGCCTGAGCAAGTGACCCTGTCTCAAAAACAAAACAAAACAAAACAAAAACTATCTTTCTGTCACTCACTTATATAAATCCCATTTGTCCTGCACATTCTAAAAAATAAATCACCTTCCTTCGGGGTCATTGGCTCCAAGCACCAGAAAAAGACTTTGGTTTCTCATCCAAAAGGGGATGTTAGAGGTTACTTACAAGGCCAAGAGAATGAGATTAGACAGCAGAGATCTGCATTAAAAGTCACATGTCAGGAGCAGTTGGGTCCACTGTAGTTGCTTTGAACTTCAGTTGTCTTACTATTTGACCCTTGACCCTTGCTTGCTAAAGAGTCAAAGTCCTGGAATGCAATTGGTTAAGTTCAAGTTGTGTGGTTCAAGCCTAGTTCTTTGTTTTTTGTTGTTGTTTTTTTGTTTGTTTGTTTTTTTACTAAAGAGGTAATAGGAAACATAAAGAGGTAATCGGTAACATTTGTCAGTGAACATCTAGTACATATGTGTGGCTTATTTTATACCTTAATGGTCCCCTCTAATGACCCATTCCTGTCCTCTAGAGAAGAACATAATTATCCTCTAAAAGACTAGCTTTGTAAAAGTGAACAAATTCTACCATCAAATCCAGTTGCAACTTCCAGCTTGTTAATTTTGTGTATAGCTGTGTACTTCCAAAATCTTCACTAAAGCCCTCCAGTGTCGCTTAATGAACTTTTTAATTGGCTCTTTAAAATAGTAGCGCAATCAGCCTCCTCATTTAATTCATGAACAAAACTCTCCAGAAAGGCTGAAAGGGAAAGTATGAATCATCGTTTAAAGAGAGGCTTTTTAACTGTGCCATAAGACAAACAGGCACATTGATCAGTATGTTCTCCAGGGCATGCTATATACCTCCATGGCAGAAAGCGACCAGGATCCCATCTCAGCAGAGACAAGAAAGTCTTGAGCCTCAGATGCAAGATGACATTTTGTTTTCAGAAGGGCCTACCTCTGAGAACGATGAGACTGAAGCCTAAAATGGGCTTTGAGTGCCTTGGATGGGCACAAAGTGACCTCTGAATCTAGGTAACAAGTGGTACATGAAACTGGGACCAGAGTCTTGCTAATAGGGGTAAAGTCATTTTGCATACACCTGTTTGAAGAACCTCAATCATTAGAGGGTTAAGACCTTTGAAAGGGTCTTTAGATAGCACAATTGTGTTCTTCCATGCCCAGAACCTAAGCAGTAGAAGAGTTAATCTGACCCCAGCGGTGACAATGTGATATTGCACTGATGGAGAACAAGTTCCTCCCCTGATGAGATTTGAAGGGATCACATGGGTGCACACATGGACTTAATGAGTGTTCTTTTTATTTTGCTATTGTGATAAGCTGATGTTTTTATGTGAGAAATGAGTGCGTTTCTTTGGAACGTGAAGACCATATGATTCATTACTGGACCTTTGCTATTCTTCCCCACCCACCTTGGGCAGTTATTTGCACATGGGTATAGGTCTAATCTTACTGGGCCTCAGGCAGGAGATGAAGGATTATATCTCGTCCTCCCCCAATAATGTTGGTCTAACAGATAGGGCATTCTCAGTATGTATTTGCTAAATGAATGAGTCATGAGACAGAACAAGGGAGGCACAGGGTTCCTTCTGGTTCAGGAAGAATTCTCCTCATTCACTTTAGCTTTTCTGTGAAATCAGGAGGTCAGCTATTAGCTACATAGAGGATGTAAATAGGTTTTTAACTTACATATATTATGTGTTTGGTCTCCTTTTATGGGGGCGTCTATATTCAGATATTGTCTTTGGCTAGATTGTATACTGCTGCCACGAGTAAGCAAGATCTTGCCTAATAGAAAAAAGATTGGATATTTTGAAAATTCTGTCCATCTAAGGAGCTATGTGCCCAGCTCACCTATAGGCTGCTGTATCTATCTATCTATCTATCTATCTATCTATCTATCTATCTATCTATCTATCTATCTATATATTTTTTTATAGAATGAAGAAGAAATACCTTGTGAAGGAAAAACCTTAACAGCACGCAAAAGACATGAGTCACCATTGGTCCTTTAATCTAGTTAGAGTCTTACCCTCCAGGCAATTCCCTAGAAAAATCATGTTTATCAAGCATGCAGGTGAGGTGTACCTGGATTGCCAGTGTAGGTGGGAGGAGCCCACTTCTCTGATAAGAACCACTTAAGATGCTTGTTTTGGATACAGGCACAAGCCCAACCCTAGAGTAAATGACTCAAAATCTGGAGAATGAGACCTTGGAGATATATATATATATATATATATATATGGTTTTAGTGGCTGAATCATAGTCCAGAAGCATCGGAACAGGTGAAGGGAACAAAATAAGATGCCAGAAACCGAATAGCAACAGGAATCTCTCGGAAACGGAGGCTCGCAGTTCTGTTTACTGATCATGCAGCGTTGCAGTGGTCTCTCAGTATGAACCAGGTCTGAAAGGTAGCCCACCGAAACAGCTGTGGTGGTCATCGGCTGAACTGATCGTTTTCAGATCAAGAAGAGATCTGCCTCCCCTATTCTGTCTTCCCAGGAGACAAGTAGCCTATCTTCTGATTTAATATATCAGTTCTTATTTATAGTGGTAGTGTCAAGTACTAGTAGTAGTAGTAGCGAGATACTTTTTGTAGTTGTTATCATTTGTGAGTTTTCTCTGCACACCATCTTGGTTACCTGAAATAAAACCTCTTCTTATCTACCTGGAATTCCACCTGTTGGTGGACGCACACTCGTGTGGAGTTCTTTCATTCCCCAGGTCTCACACCCTGCTTGACACTTTGGAGAACTTAGAGTGAGACAGTTGAAAACCAGGTCATCAAAAGTACTTTTAATGTGCATCCTTTATCCTGAAGTAGGCTAGATGGCTACATCTCTTATCACCAAAGGCCTGGCATGTCTTGGAGAGAAGGGCAGCATTGTTGAGCAAGCCCTCAGAAGCCAGAACAGTGGTAAAGGTCACAGAGAGACAGACCTTTGGATCACAACAACTTAAGACATTTCTTCAAAGCCAACATCTTTTCAAAATGGAGCAACCTCCAGGGAGTCTGGGAGCCCATTGAGGAACATCTTAGGTGGAACTCAGCTTGGCCTATCAGTATTGTGCTGACAATGGGGGTCTGGAACAGGCAGGTGTGTGGAGGAGGATGGTTGTCTCAGGCTTAGAAAGCTCCTCCTCTATACCCAGACTACCGACAGCTTTGCTCTTGTCCTCTGACCTCTACTGGGAACTCACATACCTTACCTTGAGCTAGGCCATTGGGAGCAATTGGGAGCAATCTGATAGCCTTTTTGCTTTTAAGAATCAGCCTCACCTTTGACACTGGTTCTTTGAGCCAGGATTTAGTCATATAACCGGAGATACCCAGGGTCCACTTAGGGCGCTCAGCCCATCTGGCGACCTCATAGAAAGCAAAAGAAACAATGACCTGTGTGATTTTAACCATAAACTTTAAGTACTGGGGTTGGGTAAGAATCTCAGGCTCTTTCATTTCCCCCAAGGACTGATTGCCTGAGATCATGGGCTACCACAGTGGAGCCTGTCTGTCTCAGTGTGATGTGGCTCGGTTTTACACTCTGCCCGCTGTTTCCCACCAAAGGCCTGCTCCTCCTAACCATTCCTCAAGGGAAAAAATTTACTGTCTTGGGAGACAGAGAGGCCAGAGCTGAGCTCATAGAGCATCACTTTGCCACTTGACAGTAACAGGTACAACACTGTGGCAGCTCTGGGTAAAGGGAGCCCTAAGCTGACAAGACAGCCGAGGATCACCATCAGCTGTGACTGAGGTTTACAAATGAACGCACTAAACGCTGTCTGGGTAACTACCGGTTACTCCCTCTGTGCGCGTGCGCGTGTGCAGGGAGGGATGCAGGAGCAAAGGCCACAGGAGTACATCCGAGGTCCTGCTCCGATTTATCCCCTTCAGAAAGCTTCCCTCACCGAACATGGAGCTAGACGGGCAGCCAGAAAACCCCAGAAATCCTCCTGTACTCATCCCACAGAGTGCTTGGGCTGTAGGGTGCAGCAAGGGGGGCTGGGGACTGAAACTCAGTTCCTCGGGTTTGTGTAAGCAGTTGTTACTGGCTGAGCCATCTACGCAGTGGAAATGTGTCCTCTTCAATGACAGGAAATAGTAAGCTCACGTTGGTAGTTTTCTCCTCACGTCTCATCCTTTCCACCCCGCCTCCTCACCCTCCTCTATTTTCTCCCGAATCTCCTAAATCAAGGCTGCAGGAGTTCATTGACAGAAGAACGAAACCTCGTACTTTACAAGCTCACCCACACAGCGCTCACTCAGGAAGCTCTACTCTGTCCTGCCTGAGGTGGACCCCCGTTTGCTTGGAAGGCACACTTCTGCTGCGCACTGCATTTGCAGTCACAAGCACCAGAGGTTACCAAGTGCCTGCTTATCCTGTGTCAAAATTCTTCTCGAGATTGCTCACCACTTCAAGAAATTTTCCTTTCTTTCCTGGAATTTTCCACCAGGTACCATACCCAAAAGGTGAAATTTTTCTGGGAAAATATAAATATCCCATTTATAGATTAAAAAAAAGTCACGTGTGTTGTTTGTAGAAGGAAAACCGCTCCAACCGGAAGATCCAACTTCTCTACATCTAATTGGACCCTGAGAAGTGATTCTCTAGGCTAAGAAGAGATTTCCAGAAATGAACGTGAGTAAAGAGGGGTTTGGAAGCAGTGGTGAGAACAGAAGCTCTTTTCAGAAAGAAAAGAGTGAGCATGCAGATGAGGGGCCACCTTAGGGGAGACACCCTGCACTTCTGCTCATCTTATTCTATTCATTAATTGCTACATGGGCTCCTGGGTCAAGTTAGTCAGCCTGCATGGCCTAAAGCAGTGCTTCAACGTTCCTGATGCTGCAACCCTTTAATACAGTTCTTCATGTTGTGGTGACTCCCAACCATAACATTATTTGGTTGCTACTTTGTAACTATAATTTTGCTACCATTATGAATTACAATGTAAATATCTGTGTTTTCCGATGGTCTTAGGCTATGCCTGTGAAAGGGTCACTTGACTCAAAGGGGTCACTGTCCACAGTTGAGAACCATTGGCCTAGAGCAAGAGACTTATTCCCCCTGCAGCTGATGTGTTGACCCACACATGTGACTTAATCTCTGGCATGATAAATGGCTTTCCCGGCAACAGAAGTACTGATGGAAGTTGGGGTGAGCAGAAAGTGTGGCTGTTGGGGTAAGGAGAAGGCATGTAGGGCATTTATGCTGGATGCAGCTGTGATTCAGAGCAAAGGTCAGCAGAAGGCCAAGGCTGGCCTGACCTGCTGTCTTAGGAACAGCAGGCTAACTGAGGGTGCCTCAGAGCATGCAGTTTGCAGAGGATGTAATGGAATTCACACCTGGAGGTGGCAGAGTGGCATTGATGAGCTGAGATAAATCCCTAAGACCCATAAGGGAAGGAAAAAAAACCTGCAAGTTGTTCTCTGACCTCCACTTGAATGTACATACCCAACCCCCCCTCTAAATATCATACCCATACATATGTGCTTTGAACAGGGATCCCAATCTTATTTTCGTGTGTTAGGAACTTGAAATTTGACTGTGGGCAGGTAAATCACTCTGAGGCCTAACTGCCCATTTTCTTATTGCTAGGTCCACTGTTCCTCCTCTAGCTGTGATATCTGGCAATTTGTGGTTTGTGGGGGTATTTTTTTTAGTGCTGAACAAGAAGACAGGAGATTGTACTGCATGTACTTTTCAGAAAAACTAAGAAAAAGCATCCTGATGAGCTAATGGAACTGGGGAACTGCACCCCATTTCTAGTAATTCCTGGCAAGTGTGTTCTAACAGAAGCAGCTTGCATCCCCTTTGTGGAGTGTTCGTCGAACCGGAGATGCAGATTTTGAGCAGAAGTCACAATCTTCCTGTCTTCCTGACAGAAATATCTGTCAGGGACATGTTGAATCACTTTGAATGTCTGATAAGGGATGGGAAAAGGGGAAATGGCATTTTATGTTAATTTTATTCATTCCATAAACTCATGCCAAGTACACGTTATAAGCCTGTGTGCATGGCCTGTGGAAACCCCACTCGGCTTTGGTCGTATAAAAGTTGCAGTGTTGTGTAGGAGAATGAGATATAATTTAAAAATCTACTTTACAAGACCCACTGAAATAAGACTTGGAGAGGGGTTGGAGTCACCTCTGTTGGCTTACTTTAGAAACACTTCACATGGGGAGATAGGAACTTGAAAGTTCAGTAAGAGACTGGGGGAAAGGGCATTTCAGGCTATGGCACTAACATGAATAAAGGATGATAAGTGCGAAATTTGGGCTATTTCTAAGGCTATTTCTGAAGCACACAAACAAGGGTGATCTCAGATAAGAAACCAGAAGGGGGAAGTGTATTTGCTTTTGTTTAGTTTTTTTAGTCACTTTAATTTTAATTGAATTTCCTTAAGGTGCTTACTAGAGAATTTCACTCAACATTTACTTGTGGAACAAAAAATAAAAAATAAAATAAAATGCTTAGCAGGATGATGCCAGTATTTAAAAACTCAAGGCGGGGGTCCTACAGGTCAGGGGTCCAAAGCTATACAGAAGTGATAATATTCCTGAAAAAGTAAACCTTGGATTTAATTATTTTATTAATAACAAGAGGTTGTTGTAAGAAGAGGTGGTGATTGTGGTAGGGATCTCGGACAAGAATGTTTTGTCCTCAAGGTCACTTCGTAAAAAAAAAAAAAAAAAAAAAAAACCCAGGATGGCTGAAAGGTGATTTCTTCTTCTTCTTCTTCTTCTGCTGCTGCT
Organism: Pachyuromys duprasi; assembly: GCA_028658305.1. Taxonomy (NCBI): domain Eukaryota; kingdom Metazoa; phylum Chordata; class Mammalia; order Rodentia; family Muridae; genus Pachyuromys; species Pachyuromys duprasi. The sequence goes on along the minus strand of CM053753.1, from coordinate 45,995,848 downwards.
GCTGCTGCTGGTGCTGCTTCTTCTTCTTCTTCTTCTTCTTCTTCTTCTTCTTCTTCTTCTTCTTCTTCTTTTTTAAACAATAATACATATGTTGGCCACCTGTTTAAAACTAGCCTGGCCCTATTACAGACTCTGACCTTTGGCCCAGTCAGCCAACTGTTTCATATCTCAGCTTCTTCCTCAGAAAATCGTGGTAATGTTGCTGAGTCATCGAGGCAGACTCACAGTGGGTGTGAGGCCACTGGAACTGACCTCGGGCTTAGGCTAGTACTCCATACAGACCTGATCTCCTCATGGCAGGATCAGCCATCCTCCTCACAGGCTTGTCTGAGAAATAAAGGAGGCCATGCAGCAGTAAGAGCAACGTCAAAGCACTGATTGTTGAAAACTAGCCCTGTTTGGAGCGCTTACCACACTCAGATATGGAATACTCGATGAAAACACAAGCTTACCTGTCTAAGCACATATATTTACCTCCAAGTTTATTTTCAGGCCAACATTCAGGAAAAGGTAGGACAGTGAACGCTAATGGAAGACTGGCAGGAAAAACAGTTTTCCTGGAGAATTTATGGAGTATAAGAAGTACAAGGCAAAAGGGCTGTGCCAGGTCTACCTGAAGACGGATCTCTGAAATCTAGGGGTTGGAAGATACCTTGGGAATCACCCCAGACCTCAGAGTGTCATTGGCTCAGGGCAAGGCAGTCTCCTCAGGATATCCTAGTCTTCCTTCGGGCAGCTTATACCTTTGGAAGTTTTGCTTTGTTAGCATTGAGGTCTTCTCTCTTACACTCCAGAAGTGGAGCTCTTGAAATTTCCCTAGCACAGACAGTCTACACCTCAGAACCTGGATGTGTTTCCCTCCCTGAGTGTGCTACGTGAGTGTCTCAGCACTCCCAGGAAATGCCAAGATTGAACAGGATGAATTCTTAGGAGATACGTGGCCCTATCACTGCTAGTGTTCCCCCAAAATATTTCCTCTACCACTGAACCTTTCAGTGACCACAGGTCTCCTTAACTCATTCTTTGAAACCACAACTTCCATGGTTTGTTTACTATTCACTTGACTATTTGTCAGTGACAAGGAAATGCATTATTGTCTCTTCCCATTTAACTATTGCTTATGTATTTCTCTTTAAACTTCTTCCTCAGTTTTACTCCCCTGAGATCATACTCATAACATTTATCTCAAATAGTCTTCTCCTTACATCACAGAAACCAAGGAGATGAAGGCTCTCTCAGATATGTTTTTGACCCAACTTAGAAATGTTCTATTTGTCTTCATTTGGATTCTTACTGGGCCCTTCTTGTCCTTTTATCATGTTCGGCCTGGTCTATAGGTCTGTGTGTGTGTGTGTGTGTGTCTCTCTCTCTCTCTCTCTCTCTCTCTCTCTCTCTCTCTCTCTCTCTCTCTATATATATATATATATATATATATATATATAACATATATCCTGTGTTCTTATTGTCCTAAGGTTTTGGTAGTATTGAAGTTATTATCGCTCATTTTCAACTCAAAGAAACTGTGTTTAAGCCTTGGCTTATTCCTCTTCTTACTATTCTCATACACAGTTGAAGGATGGAAAAGCATCCATATTCCCCAACTTACTGTCACACAAAAATTGGGTGAGCATCTGCTGCTGCCACCAACCCAGACTAGAAGACACTAAGGCCATCAGACAAAGGGTCTGGAGACTGTGGTTCACTTTTCTTGCCTCGTTTATGCCACTTATTAAAAAAAAAGAACCTCTAGTAGGATGTCTGACTACCGAGTACAGGACCTGTGTGAGAGGGCCTGGATCTTGGTAGCTGCTGCAACAAGGCGAGATGAGGACTCAGAATTAGAATTCATCATGACCTCTCAAATGACAGAAGTTGACATGACTATGTAGGATTACTCTTGAGGAAAAAACCAATTAGTTCTTTGACAAAAGATTGGCCATAAACTATTATTCAAGAAGAGAAACTGCCACTAATTCTTAAAATAAGTATCAAAGTATCAAAAGAGGTATCCTGCAGCAAATCTTAAAATTAGAAATTATCCCACATTTAGGAAGAATAGAGACACATTACTAGCAAAGTCCCTTAGATGTTTCTCATCTAAGTTCAGTGTCTCAGCACTATAATTATCTAACCTCAGCAAGACCAAATGCATCAAAACCTCAGATTTCCCATGTACAGAGTCTAAATGTGTTGAAGACATGGTATCTAAGATCCTACGCAGGTATGAAATTTAGTCCAAGACGTTTCAACTCACTGTAAACCTGCTACATCACATAGCAGTATCAAAGCAGCAGCAGCCGAAAGGCCAAACCCATGACTTTTAATTAAGAATAGCAAAGAACATGAGAAATTCCAGGGAAACTGTTCTCAACGCTAGTCACCAGGCATTGGGAAGGGAATTATTGTGTGAGTAGAGGTGTGAAGGTCTAGGGAGTGTAGGAATAGCCTCCTATCATTTCTACTGGAGGCAGAGTCAGAGCGAAGGGACTTGAAGTGAATGAGGCCTTTCCAGTTACCAGACACACGTAGTCCACAAAATTACCAGAGAGCTCCAGAAATCAGGTCTTCATGAACAGGCAGGGCCAGGGGCTTTAGCAATCTTCCTCTTCCACCCCCAACTCTCACCCCATTGGCTTTCCAGCACATACCTGTAACAGGTTTATCATGCACTTCCTGTTTCTGCGTGCCTTGCAGGCCCGCTTCAACTTCCTCTCCTTTTCACTTAATGTTACAAGGCTTGTTGGAAGATGGACACAAAGCCAATTCGGCAGGCAGGATTCTCTCTTGCTCAGTGATATCAGCAGCAATTAAGTGAAACCACACATGGTGGTGCAGACCTTTACAATACCTCATGTGAGCTCTCTCCGTGGCACTTATGTTGAGATACTCTTGCTGTTGTCCCATTGCTAAGATGGAAAAGCTGATGCCCAGAGAAATGAATGTAGGCTCATAGCATCAAACTGTGGAAGCTTTCGGTTCTTAAATATTCTTAGATACTGTTACTAGGGACCTCCAAGTCATCAAATGCTGGTGAGCAGATAGGAGAGACAAACAGTGAAGAATCGTGAAGCAGGGAAAAGCAGCACACGCAACAGAGAACTTTGCTGCGTGTAGGCTAGAACTCCGGAGAGGATCCACATAAATGCCTTAAAGACCGGGAGTCACTGGAACGATTGTGAAGGAGGAGACCTTGGGGCCCATCTGTACTCAGCCTGTGGACCGCTCGCCACGGCAGTACATCTAATGCATCCTTTATGGGGGAAAAAAAAAAAAGGCCACAGCTTAAAGAAGCATGTGATGTAGGGATAGCCCCAGAGACCTTGGTTCCTGAGCTGGCAACATCATGAGTTTGCCACGAGTGGTGGTCTGAGAAGGTATAGCCCCCATACAGTCACATATTTCAATGCTTGACCTGTAGGAAGTGGAACTATTAGGAGATATGGCCTAGTTGGAGTAGGTATGGCTTTGTTGGAGGAAATGTCTAACTGTGTGGGTGGAGTTGGAGGTCTCCTATGCTCAAGCTACACCCAGTGTGGTACACAGTCTCCTGCTGCTACCTGCGGATCAAGATGAGGAACCCTCAGTTCCTCCTCCGGCACCCTGTCTGCCTGTACATTGCCATGCTTCCCACCAGAGGACTAGACCTCTGAAACTGTAAGCCAGCCCCAGTTTAAAAAAAATTTTTTTTAATAAGAGTCGCCATGATCATGGTGTTTCTTCACAGCAATAAAACCGTAACTAAGATAAGCATGGGACCCTGAGTCCCAGCTCAGGGCTTCTTTGTTCTGAGACAAGTCTTTCGGTGTTGGGCACAGAACTGTGGTCAGCTCAGAAGACGGCCTCTTGATGCTTCACTGTGAACATGTAGACACAAGGGCAGATGCTGGGCAGAGAATATAGGTGTACCACCACCAGAATCAGCAGACCACAAACAATACTACTGGGGAGAGCTGTGGGAATTCAGCTAACGCGCATTGCGGAAATGTGTGAGTAACATAGTCTTAAAAACAATGTCACGGGTAAAGAGAAGTTGGTTTTTGCTACCACTGTGGTCTCACAAAGATGCCATGGTCCACACCGCTATGACCTATAAATGAGTTGGGTTATGGGACAAACTCAAATTAACGAAGATGAATTAGATTTGCTAATAAACTGACTTTAAAATAAACTGTTTTACAATATCTGGACAAGACTGATATAATCACAAGGGAAAGAGAGACTTCGAAGAGAGAGCACAGATATAATGATACAAGGATTGACTTGACACAGTTTGCTTTGATGTCAGGAGACAGCCAGGATTCAAGGACTATGAGAACAAAAACAAGGAAACTAATTTTTCCCTTTAGTCTGCAGAAAGGAATGCAAACAGCTGACACATTGGACTTATCTCTTCATTATCCCTTTGTCAGACTTCCACAAAACTGTACAATTAAAACAGACTATGTGTGCTATAATTTGTCAAAGCAACAATAAAAATGAATATAAACACCTGAAAGGCATGTGAGGAAAGCAGCCTGAGGTAGGCAGCTTCAGTTCCTCAGATCAGAGGCCCTTTTCTCACTGTGTGTGATTTCTATTTACAAAACTGCTTCAAGAGCAATGGCGGTTGCTAGAGTTCCAGCCATCGCATCTGTAGTCTGAGAAAGATCTCCCTTTACAGAGAGTTTCTAAAAGCCGCACACAAACATCTACTGCTTTCTGACTGCCAGGAAATGGTCCCTCAGGAACATCAAGCTGAGGAAATGCCAGGAATGCAGTGTTTTACTTGACTCCTTTTGGGTATAGCCAAACCCAGGGAGGTTACTGAATAGAGGAGAAGAGATTTGGGGCAGCAACAGCACTTCCTGTACAATGATGACAAGTTTTTTTCCTTCTGTCCAGCTCATAACTGTAAGGATTTGAGCTTTGGAGGTCTAGCGTGAGTGTGGGTAGGTGCCAAGTGCAGGTCTTGTGTCTCCTGGTCCTTTCTGGCTGATACCACCCTCACCATTGCTGTCTGCTTAGATCACTGGTGTCTTTGGTCACTTCTCTATCTTCAGATCGATGCTACCCATTCTGTTCAGGTAGGCAGACTGAATATAATTAACCCCACTCCTCTCCAAATGAGGCAAATAGAGGGCAGGGAGGAGCTGGAGATGGAGAACAGGAAGGAGAAACAGCTTGCTTTCAGCCACAGATGGCATACAGCAAATCGGCAGCAGTTGTAGGGTGCTTGCTTGAGAGTTGGCTGCCTGATCTCACCAGTCTGTAGCTCCCCAGGCCTCTGAATGGGAAATGAGTTAACTGATCATGCACTGGGACTTGTTTTGTCTTTTGTCAAACACTGAGGTAGTTTATAGTCTCCGTAGTATTAATGGGAAGCACAGAGGTGAGGGAGGTTGGGAGAGGACAGAGATGAAGAAGGTTAGCCACAAGGTGGCTTGGAGGCAAAAGGTTATTATGTAATTCAAATGCTGGGTTCCCCCCTATCCAGTTGCAGTCCTTGTTCTGAGAATCTCCTGTCTCAATGTTGTATAAACACTGATCCCCAATAAAGCAGCTTACAGTCAGTCGCTGAGCAGGGGAGAGAATAGGCCTGGATTTCCTGCCAGCCAAGGAAGGAGGAGTGAGAAGAAGCAAGAGATTCAGCCATGAGCAGATGCCCATGATATATCAGGAGAGGAGCTGGAGCAGGAAAGCTACAAAGTGCAAGTATTCCGGGATGTACATGAGGAGGAAGCCAAATTAGCTTAGATGGTTAAGAATAGAAGGTTAACTGCTCAGTTATTGTGTTGTGAAGTATATTATTTAACAAGTATAATAGATTCTCAATTATTTGTGTGGTATCTGGGTTATGAGAGAAACTGAGAAACAAACACAGTTTTATAAAAAATAACTGTAACAGTGGCTGCTGTCATGTATAGCATGAGGGTTAGTATGTTCGTATTTTAAAAGTCTTAAATATCTCCAACCTCTGCTCCCCTTCCACAACATCCCTGTGGCATCTCCCAGATAGAGACGTTGGAATCATCTTCACTGTCCCTCCTACTGGTTTCTTTCATATTTCCCACCGTTTTCTCATTGCCAGATGCTATGATTATGCCACAGTCCCACCTGACAGTCCCACTGCAAGTCTGAGACTGGGTCTCACTACAGAGCCCTGGCTGTCCTGAACTCACTGTGTAGACCAGGCTGGCCTCAAACTCGCAGATGTCTGCCTTGCCTGCCTCTGCTTCCCTAGTGCTGACATTAAAGGCGTATGCCGCCATCTCCAGCCCAGTTTTGAACTTTAAGCTGCGCAAGGGCCTGTGCCTCGTTCATCTTCCCCTTTGCCCTGTGTCAGTTTAAAGCTATTTCTTCTCCGTGGATTGGATTTACCTTCCTTTACCACAGTATTCATGGCATGTGTGCCTTCAATATTGAGCACCGATGGAACTTTAGCCACAAAACATTCATACCTTTTCTAGTGAACCCATCAACCAATAATGAGGCAAACAAGATGAAAGCTGGATGCCCCTTTGGGGGCATATTTTGAAGTACTGCTTAAGTATGTCTCCAGCAGCATTCTACACCCATGTCCTGGCCTGTGTAGCTTGTGTGAAATTTGGCAGTGAGTGTGAATTTTACTGCCTTCTGTCTCTCTAAATAGAAATTTTACATATTTATTTGTACTTGTATTAATATAAATATAAATAAATATATATATATGTATATATATATTTGAGCTAGGGCCTCACTATGTAGCATGCTGCAGTTTGTAATCCTCCTGCCTCAGTCTCCTGAGTGCTGAGGCAGACTGAATTCTTCAAGGGCTAGGCTATATTGAATTCATCTGTGCATTTCTTTACCCCCTCCTCCCACCCATACCCTATACATGTTATTCATCCAGGAAGCAAACAATAAATGAACTAAATGTTATGGGGAATCACACAGGATGAATTTAGCAAACGTCTTTGTCTTCCTTTGCCTAAAGCATACCTGGATTTGGAATATTAAGGTGGCGCCACCCCTGGCCATTGTAACAGAGAACTTTTTGATAAGAGGAATGCTTGGTTATAAAAAGAGAGAGAGAGAGAGAGAGAGAGAGAGAGAGAGAGAGAGAGAGAGAGAGAGAGAGAGAGAGAGAGAAGGTCAGCATTTCACCTCCAGGACCAACACTTCAAAAAGCAAGCTGATGGGCCCTGCAGGTACTGTTAACTGACTAACTCAGATACATTTCAACTGCCTGAGCTAAAAATCAGTGCTAGAGGCAATGTCTTGCTTGTCTCATTAGAAAGCCATTCTCTCTCTAAGATGTATTTCAAAGAAAGGCAAGAGAGCAATGAGAGGAGAAGAAAAGACACTGTGGGGGAACTGTCCAAAGATGAGGCTGTGGCCGGAGTGAGACTGGCCGCCTCCCCTGTGGTCTCTTTATTAACTGGGCACTCCCGGTGCAGAGCTTCGAACTTCCTGTCCCATTAGGAGCCTTACAAAGGAAGGAGCATGACCTTTCTTTTGCCTTCACTGAGCTTCCAAAGGCCTCTTTGATCTGCTCAGCTGCAGCTAACTGAGCAGGGTGCTCCCTCCTGCAGCACCGCCAAGGAGGAGAAGACAAGGAACCCCGCCCTCAGGAATGCTTTGCCTAAGCTTCACCGGTAGATCTCAGAGGCTGGTTCTGCTGCCTGTGTTGGACAGGGGCAGAGAGGGAGATAGAAGCAGCATGGAAGTTAAGCTGTTATACTATAGACAGAGATGGAGAAAACACACCCATGCAGGAGATAACCCTAAGCCCACAGAGCGAAGACCCTCCCAAGCCTTGCTGCCTTGCTGGCCTGAGCTCTGAAATGCAAAGCTTCAGTATGGTAACACCAGCTCATGTGGATGGCGAGTGATAGGGATGTCCTTTGGGCTTCTAACTGTAGAAAGAACACAGTCCAGAGCTGTCTGACTGTTGGACAAATCAAGTCCTTCCTTTTTGGAATGGCAGCGAGTTAAAAAATGATTCTTAGCCTAAAGGGGAATTGAGTTTATTTACTCTGGGGACAGGCCACTTGTACCTTATTCTTTGAAGACATTGACAAGCAAAAGACAAATCTAATTTGAAAGTGTGACTTGAGCTCTAGCCCAGGAAGAAATGAAGAACATGGAGGGACAGATGTCTGGGTCCCTCCTCAAGACCAGGATTTGCTGAGAAAGATTATCTTGACAGCAGCTCTCTGGCCAGAGAGAAGAGTGCATGCCATTCACATGCAAACCACAAAGGGGATATAGCAAAGGCATTATGGAAAGGAGGGTCCCTCAGAGGAATGTGGGAGAACTTTTCATCCCCTCTGTAGAGAATAAAAAAATTCTACAGATGGGGAAAAAGAAAAGAGCCTGTCACGGACCCTTTAGAAATCTTGTCATGTAGAATAAAGTTTCACATCCAGGACACAGAAGGTGCTCATTTGGACTCTTGCTCATGAGCCTGTCATCGTTCACCAGTATCCAGCCATTCCCTACATGGTTGGAACTCAGCCATCTACTTTGCAGAGGCAGGTGCACTCAGGTGGGTTGGGACCCAGGCTTCTTTCCTCACATGAGCATCCTGATCCCAAACACTAGGCCCTCCACTTGGGAGCACACGCATGCCTCATGCATCTATCCACACACACACACTCACACATCTTATGTGTACTCACAAACATCATGCACACACACGTACACACTATGCACACAGTCATATACTCACACAAACATCAGACACATGCACACATACTCTTACAATGTGTATACACACACACTCACACACACACTCTCACACACATGTACAGTTACTCAGGACAAAGCCCATGTGAGGGATAACTGGGAACCTACTAACTAACCTTACCACGACATTAAGCAGAAACCAGTGTCCCCCTTACCTTGGTTCATCTGGCCTTAGCCTCTTTTTCTCAAGCCTGCTTCCATTAGGTAGCAGTTGTTCAAACCCCAATTTTAATCTCCATTATAGATTTACCCCCTAGGAATCATCACTCTGGTGGAGCATATGGCTCCAGCTAAAAGGATTCTGGGCATCATCCTGAAGGAGTTCTGTTAAATTAACCTAGACAATGCACTGTAGGAGGAGTTGTCCTATTCGGACAACACTGTGTATGAAAATGGAGTCTTTCATACTTTGCCTTTTAGCTGATGTCCTCAGACTGACCATTGCCAAATTGAGGCCCTGATGCCAAATTGACTCTTTGGGTTTGCGTCAAGGTATCTGGGATGGCACTCTACACCTGTACTGTAGGTATTTCTAATCGTTAGTCTAATCTCAGGATTGTCACCCTATTTCTCTGTTATGCCTGAAGGCCACACCATCCCATTTGTTAAATGAAATGAAGATGTGTACTTTAAGTACTGGCTGCTCATCTGGAGGACCAGGATTCAGTTCCCTGTGCCCACAAGGAGCCCCACCACAGGCTGTAAGTCTCCAGTGGATATGTCACCCTCTTCTGGGTTCCATGGGTACTGCAAGCATGTGGGCCACATACCTACACCGGGATAAAACCCCTCCACTCTCCGAAAAAGATGTGCACTCGTGTACTTTCAGCAGACACTGGTGATTTGTTTGTTTGTTTGTTTTCAGCAATGGGTGACCACGGAAGACCTATTTCCACAGTCTAAGATGGAGACTAGAATTCCAGCCACTGCATTGGGCTTCTGGAGAGGAAGCTAACGGAAGAGGAACACTCCCTGTCTTTCAAGCAAGGCCATCAGAAGGTGTGACACATGCACACTTCTGTTTACACACTAGGGGTCAATCTAGTATCTGGTACAGTCAGAGGCAGACCATTTCTTACTAGGTGTAAGGCCCTACACATAGTCCCTAACACAACAAATGAAACAGCAAGTAACTTACCACCCACGTAAACATGCATATACACACAGGCAACACCCATAATTTTAAAGAAAATTGTTTTATCAAGTATGATGCTTTGCCTGCACACATGAGTGTGCCCATGGAGGCCAGAAGATGGTGTTGTACCCACTGGCATGTGAATTACAGACTGTTGGTCCTCCTTGGGGATGCTGGGAACTGAACCCTGATCCTCCGGAAGAGCAGTCGGTGCTTAATGCCCACATGTTCACATTACTTAAGCAAACAGGACTACTCTGTCATACCGTCTTGCAAATAGAGCCATACAGCTGTTGAGAGCCCTGGTGGCTGCTTCCCGGGACATGTGTGCAGTTGTTGAAGGGGTGCTTGACATTTAGACCCTCTCTTCCCCTTCCTTGCAGTGAATATCTCTGTCTGCCCTCCAGTGTATCTGTGACAGGGACTTTTACTATTGTCTTTTACTTTTTAGTATGGGTCCCCAGAGGCCAGAGCTGAGGCAGATGAAATATGCCCATTAGAGAAATCGCTCACAGATCAAAGAGGCAGAGGCAGGGATATGAGGAGAGTCAACACAAAAGCAGTGAGTGAGGTGTTCTTGCTAACTGACACTCCTCATCTGTTACTGCAGCCCTATTTCAACATCACCCCGTGCCCTTTGTTAGCCACATTCCTGCTGGCACTGGCTTGGTAGGATGATCTCCGTGCCAGGCTTAGACTGCTGCCATCAGATGGGAACAGAACCCCACGGCTCATCCTCGAATCTCCCTATTCCATCATCGTGAATATCACAGAGGGGGTTCGTAAACAGGCAGCTTGGTACATATGGTCTCCACACACACATGATCTTCCCCACTGGATTCCCACCATTCCTTCCCCCCAGAGGTCTCTTTAGCACTCTGACCCCAGATGGCTCCTCTGGTTGCAGGAATGGCTGTTGTCATGACGCCTTCATGCATTCTTGTCACAAGTGAGCACATGCAAACCTGGTTTACCTTCTGAATACTCGGGACAAAGTAAGGACTGGGGGAATCCAAGAGAGGAGCCTAGGGTACCGCAAGGTAAACAGGGATGCTCAGAAGCTATGTTTGCATCCCATTTCTCTGTCACTGATGACGTTACTTTCCCAACATCCAACCCAGAGAAGTCTTCTTAGTGTTGTTATTATTATAATTCTCTGTTCTGGACTATCACTCCTTTTATAGGTCAAAGGACTTAGAGTGAATAACAGACTTAATCCATTAAAAATTAACTTGTGATATTTTAGGCTAAACAGAATATCTCTGACATTAGGGAAAGCCGTACTGGCTTGCTTTGGTTCTAGGTTTTTAGATAGATAAACCCAAATGGTGGATTTAGTACGCTTTTCATTTTCCAGGAAAATAAATCAATTTTGTTCTTTGAAAACACATTGAGTTGATAAAACAGTAATATCCTTATGAATTTACCAATATATTCCAGGCACCGTGCTGGGCAGAGAAGAGAAAAATGAAAGAGAGCACATGCTTCAGCTCTGGGCTTAACTCTGACAAGAAGCTGGGCAAGCAAGCAGGAAGTCAAGACAGGAAGGACCATACCACAGGGATATCTGGATGAAAAGGAAGGGGTGGAAAAGGTATTAGAAAAGAAATGAGAGCTGAGTCACTGGACATTGTCTTTATCTGTTCTTCTGTTTCTTTAACCATACCTTGTTGTCATTTGTTTTGGGATGCTCGGGATGCAACCTGGGGCCTTGGGTGTGCTAAGCGAGTATCGTACTGTTTAGCTACAGCCCCAAGGCTGCTTAATTGTCCTTTAACCACTCTCTTGTCTTCATTTCGTCTGTTTGATTGTTTGCGTTTTTGAGACAGGGCCTCACTATGTAGCTTAGGTAGCCTGGCACTCACTCTGGATGCCAGGCTGCTCTCATCAGAGAATGTCCTGTCTTTCAAGTGTTGGGATTGAACACCTGGGTCTCACACCCCACTTTCTGTTGGTTCTTCAGCAGATATTTGTCAGGAGTTGTGACAGCCACTCTTTGGAAGTCTGACCTCCATTTCAAGCCTTTTGTTCAAGTCACGTTCCTGTTTGACCTAATTCTGGCTAAGACAGTAAAAGAATAAAAACAGATCTAGGGATTCTTAGAAATATTTGTTTTGTGACATAGATGTTGCCCGTTCCTTCCAGTGCACCTTCAGCACTGGACTAGGGGGTGTGTGTGTGTGTGTGTGTGTGTGTGTGTGTGTATGTGGTGGTGGTGGTGGTTGGCATTGGAGTCACCCTAGAAAGTCTTGACTTAACACAGTTGAGCAAGCAGAGTAAGCCTCTCAGCCATCATATGTGAAAAACGACCCCTCTGCACTAGTCACAAAAGCGGTTTGTTAAAAACTTGTGATGAGTGTCTTATACATCTGAGAGTACTTTTGACCAGACTTTTTGTTTTGTGACTCTTAATAAAGTTTTTCATTGCAATCAACTTTTAAGAAAGAAGGAAAGAAAGAAAGAAAGAAAGAAACAACGCAAGAATGTAAAGCAAAGAAATAAGAAGGAAGGGGCAAGAAAAGCAAAGCCTGCCCAGAAGGGCTGTAGATAACATCTTTTTGGTCACTGCTTTTTCCCTCTACAAACGAAGCAGTCCTAAGATTTATCACTGGGAGATCGCGACAAAGAGTTATAGGTGTCTGGCCTCCTGTCTCTGCGCCATCGTATATTTCTTTAATGAAGTGTGAGACCAGAACTCCATAAATTCACATAGTAGCAGAAGCAGGCAGGAGCTCGTCAGCCGAGCTATTCAGGGAGCCCAGCATCACTCTTTGCGTATTAGAGAAGTTCACAGCTGGTTAAAAATAGGCTTGGAGAGAAGTCACTTTTAGACCGCAGCTCATTTTGGATTTCTCTGGAGCCCCATTCTGGGCCACAGTGTATTTCCTTTTTCCTTTCGTTCTAGTAAGAGCACCCAGGCGGGTCAGAGACAATAGCTGCACGGTTATCTTTAGTTTCACTGTGCACTGAAAGCAGAACTCCGAAGAAATAACGTAAGCCCCAAGGCACATGAACTGTTAGGGCTTTTTAATAAATGCTAACATGAATTGAGCCTTTCCTATGTCCTGGTCTCTGTGCTTGCTTTAAATTCTCAAAACAACTCCAGGAAAGAAAAAACGTGCTATTAATAGCCTCCTGTTTCTGATGAGGAGTCAAAGATTCAGAGCAGACAAGCAACCTGTTTCCAGCCAGGGAGCCCTGGGCTGTGAACCAGGGCCAGTACCCTCGCTGCCCTCAGCGCGGACACATGGGCCATTTTTGCATCACGTTGGTATGACTGTTGGTATGGGCCTGTGAAGCAAGCAGAGGGGACACCACCAGGCCTTGTCAGTGAACAGTCCACTCACATGAAATGGAGACTTCAACTGACACCCAATTCTCAGTTTCACTATCTCCCAAGACATAGGCGGCTAGGTCGTGGGAATACGTGTCGAATCCTCTCCTAGAGTGAGTTCTAGGATTCGGCAATGGGCGCTCAAGCCAGCCTGGAGCTGCCCTGATTTATTTAGGGTCTTTTAAAGACACGCTCCTACCTTACATCTGTTGTGAGTGATGTTTAGTACTTGCATTTAAGACCTCAAATGTAAGACGTCAAATGTACTGATTTCACCATTAATCTAACAGTCCTTCAAATTACAGGAGTGAAGGGGAAGCTGGAAGGGATAGATTTCTCTAGTGGGCCTGCAGCCAACTTAGCTGATAAAGCTAATACCAGATTTCTTTGAACATTTAAATTATCTAGTGACAAGAAAACCGAGACTTAGCTTATAGGGCTGAGGGGAGGTATTGTGCGCGTGAACGTTAAAAAAAAATACCCGAGTTTTGAAAAATAAAAGTGTTCTGCCCACATTTTCAAGCAGAGCAGTAGTCAAAAGAAAACTCCATGGAGGTAATAATACCTTGTATTTTAAATACCACTTGTCTCTGAAAAGCTCAATGCACTCTATAATCATTTCCTTATTATCATTCTCAAAACTTCCTGGGTCAAAAAGTTACAAAGTTTGTATCTTAACAAGCCTGCCTCAGTTTCCTCTCTGGACAGAAGAGGTAGATGCTAAAGCTGCTGTCTAAGAACTGTCCCTAGGAACAGCTTCCCCAACCCCTGCCCACCAGCTCTTGGGCTTAACTCTTTGTAAACCTAACAGGGTAGTCTCATGCTGGGGAACCATGGAACAGTAAGGAAGTTTCCTGCTGGCAAGCTGGAGGTGGGAGGAAATGTCTCCAGGTGGGCAGAGGGGCAAAAGGCCATATAGTCAAGGCGGCTCCTGGTGTTATCAGTTTTAACATGCTTGAGATTTGCATTCGATTTTATTTTTATGAAAACGTGGTGTTTTTTGTTTTTGTTTTTTGAATAAAATTGGGCAGGGCAATCCACCTCTTTCATTTTACAGAAGCTCTTCCATGCTACTGGGTGTCTATCTACACTCCTCCCCGCATCCCCAGTGCATTCCCGTAGCAGACGGCTCCGACCTTGGTTTCTGGAATGTGCCTGACAGAGCAGTCTTCCTCCTAGAGAGTGAAAGGGCTTTATTCTTACCTGAGCGCCTTGACACGAATGTGCAGGGAGAGGCAGGCGTAGCTACTGGGAGCATGCTGTTTCCAGCGGGTCCCAAATGGTTCTGTGCCTCAACTAGGCCACAAAGGAAAAAAGCTAAATCCAAACACACACACACACACACACACACACACGTTCGTATACAGCCTCTGCTTTCCAGTGAGCTCACAGCATATGTCCACATCCATGCTCTCATCGGTTCTCCTGGTAGTGACAGCCTCACTTTGTCTGAGATCATCATCGTAGAGTGGAACAGCCCGTCTTGGCTCAAACCATGATCGAGGTGGTGACACTGGAAAGGAGGTTTTGTGTCACGTTGTGCTTTAGGTGAAGACTGTGAGAAGCCTGGGATACAGCTCTACTTTCATGCCTGGCTGTGCTCCTGAGCCCCTGAGCCAGGGCTCCTCAAGTCTTTTTTCCTTCTAGTCTGTTTTTCTCTCACATATTACATCTTGACTGCAGTTGTCCCTCTCTCCTATTCCCCTAACCTCCTCTTTCTCCCCAGATCCGCCCCCACTCCACCTCCCCTCATAAAAGAGCAAGCCTTCCAGGGACATCAACCAAATACAGCATGACAAGCTACAAAAAGACCAGGTACACCGTTTCACATCAAGGCTGGACAAAGCAACCCAGTAGGAGGAAAAGGGTCTCAAAGGCAGGCACGAGAGTCAGAGACAGCCCCTACTTCCACTGTTAGAAATCCCACAAGAACACTGAGCTACACAATATAGCATATATGCAGAGGACCTTGATCAGACCCATGCAGGCTCCCTGATCTCTGTGAGCCAGCTTGAGTCCTGGTCAGTTGATTCTGTTGTCTGTGTTCTTGTGGTATCACTGATTCCTCTGGCTCTTCTAATCCTTCCTCCCCCTCCTTCACAGGACTCTCTGAGCTCTGCCTTATATCTGGCTGTGGGACTCTGCCTCTGTTCCCATCGGTTGCTGGGTGAAGTCTCTCTGGTCCCTCTGATCACCATTATGCTAGGCTCTGGCCCCGGCATACCTTGCAGGCATGACAATCTGTAGGTTGGAGGTTTGTGGCTGGATTGGTGTCCCAATCCCTCCACTTGATGCCTTGCCTAGTTACAGAGGATGGCCAGTTCAGACTTTGTGTCCCTTATTGCTAGGAGTCTTCACTAGTCACCCTTGTAGATTCTGAGGAGTTTCCAATGAACTAGGCTTCTGTCTCACTCCCCAAATGCCCTCTGTTTCCAGTAGTCTCTCCTAGTATTCTCCTGTTCCATCCCTAGCCCCACCTGATCCCTCCTGTTCCCATCCTTATTGACCCACAGCCCACCCACAAAAATCTTTTCTATTTCCCCTTCCCAGGAAGATACTCATGCCCTCTTAAGGCCCCCTTGTTACTTAGCCTCTCTGGGTCCGTGGATTATAGCATGATCATCTTTTTCATTAATATCTGCTTAAAAGGGAGAATATACCATGTTTGTCTTCATGAGTCTGGGTTAACTTACGCAAGATGAATTTTTTCCTAGTTCTATGCATTTGTCAGCAAATTTTATGTCTTTTTTTTAAACAACTGAGTAATACTCCATTTTGTAAATGTACCACATTTTCTTTGTCCATTCTTTGGTTGAGGGACATCTAGGTTGTTCCCCGTTTCTGGCTATTATGAATAAAGCCACTGTGAACACAGCTGAACAAGTGTGCCTGTGGGAGGATAAAATGTTCCTTGGGTATATTGATTCCCAATTTTCTGAGAAGCTGCCATATTGATTTCCGCAGTGGCTGTACAAGTTTCCACTCCCACGAGCAATGGAGGAGGGTTCCTCTTGTTCCACATCCTCGCCAGCAGGTGCTATCACTTGAGGTTTTGATCTTAGCCATTCGGACATGTGTAAGATGGGATCTCAAAGTTGTTTTGATTTACATTTCCCTGAAGGCTAAGGATGTTTAACAATTTTTAAGCGTTTCTCTGTCTTTTGAGTTTTTTCTGTTGAGAATTCTCTGTTTAGATCTACACCCAGTTTTAAAATTGGATTGATTAGAGTTTTTTTGTTTGTTTTTGTTTTATATCTAGTGTCATTAGTTCTTTATGTATTTTGGATATGAGCCCTTTGTCACATGTCCCATTTTGTAGGCTACTGTTTTGACGGTGTCCTTTGCCTTACAGACGCTTCTCAGTTTCATGAGGTGCCATTTATTAATTGTTGATCTTAGTACCTGTATTTAATTAGTGTTCTGTTCAGAAAGTTGTCTCCTGTGTCAATTCTTACAAAGCTATTCTCCAATTTCCCTTTTATCAGATTCAATGTATCTGGTTTATGTTGAGGTGTATGATCCACTTGGACTTCAGTGTTATGCAAGGCAAGAGATATGGCTCTATTTCCATTCTTTTACATACTGACATCCAATTAGACCAACACCATTTGTTGAAAGTGGTTTTTTTTCCATTGTATATTTCAGGTTTTTTTTTTTTAATCAAAAACCAAGTGTCCATAGGTGTGCGGATTGACTTCTGGGTCTTTGATTCATTTCCATTGATCTACCTGTCTACTTTTATGTTAGTACCAAGTTGTTTTTATTATTATTGCTCTGCAGGGGGTTAGAGAGATGGCTCAGTGGTTAAGAGCATTATTTGCTGTGCCAAAGGACCAGGGTTCAACTCTCAGCACCCACATGGCAGCTCACAACTGTCTGTAACTCCAGTTCCAGGTGGTCTGACACCCTCACACCAATGCACCTAAAATGAAATGAAAGAGATCATTTATTTCTCTGTAGTATAGTTTGAAATCAGGGGTGGTGATACTTTCTGGCTTTCTTCTATTGTGTAAGATTGCATTAGCTATCCTGAGGTTTTGTTTTTCTATATGACGTTGAATATTGTTCTTTCAGCGTCTGTAAACTATCGTGTTGGAATTTTGATGGGAAATGTATTGAATCTATAGATTGCTTTTGGTAAGATGGACATTTCATTACATTGATCCTACTAATTCATGAGCATGGGAGATCTTTCTGTCTTCTCATAGCTTCTTTAATTTTCTTCTTCGAAGATGTGACGTTTTTGTCATACATGTCTTTCGCTTTCTTGGTTAGAGTTACCCCAAGATATTTTATATTATTTGTGGTTGTTGTGATGGGTGTTGTTTCCCTGATTTCTTTCTCCACCCCTTTGTAATTTATAGTAAAGAGAGCTATAGTTTTTTTTTAAGTTAATCTTGCATCTAGCCACTTTGCTGAAGGTATTTGTTTGCTTTAGGAACTCCTTGGTAGATTTTGGGGGGTTCTGTTATGTATACTACCATGGCTCCCCCATGGCACCCTTCACTGTGGGAAGACTGAAAGGCACGGGTCTGGAAGCCACTCATCTGTGCAGAGGTGACTGCCCTCATCCTTTATTCTGGATTCTTTACTCCCCAGCCTTTGGGGGGTATGTGGTGTCACAGTTTTGTAGGACTCTCAACAGAAATACACAGTAAGGCTGTTCCTTAGGAGAATCCAATTCTTAGCTGTCTATACCTGGGGCTGGCAATGAGAATGGATGTGTTTATGTCGGCCCGGGCATCAGGAGGGAAACACTGAGGGTGGAATGGGGCATATGATTGGTAACGGCTCTGCCTATGGCCTTAGAGACTCAGACTTTAAGCAGGGTGAGGGAATGGCTCTATTTTGCCCAGGAATGATTGGGTATTTGTAACTGTTTTCGGCTATTTTGGGTTTTATTTATCTTTTGTCTTCCTAGAATGTTATCTATCCTATTAAGTTCTCCTTGACATTGCTCCAAGGAAACACACGAAATGCTACTCAGCATCATTAGTCACCAGGGAAATGCAAATTGAAGCTATCATGGGACTCCACTTTCCATATTCCACTTACCTAAAGGGCTACGCTGCAAATAGATAAGATGCAGAAAATTACAAATGTTGGTAAGGATATGGAGAAATAGGAACCTCACACATTGCTGGTAGAAATGTATGGTTGTTTGGCCATGCCAGAAACAGTATGGAAATTCCTCAACAAGTTAAAGACAAACTGACCTTACATGTCAGTTGTTCCAGGCCAAAGCACAAACATAAGCTGAAAACAAGGCTCAAAACAGATTCTGTGTGCCAGTCTTCATCAGAGATCAGTAAGTCAAAAGGTGGAATAAACCAAGCATACATCAATGGATGAACGGAGAGATAAGTTTTTGTATTCACCTATAATGGCACATTTTATTCAGCCACAAAATAGTGGAAAGATACAAAGTAGCTTTGGAATTGTGCATTAGCTGATTAGAATCAGAAATAAGGGAGGGAGCAAGTTCTGGAACTTGCATTTGTGAAGTCTAGGACATGAAATGAGGTATCTTGGTCTGTCACCAAATGTAACTCTGTGGGGATATGTTGCTGTATTCCATTAACTCAGCTGAAGGCCCCGGGCAGCAACGTGATACAGATTCTGCTAGAACTTTCCCTGGCTCATTTCCTTAGGCAGTAGAGCCATCACCTGGAGGCCAGCCAGTCTGAGCTTCCAATGTGCACAGCCCAGTTAGGAAGTCTAGGAAGAAAGACTGGAGGGAGCTAGGAGGGACTGAGAGCAGCATGGCAGGCTTCCATCTGCTTCCTACTTGATCCCCACTACAGCCTGAGAAGATGCTGCTTGACCTGCAGCCTCGACACTGACTGGGTCAGCCTAGCTTCACACGGTGAGCACAGGGCAGCGCTTCTCAGCCTGAGCTCCAGAGCTGGGTTTAAAGCACACAGGATGCTTCTCACCAGAGGTGGGGCCACTGTCACCGGAAGCCCGCGTAATCAGGGGCTTCTCTGTCAGTTGTGCAGGAGGGCCTTTGGCAGGCTTCCTCTGCTCCTCTGCCCCATGGCCACCCCAAGCACATAACGTGGGGTTTCCAACAGTACAGGTTGACAGCCTTGCTGATGAGTCACTACAAAGCCCGGGACCACACAGCCTTCTGTCTAAATACTTCCGCTCAGCACAGCTGTGAAGGCACTCTTGAGTTCTCTGGTAAACAAGGCAGGGCGGTTGCCTTGGTGTCTTGCCATCCCTCTCTGTCTCTTAGGAGATGCTCACAGTCCAGACCCGAGAAGCCTCTGAGCAACAATGAGACAGACGAAGCCAAAACTTTTCTGTGCTCTTTCCTTGCTGAAATGCCTTCGTTTTTTTCTTTCTTTCTTTCTTTCTTTTTTAAACGGAGCTTTGCTGCCTTGTTTGGGAAAAGGCAGAAGGTACTAGTTTCATCTGATGAAGGATTTAACATGTGTTATTATTGTTGCTTTTTTAGCCATCAGGCCTGTTCAAGTTTGGAAGGGGGGAATGTGTTACCTGGGAGGTAGCAAGTTTCCCAGAACTGCGAGTTTTAAACAGATGACTGAAGACTTGGCAGCACATATGGAAGGTTTAAGAATGAGATGCTCTCTTAAGTATGTCTTAGCCTTGTGACTGGATTATAAATATTCTGCCATGGAAATAAAACAAAGTGTGCTAATACCACAGAATGTCACAGACAAGGGCCATTGTAAAAGGTACGGTGGGGCCAAATGATTTTGACTTTGGAAAACATGGGGATTTTTCAAGTTCTGTGCCTGCATGCCTCTCAAACAAAGGAGTGACACAATAGTCCCTGACTCTGCACCGATACAGTTCCTGTGTGCATCTTCCGGACACTTGAGAGAACTGTACTACCTCTAGAGGTTATCTGTGGCTGGGGCCAATGCACCATGAGCTGAAGTGGCACCCACCACTTCCAGTAATGTTTCGTTATCAAGTTCAGTCCTTTGGTGCTTTCTTTTCTTAGCTCTACAATCTCAGCAGTGTTTGAAGGACCATCTGGTCTACCAGCCTGAGTCTCCAATCCAGGGAAATAATGGGGTAGAGACAAACTTCCCACTGCCAAACAAAGGTTTATAGAGGGCCTGAAAAATAGCCTTCTGTTGTTTGGTGGACCTAACCCATCTTGGTCGATGAGAGAAACAGCGGTCAGGCTCGGACTTCAGGAATATCACAGTTGCCACGATATGCAAAATAGATTTGTTTAGAAATCAGAGCAGAGGGTGAGCAAAGCTAAACAAGAGACAGTGGGAACACAAGGGAAGGCAGTAGCCAGAGGGTTAAGGAACTGCGTGGATAAAATTACTCTCAAACCTACTTTGAAGCCAGGCAGTGGTGGCTCACACCTTTAATCCTAGCACTCAGGAGGCAGATTTCTGAGTTTGAAGCCAGCCTGGTCTACAGAGCGAGTTCGAGGACAGCCAGGGCTATGCAGAGAAACCCTGTCTCAAAACAACAAACCAAACCAAACCAACAAAAACCTTTTGAAAAAATAGCTAACATATGACCTAGAGGACAAGGATCAATCTGCGTATCTTCAGTTTCAAACCACGGTGTATTCATTGTCTTATTTAAGTGTATGTGTGTGTGTGAGTTTCATGGAGGCTTCCGATCCCCTAGAACTATGGTTATAGACAGTTGTGACATGGGTGCTCAGAACCAAACCTGGGTCTTCTACAAGATTAGTAAGTGCTTTTAGCGGTTGAACCATCATTCTAGCCCCCCCCCCCCCGCCAGGGGGCTATAAGTGCTCTTGGTTTCCTACACTGTTATAAGCATGATTGCTTAAGAACATCCCTGGGATGTCATTCTTGGTCCTCCTTGGAAAGAGAGCTCCGTCTCCCTTTTCCAGCAGGAGGAGTTACATTCTTATACAAATTCATCTTCTCTTTCACACGCCGCCAACCATATACTAGCTTCTAATGGGGTCTGGAAAGAAGGCTTCTTTTCCCGGACAGAGAAGAGGGTCTGTTCTGGAAACTAGCTCCCATGAGCACAAGTCCCTGAGTCTGCAAGTGTTAGGTACTTAGCTTTCCCAAGGAGTTCTTATAAAACAGTCACAGGCACTAGCATGTGACCCACTGTTACCCACAGCCATATGTTCCGGTGCGTGACCTCTGAAAAGGAAACACACATCCTTAGCAAATCCGGAAGGATGCCCTAGCCCTAGAAGGCCATTTCACGGAAAAGTTAGAGAGTGTTCCACACACCATCTACTGCTGACCTTGTGAGGCTTTTTTTTTTTTATCTCCTTGAACAAAAACTGAAAAACCTCAAAACCCCTCTTTTGTAATCCACACGGTCCCCAACCCGCCTGCTTTTACATGGTAGATGTGACAGCTAGTTATGCACAGTGACCATGGAGCCGGGCTTACAGTTTCCCTCTTCAGACTGTAGAGGTAGAATTGCGGAGAGCCAGGCAGGTGATGTATGTCTCGCGTTCCACAAGCCAACCACTAACTGTACAGTAAATGTCCTTTGGGGAGAATGAGTTCTATGTCTGGGCAAGAGGGATTTTAATGCTGGACCCGGGATTGTGGTTACTTGTATACTTTGTCATAACTTGACACTACCAGAGATAAATCAAGAAAGGCTCCTCCTATATACAAGGCCTTTCTTCAGAAGTTTTTATTTATGCTATGCTGGGATTGAACCCAAGTCATCATGAGTGCCCAGCAGATGTTCTACCATTGAGTGCCACATCATATCTGTATACCCATGGTCCTGCTTAGCATGTTTACACTGGAACATTTCCTAAAGGCGGATTTGATCAAGAAAGAAAAGAAACGGAAGTAGACGGTGCCCAGGCTGTAGGCTCACCTCAAAATGGCCCATCAGAGAAGACATCACTGTTCTTTCCACCCTAAGAGAGCAGAGAGGGGTCAGGAGTACTCCACCTTTGTAGTACCCCATCTTGAAGCAATTGTCAGAATGGAGGAGAAAGAAGAAAGAGACCTCCCATGCTTAACGGGTCTAAGATACATGTAGGGAAATGGATTCTATCCCACAGCTCTTTTGCCAGTTTCCATGGGATAACATTCCTCCAACCTGCATAGGGAATGAGACTGAAGGTTCACACATACCAGAGGAGGAGAAACTGTTACAGATTAAGAGATTATCCCATGGGGCTGCTGAGATTGCTCAGTGGGTAAAGGTGATTGCTGCTAAGGCATGCTGACCCGAGATTGAGTCCTTGGACCATGGAAACATGGAAAGAAAGAACTGACTGCACAGCATTGTCCTCTAGCCTCTACATACAGTCTTCCCCATCTCTCTCTCTCTCTCTCTCTCTCTCTCTCTCACACACACACACACACACACGCACATGCACATGAACACACACAAGATTAAAATTTTTGAAGTTTAATATGAAGTTTATATACATATTGAATGTATAATATGTCTACATGGCTAGTTTTCCAGCTCTACTTCTTAGCAACAATATTCTTTCATAGTAACAGAAATACTAACTTTGATTTGATAAATAGGAGAAACTAAGCCACAAAGTGTCCTTAGGTGGTTAGAGCATAAACCCAGTCTTGCATTGTGTATGAAAGGTGGTTCTCTTATTTACCATCAGCATCTTGCCTCACTAAATATAAGCACATGAGAACTGCAGTTACAGATATCGACAGGCACCAGGGTCTCTGGAGTTGTTAAGAATCACCGAACTGCAAAATATCACTGTTCAAAAGTTTTGATTTCTCCTGTGAGGTACTTTTCATATCTTATTTTGATAACTGAATGCAAATGAGCCCCAGCAACCTCTTCTCACCTGCCTGTATTCTCTGCATGATGGTACAACAGGATCTATTTATTACAGTCTCTTAACAAATACACATCCCAGTTTAGATACATACAAATGACTTGTGTTAGGGGGAGCTAAGGCTTTTTGAAGGTTAGAAACAAAACCCTCTTTAATTGAAGATCTACTGATTTTGCCTTCCTATCATTATTTTTGACTTGTTACAGTGTATTTTTTAATTCAATGCCAGGTACTCCAGATTAGAAATAGAGAGTTTGATTTATTGTGAACTCTTGCGTCTGGACTGGTCACAGCTTCACTGTCCTTGGTCGTACTGGGCTACCCCTCCTTTTCTGGGCCTATATAACTGAATTGCTGAGGATCTGTGTTAGGAACTAGGTGAGGATTTTTCAGACACAAATGCATGGCTGCTGGAAAGAGCCCTGGAACACAAGGCATATTCACTTAGTGTCCCAGCAGGTGTACAGACACCAAGAGCCCTTCGGAGAAACTAGTCTGGCTGCTACTGCTTCTGTCACTATCACTATTGTACTACCTTTGGCTGCAGCTAACAGTCACCCCACCTGCACCTTATTAAGTGCCTTGTAATCACGTATAAAGCTAATTGATTCAGCAAGCACTGACTAAGCACCCGCCTTGCATCACACACTCTTACAGGGATTACAATGCCGGATAAGAAGCCTTAAACACTCAGGTAGAGTTAATGAAAGGTGGGACCGCACACAGAGGTGTGCAGAGACCCCGAATCTTTGTTGATGAGTTGAATTCCCAGCAGATGGTTTGGAGGGGTGCTTTAGGCAAGGTGTGATTTCAGCAGGTCCCCATGAGCCCGACCCTGGGCTCTGCTCTCTGGTGCCTGCATGAGGAAACACAATAAAAGAGCTTAACAGCAGAGTCAGGCCTAGACGGTGGTCTTACCGGTGTTGTTGTCTCTTAATATCCAAACTATTGGCTTTGGGAGAGAACCAGCACGTAGTGAGGACCCAGGAGAAGAGGATATGGGGTTTTTCCCAAACCCCAGCTGTGTCATGCATTGCTTTCCTTTCACCACACTGATCATGCTTATCAGCCGCTTAGCACTTAGTAGGTCTCCAGAATTGAATGTAAAGTTGGAAGAATAAAGCAACTTTCTGAAAGCATCTTGGGGTGATAGCAATAATCATAAGAGGCTTGAGGCTGGGGTGGCTTGTCAGTGGGAGCAGTCATTACTGTTCTTGCGGAGAACTAACCTGAGCACCTAGAATAATGAAATCAGTGACTAAAAGTAAGTCTATTGTGTCAAGGATTGCTTCCTAGGGTACTTTTAAAAAGAGGTTAATTATCATCATAGGTAGCTAGAATATTAGGGTTATGCAGGGCTAATAATGTAATTATAATGACATACTAAATGAGTTAAGAAAAATTGGTTGGTCCAGAGGTTTAGTATGGAGAGCTCCTTGTAGGATGGCAGAGTGGGCTGGCCACATAAGAGGCCTTTGTTTTCTGTGTAGTGGAAGTGATACCCCAGGGTCAGATAGATGCTCAAGGGGCCATGATTGTGCCTTTGCGGGTGTCTCTTCCAGGCCTTTCAGTTTCTGATTTGGTCCTATTCTTTTCTAACTGTGAGACTCAGGAGAGGTTACAAACCCTGAAGAAAACTCATCAATGGGATAAGATTGTGGCATCTCTGTTGCCTACTTTACGGTGTCTTAACAGGACCGAATTTGAAAGTACTTACAAAACGCTCTCTCCAGCACCAGCTCTCATGTCTTTGCCTCCTGGCTACGGATGCAGTGTGTGCAGCAGCCTCGCGTTTCCTTCGGCCATAACTCAAGCCACTTTTTTTCCTACCATGATGAGCTGTGGCTCCAAATTCGGAGCCCAAATGAGCTCTCCCATCCTTACATTGCATGTGTCAGGTATTTTGTTGCAGAAATAGGTTGTTGCTATGACAAAGTTGGCTGATTTTAGGACTTTGCAGAGAGAGAGAGATGGAAGGCCTTAGAGAGGTGGGCTAGAGGAACCCTAGAATTCTGAAAGCAAACCTAATAAGACAATCTTGTGGGAGAGCAGAACATGGAGAGACATCTGCACAGCAGTACTGCCTCATGATGTGACCATGGGCTGAATTGGACTTGGGCTTTTGAGCAATATTAGAAATGGTTTTGAGGATTCTCATAGATGAACTAAATGCATTTTGTGTTAGGAGATGTTCAGGGTCCTTTGGGGATCAGAGGTGGGTTCCGACAATCTAATAATTGTAAAAAGGGGGCTTTTATGAAGATGAGTCTTTGTTGCCAACCAGACGAATTTAGATTTACCTAGAAGACACCTCTGCATGTGCCATGGTGGGAATTTCCAGAAAGGGTTAAATGAGGAGGGAGTGTGGGCGGTACCATGTCATGGATGTGGGTCCCAGAATGAATAAAAGGGAGAAAGTGAAAGCAATGCTTTGTAGAGTTGTCAGATGTGATATTCTTGCCAAGACCTTTGTATTTATTACATACTTGGGTTTCCATGTAACTCTTTCATTGCAGTTTAGATAAGCTCAAACATCCCAATAGAATGCTGGTATGAAGACTAAGGAATATTTGGCAGTTATAAAAACCCAGTAGCGACTTTACCTACCTTGAAAATTATAGGCAGGCCTCATAGATGGAAGAATGGTTGGCTTTTTTGTTTGTTTGTTTGTTTGTTTAGAAGTTCTCTACTGTTGCTTATTTCCATTGTAATTCAAGTTCAAAACACATCTACTCCTGATTTTATACTATATACCAGGCATGAAGGGAAGAGAAGTAGCCAAAGTCTCGTGAGAAAAATAAGGTGCCACAAATAGTTATACTCCAAGGTAAACCATAGAGAACTGAAAGCAGCAGCTTTTGACTGTGTGGAAGATGAGAAATGACATCTACCTAGGAGGCCAAGGAATGACTCATGAAGCCTCTCTCTCAGTCTTTTGAGGTTTAGGCACAGACTCCTTGCTAAGGGAATCTTCCAGATCTTAAGGACCAGAGTAGATGGTTTCTTTGAAAACCTTTCTTTGTGAGAGCCGGATAGCAACATTGCTGAGTGGTGTCATTGCCTCGTTGCGAGGCCCAAGTTCTCTCTGCATGGCTAGATTGGAGACTCCCGACCTCCTAGCATACCAGTGGGTTAGCCCTTAGGGAGCCCCCTTAGACTCTATTTTCTCATCTGGAAAATAGGTGTCCTAATATTTACTTCAAGGAGATTTTGTAATATTTAATTGATGTTTTCAAAACCTTCTGAGATCTACAGATGAAAGGCCTCAGAGTAGCACAACACAATTATTAAAGAGACGTTAACGCATTTGTCAGCTCTTGACAGTAATACGTTTCTTCCACAGGAGCCCTCTTTGGACACCACTGGGTTGCATTTCTAGATGTAAAGCACTGTTATAGGCAGAAATGTGTTTGCTTGGTTTCCTGATCCCCTCTAAGACTCTTCAACCTGGTGTCATCCTAGACTACCCCATCTTCTTGTCCAGTTTTGTGTCCACTTTTGTGGCCACAGACATGCTTCCTTGTTTCCAGTCAACAGTCTGCCTCAGTGTTCCCTGGAGCACGGTGTAGGTGAGGAGACATCTTCTGGTTCTTTACTTCAGATACTTACCACTTTCTGCTTTTTGAACTATGGAAAAAAACCCAAAAGAAACCAAACACCATGCTCACCTCAGATACCAATGACATCTTCATTGCTTGCAAAAACACAGATCTATTGCCTGGAGCTTAATACTTTTCGTGTCTCCATCCTGAAATCTGATGAGTTCTCTGGTCTGTGGTCCTGTGGTGGGGAGAATGGGATCCCATCTTGTTCTCATTGTTTCCTTTTGCTTTGTCATTGGTGACTTCTCTTGGGCTTTCTTTTCTTCAGGTTTATGACGAAAATTCATATTTGTGCTAATTTTCTCACACGGTTATCTTGAGAATAATGGGGTCATGAGTATGAGAATGCTTTGCAAACTGTGAAGGATGTATACAATTGGAAGACAGAGAATATCTGATGCACAACGTAAAAAAAAAAAAGTCCCTACAGCCAGTGCTATAGATAAGTGTTGAGAGAAAGTTAATGTTATAGCATTGGAGCCCCTCCCCCATTTGCAAATTACTGCAAAAGCTCATTTGCAAGCTTCTGTCTGTTGAGCACCTGGCCCGCGAACACCTGCTACAGAGGGGAATTCACTACCTATCCATGCAGTTCTATGTCATAGTTTTGGGGCTCCTTGTTGATTCCAAAATCAACTGGCTTGTAATTCTTGCTCCGATTTGCTTCTCCTGCATTCTCACTCCGCTCTGTCTTCAGGGTTTCTCACGATGCCAGAAGTATTATCAATGCTGTGTCCAACAACGGGGTAAGCAGCCAGACTTGCAGCAGAGTGGGTGGAAAATGCTGGGTCCCTGTGTTCTCAAGGTTACAAGGAACAGCACGTCTAGGACACAATATATCATTTAGATGAGAGTCAGCTATCCCAGCACCCAGTGCTGCCAACGCCTTGGACACAGTTGGCACAAATAATGTGAATGGGTACGTGCAGTGAAAGCTTTGCTGCTTGTAAGAGTGTATTTGTATGCCTCCCCAACATTGTAATATTGAAATACATGCTTTAACAGTTTTGCACATGAAGCATCACAGTGGAAAGACTGCACTACTGTCTCAGCTACTTCTCAGCATACCTTAAGATGTATGGAATCCCACTGAAATTCTCCCTGTGAGCCTCGATCTTAGATGGCCATGACGCTAATTGGCACTTGGATGGGAGAGGATGCTGTCATTCCACTTCTGTCTGCAGCTCTTTCTCATACCCAGTCACCTGGTCACAGGTCATTTAGCCTGACACATTAGCAGTAGATGTTTCAAGGTATTAAAATATGGCTCTAGGGGCTGGAGAGATGGCTCACTAAGAGCATTTACTATTTTTCATAGGACCCAGATTTGGTTTCCCAGTACCCACATGGTGGTTCACAACCAACCCTAACTCCAGATCCAGAAAATCTAATGGCCTCTTTTGACCTCAGTGAGCCCTGGGCACACGAGTGGTATGCATGCATACAATCAATCAAAATACTCATAAACCTAAGATAAAATAAACAAACACAGAACATGTGGCTGTGCCTGGCTCAAGCTTCTAAACAAGAGAGACACTTGGTTATCCAAGATAACTGATCTCTGTAACTGTATCACATCCTGACTTGGTTACCTATTTGCCAAGAAGCCACAATATAACAGTCACTTGGTTACATGTTCTTACACAGAATCATTCATTCACCTACTTTCCCCCTCTATGCAGTAAGACAGGTATTATAGACACCTTTCCCAATCGAGGAATTGAGGTTGGACAGCAATAATGTGCATCTATGGTTAACCCTTACCTTTCCTAAGATTATGTTGATTAGTTAAATCAATGAGTTCATAATTCTCAGCAGTGAATCCCAAATTCATTCTTTCAAGCCTGTGAAATTATTGCAAGGGATTTCTACATCAAGACACAGTCTCAGGATGGCCTAGAAGTTGCAGATAGGCATATTGTACTCACATGTACTTGGTTTTCTCAAGTAAACATAGATGGAATTATGATTAAATGCAGTGTAAAAATTCCATTGAAACCACGGAGGTGATGCTCACTATGCATTTTATTAATTATTAGAAATTTCCACAAACGTACTTATGAAGCAGTTTTAGATTCATAGAAACATTGAATATAAAGACTTCCCTATAATCTCCTTCTTCATTTTTCCTCTTGCATTTTATCAATACATTATTATCAGCAAACCTTAGAGTTCAATGAGTTTTGACAATTGCATAATGACACACTTACTACTACAAAAACATACAGAGTAGGGACTGACAAGACGGGTCAAGCAAAGGAACCTGATGCTACGCCTGGTTGACAATCTCAATTCAATCCCCAGCACCCACAGGATAGAAGGAGAGAACGAACTCCCACAGGATAGTTTCACTGTTGTCCATTGGCTTATGTTTCTCCTTCCCTCCCTACTCATGTACCTTGGGACTTTTTGTTATCTCTCTAGTGTTTCCTTTCCTGAATGTTACATGATATGGACTGGCAGCTGATTTCTTTTTGTTGTTGCTTAATAGCATTCCATTGTATGGACGTACCACAGTGTGTTCAGAGAAAACTCTTCTCCTCCAAAGGAGTTGCCTTGGTTGTTTTAATAATTACAAATGAGGCGGCTACAAGTATCCATATGCGAAGTTTTGTGTGGGCAAGTTTTTCAATTTATTCAGGTAAGTACTAAGGGATCCGTTTGCTAGATAGTGTCATGAGACTACATTTAATTTTGTTAAGACGTTTCTGAAGTGTCTTCCATAGCCTGTTCTATTTTGCATTCCCAGCGACTGACTGAAATCTTCTGCTGTCCTGCAGCCTCATCAGCATTTGCTGTTGTCAGTGTTTTGAGTTTTTCTATCCTAACAGGTTTGAGTGATAGCTTGCTGTTGCGTGAACTTGCAATTCTAATGGCATACGGCACCGGCACCCTTTCGTATGCTTATTTATACCATCTAGTTATCTTCTTCTGTGAGGCATCTGCTCAGATCCCTTGCTTATGTGTTAATTGGGCTGTTTGTTTCCTTACTGCTGAGTGTTTGTTTGTTTTGAGACAGGGTCTCACTATGCCTCTCTTGCTGGCCTGGAATTGACTACACAGACTGAGATGGCCTTGAACTCACAGAGATTCTCCTGTTGCTGCCTCCTGAGTGCTGGGATTAAAGGTGTGCACCTCCCCCTCCCCCTCGAGCCTTATTGCTGAGTTTTAAGAGTTCTTTAGGAGTTTTTGGTGCCAGGCCTTCACCAGTCTTACCGATATGTTTTTCCTAAATAGTGGCTTACGCTCTCGCCCTCCCAGCAATGTCTTGCACAGAAGTTGTGGATTCTAAGAAAGTTCAGATGGTCAGACCTTTCATTTGTGCTTTTGTCGCCAAGCGCAGGGTTATCAGGACTCTGGAGCGCCTCTTCCCAGGAACTTTAGGAATTGGCTTTATACTGAGTTACCTTTTGTGGTAGGTAAAGGGTCTCTGCTAATGTCATCTTTTTGCTTGTGGATATCTAGCTATCCTAGCACCATTTGTTGTAAAAACCAAAATCAGAAACCCATCTTCCTCTACTAACTTGACTAATACTCCTTACTAAGTCTTCCTTCAGTGTATTTTGAGCTCTCCGTGACATCCTGTTCATTCATTTTTGTCTACTTCTTTGCCAGCATTACACACTTTGGTCACTGTAGAACAACTCTTCCAGTTCAATAGTATAATGATTTGCCGTCTAATTTTTGTATCCTTTATTATTGTGTCGGCTGGAACAGATCTTTTCCCCTTTTCTGTAAACTTTACCGTCATTCTGTTCATATCCACAAAATAATTTGCCGAGATGTTTTTGTTTCTCTTCTGACACCAAGGTCTTACTATGTCAGCAAAGCTGGCCTCCAGTCTGTGATTCTTTTATTTTAGTCTTCCAAGTGCAGGCATTTCTCAGCATGTGCCCCTGTTCCTAGGGGTTGTATTGAATCTTTAAATCAACATGGGGAACACTGACATCTTGATAGTAATGAATTTTTATATTCAAATATATGGAGTATCTTTCCATCCATGTAGATCACCATTGTGTCTGTGGACACATGTTCATGTGTGCATGCAGACATGTATATGTGCATGTAAAGACCAGAGGTGTTGGGTGTCTTCTTCTATTACGTTCCACCTTGTTTTATGTTAGTTTTCTATGACAGAGTCTCTCCCTGAATCTGGAATGCACTGAGTTGGCTAGAATAGCTGGCTAGTGAGTTCAGGGACTGTAGCTTTTGAGGTAGGTGCTGGGCATCCAATTCAGGTCCTTTTGCTTGCAGATTAGCGTTTGCCAAATGAGCCATCTCTCCTGCATCTAGATCATTTTTCATTTTTGTCACAGGTGGTTTGTCATTTTCCTCAGAGATATCATGTGCACATCTTATACACATTTTATTGGATTTATATCTAAGCATTTTTGATGTTAATGTAAATGATTATTAGAATTGAAAACAATTTTTAAAATTTTTTTATTTTTTTAAATGTAATTTATTTATTTTTATATCAATCACAGGTTAGGTACTTTGTATCCTAGGCGTAGCCCCCTCTCTCATTCCCTCCCACATCTCCTCCCCGCCCCCTCCAAGTCCACCAACAGGGGAGGACCTCCTCCCCTTCCATCCGATCCCAGTTCATCTTGGCTCCTCAGGGCTGGCTGCAATGTCTTCCCCTGGAATCTAGCTAGGCTGTTACTCCCTGGCATGTATGGGGGAGGGTCAAAGAGCCAGCCATCGAGTTCATGACAGAAACAGTCCCTGTCCCCTTACTAGGGTCTTTATTTGGACACCAAGCTACCATGGGCCACATCTGAGCGGAGGTTCTAGGCCATATCCATACATGGTCCTTGGTTGGAGAAACTGTCTCGTAGAAGACCTCT
>CM053753.1:45947725-45964349 GCA_028658305.1 Pachyuromys duprasi | reverse complement strand
TTTCCAGATCCCACCATTTGCCTGGGAATTTCATGCTTTCCTCCTTTTTAATTGCTGAGTAGTATTCCATTGTGTAAAAGTACCACAATTTCTGTATCCATTCCTCAAGTGAGGGACATCTGGGTTGTTTCAAGGTTCTGGCTATTACAAATAAAGCAGCTACAAACATAGTTGAGCAAATGTCCTTATTGTGTACTTGAGCATCTTTTGGATATATGCCTAAGAGTGGTATAGCTGGGTCTTGAGGAATCACTATTCCTAATTGTCTAAGAAAGCGCCAAATTGATTTCCAGAGTGGTTGACATTTAATGGGAGGTGTGGGCAGTTATAATGCAGTTTTTTCATGTAGGCACTAAGGGATAGTTGGTCACGTGACACTGCACATGAAGTGACTAATGGTAGGGCTCTAACATAACATCTTATACCTGTGGGCATCTAACAATGCTATCATGGTGATGTCACTTGCAGACCAGATTCTGAGAAAGAAATCCAAAGAGCTTTAACATCTTTCTCATGCCATGCCTCCCATTGTCAGAAGATGTCCCATAAAGTAGCAGCCTCTGCAGAAAACTCCCTCTCCATCTGAGACAGCAACTTACTACACTGTGCTTAAGATACAGCAAGAATTCTTAACCTACAGGCCTTCAATGCTCTCACCTCCGCCAGTGTCTTAAACTACACTTCTTCCTCTTTGTGGTCACATTAATTCATTAATTATAGTTCCCATTTTAGAGTAAAGAGTTTGCCAGGTATGGTGGCACATCCTTTAATTCCAGCAGAGTAGGGGCAGAGGCAGAGGAGGCAGAGGAAGCCGAGGCAGGCAAATCTCTGTGAATTTGAGGCTAGCCTGGTCTACAGAGTTCCAGGATAGCCAGGGCTACACAAAGAGAAACCTTGTCTCAAAAACAAAACAAAACACTCCATAATAATAATAAAAAACAGAGTAAGGAGTTTAATATATATATATGTATATATATTATATATTCCCAAAGACTCTTCTAGTTGTAAAGTTATGCCCTTATTCTGAACATCTGGAACATGAAGACTTCAGAGTGCAAAAATTCTGAGTCTAAGTAAAATGTCACAAGTAGAAAATTCTATACTTGACTTCATACATAGGGCACAATCAAAACACAATTACACTAGAAATATTTATAAAGTTACCTTCTGGATGTATATAAAGTGAAAGTGAAGCATACATAAAATTTGTATTTATGTTTGGATTTTCGCTCCAGGACATCTTACTGTGTACATTCAAAGGTCAACAATTCAAAATACTTCTTATCTGATGCATTTCGGATAAAGGATATTTAACCCATATAATGATATAGCTAGGTTGTCAAGCTAGATTGACTTTCACTCAGATGATAAAATCAACACTTGGCTTGCCGGAATAGTGGAAACTGAGTTTTAGCTTCTTTTATAGTAGCAGTTCTCAACCTGTGGGTCGCAACCCCTTTGAGGTTCGACTGACACTTTTATAGAGGCCACAATATCAGATACCCTGCATAATAAATATTTACATTATGATTCACTACAACAGCAAAATCCTAGTTCTGAAGTAGCGATGAGATAATTTTATGGCGGGGTGGGGGAAGTCACTACAACATAAGAAACTGTAATAAAGGGTTGCAGCACCAGGTAGGCTGAGAGCCAGTGCTTTACAGGAGCACATAGCATCTTAACAAAAGCACTAACTTAATTTTAAAGGCGTATTTATGCCTCTACTCTCAGCATTTAAGCTAAAGGCAGAAGGATTGCCATGAGTTAGGGGCCAGCATGGACTACTAGACTATGTAGCAATGCTTTGTCGCCTAACACTAAAGGCTTGCCTAAAATGCTCCGAACTTCCACAGCAGTAAGCTGGCTTACATGTTAAAAGCCTGGTTTTGGTCACCTGGCATTACAAAAACAAAGACCGAAACACTCCTTCCAAACAACAGACAATGACAAAAAACATGGAGGTCCCCAGTTGTGGACTTCACTGGAAGACTGCCGAGACACCACCATCAGTTCCACAAGGGTGCAATGCTCGGGAGTGGGACCTCAGTGAAGAGTATGAATTTGTCTGAGGGCCAAGTGCATGCAATCCAATGACTGTTTTAGTTCATTTTATGTATTGGCTGCTCAGCCATTCCAGGACTTCTTGACCTGAGTGGCTCAGGCAGTTCCTGCACATTTTGTTCCCTGTTTCCTGCCACTCCCTGCTGTCTCATGCCTCCTTTGGAATTTCTCGTGACTCCGCTGACTGCCTGTCCTCTGGAAGCATCCCTTGTCCAACCCTTGGTTGGGTCTAGTCCTACTTTCGGTCAGAGAGAGGAACTGTTTTTCACATTACTGTGTTTGTGCGAATTATGGTGAGAAACACCATTCAATTTTGAATCATACAGAGAGCTAACATCCAAGAACTCACAGTCCACTCAAGAGGGTGACACACACATAAAATGGCCAGAATATTCTGTGCCTGGGGGATTACCAAACAGCTGTGTAGAGAGACTGGAACCTACCCTTCTGACCCCTGTGTCTGAGGCTCCTGTTCCTGGAACAGTGGAGGAATGGGAGAAGATGAGGCAAACTGGTCAGGCAGGTCACACGGGTCATTAACTTGACTTCACTGGTGGTTTGAACAGTGACACTGTTGCTGAGTGACACTCAGCCAGTTGCTACAAAGATACCTCTTTGAGTCTAAGTTTCTTCCACAATAAACTAGAAGTAATATTAGATGTTAACTGGGTGACTGCAATATTTAAAAAGAGTGTGTATGAGAACATTTTGCAGGTCTCTTCATTTAGAAGAGATATACGACTCATGCCAACCCAAATCTCCCTTTGTAGAAGCATCTATAGAATCCATTTGCTGAATGTGTTGGCCCTACATCTCTTAGAAAGTCTCAGTAGGGTCTGAGACAGCCCTCACCCCCCATCCGGCCATCAGTTGCGCAGAACATTTTGTGCCGGTAGCAGGCCTGGCCATGTGACCTCTTGTCTTTCTTGGCTGTTCCCCTTGGCAAGCCCTGAATAGTGAGAGGCACCCTCCGCAATACTGAGGCCTTTCCGCAAAGAGCCCAATGGGAAGAATGTTCTGAGTTTCAAAGCTGGACCTGCTTTCTGGAGCCAATTCCACTGAAGATACACAGTACAGAATTGTTTTGTGTTCTTCAGATCTCCTCCCGCTCCGCTGGTGGTCAGTGAAGCCATGCTCTTCCATAATGGATGAAATGTTTACAAGAATCAGCTCTTGACAATCTAAGTGGTCACAGAAGCACAGATTTGATAGTCAGGAAGAAGGTATCTCGAACCTTATTTGTCCCATCCCAGCACTATACAGTCACAGAAACAAAGTCTCAAAGACACCAAGCTGAGCGCTCCTGCCTTCCAGGTGTTCCTTCTGCCCCGAATCCATGCTGCCTTTTGTGTGCGCATAGAGACATTGAGCATGTTTTGGTGTGGAGACTCCCTGCTGTATCACTACAGATTGCCTTTCAAGAAATGCCCGTTCTCGGGAGATGGCATGATGAGACGTCAGGAGGCTGTGGGGCTGCGGGAGCTCCTGGGATTTGCTTTCTTCCCATCTCTCAGCAATTCTGCTTTTATATCGACTCAATTCCAAGACCCTCTTTCCTCGAGGAAGGCTTTCAGAAGTTTCTGGAGCAAAGTCCCTTCAGGATAACAAGCTGTAGGAAAGCAGAAAAGTTCTCTGTAAAAACTGAACAGTTCACTCTAATTGAGCTTCTTGTGTCATGTGCCCTCTTGTGTGAGCTTGACACAGGAGGGCACAGGGCTTGACACTATACCAAACTAATTATGTAAGCTAAGCCGAGGAGAAAGGGGCGGGGTCCATCCAGACCATGTGAACCCTGTGTGGAGTGTAATTAGGATAAAGAAATGGGGTTCTGTGGTCAAAACCCAAACGTATCCTCTGTTACTTTGATATGTCTAGGGATAATACACCCATTGTGTCATGGGTTTATCAACTCTTCCATCCCCCAGTTTGGGGTGTCCTTTGCTTTCTAACCTTGCGATTGTGACAATAGAAATATACTGAAAAGAACATTCCCATGGTTGATGTAAGAGGCCTGGGTTGAAATAGCATATTTCATTTTTATTAATTGCTATATATATGACTGTTGAATTACATTTGGAGAAGCTCTTCATGGTAGTACACATGGTAGCATATACCTATAATCCAAACACTCACGGGGCCGAAGTAGGAGGATTGCTGCAATGTAGGGCTAGCCTAAGATGAATAGTATTGTGCGAGATCGAGCTACCTAGCAAGATGTCTCAAGAAAAAAAATGTATATGTGTTGTGTACACATATATATGTATATATACATATGTACACATATATACAACACACATACATGTATGTATATAAAATACATAGATGTACATATATATACACACATTATATATAGATATAGACATAGACATAGACATAGACATAGATATAGATATATCAGAAAACCGAACTGGAAAACTCAAAAGCTTAATCTCTTAGATTGCTAAGAAAATTTGACTGATCTCCACTCTCTTAACTCTTTGTGCCCCCTCTCCTACCTCGTTCCCTCTCTTCAGCCATTAGTTCTGTCTATTCTGTCTCAAAACAGATGCTGAGACTCACAGCCAAACATGGCAGATACTTATAGAGTTTTGGGGAATAATGGGAGGAAAGAGAAAAGAACCTGGAAGTGACAGGAGCTCCACAAGAAGACCAACAGAGCCAACTAACCAGGGCCCAGAGGGGTTTGTTGAGACTGAAGCACCAACCAAGGACCATGCAGGGACTGGACCTGAAAAGGGGAGGAGGGAAAAGGGAGATAGGGATGGGCTGGGAGGGGAGGAGGGAAGGAGCTACAAGGATGTAAAGTGAATAAAATTAATAAATGAGAAGAAAAAAACAGAAAATTCAGTATCTGCTAATAAAATAAAGTGATGTAGAATAAAATACAAAAAATGGAGAGAGAAATCGACTTCTGTTGTTAGTGAAGATGGTAGCTTGTAGAGCTGTGAGGAGTCTGGGGTCTGGAGCCCTCCCGGCTGAACATCATTTGGCCAGCTCCTAAAGCTCTGTGCTAACCACTTACTAAGCACGCCCATGGACGAGGTGAGGTACTACACCCATTCCTCTGACAAGAAGTGAGGTGAGACACCGAGTCATTGCCGGGAGTCAGGCCCTCAGCTGGTTAGTGCCAGGACCCAGAAACCAGCCTGGAGTCTTAAATTCCACCGGTAACATTCTTTCACTAAACAAGGTTAAGACTTTATTTCCCCACGTTAAAGGAAAATGTCATATGCAAGATGCAAATAAGCACAAGCAATACATTTTTTATTATCAAATTGAAACATTGTTTAAAATGTTGAGACTATCAGATTTTATCAAGAAGGTGAGAATACAGGTTTTCTCTCTCTTTTTTAAATAGATTTGTAAATTAATAGTATCTTCCCAGTCAAATTATTTTTAAAAGGTTCTTTTATTTTTTTAAGATTATAATATAACTACCTAATTTCCCACCTTCGTTTTCTTTATTGCTTGATATCAGTAAATGTTTGATTTGTTCACCTTTTAAAAACTCTCAGGATTGTATACAAATTTCTTTGGCATAAAGGAGCTGAGGGTAGAGAATGTTTATGGAACCACGGCCATAGAGATGTTACCTGAGGTATTTTTCAATTCCCAGAGTAAGGTTATATTTGGATTCAACTTTTATAATTTAAATATTAAAATGTGTTATTTTCAACGTATCTTACGTATTTTTAGATTAAGACATTTTATTGGTAGCTAACTTTAAGGGAAGAAAAGAGTTCAGATTTCTTTCAGAACTTTCTTTCCCAGACTATCTAGGTCTTGAAAGCCCTCTTAGTCTCGTGCCTTTGACCTATGAGTTTTAGATCTACGGACCTTTTGTGCAGGAAGTGGGTGGAGCTCACTGGTGCCCACCCATGAAGAACTAGCCCACTGAGGCTCACAGCCCATTTGCCTTCCTATTTCATTTCCAGATGACCCCTAGTCAGGCTAGGGTTACCTACCAGAGTCCTGTCCGTCAAGATGTCAGGTCCTGGCTGTGTAGTGTGGAGACAGAGGCGTCATATTTCCTTTCCACTTTCTTACAACAATGGAAGCAGTCAGTGATGATGAACGGACTAGCGAGCTGTAGAAGATGAGGTAAGGTAATAGATGAGAAAAACGATAGAGTTTGACCTCATTGCTCTCATTTCCATTTTTCCAAACTTTGAAATGATGAAGTGACTTGTCTGAGGACAGGCAGCTACAGGACTCGGTAGTCTGGACCTTTGGGTCTTGGTGGTACTTTGCAAAGATGGGGTATTGCTTTATGCATTTCTGAGATGCTGCTTACGCCCCTGAAGGAAGAAGTCTGTGAAGTTAGAGGTAAGAGCCATCTAACCCTACACTGGTACCAGGAGTGTGAGCAATGTGGAAGGCTTGGGTCCTGTGCTTTCCCTTCCTTAGATTAAGCACACAGTCATTGCTGAATTCCTCTTCAGTTCCGAGAGTCTGCGAGTTTAAGATGGAAGACTTTGCTTCATGAGCACTCATTCTCTAGAACCAGATGACCCACTCCCCTTAATCCTCAAGCTTGGGAAAGCCCACTGGGGCTGGGTGAGAAGCCAGCCCTTTCATGTGGGGGAAATGAAAAGGCTTTTGTAGAAGCTGTAACTGTGGTGTCCTTGGCTGATGTGGGCTTGGATGTAATAACACCTTGCACTTCTGCAGCTTCTTGCTTCTGAGGACCTCAAAGAGTTTCCCAGACATTAGCTCACATCTTCTTGGGAGGACGGTTGAGGACAGCCTCATCATTCCCTGGTCCATCCCACACCAAATGGATTAAAAGGTTTTCCCACAATCGTATCCTGGCTGAGTCAAGTCCAGGAGCCTGGAGGCTAGACTTCTGGCCTCCTATCCTGCTCTTTGCCTCGTGTTGCTTTCAGGATCGATTAGCTGCCTCCTGAGGCTGAGATTTACTGTCACTATTAGAATGACTTGAGACATTTGCTGAGGAGTCCAGGGAAAGAAGACTCCTTTCTTCCAGGCTTATGAAATTGCTGATGGATAAATTGATTAGATAGAAAAATTGGAGCATAGAGTGACTCATGCTAAAGAGGAATCTGGCAGTGAGTCAAGAGACATGTATGGATACTGGGGTGGAATGTGTGGGATGGTAGGAGCCTAGTGCTGCCATCTTAGTCAATACAGGTCATTGTAGGCTCACCATTGTTGAGCCTCACCATTGTAACATCCCAGACTCTGGTTGGATTCACTAGCCTACTCCTTGGCTATTTCCTGAACGGTAAATCAACATGGAAGCTAAAAGAAAGGACTGGGTTTGAAGCAGGAAACATGAGCTTATTCAAGCTTTATGTATTTTGGTTCTATATGCTGTTAGAAAACTACTTAATTTCTTTGTTCTTCATGGAACTGGATAATACCTGCTTCATCAGTTTGTTATGAAGAACAAAGGGCCACTATAGTCATGTTTCTACAAGTATTTGGGCCACTTAATAACTCTAAGCACATACTCCAAACCATAGTGTTTCTGGTCTTCCAACTTTACTGCATATGTTGGGAGAATTAATTTTATATTACAATCAATAATCAGATTTAGTGCAAAGCAGTACCCTAAAGTGGCACACTTTAGAAAGATAAAATGTTTAAAAAGAAGTTTCATCTTATCTCAAGGTTGAGGTCATGACCGAGTCTTTATCTCCAGATCCTACAGGATAGAATTCCATGCTGTCTTACTACCAGACACCTAAGAATCTGGGCAAGACTCCTGAGGTGTGATTCCTTTGATTTTCCAGGGTAGTATTCTTTTGTCATCTTGGTCACTTATATGATATTAGCTCGTACTTTTTCAGCAATATCTTTCCTTTTTTTTTTCCCTGAAAACATGTCTTTAGCTGTTATCATGCGCTGGTATAATAAATGGTCTTATGGAAACTCATTCTGTGTTCACTGAAAACCCATTGCTGAGGAGCTGATCTTTCTGGCCACTTAATATCT
The DNA here is from genome assembly GCA_028658305.1 of Pachyuromys duprasi. NCBI lineage: Eukaryota > Metazoa > Chordata > Mammalia > Rodentia > Muridae > Pachyuromys > Pachyuromys duprasi. Next base: position 45,956,327 of record CM053753.1, on the reverse strand, counting down.
CTTCTGTAAGAAAGCAGACGACAAAACTCTAGCTGAAAGTTTCAGCCCAGTGAGAGGCTGCTTCCTCTGAAGAACACAGTGGGGCTTTTGATCACATGACTGCAGGGAAGTCATCACTTTCCCATTTTGCAATGGCAGTCAGGGACCCCCATGCTACTTTGATTTTGTATTTAGTGTCATCTAAAGAAGCAGCTTCCAACACAAAGGGGAAAAATGGCTTATTCTGGAGCAAACGTTGAGATTACAGCAAGGGAACACATATCTAGGTCTCCCTGAATACAATATTCCAATATGGAAGCAGTTTTGTAGTAACAGAACAAAGAAAATCAGGCAGGTTTAAAATAAATTTGTGAGTACAGAGGAGGTTACAGAAAGATGAGGGACTTTCTTCTGCGCCGCCTGATGACATTCTTAACCTTTGGGTTGGTGGAATCTGGTGATATGATAAATTAATAGATTCCAAAAGGGTTTTTGTTTTTGTTTTGTTTTGTTTTTTAATCTGCTAGTTGCAAGGTGTTAGTTCTGACTTAGAGGTGGGGAATGAATGGCTATTTCTGGGCTAAAGCTAGTCCCAGATCAGGTAAGATGCTCCTGACCCACAGCTTCCCAACCTCCCCACAACACTGCAGTTCTAATCAGGCTTTGCTTCTTTCCCAGAATTCTCACCATGTAAGGACAAGCAAATGTGAGGTTTCTGGAATATGTATGTATAAGCGTGTGTGTATGAGGGTGCGTATATGTGTATGTGTGTAGCGTGTGTATTAGTGTGTATATGTGTGTGTAAATTTTCCCTTTTATAATAATTTTTATGTGTGTGTGTTGCCTGTATGTATATCTGTGCAACATATACATATAGTGCCTGAGGAGGTCAGAAGAGGGCAACCTCTTGGAAATGTCATGACAGATAGTTGTTAGTTGTCCTGTGGGTGCTTGGAATGGAAACAGAGTCCTCGGCAATTCGGTAAGCCACCATTCCAAACCCCAGGTCTGTCTACATACTTAAAACTCTAATACTTGCACTGTCCACCTCTCCCAAGTATTTCCACTTCGATTATTTTTAGTTTTTCTCTTTCGAGATAAGTAGGGTATCAATTACAAGGAAACCAATTCAGCTACAGCTTTATTTGCAAGCAAAAACAGGACGTAGTGCGACTTGCATTTGAAGCATAAAATTAGATTCTTCTAGAGGTAAGGCCACAGGCAAGCTGGAGAAGAATCTTGGGTTTGCCTCGAGCTTTCAAGTGACCCAGTTGGACAGTTTCTGTTTGGGAAGAACCCTCTGTTATCCCTACCTCATCCTCAGCAAGGATTCTACCAAGTCTGTTGTTGTGTCACTTCTCTCTTCACCCAGCATCTGCAGGAGAGTTAAGAATACACATGGGGACCTGTAGTCAATCGCCATCCCCAGCTCCTGGAGCTGACAGATGTGGGCGCCACACAAAGTCGCGTTTCTCAAATGTTCCACCCAAGTAGCTCTGAAGAGTGGAGCTGTAAGAGAATTTGTTAGTCAGATTTCTCTCCCGGAAACCAAATATCTGAAAAAAAACCAACCATATGGAGGAAATACTTAGTTTGGCTCCTGGTTTCAGGCTGTACTCATGTGGCCCAGTAGCTCTGGTGTTTGGCAAGATAGAGCTATCATGGTGGAAGACTGCGGTAGAGCAAAGCTCTGGCCATTCTATCAGAGGGGGAAGTGAGGGAGAGGAGAGGAGAGCATGAAAGAGAGCTAGAGAGAGAGAGCAATAGAGTGAGAGAGACCAAGAGAGAAACTGAGAGGGTGGGGGTGGTACTGGAGCCCCTTTATATTTGTCAGGAAAATGCCCCTAAGGATCTTTCTTCTTTAAGCACCCCTGCCTACCCCAATATCTGCAACTTCCTCATAATGCCACCTTGGGGACCAAACTTTTAATGCATGGCCTTTAAGGGCCATAACAAATATCACTTGCCTCTTCCATCCCTGGACCACCCTTCAGCGCTAATTGGAGTAGGCTGTGGAGCTATTGTTATTAAGTGTCATATGTATGTGTGTATATATATATATATCTTATATATTACACAGTAATTAATATACACTATATATTAATATATTAATACACCTACAATATATTCATATATATACTGTATGTATTAAAATATTAATATATCTACAGTATATATTAACATAGTATATAATATAGTATATAACTCCAGACTCATATACATATTTAACTCATTTTAAAAATGGGACTACTGTGCTCTACTGAAGTAATTAACCTCTAAAGTTCCTTATATTGTACATTTAATATCCATATGCCACCCCCTAGCACAGGGATACACACACACACACACACACACGGATATATATGTGTGTGTGTGTGTCAGTAGTTATTAAGGATCAAGGTCTGGGCCTCAATATTGCTAATAAACCAGGTTCAGCCACCTGATCTTAGTAAGCCAATGCAACCAACAGATAGTAGTAAAACACAGGAAATCAAATTATGTAAGTCCTAGAGTTGTGATTGTTCTCTGTATGGGAAATCAGGAGAGAGATGACCTATGGCCTGGAAGTTGACTTTGGGTAACTGTGTGTGGCACGTCAGAGCCCCAGGCACCGTAGATTTAATACGTGCACAATCATGTGGTCTTGTAGACTTCTAACCTGGCAGGGAAGTCCAGCCTTCAGCAGACCCTGAGGCATAGAGTGTGGGTTAGGAACGGTAGCTGCCTCTTTCTGCTGCTATCTCACAGTACCTGTGCATAGAGAGACTTCCCTTATTATCTCACCTGATCTGCTCAGTGACCTGCTCAGTCCCAGGATCCTGAAGTGTCAGAGCTGGATGGTCATGACGACCACCTGTCCAACTCCTCATTTTAAAGATGGGACTACCGAGCTCTACTGAAGCAATTAACCACTCAAGTCCCATATATCGTACATTAAATATCCATATATCACCCGCAAGCACAGAGTTAGAGCATGAAGAACAGAAAGGTTCATACGCTGGTGATAGCACAGTTAGCTCTGCTGCATTTACTACACCTGCAATTAGAAACTCATAGAGATTTTACCCATTCCCCCCCCACCAAATGTGAGAAATGAAAGCATGAAGAAAGAAAATATAATCGAGTTTGTACTGTTAGAAAAAGTACTCCTCCTCCTCCTCCCCTGAATATATTGCACTCACTCAAATCTGCTATTGCAGAGCAGAGATAAAAATTAATAGCTTTGTTTCCTGTGATCTCTTTATCAGACGGAGTGCAGGACTATGGCTCTCAGTTACTTTAATGGAAAAACTGAAGTTGTATTATCAGATGATAAGGCTGTGTCAGGTGTTATTTTATTCCCTTATCTTCCTTGTTCAAGGTGAGGTGCTGGAGTCCGGATGGATGAGCTGGCCTGCTGTGACTGTGGATCCTGGAGCCTTGATCTCACTCCACCTTTCAAGATAACCGTGGCAGGTGAGAGAGGCCTCCAGGCCAGCTGATTCCGATCACAGACCAGAGCAAGGGCCTTGATGGATGAGGTCCTTGTCACAGAACCAGGGACTTGGGGAGATTTGCAAACTCAATCACCTGGCTGTGGGTAGCCACACTGCAGTCACCTCATGACTCTTCCCGGGGAGAGTTTATTCATCGAGCATTAGCAGGTGATCTCAGATGTTCCCTGTGTTGTGTTTGATAAGGATGAGTCATGCCAGTCCCTGCTACCCTTGGGAAGCTCACAGCCCAGAGGGCAGCAGGCTTGATCACAAGGGAAGGAGGCTTAGTCACATCCTCCTCCTCTGGGCTTCCAGAGCACTTTGTACCAATCTGTGCTTCGGCTGCTGTTGTTGTGTGTGAGCAGTTATTTGTCTTTAAGACTGTGTTTTTCCTATTTGAATGCATGCTCGTCAGAAAAGACTGAAGGCTTAGATTGGTCTCATGTCCATCACTTAGCACCACAGATGAAATATGAGCAGTCTGTGTGAGCTATTAGTGTGTAAGACAGCTGATGGGCTTGTTATTCAATCACTGGTATGTATATCCTCTTCAGTGTTACCTCCCATCACTCCTTTTACTGATAGCAGAAGTTTCAAAAAGAAGTAGCTTTGCAGAATGTCAGGCACAAGTCATGAAAGAGGACTCATACCTCACCCCCCAAAGGCTTCCAAAAAGGCTCTGGTGTCACATTGCTCACTGCTGCTGGTGGCAGATCAGGATGGACCGTGGGCCAAGAGAATGTTGGCCACCAGTAAGGCACAGTAGGCTCTGATTGTTCCAGCTCTCCACTGAGATCAGGATTAAGGGACAGGTTGTTCCCTGTCTAAAAGCCTCAGTTACTTTGTCTGGGATTTTTATTTTCATTTGTTTTGTTTTGGGGGGGGGCATCATAAAGCTCTGTCTGAGTGCTTCAAAAGGGTATTGAGGTAGTACTATGAAAATGGATGTAGAGGACTTCCAGGTAAAAGATAGTAGATTAGACGCTGTCTCCATGTGACTTGGTGAGGAAAAATCAAAACACGAAAAAAAAGAAAGAATGCTGTATTTCCAAGAGAGAAAGAGGAAGTGCTTCAGAACTGTACAAAAGTAATGAGAGGATACCTGAAGAACACAGAGCCAAAGACAGGTGCTCTTCAGGGATTAACCCTCACCAGACAGAGCTCCTGCTGTATGGAGCCCTGAAAAGGGCCAGGAGGCACGCTCCCTGTACCAACTTTCCCATTTCCTGGCCTATGGTTGTCGGTTAGGTCAGTGAACATTAACTGATTTTAAGTATATTCCTATTTTTTATACCATTCTGAAGCTATTCTAACTGTTTGCTTTCTCCTCACTGACTGGTACTGGAGCGTGAGCCCTTAGGAGTAGATTACTCGATAAGAAAATCCCCTAATCAAACTAGATGAGATGTCCAACAAATGCAAATGGCACATCACAGAAACACGCAAGATGCCAAATGACAAGGTGACCCAACATCTCCGAAGGATCACAGCTCTTTAACTACTGAGTTGAACAATGCTAAAACAGGCAAAATGCTATGTGAAGATTTCAAAAGTTTACTAGTAAAAATGACACATAACCTTAAGGAGGATATAAACAATCAAATGAATTGCAGCCTGGACCCAATGTGAAAGTCAGCAACATGGAACAGAATTCAGCAAAATGAAGGAGAAAAGAAGAAATAAAGATGAAAGAGTGAGCAGCATGGTAGAAAAATTTAGAGAGAAGCCTGAGATCTTGAAAATTAAACAAGTGTTGGAAATGGAAAACTTAATTGAGTAAATGAAAAACAGTGGAAATCAGGATAAACAAACACAAATCAGGCAAAAAAAAATAAGAGAGAGAAAGTGTTCTAGTTGGGAATAAGACTGAGGAAATGCTTCACTCAAATATCAAGTAAACAATCTGACACTTTCTCAGACAATTAGGGAAAGCGCTTCCTCAAGTCCCACCTATACCACTCCTAGGCATATATCCAAAAGATGCTCAAGTATACAACAAGGACATTTGCTCAACCATGTTCATAGGAGCTTTATTCATAATAGCCAGAACCTGGAAACAACCCAGATGCCCCTCAATGGAGGAATGGATACGGAAATTGTGGTATTTTTACACAATGGAATATTACTCAGCAATTGAAAACAAGGAAATCGTGAAGTTTGCAGGCAAATGGTGGGATCTAGACACACATGGTATTATTCACTTATAAGTAGATATTAGACATATAATATAGGACAAACATAGTAAAATCTATACACGTAAGGATGCTGGGCAAGAAAGAGGACCTTGGGTGAGATGATCAATCCACACTCAGATAGGCAAAGGGGAAGGATGTTGGAGGAGGGAGAAAACAGGGAACAGGACAGGAGCCTACCACAGAGGGCATCTGAAAGACTCTACCCAATAGGGTATCAAAGTAGATACTGAGACTCATAGCCAGACTTTGGGCAGAGTGCAGGGAATCTAATGAAGGAAGGGGGAGATAGAAAGACCTGGAGGGGACAGGTGTTCCACAAGGAGAGCAACAGAACCAAAACATCTGGACCAAGGGGTCTTTTCTGAGACTGATACTCCAACCAAGGACCATTCATGGAGATAACCTAGAACCCCTGCTCAGATGTAGCCCATGGCAGCTCAATCTCCAAGTGGGTTCCCTAGTAATGGGAACAGGGACTGTCTCTGACATGAACTGAGTGACATGAACTCTTTGATCACCTCCCCCTGAGGGGAGAGCAGCCTTACTAGGCCACAGAGGAATAGCCAGTCCTGATTAGACCTGATAGGTTAGGGTTAGATGGAAGGGGAGGACCTCCCCCATCCGTGAAGTTGGGAGGAGAAAAGGGAGGAAGGCTGGATTGGGAGAGAATGAAGGAAGGGGCTACAGCTGGAATACAAAGTGAATAAACTGTAATTAATAAAAAAAATTTTAAAATCAAGTAAAAAATGGACATGACCACAACATCCAAGAACTCCAGGATAGCATCAAGAGACCAAACCCAAGAATCCAGGGGCTAGAAAAGAAGCTGAGAGAAACGCTAAAGAGCGAGAATCTATTTGATAAAAATTTCCTAAATCTAGAGAAATGGATGTCCACACACAAGAGGCAATTAGAGCCCCAAAGAGACGCAAGACCTTCTCCAGAACAGTCCCAGATGTGAAGAATACAAAGCAAATAATTATTAAAAGCTGTGCAGGAAAAAAGCCAACTCACCTACAAAGACAAACATATCAAAGTAATATAGTCTCTCTGCCAAGCAACTCCAAAAGCCAAAAAAATTATGGACCAATATAGTTTAAATCTTGAGTGTAAATCACTGCTATGAAGATTGCTAAATACGGTAGAGCTATTATTTTTTTAATTGACCAAGAAATAAGGGAATTTTGAGACAAGCACAGACTAAGGCAGTTCATGACCACCAATCCTGACTGTAGAAGGTACTTAAGGGACCTTATGGAGAGAGAGAGAGAGAAAGAGAGAGAGAGAGACAGAGAGAGAGAGAGAGAGAGAGAGAGAGAGAGAGAGAGAGAGAAGAGAGAAGAGAGACACAGAGACACAGAGAGACACAGAGAGACACAGAGAGACACAGAGAGACAGAGAGACAGAGACAGACAGAGACAGACAGAGACAGACAGAGACAGACAGAGACAGAGAGAGAGATCAATTTTGGTAATGAGAAAAAGAAGGGAATAAAGTTTTGGGAAGGATAGATAAACAAACTAGAGCTGTGTCCAAATAGTAAATGAGGAATCCTCTCATGCTAATGAGGAGGGGGAGAAAGAGAACAAACAATAATCTAGCTATGAGAAAAGAACCAAGATCCACAGGTTTAGTAAACATCTCTTAATAAGAATCATACGGTGTAAACATCCTCAACTCACCAGTAAAGACACACAGACTGGATAAACAGCATAGATATAACTGTCTCTAATCAAATCTCAATGATAAAGACAACCAAAGACTGAGAGTCAAGGGGTAGAATTCAATTTATCAAGCAAAACGAATCTAGGAACATGCTGCCATAGCTATTCTAATACTCAATAAAGTGGGCTTCAGAGGAAAAATGAGTCTGAATAAATCTAGAAGGCCATTACAGACTGTTAGAGCAACCCCTGGGATGACTTAACAAGTAAAAATATATGTGCAACATATGTTGAGGTAGTCAATTTTATAAGAAGGAAGCACTCATGGATGTTAAGGGTCTGTCAGATCCTGACTCAATAGTGGCTGAGTTCACTACCCTGCTCTCATTTTAAAATGGGTCATTCACACGGAAGAACAACAAAGAAACTTCATTGTTCAACTATTCTGCAGAAATGAAATAAGTCATTTCCTCAGCAGCTCATTGGCCCTCTAAAACAGACCATATTGTAGGTCATAAAACAAGTCTCAACAATAAAAAAAAAACTTACACTGATTTTGTGGTGGATTAAAACTAGAAGTCAAAGGTTTGGCGAGATTGCTCAGTGGTTAAGAGTACTTGATCTTGGAGAGGACCCATCACCCATATGGCAGCTGACAACAAATGTCTGAGACTCCAGTTCTAGGGGAATTGATAGCTTCTTCCACATCACTAGGCAGGCACATGGTACACAGACATGTATATAGGCAAAACACTCTTACACATAAAATAAAATAATCAAAACCAAAGAAATAACAAAAACCTGGAAACCAATAACAAGAAAAAGCACAAAATATATGGAGACCGAGTAATGTATGTTTTTAAATAAGCAGTGAGTTGTTTAGATAGTTACAATGTTCTCAGAACAAGCAAAAATGAAAGTACAGCCTGTTGGAACTCCGAAGGCACACAGCTAAGGCTGTAATAAGAGAGAAGTTGAGAGCTATGAGTGCCTATTCTTACAAAGCACCAGAGAGATCTCAAACAAATAACCTAACTGTATTAGTAAGTTCTCTGCTGCATTGATAAAATGCTGTGACCAAAAGTGCTTTAGAGGAGAGAAAGGCTTATTTGGCTTTCCCAATAAGCCATTGAACAAAGTCAGGTTAGTAATTCAAGGCACAGGCTTCCTCTCTGGCTCTTCCACAGGCTCATACGTTTTTTTAAAATTTATTTATTTTTATATCAATCACAGGTTAGGTTTTTTGCATCCCATGCGTAGCCCCTTCCCTCATTCCCTCCCACCCTCC
>CM053753.1:45925950-45947225 GCA_028658305.1 Pachyuromys duprasi | reverse complement strand
GACCAACTATATGGTCTATTTTTGAGAAGGTTCCATGAGGTGCTGAAAAGAAGGTATACTCTTTTGATCTAGGATGAAAGGTTCTGTAGACATCTATTAGGTCCATTTGATTTAGGGTGTCTGTGAGTGCCACAGGCTCATACTTACCTAGCTTCCTTATTTTGTTTTATTTTCATTTTATAGGTATGTTTGAGTTTCTGTGTTTTTGTTTGTAAACATGTATGTGGGTACCCGCAGAGGCTACCGGAGATTGCCAGCTTCTCTGGAGTAGGAGTTATAGGTGTTGTAAGCCACTGATATGGGTGCTGGGAACTGAACTTGGGTCCTCCGCAAGAACAGTAAATGCTCTTTATCACTGAGCCATCTCTTCAGACCCCTTGCCAGCTTTTCTTACAGCCTAGGAGTACCTGCCCATACAATGGTGATACCCACAGTAGTCTTGGTTTTCTTAGAACAGTAAAATTGATCGAGATAAGACATCACAGATATGTCTATAGGTAAGCTACTACATAGATATACATATATCAATTTCTCAATTGGTATTCTTTTTCTGGTGATTCTAGATCATGTCAAGTTGAAGGTTAATGCTAACTAGGACATTTGATGATGTAACTCAAGACTTTAGGAAAGCAAGAACTCAGACACACACCAAAGCAGCAGGTAACAAATGACAGTAAGGATCAGGGTAGCTTCAAAGAGAGTACACATTTAACAAAAGAACAGTACACAGAACTAATCAAACAAAAAAATGAAGTTCATTGAAAGAATAAACAAGATTGACAAATCCCCAGCCAAATTGACCAAAATAATACTCAAAGTGAAAACTAGAGATGAAAAGGAGGCAGTTACGATAGTTTCTTTCCAGAGATCATTAAGTAATACTTTGAACGTTTTAAAGTCTCTAAAACTGGAAAATTCATAAGAAATAGATAAATTCACAGACACATATGAGCCACTAAAATTAAATCAAGAAGACATAAGTGATGTAATCAAGATTGAAGCAATAATAAAGCTTATTCCCATAAAGGAAGCACAAGGACTAAGTGATTCACTGCTGAATTCATTCTAAGAGCCACCACCAACACTCCTCAAACAATGCCTCAGGACAGAAAGGGAAAGAACACTAAGAAACTTATCCAACACAGCTAGTATTGCCCAGTCACCAAAACAAAAGGCAAAACAACAGAATGAAACAGTAGACAAGTCTTCCTGATAAGCACACTCAATAAAATCTTTTAAATAATATTAAAGAACACATTATTAAAATCCTGTATCACGATCCAGTTCCTTGGGGTTCAAGGATTGTACAACATATGAGTTAATAAGTGCAATTCAACACTTAAATAGACCTAAGAATAGAACTCATAGGATCATCTTAATAGATATAGAATAAGCCTTTGATAAAGTGCAACATAACTCCCTGATAAAAGAGCAGAAGAAACCAGGAACATATGTGAAAATAATACAGACCATCTATGAATGACAAACCTATAGATATTATACTAAATGGAGAAAACTGAAAGCATGTCTTCTGAAGTCAGAACAAGGATAGGATGGCCACTCTCATCACTGTTATGTGATGTCATGCTCAAAGTCTTCACTTGTACCATAAAGCAAGAGAACAATGAAAAGGGATAGAAAGGACAAAGGAAGAACCTCCCTGCTTGCAGATGACATGATCTTATATTTGAATATCCTCATTACTTGGTGAGAAGAAATTACTCGACGAGAAGACTCGAAACACTTTCACCAAAGGAGCAGGATACAAAATGAACATGCGGAAACCATCAAGAGCCTTTCTCTGTAATAATAACTACCTTGCTAATAATCAATAAAAATGCATTCACAGTAATTTTTAAAAAATTACACTGAATTCTTAGGAATAACTCTAACTAAGATGGTGAAAGAATCTTCCATTAAGACTGAATAAAGGGACTGAAGATACTGGAAGGAGCAACTTCTCGTGCTCACGGATTGGTGCATCAACATGGTGAAATTGGTCTTATTACTAGAGGCAATCTACAGATTCAGTACAACTTCTATCAGAATTCCAATTACTTTCTTTACAGAAGTAGAAAACAAATTCTAAAATTCATATGGAAGCACCAAAGGCTTCGGATAGGCTAAACTTCCGAGATAGAAAGAACAACATGGAAGACATCACCTGAGTTCAAGCCACGCTGCAGGTCACAGTAGCAAAGCCAGTGGGACAGTGGCAGAATAACAGACATGCAGGCCAACAGAACAAAACACAGAGCCCGGAAATAAACACACGGAGCTACAGATGCCTAATTCTGAACAGAGGCGTGCGCGCGCGCACACACACACACACACACACACACACACACACACACACACCATAAGTTAGAGAAATTGAGTCTCATTGCAAGTGGTGGGAAATCTGATATGTACCTGCAGAGACAAAATCTTTCTCACCACAATTAAAGACTTGAATACAAGACCTGAAACATTGAAATTGCTGCAGAAAAAACAGGTAAAACATATCATGATCTAGAGAAGATCGTCGGGGAAGACCTATTGTGAGAAAGAACCTGAAGGCACAAGAAGTAACTCCAAACCTGAGAAATGGATTATATGCAGTGACGGCACTTCTACAGAAGCAGAGGAAACAATTGGCAGAGTGGCTGCGTATCACCCAGATATATAGGTAACTTTTCTTGTGGTTTAGAACATGAAAGTAGAAAGCAAACTGTATAGCCCAGGCTGGCCTCGAACTCGTGATCCTCCTGCCTCTGCCTCCTTCAGCAAATCCTTCACCACAACCGGCTATTGCTAGGCCACAGAAGAGGACATTGCAGCCAGTTCTGAAGAGACCTGATAAGCTAGAGTTAGATGGAAGGGAAGGAGCTCCTCCCCTATCAGTGGACTTGGGGAGGGTCAGGGAGGAGATGAGGGAGGGATGGGAGGGATAGGGAGGGAATGCGGGAGGGAGCTACGGCTGGGATACAAAGCACATAACCTGTGATTAATATAAAATAAAAATGTTAATAAAAAAAGCAAACTGTAAAGAGGAGGAAGAGCTCTTCAGTAAGAGGGAGGATAGGGAAAGAGTAACGCAGTGTGTGTGACCTGAAGGCAAATGAGACACTATATGAGGAGAGAAAGGCAACCAGAACTGGGGGGCACAGGAACTGAGGGAGGGCCCTATGGAGGGGGATAAACAAGAGCGAAGTAAAGTGACAGCCAATCTAACAAACTGAAAACATTTAAAAATAGTATTTTAAAATAAAATAAAAGGAAATGGATATGAGTGGCAAAGCCTGCACAAAGAAAAAGAGCATTATTAAGCAGTAAGCCTCTGAGACAACAATTATATATGGTGAATAAAAAATATATTTACATTTTATCAGACCTGTGGTTAGCCAGGGTCTCATCTCAAAATGAAGGCTGCATGTATCCATTTACTGTGCCCAGGGAGCCGGTGATAGCTGCCTACTCTTCTGTCCTGAGCCTGGTTTGGCATCCACTTGGCATTCCCGTTGGGTTTAAGCTTCTCACTGCTAGATTAAGAGGTAGTACAGCCCAAAGACTCAGTTCTTCAAGGCTCAACTCTAATATGCCGTATTCTATGAAACCTTCTAAGAATGCCTTCTGGAAGGTCCTCTTCTTTGAACATTCATGGCACCATTTTTTACTTTCTAAGGACTCCTAAGACTTTCTCGATGGCTCTTGAACCAGGCTTATTTCTTGGTTGCCTATAGTCTGTAAAGACAGTGAAGCAGATAGAGTAATTTTGTTTCTCGTTAGCCCTGAGAATATTTTCTTATACAATAATTTCTCAATAATCAATGATCTGAGGAGTTTTAGATTTAGATTTGGTTCTTTCCATGCTTGGTTAGTGATCTCCAACTAGGACTCCTTGGTATACAGAAGTCTATTTAGTAGTAATGGTTGAAGGGGCATTCAATAAGATTATTTTGGTTGTCAATGACAAAAGTCCAACTGGAATTGCCTGCAAGAAAGTAAAAAAAGGAAAGAACTTTGAACCAACGCATCTCTGTAGATAGAGCTGGTCTTTCTTCTGACAGTCTTTTCTGGTGCTGTTGTTGTTCTCTGCCCTCCAGGTCTCGTTTTTGTTCCTCTGTAGGTTACTTTTGGGGCCCACCCCTTGTCTTAGTCACTGCTTGTGGAACTCTGCTGGGTGAAGTTGAGAGCTGACATTTCCAGATAGCCTCATGCTAGGTGTAAGAGGGTAGACTCCCTTTTCTCAGCATGGTTCCCTCTCCACCTGATCTGGCAACCCCAGATTTTGTAAAGAGTATCACATAGTCCTCCAGGAAAAGTACAGGCCCGACCCTTTCCTGATAAGCAGCTACTTGGGGATTCCTGGAGATTCATACCCTATGCAATGAATCCCTATGCCTTGGTGTCCTGGCTTAGTTATTCTGTCTCTCACAGCATATTTAAGTACTATGCTGTCCTTCTTAGGACACTGTGCTACTGCATGCAAATGAGTTACTATACTACTACATGTAAATCAAGCATTCCTGACACCCCTGACCTCAGCGAATCAAACACATTCACCCTAGAAACCCCTTTCACTGCCCAAGGTTTGTAAATCCCTGATTTCAAATAAATGTGCTGGGTGCTGAGTGGTTGCATGCTGCATGATACAGTCAGCTTTCCACCATGGCTGCCTGAGATTCATTATTTATTCTTGGGAAGGGAGGGCTCTCCTCCTCCCTGGAGATTTGCCACTGAACTTCCCAGGGCATGACTGGCACCTTGGCTGGCTGAAGCCTCCCCGACCACCTAAATCTTCTAGACCACAGGGACTTAACTGCTTGTCAGCCAGCCACATGCTGCCCACTGAAGGGAGCTTCAGCCATTCACTGCCCTTCAGCACTACCTCAGCAGCCACCCAAAGGGGGATTGATACTCAAGGCAAGACCAAGGGGCATGACTTCACAATAGTTAGCAAGCTTCCAAATGATATGCCATGTTGGCGATTAATGTCTATTATACCATACAATGGGCCACATTGACAATAGAGGTCTGATAGAAATGTACCACACAATGAGCCATATTGGTGTTCAAGGTCTATACGCTAAAGAATGTACCACTTTCTTTGCTTTGTCTGAAATTATGTCAGCCTAGGCTGGGAGCATGGAGCCTCATCTCTTGCTGACCAGAACCTTGGAAAGAAAGGAAATTAACTTCTAGTAGATCTCATTTAGCAGTGCTGGCTAATTATGTATGAAACTTTTCCTTGAAGCATATGTCACATTATACCACCCTAGTTTCACCAAAAACTAGGGGGCTAGTGTATATTCTAGTCAATGAGAGCCAAACAAACTTGCTTGGTTTCAGTCAGCCACTTGCAGCTTGTAGCCAATGAGAATGCCAGTGGACTTTGAGAACTGTCTTTGGCAATTTGTGACTTTTCCTTCATAGACAGATATTTTCTGCTTTAGACAATAGCTTTGCTTTGTTACCTCATGAAGGATATAGAAATAAAAAGTATTTAAAGATGATGAAAAAAAACATTCACAAATTTGTTGAATATTAAAACACAAGGCTCAAAAGACCCTTGAGAGAAACAGTCAACAGGGGCTGTAGAGAGATGCCCATGGGGTAAGAGCTGCTCTTCCAGGGAACCTGGTTCAATTCTCTGCCCCTACCTTAGAGATCCACAACCGCCTGTACTTCCAGTCCTGGGGGATCTAATGTTTTCTTCTGGCTTCCCTGGAAGAGAAATGTGCATGTGTGCTACAGAGACATACGTGCAGGAAAAACATCCATGCATATAAGTAAGTAAGTAAGTAAGTAAGTAAGTAAGTAAATAAATAAATAAATAAACAAATAAGAAATAGTTCAGAGTTAACATGTAGAAGCTAGGTATTTGTGGAAGTCTTCAACCTTTGAAAAGGCTAAGTGAGAACACCTGTACCCAGTGGGGAATGATGGGCAATTACAGGCAGGGAAAGTCATTTCCAGGACAGCTTCTAGTTTCAGGGCATTGGAAGGAAACAGAAGATTTATTTCCTAGAGGAATCAGAGACTTCATGAATATGAGCTCCATCCGGCCAGTCTACAATGGCTGGCTCTCCAGTTTTGAGAATTTGAAAATGTTAAAGAAAAAAATTGTATTTGCCGTGTGGATTCATTAACACAGCAAGGTAAAGAAAAGGAACCATTCCTCTGAATTGCATCTCCCCTCTTTAAGGATCTTATTCTCTTTCCAGGATTTGTTTTCTCTGCGTATTTCAACGCAGCTAACCTGGAGCGTCATCCTGTGGGGTGAGCTTGAGGGAGTGGGTGTGATGGGTTCCAGATCTAAGAAGGAAATGTTTTAGATGGAATCAGTCCACTTCCCAAACATTCCTGCCTCGGACGGGAAGTGGGTTTCAGAGGTTGCACTTAGGACATGCGATTGTAGGCTGGGCCTGGTGTAGAAGAGAGATGCACAGCCAGAACACTGTGGGTGGTGTGCAGCATGGAGGGACCAGCTGGGAGCCCTCAGCCGCCACACAGTTCACACTGTGTTCCGCAGAAATGAACTAGGTTTGAGTCAAATGTTTCTGCAAGCACATGGCTTACTTGAACTACCAAGGCAACCGGAGGCCAAGGACAGCCAATTCCCAAGTCATTAAAGCTCTGTTGCATGAATCAGGGCAGAAGCTCAGAGAGGATCCTGGACTAGCGTCATCTACCAGTAGAGAAATAGGACCAGGAGAAAGAGTGAGGGCTGGCAGGGTCCCAGGACCTTTGCTCCATGTCAAGTGTGTCAGGATGAGCTGGGAACGCTTGCTAGAGTGCTAGACTTTGGGTGCTCTTCCATACTCAGGACATTAGATGCTCTGGAAGAAGGGGAGGAGGGGAGTGCCGGGAGCGCTCTCCAAGTCTGGGGACCACTGGTCAAAGTGTCCAATGTTGTTTTTTTTACAGAACTCTGAAACAGAAAGCCTGACTCTATTTCAACTCTATTCTTTTACATAAGGGGAGACAGCGGAGGCAGATAAAGGAAAGAGGGTACTATAAGAAGCCAGATTTTGTTTCTAATCCTTCCTACCACTTGAGGGGTCTGCTGCATGTTCTCAGACTGGCTATAAACATAGCAAAGGAGAAAGCAAAGATTTTTGTGAGCCATCAAGCCCCATCAGCCTTCAGTGTGCCTGTCTTGAAATGCTGTAGTTACTAAACCCCAGCTGTGCCCTTGACAATCAGAAAGGCCCACACAGACACCTCTCATTATCTTTGGAGTTAATGTTCTCCAGCCTCCAAGTCTTTATGTCACCAATCACAGACTGGTATGTGATTGTATGGCTTATAAAAACAGGTTTTAAGCTACCAAAAAATGATAAATCATCATATCTATAGATAGAGAAATGAGAATGATTCATCGTCTGCCTTGTTTAAAATGACATAGTACTTTACAGATAGTTCAAATAACATTTTCCTCTTGTTATTAGTAGACATGGGTTTGCATAGCTTCACTTTCAGTGACTCCTTTTAGTGTTTTGTGCTGATTCCTTTTGGATGCTCAGGAACCTCCATGTTACCAGATCTTACTTGATAAAACTTTACTCTTTTCAATTACATATAGTGAATAAGTGCTTACCAAATTGCATAAAAGCACTAAACAAACAAAAAATGTAATAAGTTTTAGTAATCAGTTGACATGTTGCTATAGAACATTGGTCTAGTGTTCAGGGCAGTTATTGGAGAGTGTTCTGTGTAAACTTGGGCAAGTCACTCACCTTCTCTGGGCCTCTGGTTCCCCCACGTAGACCAAGAGGCCCAGACCTGTGATCTTCACAGACCTCTGAAAGCTTCAGGGCAAAGAACTGTGAGGTTGTGAAACGTCGCACAGTATGGGAAGGAACAAACATGTCATGACTTTGTTCCAGCCTAATGTTTCATATTTAGTGTAGTCCAACCTGTGAGAGGTCCTGTGGGACACAGATGACTCATTTCCTGTCCTAAGTGGGTCTTTTCTGAGGTGAGGAACAGATCCTTCCTTCAGATAGGGAGCCAGTGAAGGGGGTCAAGTCAGTGGGCCTCTGGGCAAATGCTGCAAGCATTTATCTGTGTCAAAATTAACCCGGTAATTGGTGTGTTTTGAGCCTGTGCACGCACACACGCATGCATCCACACGCACACACATGCTCGCTGCCATTTAAGGACAATGTAGTTTAGACAAGGTAGATATTCCTGAAAAGTGTGCCCATCAACTACCTATGAACACAATGACATTTTAAGCTCACCAGGACAGTTGGCAATTGAAATGAAGGTTAGATTTTGTAAGATAACAAATGCTTTCTGCTAAGTTATTCTGAGCGCTGAAAAATTCCAGCGATCTATCACTTCCTCCAGGGAGCCTCCCTTGCTTCTGAATGCTGGTGCCTTCTTCCTTCATTCATCACCCTCTGCTCCACTTCACGAGCTGGAACCACACCAGTAAGTGTGAAAATACGCTCTTCCCATAAGCTTGCAAAATGTGAGAGCCAGAAGAAAACTTTGAATTATCAGAATTCTTCACTCTTTACTTCATCCATTTAATTATTAATTTAGGAGAGAGGGAGAGAGACAGAGAGACAGGGGCCGGGCTGATGGAATAGGGAATCACTGTGTTACAGATAGGATGGGCAAAGAATGCTTTAAATGATATTCTGAAGAAAGAGAAGGAACTGATTATTACAAATATTCAGGGACACACACAAAGGAGAGAGAGAGAGAGAGAGAGAGAGAGAGAGAGAGAGAGAAAGGGATGAAAGGAGGGAGAGAACCTGGCAAAGACTCAGTGGTGAGCAAGAGCAGGGAAAATGTAAAAACCCCAACCTTGAGAGGGGTGTAAGAAAGGCTGATGGCGCAGGAGCCAGACAATGTGGTGGAATGGGGCTTGTGAGATCAGTGGGAAGCCCTTGGATGGTAAGAAACAAGGAAGTAAATGATCTAATTCATGTTCTTAAAAGATCCCTCTGGTTATCTTTGCGAAAGGGGATACGAGAAGCTGAGCAGGCAAGCAGAAAACAAATGAACAGGCCTCTAGGTGAGAGTTAATGGGCCTATTTGGGGTTGTTGCAATGGGTTGCAGGGAACTAGACCTTTTAAGGCAAATTTGGGAGTTGGTCACGTAACATTTACTTCTCGGTGGAAAAAGGAGATTGAGAAGGACTCAGGGGCAAAGGTTTCAACCGGGACAGTGGGTAGGAGAAACTTAGCGCTAGAATACCCTGGACTTCTGGAGGGAATATAAAATATTGTTTTGAGTGTAATAAGTTTTTTGTTGCCACCGGGTTATCAAGTATTGATTTGGGGCAGGACTTTCGACATAAGCTAGGGTCATTTGGGAAGCAGGAACTTCAATACCCTTACTAGATTAGACTGTGGACAAGTCTATTGGGCTTTTTCTTGATTGATGATTGGTGTGGAAGGACCCAGATCATTGTGGGAAGTGCTAGCCCTGGGCTGGTGGGACTGGATGCTATAAGCATGTGGACTGAGGAGGCTATGGGAGGCAAGCCACCAGGCAGCATCCGTTCATGGCTTCTGCTTCAGTTTCTGCCTCCAGTTTCCTGCCTCGACTTCCCTCAGTCATGGAGCGTAAGATAAAATAAAACTTGCCCTTCCCAAGTTGCCTTTGGAAATGAAATTTAAAAACAGCAAAAGGAACCAAACTAGAGACCAGGCTCTCTGATGGTTGATGGTTGCAGAGGTCCTAGGTTTATCAACTCAAATAGAGTGGCATTTCTGGAGGCAAGGATAGCTTATGCCTCTATTTCTGTCTCCTTCCTAGGGCTCTGGGTCAGAAGGGAATAGCACAAAATCTACATTTCCATGTATATTAGACAGGATATGGTGTTAAGGTATGTTAGCTTACAAGAGAAAATGGCTTAAACCTTAGAAATGCGATGAGTTCAGGCTTAAAGTAGCCCAGAGTTTGTTCATGGCAGCAAAACTTATACACAGTACTTGGCAAATTCTACAAATCAGAGATCTTTTCTTCAGAGAGCCAGGTTACCATGTCAGAGTAAGACATGGATCACATGTTTGTTAAGGACAGAGATAGTAAGGACAGAGATCACATGTTTGTTTTTTCTTTCTCAAACGCAGAATCTAAATAAAAACAAAAATCAATGAAACTAGAAGTGGACTACTTGGAAAGATGGAAGAGGTACCGTTGGATGGGGAAGTAAATGATCAAAGTACATCACATACATGTGTAAACTGTCATAGTGATTCCATTATTTTGTATAGTTAGTATATTCTAACAAAAATTAGAAAATAAAAGTTAGAGGCTGGAGAGATGGTTCTGTGTTTAAGAGCGCTCGTTTATCTTGAAGATGACCCGAGTTCAGTTCTCAGAATCTATGTCAGTTCCCAACCCCCTATCCCTCTCTGGCTCTGTGGCCACCTGCCCACATGTACACATACATACACCTGTATACAATTTAATAAGTCTTTCAAAGATCCATTTATTCTAAAAGAAAAAGGCGAAACTCTGACATGTTTGGCTGCCATTGTCTGCATTGCAGCTCATGGTTGACGGATGGTAAGCTTTTACGAGAGGAGCTAGAATTCTGAATTTTAATGAGAAAATTCTCAGCTGCTAAATGTTGACTTACATTTTTTAAAAACTCGACATGGTCCAAACAAAACACTTGTGCCGCCTTTACTGGGCTGAGAAACCACCAGTGTTCAACTTCATTTGAAGTTTTTGTACATGACCATCCATCCATCTTGGGGAGGAAAAATGAGAAAATAGCTCTCCTGCAAATGCTGGAATATGAACGGCATCGCATTTATTTGCTCATAAAATTATTTGTATATGCAAATGCTATTCTCCAGCATGAGGGACCAAATGCACGCCAGTTGTATTTACTTTTTCCACATGACTATGGGGCCCTCTAAGGCAAGGGCTGTCACTTTGCATCTTGGTGTCCTTCCAGTATGTAATACAGAGGACAGCAAATAGGCACTTGTTCTGGAAGGAGCGTTAGGGACATCGTATCTGGCCTTCTGAGAGACATTGATGCTTCAAGGGATGCCACTTGTCACTGTTCTCACTCATGATCTAGTCAAGAGCTGGAACTAGAACTCACCTACGAATGATGGCTCTTAGTAATGAAGAGGATCATGATGCCATAGAATATCTGCTGAGGAAATATAGAAAAATGAATGGTTGTGTAAACAAGTGAACAGAACTTGACATTGCATCTTGGCTGGTGGGCATATTTTAAAGAATCATGTGAGGGGGCATATTTTCCCTCATTTGTGGAAGCTTGTAAAGTTAGCCCCATAGAAGAATGGAGTGTATTAGCGGCTGAGAGAGACTGGGAAAGGCAGGGCACAGATGGACACATCCAGAAGCTGGATAAACACAGTTAGTTGTAGCTTTCTGTAGATGTTAGTTATATCAATTTATGATGGATTTCCAAATAAGGAGAAGAGGATAAAACTTCCAACACATGAAATAGTTAATGTTTGGTGAGATGAAAGAGCATCTGGTTTGACCATGATACATTGTATACATCATACGATACCATAAAGATGTACAAATATCATGTCTCAACTTTAGAAGAATGTTAAGGAAAAAGAATCATGTCAGTTTTTAGCTGGATCTGGTTTGTCAGACAACTGCCATGCCTCTCTAGGTAAGTCCCCTCTAGTCCTGGGCCTTCTTACCAAAACATCTTATTTCTCTTCTTTCAAAAATGTTTATCAGTTTTTATGTGTATGAGTGTTTTGCCTGCATGTGTGCCTGTATGTATGTATGTATGTATGTATGTATGTAAGTGCATTACACCTTCAGCTCAGAACCAAAAGCTGGGCTGTTGATTCGTAGGATGAAACACACTGTTTATTTGTATGGGACTTTTTGTTCAGAAATGTTTGGACATAAATAGTGGCACTACTGGATGTCATGGCGTTGTTCTTTTATCTTGTAAGGACGGTTCTGTACAGTGGTGATCACTCCATACCAAAAAGGGAAGGAAATAAATGATCAGGCTTTAAGAAAGGGTCGCTGGAGATCTATGAATTTATCAGCAGCCAGCTAATGAGGCAACGCGCTTAATGACTCTGATTTACTCGTTGGCTCGTTTGTGCTGGTGCAGGTGACCAGCTTCTTTGCTTCTTTTATCTTTAGTCACTTGTGGTGATCGACAGCAGGGAAAGTAACAGACAGAGGTATATGGGAGAATCAGATCCTGGGGTTATCGAATATAGTATTAAGCCGTGGAGTCAGGCTGTGGGCTAACTGGTTAGACTTTGAATAGAATGCTCCCACTCAAAACAAAACAAAAACAAAAACAAAAACAACCAATGTACCCTAGGCCATTAGACACTCATTTTCCAGGAGAGGAAACAGGTTCGCAGAAGTCAGTGTGATGTGTCAGGTAACCCCGGCGCAGGCGGGAGCTCGGCAGGGACTCTGTTTTTTTGCTACCCTGTGCTGCCTCCAGCAGGCCTGAGCCACAGCGGGCCTTGCGTGGGAGAGGCCTCTGGGCTGTTTATCCTGAGCCAGTGGGGCTGGCTCTGGCAGAGAGTGGAAGTGGGTGGGGTGGGGGCTGTGGAGCAGAGGAGGGGCCTGAAAACAAGGCCTACATTCAAGGCCCGCAGTGGAGCCGGTCGAGGAGAATGGAAAGCTACAGTCTCTCGGAGCCTTCCAGCCTTGGCAAGGCAGCCAGGGCCTTATAAGGAAATGTTGTTCCTTCTCAGCCAGTGGGACTGGGATAGAGCCCTAGGCCTACAGGACAGAGCTGCCCTTGTGGTGGTAGGCTGGGGGTGCCACCCGCTGAAGCACTCAATGGGCCACTTCTGCAGGCTCAGCATTCCCTCTGAGCCCGGGGAACTGCAGCCCCCACTCCCTATTCCCACCCATTCCTTAGTGCCCAGCGCTGATTGGAGGAAAGGGGAAAAAACAAAACAAAACAAAGACTTGGCAAGGCCCCTGGCCTCATTGCTTTTTGACGCTGAATTACCCAGAAAACAGATTGAAATCGAATTCTGTCTTTTCCCTGAAGGATGCATGAGTAAAGGGATCTCTCCTTGACCTCCTGGCCTTTCCAGTACCTTGTCTCTCCGTGAACACGAGAGTTAGCACCCTCAGCACCCGGCTCAGTCTGGTGCCTGAGGGCAAGAGCCTATGCCCTGTCAATTTGCCTTCTCCACCTCCCATGGGAAAGCAGGAGCCTTTGGAACCCACAGGAGAAGAAAGGTGACTCTCCTCAGGCGTCTCACCTGTGCCAGACAGGCCAGAGGGCCTGCCTGCAAGACTCACAAGCATGTAGAGGAAAAACACAGACTACCTAGACACGGAGCTAGCTCTCTTTGGGAAAGAACAGTATTACTCAGCCCCTGGAAGGAGGCGTTTTCTGCAGCCAGGCGAGGGGAGCCCAAGCAGACCTCACTCAACCTGATATTGAACTTGCCAGGGGGGTTGAAGCAGAAAAGAAGCTTAATGTGGCTATTTGCTTTGATTGTTCAGACATGTGGAGACCCATGAAATCCCAAAGCTAAGAGGTTTGAAACAGCCTGCTCTCCTCCTAACCCTCAGATTACCCTCCCTGCCTCTTTGGTACATTTCAGCCAGCGTGTGCGACTGTGACCACGACTCAGTCTGTCAAGTCAGTCCATCCAGGATCGACAGGTCACCCCCAGGGTGTCAGTCATTGTGGATCCCCCCTCCTCTCCCAGAGTACAAAGAGGAATAAAAGCCAGGATCAGAAGAAAACGGTTGACATAAAGTGTAGTGTCCAGAGCAAAGCTATGAGAAGCACACAGGAGAGGAGACGCCAGGGCTATGTGAGTGAAAACATAGGGAAATGTCCTCAGGGTTTGGAAGCAGGGAAAGTCCTCTTCACGACTGCTAAAGTCTTATTCAGTATTTCTATTTCTGTGATAAAGCACTATCGACCAAAATCAAGTCGGGGAGGAAGGGTTTACTCTATCTTACACTTCCAAGTCATAGTTCATCACTGTCAGAGGCAGGAGCTGATTGATGCAGAGGCCTTGGAGGAATGCTGCTCCCTGGCTTGCTCCTCATAGCTTGCTCAACCTGCATTCTTATAGCACCTGGGACCACCGACCCCATGGCACCGCCCATACTGAGCTGGGCCCTTCCACATCAGTCATCAACTAAGAAATTGCACCACAGGCTCACCCACGGGCTAATCTATCTGATAGAGGCGTTTTCTCAATCTGGGCTCCCTCTTCTCAAATGACTCTGCCTTGTATCAGGCTGACATAAAACTAGGCAGCACAGTAGGTATTCAGAGACCTGGATGAGGATAGGTGTTGTAGAAAAAGTGACACTGAGGTGGGAAAAAAAATGCTAAGATTTGAAAAGTGGCATTTTGAGAAAGTAGAAAGAAGGGATTTGGTTTCTAGAGGAAGAAAGTAGACTCAGTTGTAGGGAAGTTGGCGCTCTGACAGTGCCTGTGAGGAGATGGGCATGGCTAAATATGGGGCAGGGGGAGGCTTGTGGTTGGAAAATGGGCAAGCAGAATATTTGAGGGGTCCCGAATACCAGCCAGGAAACCCAAGAGATAGCCAGGAGCCACAGGAAGCTGTGGAGCATTCAGGAGGCGTGACTATAGTCATTATAGGTACACTGTAGAAACTCAAGATAGGATCAGGAACACAGGAAGAAGTGGGGCGTGGAGTATGTGGCCTTCCTAGTTTCTCTGCAGTCAGGGCAGGCTCTGGGCTGAAAGACCTTTCTCTTCAGCTGTCCATCAAAAGCCCAGGACTTCAAGCAATGCTGTGTCTTTGAGGTATGTCTGAAAAGTTGGTGCCACTTCCCTCAGGAGAGGGTGGGGACTGGCTGCTCTGATTCAGTTCTCCTTTCACTTTGAGGCTCTCGGCACACAAGGCACACAGTTCACAGGGGTACTAGAAACCCAGGCTTCTGTATTTTTTTGAGGGAAATATATATATTTATAATATATATATTATATTTATATATATATATATAATATATATTTATATCTCCAGAGTTGAAAGGGAAAGGCACTGTGGTGCTGTGGTGGAGCCTCCTCTCAGAGAGCCTGTCTTTTGTAAGCTGTTCACTGTCCACAGGCCTGCACTTGCCTCATGTCCTCTGATAACAAAGCTGCTGCCTACACCCCTGGTTCTCCTGCACTATGTGCTCTCCCCCTGCCTCACTTCCTCCCTCTGTCTCTGCCTCCCCCCCCCCCCGCCCCGCTGCGATGCTGCCTGCCTCCCTGTGGTGATGCCTCTGTACCTAGCAGACATGGGGTCTCTGTAGAGTGGTTTGGAAGGCGCACAGGGATTGCTGACTACCCTTCGGGAGCATCCGGAATGCTCTAGAAGATGGCAGTGAAGTCCCCTTAGTGTTGCTGTGCCCTCTCTCCTGTTTTACTGCACAGCACACTCGCTCAGCAGTGGGACTG
The DNA here is from genome assembly GCA_028658305.1 of Pachyuromys duprasi. NCBI lineage: Eukaryota > Metazoa > Chordata > Mammalia > Rodentia > Muridae > Pachyuromys > Pachyuromys duprasi. The sequence goes on along the minus strand of CM053753.1, from coordinate 45,931,845 downwards.
TGGGCTTGGGGTTGGTCTCCACTTGTGGTCTTAAGGCCAGAGAAGGACGGCCCTGAACAGCCCATGTTCTGAACCTTGGTAGCAAGCAAACATCGATCGCATTTCTTTCTTGATGTTGCAGGTGCTGCCTCTGCACTAGAGGTTATGATTGAACTTCATTATGAATTTTTTAGGTGACAGTGAGTGTAATTCTCTTTAAAGGGATTATGTGACCATTTTATGGTGTAGTGCTGTCATAGTTGTAAAGAGAGATTTCAAATAGTAAAAAAAAAAAACATGATTGAGGGCTCATAGATAAAGTGAAATATTTTTGGTGTTTCTTTTAATTTTTATAACCCCACCTATGTTGTCAACTGGCTAATGTCACCTTCTAGCCCAAGGGATCTGTCTTTAACAGAACTTCCCCGAACATTTTTATTTTGTTTGATTTCATCTAACTGTTAGTTCATGCTTCATATGCTTGTCCAACCTAGTACTGGAGAGTTTAAAACCTCAAGAAGTGTAAAGCCAATTCAGCACATTTCCTTCCTCCTTTTTGCCCTTTTATATCCTTCCAAACGCAGTGTGTGTTTCCATTTTCTAGTGCATAGCTCTCTGGAATGTTTTCATGGAAATGAACATCAGGGGCTTTCCTTGTTCAGCTTACACTGGAGGAAGCAGAATTATGCACAGAGAGTTCTCTGGGGACCTCTGTTCTCCAAGGTTTTTCTCCTCAGAATGTGAAAATCCTGATCCTAAATGCCAGAAGACTAGTGCAGGCAAATGTAGAACCACCCCTCAGCCCCTAGCCTGTCCCCACTTGAAGATTACCTGAGGATACCAAGCTCACTCACTATGTGGGATGACAATTGTTGCTTTCTGAAGGCTCTTGGAGGAATCCTTGGATGAACCAAATGGGGACCATGCTCTCAGGTTTTGTACCAGTTCTGCAAGATCTTGGTGGGACATCTGGTTGTGTGTCATGACGGTAGCTGGGGTTGAAGTCATAGCATTCTCTTTTCCAAGTGGTATTTCTTTAGCTCCTCATGGCCTAGGCTGGACTGAACTGGATATCACCTGTTCTAGACCAAGCCTTACACATCTGGGATATTGTTTGACCGTGCTCACTCTGCCGATGTCGATCCTACCTCCTCAACTGATGCTGTGGGGTGGGGGCAGATGGGAGTCTGTCCTGCTTTTCCATCACACCACAGCCTCTCATGCTCAATGATGGTGGTGAGCCCTCTCCTGTTCTCTGATGATGCTGGACAAGTTAGTGTTTACCAGTAGTACTGGAGCTACATTTTCCCAGAGAAGATCAGGACTGATCACTTCCAGAAGTTCTCCTCTGTGCATGCTCATTTCTGGAAAGGGCATCTAAGGCCCATTTGGTAAGGGAGTCTCTTTTCCAAGCAGAAAAGGTATATTCCGTTCGTGAGCACCATGACCCTTTCAGTGCTGTGTCATTGGCCATTCCTCAAGATCAGCAACCTGGAACTTTGTTGTTTAGCCACCTCTTACCCAGTGTCCTATGGGTTTCACTTACAGAGATAGCAACAAGTCAGCACAAAGCAAACTATAAATATCTTGGTAGTGGCAGATGTATGAAATCCAACTGGGTGGGGAAAACAGATGTTGATACCCTGGTGGATAGGAACTCAGGTTTGAACCACTGAAATGCTAAGCAAAGTCTGTAAAAGATAAAATTGAAAACAAAGTTACCTGTGTGTCCTTTGTCTTTAGCGGTATTTTTTTTTATCCTCTATAATCTTGTGTGTGCATGATATATATTTTATGTGGTTGCAATCATCATGCAAATGCTATTTAGCATTTGTGTTTCCACTTAATATCATATGCTCTTGCCATATTGCTCCAATCTTCATTTTATGGCTCTAAAAATGCCATTGTGGTGATTCACAGCGAACCTTTTCCTTCCTACCTATGGCTGGAATTTTATGTTCCCAGCTGCTTAGCATTATGGATAATTTTTAAAGGAACATCTTAAGATATTTAGTTTTCTGCTTTTATTATTATTTTTTTCTTAAGAACCCTTGGTTTCAAGGAGAGAATGGACTTGTTCAAAGTTTGGTCCATTTCACAAGGCAGCGTATATATAATGGTATAATGCCAATGGGGTCAGGTAGAGCTCTAAGCCTCATACTGATTCTTACTGGCTCGGAGCACTCTTGAGTCAGTAACGAGTATGTCACCTGGCGACTGAGCAGAAGAGCAGACATTTGCTGGGTCCTCAGGGAAGCTGTTCCCGAACAAGTTCTCTCCTGGTGACAGCAGAATGAACATGGAGTGGGCGGGGACACGCGCATGCCAGGAATCTAGCTTGTTTGCAGAGGTTAGCTCATAGGTGACTGCCACTTAATGGGCCCTGAACCAAATCTGCTTGACAGTGAAAGTAAGAGAGTGCTGGGATTGTGTTGTGGCTTCAGGGGTGAGGGTTGCCTGAGGTGGAAGGATCTAAAGCTGTGTATTCTTAGTGCTGGGACTCTGTGACCCTCATCAGTGACATCACCCATGGGCAGAGATCCTGTGGCAGATGTCTAATCCATACAGCAAAGATGTGAGCATACCCTTGTAGGTATGGTTGAACTTGACCAAACTCCACTGCCAAGCCTTATGAGAACCTCAAATCTACAACACACTTGCCATGAATGCCCACAGGATTTGTCATCATGGCACACTGCCCTGCATCCATTTGAGGACAAGGCCCAGTGTCTTCCTCAATTGTCCTAAAAACCCACTTGCTCCCACATCCTTTTGAATTTGGTGACGGCTAAAAAGTTGGGATCACAAGTATCCTCACAGAATGGGCAGTGTGCGATTGTTCTTCTCTCTCCCACCTGTCCAGCTCATTTGCCTGAACAAGAGGCAACTGGCTTCTGGCTTCTTCACAGTGGAATCCCACAGTGAGGTCCCTTCTGTGCCCATCCCAGTACTCCCCCAAGCTGTTAGCTGAAAGAAAGTCAGGTATAAAGTCTTTATTTCTTTGCCAGCTTAAATAACCTTGTTCTTACAGGTGTATGGTAGGTGGGCAAGTTTGTTTGTTTGCTTGCTGGCTTGCTTTTAGATAAGACATAATAAAAGTTGCTAAGGGGACAGTTGCATCCGGGCTTCCCAGTAGCCCTCACTTGTGAATATTTGCGCAGCATTAAAATCTATCTCTTGAAACTCAGCCTACAGTATGAGGACATTAGGAGAGGTGGTAACTTTGGGGGGCCTCATGATTTGTTCATGGTAGAGGAGAGCTTACGGATGGGATTAGTGTTCTTGTAAAAAGCACCTGGGCAGCCTTCTCCCCTTTCTCCAATCAGGGATGCAGTGAAAAGCTGCTGGCGTCAGCCTAGAGAAACCCCTAACCATTCTGGTCTCCTGACGTAGGATTTCCAGGCTCCACACTTGTGAGAAATCGATCGACGCTTCCCTTAAGTCACACAGCCTGTGCATGCTTGTTATTGGGCCCTGATGGATTAAGGTAACAATCATTAGCCTGGTTTGGAGGCAAGGAAACCGGGGGAAAGGGAGAAACTGCTTCTGGCCTCACAGTTGGTTACAGCTGGTGTGGCACCAGAAGCCAGATCCAAGTTGTCCATCACACTGCCAGCAGCTGTGGGCGCCTTACCAAGCATGATGCATGGCAGGCATTCAATAAATGCCCATGCAGTGGGCATGCTTGAGCTCTCTCTGTGCCTGTGTCAAAGTGCAGGATGAAGGATTTCTTATTACCTCAGTACCTGTCCCTTAATCACAGCCAGATATGACAGGGAAAAAGCTGTATATGCACAAAATGGAATGTTGCCACCCGTCATAAGGAACAAACTGTTGATACATATTGCAACACCATAGACACTGAGAGCATTAAACCTAGAACTCCAGGCTCAAAGCCACAGTAGTCTATAATTCTACACACACGAAGCCCTTGCATAAGCAAATCCATAGTGAGGGAAAATAGGCAGGTATTAATAGTCTCAAAAGAGGGAGAGATTAGACATGCTATAGACAAGGATGAAAATATCTTGGCAGCTATCTGGGGGAGAGGGGTTGTGTGACTGTGGTGGTTTGAATAGGAATGACCCCCATAGACTCATGTGTTTCAATGCTTGGTCCATGGGGGGCACTATTAGGAGGTGTGGCCTTGTTGGAGAAAGCGTGACACTGTAGAGGTGGACTTTGAAGCCTTTCATGCTCAAGCTGGGCCTAGGGTCAGTCATATGCTCCTGCTGATCAAGATGTAGAACTCTCAGCTCTTTCTCAGCACCATTTCTGCCTGCGTGCTGCCATGCTTCAGCCTTCCAGTCTCTGAGAGGAAAACATTGTGCAGACTGTACCGGAAGCTCAGTCCAGAAAGTCTCCAGGGGATCCTGAGAGCAGAAGCAGGAGGATTACACTGTGTTCTGTGGGGTTCTGTGGAACCTTCTCTTCCTAGCTCGTAGGCTGCTGTAACTTTCAATATCCTGTCAGCAGGTCCCAGGGAACAGTCATAGAGAGAACCGCCTCAGCTCCTGACCTTGTTGGCAAGGCTGGGGCTCCCTCCCCCCAAGCTTCCATAGCACTGTAAGCCCTTTGGTAATCCAGCTACACACTGAGTCATTCAAAGCCACCCAAATGCCTTCCTGTGCTGTCCCAGCAAGGAGAGCAGCCCCAGCCAGAGCACTGAGACTCCATCTGAAGCAGCGTTTTCAACAGTTAATGGAACTTTTCACTGGGACGTGATCTCGAAACTCGTCACATATACATCAGTGTTCAGAAGGGAAGGGCTTACTGTTTACTTTGACCGGTGTCTCACCTGTGTTACATCCCAGGCACTTTGCTAGGCTCTGGGGAAACATAGACATGGTAAAGGAATTTGTTTTCCACCAGGAAAGACAGGGCAGCAATTAGAAATGTAAAGTGGATGGACAGGTAGGGCAGCTGAAAGATACAGCTGAGCTCATGCGGGTGAATAGTGAGGGCTAGGGTAGAGGCTCAAAGAAGGTGCCACTCAATCTGGATTCTCAGGGACAAATTTGGAGGTCCATGTTCCAGCGGAACTTCAAAGAGGCTGACAATGAGATTCATCTCCTCCAGCAGGAGGAACTCTTTGGTTGCTGTCGACGGTTACAATTGTTAGTGCTACATAACAAAGGAAGGAAGGGTAAATTTCAGCATAGTTAGTGTGTTTTTTTCCTTTAGAACTTATTCTACTTTTCCTCATTTATTTGCATGTGTGTATATCTGTTATTAGCGTTTAAAAATTCCTTGGGAATAGTTCTGACTCCTCCTACAGGTATCAGCGCTTGAAGTCCTTGCTTAGATCATCCAGTGTCCTGTCGCCTACTTCCAGTCTCTCCTGGTTGTCTCTGAGCAGTCAGGCTGTCAAGGGCAAAGGTCTTTCAAAGCTACGTTCCACTGGCTAACCCCCTATCTTTCCTCTGGCCATGCTCTTTCTGGATTCTTTTCCTAGGAGGGCAAAGCACAGATGTGGCCTCTGTGTCTGCAGGTTAAGTCGGGCTGTGGTCACGCTCTGTCAGGAGGAAATGTGCTCAGGGCCTGTGATCTGTGAAGCCAGCACCCACCACATGACTGAGCTCAGTTGGCCTGAGCTTATGGAGCATCACAACCTCCTGGGTCAAGTCTTTGGGAAGAGAGCTGAAGGACAGGGGACTGAGATGGGCTTTCTTATCAGAGCCTTCCCTACCTGCTTTCTTTCCAGCCTCCTCCTGTAATGGGAGGTGGGATTCATTCAGACTTTGGTGGTAAAGAGCAGGAAGTATTCAGAGGCAAAGGGGTCCTCATGCAGCCAACGGAGAACACCCTTCCCCTCCAGACTCGGACTTTTCGTTTGAAGAGTTCATGTTGGAGTGTACAAGCATCTGACTTGTATTATTTTAGAATGATCTTCCAGGCAACAAAGAAAACTGTTCT
>CM053753.1:45753008-45925850 GCA_028658305.1 Pachyuromys duprasi | reverse complement strand
GGGGGTGGGGGGAGGGGCCGCCCTTTCACTCTCACTTTCTTGGCCACATGAGTTTTGTGTCGTGACTTCATGGGGACATGGCACATCCAGCCTTCAGCTGTTCTCCGGGGTAGTTCACCCTGGAGAGGGAGGGACATTCGGAGGAGCACAGGCCTTCGCTGCTCCTCCAGGTCCGAGCAACTGCCAAGGAAGCAAGTTTCAAGCTGATGCACAGATGGGCCCGTCTCTCATCTTATTTCTAATTGGTAAGCAGCGTTTCCCCCAAGCTTTGGTTCTGTAAACATCACTTTTGAGATCTTTGCCGAGGCTGCATAGCACCTGTAACTGTAATTGACTTAATATTCTCTTTAACTTGATTTGCATTATGATTTAGTTTCCCCCAAAAAGATAATATCTTCGAAATCATACTTTTGATGTGATAATTATCTTTTTCCTAATATACTTTAAAGTACATCTATAATTACTCCAATAAAAATATTTGCACATTTACCATCCCAATTTGCTAGTGTCATACCAACGAAGGGCACATACCTTTTAGGCAAGACTGTGACTGAGCACAGAGTCCCGCAGGACCTGCCTTTGCTTCCAGTTTGTATTTAGCCCTTTTCCTCTTACCTGCGATCCTTCAAATTAGTTATTTTACTTTATTGCTCTTGAAGCCTGCCAGCCTTCTTCCTACCTTGGGGCCTTGGTTATACCTCTCCCAAGAATGTCTTTTGTACAGTTTCATATGTCTGATTTTCCTGGCACTGAAATCTTAGCTCAGATAGCTCTACCTCAAGGAGCCATTCTGTTCGGGTTTAGATGAGCCGTTTCCACCCCGCTGTGTTCCACCCAGCACAAGCACCCCTGTCTCAGCACTGTTAAGTACCTCACAATACCTTCTGTGTTTTTCTACCATTCATCTGTAATATTTCTACCCCGCAATAAGATGTAAGTTTCAAGCGGAATGGGCTGGCTTACCACCTGCAATCTGAGCCATATAGTGAGACTCTGTGTCAAAAGTTAAATCCACAACAGCCCAAAAAGTCAGTAAAGCAGATATCTCTCCTATATTATTTACTTCACCTTTCTCAGCACTCAGCCATGGCCTACCATCATTCGGTAACACTCAATAAGTGAATAAAAACTAAAAAAAAATTATAAGAATTAAAACATTAAAAGTAAGTTTATCAGCTACGTTAAGGCCTGATAAGCATTGCTTCAATTATAGACCGAAAAATAACTTGAATGTGAGTCCCTTTGGGGCCAGCATCTGGGCCTGGAAGCTCACAGGCCTTTTGACTTACCCACTCGGGCACAGGGACAGAGCTGGACAAGAAAGAGCAGTCAGCCAGCTGCCACTGGTCGACCAATCCTGCTCCCACTTAAAGTGAGGAGGCCTGAGAGGAGGTGCAGAGAGCCAGAGGCAACTCCTCCAAGCATGGGGCCAGCCTCAGGGGGCCGGGGAGCCTACCTACGGGAGGCCATTAGCCTCTGCAGTCGCAGTGGAGGGGAGAAGTGGACTGAAAATGAGGAGACTTGAGAATCCCGAACGTGTCTATTCTACAACTCAAAATGTCCTTTGACCCTTTCCATGAAGGAGCTGGGCTGTGGCATGGCCTCCCAAAAGTCTCCTGCCTGGGAGCTAGAGTAACTTCAGTGCTCAGGTCATGTTAGCCCAGTCTGAGGCATGTGTGTAGCTTGCTTCTTTATCACTGGCTGCCAGAAACAGCCTTGAGACACCATGTAGAGGTCTAGGACAGTGAGTTCATGGAGGAAAACCTGAGCGATGAGTGACAGGACTGAGGAGGGAGGTGATTTATACTTCTACTTTTTCTTCTGGCTCTCACAGCCCATCAGTGTGCTGTTGTGTTTAGCGGAGGCCCCCATAGCCCACATCACAGGCTGTACTGTCTGTGGGGGTGTGAAGCATGCTCTTTGCCTTATGTGTTTCTTTCTCCTCATTTATTGGCTTTCCCTTTACTTTTACCTCAGATTACAGCCACTTGCCACCCCCACCCTCACCTCCTGGAAAGGAAAGTGTTAGTAAAGGGGATCTAGCAGGCTGTAGCAGAGCGAACATGGCTCTGCAAGGCCTTGCCCTTTCCCCATTCCCCCTTCCTTGCTAAAAACTGTTAGGTTACATTCTTCAAGCTAGCCACCAAGGTCTATTCCCTTATCTAGCCATTTCCTTCTCCAGAATCTGACTACCATGGTCCAGCTCTCAAAGTATTGAAGTCCAGCAATCAGAAGCCCCCTTTGGCTCACTAATTAATATGCCCAATTAAAATTAAACACTTCATTCTAACACGGGGTTCCCCCCTTTCCCTTTATAAAATGCCATTTGCCCATGGGCCAGGTCTGTCTGCTCCTCTAGCCGGAGGCAGTCCTTTGTCCCCCTGGGCCAAATACCCCTTCCACCTACCCCTCCGTCCTCTCCCCCTCTCTCTCCCCTGTCTCCTGTCTTTGTGTCTTTCCCCTACCATTTGTCCATCTGAGGCAAATAAATCTTTGTTTTCAGAACTTGGTCTTGGGGTGTCTTGTGCTGATACTGGTCCTTGTAATTAGTATTTACACCTCTCTTACATTTCCCCTTTAGGAAACCTAGGTGAAGATACGTCGATTCTCACTAAATGTCTTATGGAGAGGAGCAGTAATGGCTGCCAAAAGCTGCCCTGGGATTGGTAGATGTTCAGCTCAGAACTGGGTTCTTTTTCTTACACTTGGGTCTAAATTATTATGGAGAACCTCAACTAATGACTATTTCTTTCCCTGTAGCAGCAGTGTGCATGTGTGTGTGCGTGTGCGTGTGTATGTGTGTGTGTGTGTGTGAGAGAGAGAGAGAGAGAGAGAGAGAGAGAGCAAGCGAGAGAGAGAGAGAGAGAGAGAGAGAGAGAGAGAGAGAGAGAGAGATGCACATGGTAATCACTAGAAAGGAAACTGAAAACAGTTCTGAGAGAAGGAAAAGGAACTGGGATGGTCAGAGTCCACTGACTCTGACTTCCAGAGCGCGCCTCTCCTTTACTTTCTGTAGGCACAAGTTTAGACTCCATGGAGAATGCCGTCGTGCAGTTTCCTAGATCTGCCATAACAAACAGCCACAACTGGGTGGGTTAACACAACAGAAATGCTGGGTGCTGGAGGTCCTCAATCAGGGTGCCCTCATGGGGCCTTGGGGGAGACCCCATCTCTCCCCATTTCTGACTTCAGTGGTGCCAGAGACCTTGCCTTACTGGCTGTTTCTCAGCTCAGTCTCCACATACTGACTGTTCTGTTGTGTCTTCCTTTGCGTGCCTTTCGAGGGTACTAAAAATGGCATATAGGAGTTTTCTCACTTAACCTGGCCTATTCTCCCCACACCAAGAGGCCTAATTTAGTTACCCCACAGAAAACCCTTTTTTTCCTAAAAGGCAATTCTAAATTCCAATGGTCAGAGCTTGTTAGATTTAGGTGGTTCTTATTCAGGTCGCTAGCATATGTTACAGGTGATATGCATGGCCATGCCTGCGTGTCCTCCGGCGTGTGTTAAGCACTTCTGAGTGTATCTTCACAGTGCGCCGTGGCCTTAGCTTCGATTGCAGAGGGAGTCCGTCCTGAGTTACACAGCCCACGGAAGCCAAACTTTCTGTTTATCCAACAGTTAGCAGCCCTAACTGAAAGGCCTCACTCTCCCAGCCTGAGGTGGGGAGAGGGACCCTGTCATGGTGACATCCCCTCTGTGGGGCTTCTCTGGGGGTGGCATGATGCTGCAGCTCCTAGCACACACAGGATACTTGAGCTGCCTCTGTGAATCACTCTGATCCAATATTTACATTTGCAAGAGCTGTCCTGTGGCAGATTTAAGAGAAAGGATCCTCCTAATCACAAGCACGGGGTGCTTTGACCTAGATGCACTGTGGCCAACGGTGCTGAAAACAGCCATGCTCTGGCTGGAGTGTCATCAGGCTTGTTTGCATAGTGTACACATCCTATTGAAGCCCTAGGCTCTAGCTGAGATCACCCAGGTGCTAGAAAGACAATACAGCCTGCCTGAGGGTCAGGTGCCACACAGAAAAGCCTAGAAGATGACAACTCCCTTCCATCTAGGCTTCAACCTAATCCAGCAAAGCCCTACACCTACTTAAAGTCTGGCTTGTCTATTATTGAGTTGCGTTTTTGAAAATATTTTCTAGATATTAGTACCCTACCAGATTTATACTTAGAACATGTTATTCCATAGCATAGGTTGTCTGGTTTAGTTTCTTCCTTTTTGTATTTTCTTTCTTTTCCCTTTTGTTTTCTTGTGCTTCGAATAGCACCCATGCTTTTAAATTTTGATGAAGTCTAATTTCCTTCTTATTTTGTTGCATATCTTGAAGCAATTTCTAATCCCAGATGATAAAGACTTATTCTTTTCTTATTTGTCCTTCTAAGAGTTTATGTGTTTTGTTTTTATGTGTGTATCTGTAATCCATTTTTGGATTAATGCTTTATACATGGTGTATATTAGGGAGCCCAAATCCTTTTACATGTGGGGGTGCTGACATTAGATTTTCCCTATTGTATTGTGTTTGTGAAAAGTCATTTGACAAAGGGTTTTTTTCTGGATTATCAGGTTTACTTCGTTGACCTGTGAATCTGTATTCTAGTGCACACTATCTGAGCTACTACGGCTTTTCACTGAACTCGAGGTCTGTCCTCAGGTTTGTTTGTTTTAAGGTAGCTTTGCTCATCTGGCTCTTTTAATTTTCTATTTGGACTTCAGGAACAGCTATTAATTTCTGTAAAGAAGCTAACTGACCTTTAGAAATGGTCTCCAGTAAATCTCTAGACTGTTTAGGGAGGGTTACTATTTTAATATTTAGCCTTTCTTGTTACTTGTAGATGTTTTTATTTTTAATTTCATGTCTATGAATATTTTGCTTGCATGTGTATACAGTGCCCTTGGAAGCCAGAAAAGGGCATTGGATAACCCCTGCAACTAGAGTCAGGGGTAATTGTGAGTCTGCATCAGAGTGGTGGGAACTTAACCCAGGTCCTCTGTTAGAGTACAAAATACTCTTAACCGCTGAACCATCTCTCCAGCACCTTAACATTTAGTCTTTCAATCCACATAAATGGGATATGATCCATTGCTTAGTATTTTTTTTTAATTATGACTGGTAGTACTTTTGTACAAATATGTATGTAGTTTGTTAAACTTATTCCTTAAGTATTTGATTCTTCTTGGTGTTATTATAAAGAAAATAGTTTTTTTAATTGCTGGAGTTTTCATTGCCAGTACATGGAAATATAATGGAATGTTATTCTGCAAACTTGCTAAGATTTATTAGTTTGTGTGTGTGTGTGTGTGTGTGTTAGGTTTTCCTGTCTGAAGGACCATGGCATCTATAAGTAGAAACATGTTTACTTCCTCTTTTTCACTTTGAATTTGCTTTATTTTTCTTGCTAAATTGTTCTAAGTAAGAATTCTAGTGCACTGTATAGAACTGGTAAATGGGCACCGCCCTTTGGCTCTTTATCTTTTTAAAAAAAGATCTGTTTATTTATGTACTGAGCACTCTATTTTCATATATACCTGCATGACAGAAGAGAGCATCAGGGAGAAGAGGGACTCAGATCCATTATAGATGGTTGTGAGCTATCAGGTGGGTGCTGAGAACAGAACTCAGGACCTCTGGAGCAGCAGGTGACTTAACCACTGACCCATCTTTCCATCTTAATTTATCTTAAGAATTTGTTCAGCATCCTATAATTTTGTAGAACATTAACTGTGCATTTTCATGGATGCTTTTTATTGGGCTCAAAAAGTTCTCTCTATTTCTAGCTTGTTCAGGGTTTTAAAAAATTTACTGTGAAATGGTGTTGGATATTATTAAATAATTTTCTGTGAATATTGAAATGACCTCCTTTAATCTATGAATATGATTTTCACATGTTTAGTTCACCTTGCATCCAATTGGGATGGATCCCAATTGGTTGTGATATATAGAATCATGTTTGTGTATTGTTAGTATTTATTGTTGACTAATTTTTTTCCTTTAATGAGTAAACAGGTTGAAATTTCTTTTACAACAGCAGAAAGATGATGTATCTTTTGGGTCATGCAGTTTCTCTTCTATATTTATTTAAGCTCTGGAGAGAGTTGTTCTCTTTTTAGCACGGCATCCATTTATCATTTAACCATATGGAAATGCTTTTATTGATGTATGAAGGGCTTTCCAACTGCCAAAGTCAATGCATACTTTAGCCCTTTCTTTCTGGGCTTTCTGTAATATTCTACAGTTTACCACTTCCTTCCTCTTTGAAACTTTCAAATTTCTAGCTGTCTTTTTATCTTTTTGATTATAGCATGTTGGTCTCCTTTGAGGATACTTCTTTTTTATACTATTGAATACTGGTGACCCTTAAGATTCTGTCTTTGATGCATTTCTCATTAAATTCAGATTAGGGAATGTCAAAGTCTCTTGGATTTATTTCTACCTGCATGTTGACAAGTGTTGGGTTATTAACTTTCTTATACTCATCCAGTTGTGTCCAGCTACCTATTGACCATCTTTTTTTTTTCTTTTGTTGAAAGCAGATTTTTTTCATACAACAAATTCTGATGATGGTTCTCCTCCCAGTTCCTCTCCACCTCTCCTCCCATCTGAATTCATACCTTTTCTATCTCTCACCAGAAAATGAACAGGCACATAAGAACTCATAATAATAAAAATATAATAAGCTAAAACAAAAACAAATCAATTGGAATAGAACAAAACAGGAAAAACACCAAACAGAAAGCACAAGAAACACATAGAGCAGAGGCTTGTACACACAGGAATCCTATAAAAACAAAATCAAAAGCCAAAATGTATGCGTAAAGGACCTGTAAGCTTAAAAAGCAAATACAAAACCAAAACAAGAAAAGCCCTGAGTTAGCATCATGACACAAAGATCCTCTAAAGATGCAGTTGAGTTCATTTTGTGTTGGCTGTCTACTGTTGGGCATGAGGCCAGCCCTTAGAAGGAGATGGTTTCCCTAGTTAGACTCTCTTGGAGAAAATTAATTTCTCATTTGCAAGTGGTTATCAGTTGGAAGCAGCTTCTGGATTAGGGATAGGGGTATGTGTGTCCACCTCTCCTTTTAGCTCCAGGACCCTATCTGGGACAGAACTGTCTAGGCCCTGTGGGTGCTGCCACAGTCTCTTTGAGTTCATATGTTTGCCAGCCCTCTTGTGTCCAGAAGGCCTTGATTTCTTGGTGTCCTCCATCCCCTCAGGCTCTTACACTCTTGCTATTTCCTTTCCTGCAGAGTTCTCTGAGTTCTGCGGGGAAGGATTTTCTGGAGACATCCTCTTTAGTGCTGAATCTTCCAAGGTCTCTCACTCTCTGTGTAATGTCTGGCTACTGGTCGCTGTATTTGTTCCCATCTATGGCAGGAGGAACCTTCTCTGATTATGACTGAGCAAGACACTGATCTGTAAGTATAGCAGAGTATCATCAGGGGTTATTTTCTTACTGTGTTCTCTCTCTCTCTCTCTCTCTCTCTCTCTCTCTCTCTCCCTCTCTCTTGTTGTTTCTTAAAGAAAAGCACTATTTTCTCCTAGGTCTCTAACCTATCTAGTTTCAGGTTCTTGGCCACCCAAACAGTCTCACATATAGGCTCCATCTTGTGGAGAGGGCCTTAAAACAAATCAGGTATTTGTTAGTTACTCCTACCAGCTTTGAGCATCTATTGCTCCACATGTCTCTCAGGCAGGGCACTGTTGTAGAAGGAAGGGTTTGCAGCTAGGTTGGTGTTTACCTTTCTTCTTTGGTAGTGTGCAGAGTACCTTCTAGTACCATGGACACCACTTTGTAGGGGTGAAGGACCTGTGTAGGCACCAACTCTACTTCTCCGTGCTCAATGAGTTGTCTAGCTGTTGTCTGCAGGAAGAGGGCCTTGCCATCAGAGCCACCAATAGCCTTGACAATAGCCTGGGCTGTCTCCTGAACATCTCGATTTAAATATTCCACAGGCTTCTTAAATATGAAAAGTCAAAACAAGTATATGAAGCCTCTGGCTTTCCCAGCCTGTACTTTCAGCTTGATACAGATGTCGGAACCCAGGAAAAAAAAAAGCAGTTTCCTATGAGAGGTAACAAATATCTCAGTTTGTGAAGGCAGTTGAGTGTTCTGCCTCTTCATTAGAAAGTGGTGCAGAAAGATTGGACACAGATGGCTGATTAAGAAAAACTGAGGAGAGGGAGAGAAAGAGAGACTGAGAGAGAAAGGAGAGAGAGAAAGAGAGAAGCTCAGGGTCTTGGACTTTAGCCCCTTTGATGACTGGACTGTTGTCAGGATGATGCTTGCATGCACCAAGGAACATGCAGTTTGGAGTCTGGTGGGAGATTGCAGGTGTCAAGCTGGAGGCAATAGTTTGAAGTGCCTTGAATGTCACATGGCACATTTGACACTTGTGTGTGCAGGAAAAGCTTACTGCCACTGTTCATCAGGGTGATGGCAAAGTTTAAGCCATATTCTAAGAATATGTAAGAGGTGCTGTGCATCTAGACTTTGTATGATTTCTTTTCTCTGTTTTTAAAGGCCACTACTGATTGAGCAGTATTCCATTGTGTAAACGTACCAAGTTTTCTTTAGCCAGTCAGTTGTTGAGGAGCATCTAGGTTGTTTCCAGTTTCTGGTTGCTATGAATAGAGTAACAATGAGCATGGTTGAGCATGTTTGTCTGTGGTAGAATGAAGCATCTTTCGGGTACATGGCTCAGGATGCCCCCAGGTTAGATCCTGAGGTAATTCTATTTCCATATTCCTCAGGTACCACCACACTGATTTTCATGCTGCCTGTCCAAGTTTGCACCCCATCAGCAATGGCTGAGTGATCCCTTTATGCTGTGACAGCATGGACTGTCATTTGTGTTATTGATCTTAGCCATTCTGACGGATGTTAAGATGAAATTGCAAGACAGTTTTGATTTGCATTCCCCTGATGACTAAAGATATTGAACGTGTTCTTAAGCGTTTCTCAGTCATGTGCGCTTTCCTTTTTGAGAATTATGTTTAGATCTTTACCCCAGCTTTTAATTGGGTTATTTGTTTTCCTGATATCTAGGGTTGTTTTTTTTTTTTTTGAGTTCTTTAGATATTTTGGATACTAGCCTTCTACCAGATGTAAGTGGATAGAACTAGATGAGATCATACTGAGCGAGGTAACCCAGAACCAGAAAACCAAATATCATTTCTTTGCTCAGCCATCATCCAGAGGCTTTCTCCTGCAGCAGAAGGGAGCAAATACAGAGACCCACCAGCCAGACAATATGAAGAGAGTGAGAGTTCTAGGAACACCCAGCTCTAAAAGGGATGTCCTTCCCCCAGGGCTCAGGGAACACTGTAGAAGAGGGTGTGAGTATGGGGGCTTGTGGAGGCCAGAAGGTGCTAGATTCCCTGGAGCTGGAGTTATGGGTTGTTGTAAGCCATGCGAAATGGAAACTGAGAACGGAATCTTGTCCTTTACAAGGGCAGCAAGCACTCTTAGGGGCTGAGCCAGCTCTCCATCCCCCTCATTTAAGTTAGTTCTTTAATAATTTCACGATGGGCACTGTGGTGCACGTTTTAAATCCCAGCACTCAGGAGGCAGAGACAGGCAGATCTCTATGAGTTCCAGGGCAGGTAGGGCTGTAACACAGAAAAACCCTGTCTTAAAAAACAAAAATGAAAACAAACAAATTTTAAAAAAGCCATACATATATAATGCATTGAGATAGGATGGTGATATATCCAAGTACCAGAGAGGCTGAAACAGAAAGATTGTGAATTAAGATCATAAGGGGTTAAAGGCCAATGTAGAGGAAGAAAAAGATTTTTAAGGAGAGAAATAGTTAAGGATTATAAACATAAATTCATGAACAGCATCAAAGTACATTTTCATAAGGGGTGAAAGTTTTCCAACGTATATTCACTCATCTATGCAAAATAATTATAAAAACACCTAGAAACATGTCCCAAACTCCCTACCCCCTTTGGAGGTATTGTGAGGTTTCCCTCTGTATCTCTGGATGACCTGGGACTTGGGAAATTCCCCTGTAATGGACAGCCATGTGGCCAACTTCTTTAGTAAAAGGAAATCATGCAGCAAAAACAAAAGAACATATAACTGGATACCTTAGAGTCAAATAAAGGTCAAAGGTCTTGGGATATCACTGGTTAGTCTCTCTATATGTGTAGTTTTGTTTGTTTTTTTCGAGACAGGGTTTCTCTGTGTAGCCTTAGCTGTCTTGGACTTGCTTTGTGGAACAGGCTGGTCTTGAACTCAGAGGATCTGCTTGCCTCTGCCTCCCTGAGTGCTAGGAATAACAAGTGTGCGCCACACCCCTGGCTGTAATCCTGTATTTAAAAGCAACAAATTACAGGTGTGGTGGTTTCTGCCTTCAGCAGTCAGGAAGTAAAGGAAGGTGAATCTCCCTGAGATTAATGCCAGCATGGAGTACACAGGCCAGGCAGTGCTACAAAGTGAGACCCTATCTCAAAACAACAATAACAACAAGACAGAAAGCAACAATGCATCATTAGACACCAACTTGCTGCATGTAGTTCAACTTTCCCTCCCAGAGAAGTATCTTGTCCTTTGCTACTGGACTGGACTTGATGAAGCAGAAATGTGTGTCACTATGTCCTAAAGGCAGGAAGAAAAAAAAAATACATTAAACAAACAGGAAAAAAAAGACAAAAGAAAAAACCCACCAACAGACACACATGCAGGTGTACAGACTGTTCCCAAGTTGGCCTCTGTGTGCTGACATCCTGTGAGGTTGCTGTGTCTGAAAAGATCTGAAGAGGGCTTCCACTGGGCTCAGAATTCAACACTTCTTTTTAATTGTCATGATCTTGTCAGGGGCTCCCTGCCTGGAAGCAGTCTGTCCTGCTTTGCGTTCTCACCTCCAGTGGAGATGATCTGTTGCCCTTTTTTCCTAGGTTGCCTGTGAACTCTTGAAGCAGCAACCATGGTATCCTATACTGCTCAGCCCTAAACAGAACCTCCCTCGGGACAGAAATCTGCAAAGTGTCTTGGTTGATATGATGAAGGCACAATCTCTTGGAGAGTGGGAAGAAAATTCTAGAACTTCTACTTACGTTTACTTTTTAGCCAGGAATGTAAAAGATGCCAACATTTATTATTCTTTAAGATCTGGATTAAAGACTTATACACATGTAAAATTGTTGGTGTAATGTCCTTGTGGAATGTATACAATTTACCCATGTTCATTCAAATGCTGATTTTTCTACCCCACTATTTGGTTTCAATCCAAAAGGACAATGCATTGTGATGCTTATTCTAAGCATCACCAGTCTCAGATTTGTGTAAACATGCCACTATTTGTTCTCTGTATTGTCAATAAAACAACCAACCAATGCTGAGCAATGGAGAGAATAGGATAGGAGATCCTGGTCCGGAGGGAAGGAGAAAAAAGCGAGTTGGAGGAGGGTCAGAGAAGAGAGATTCCAGAGGAGAGGATCTGGAACCACCAGGAGAGATGAACTGGACCTCAGACATGACTAAAAGCAAGTATAATGTGATAAATCTGAAAGGGAGGAAGCTATGCGGGGTTGGAGGTTTAGGATGGTGTAATTATTGCCTTGTGCTCTAGGTTAACTAAATACATCCTAGTCTCTGTGTGGTGATTTGGGTAAACAGCTGGTTTAGGAACAATTACTGTTTAAGGAAAAGATAAATCAATAATAAATATTAATAATCAACAACATAAAATATAAAAGTATATAAAAAGTCTTGGTATGACTATTTGATATTCTTTTTTTTTCAGTGTTGATTAAAAATATTTGGGGATCACAGCTCCAGTGTTGAATTAATGATTATTGCTTGAAAAATCAGTAACACAAAGGATTTTACCTTTAAATTGGAAAACCCAATGGCCAAAAAATCTAGCATATTTGTTTGTTTTAACCAACAAGCAAATACAAATTTGCTTGTATATTGAAGGTCACATACAGGGAGTATTTTGTTTCTCAAAGACCATTCTCCATACATTGATGTAGAAGAATTTTGGGGAAGCTGATGGATATCTTGACAAATATATCAGGACTTTAAAAAATTCCATGCCCTTGCAAAAGCAGGTCTATAAATATTTAGCAATTTGATTAAATATATATTAACATTATATATTATATGGTTTATGGTATACATATTACACACACATATATTACATATATATAATTATATATTAGCATTACACCACAACACAGTCTATTACTATATTCTTGAAACAGATCCAAACAGGTATAGAGAACTTGGCAAGAGAAAAAAAGGCAAGAAAAAAACAACAAACAAAACCAACCAACACCACCACCACCCCCAAACACCAAAAACCAAACCAAACCAAACAACAAAAGCAAAATAAAACCCTGAATGAAAACCTCTAGCCCAGCAAGGCCATCTTTGAAGGTTAAAATTTTATGTAGCTATATATCTAGAATAATGATTATCACATTATGTCTAATACTAAAAGTCATAATCAACTCTACTGTTCAGCCATATTCAACTCTTGATACATGTTATATGTCAATTCAACATAGCAGGATCCAACCATTAAACTTGATATGAAGGTGCAGATTTAATTACATTGAAAGCTAGTATTGTCAGATTAGAATGGGTCACACATTGTGTAATACAGAGTGATCCTGTCACTATGAGGACATATAGGAAAAGCATACCTGGAGGATAGTGACATCTTAGAAGTTTGTTGTTATTGTTTTAAAGCTGGGTGGTAGTTGCTCACACCTTTAATCCCAACACTTGGAAGGCAGAGGCTGGAGGATCTGAGTTTGAGGCTAGCCTGGTCTACAGAATGAGTTCCAGGAAAGCCAAGGCTACACAGAGAAACTCTGTCTCAAAAAAAAAAAAAAGTTTTCTTTTTAAACTGATATAGGGTAGAGTACAGTATTAAGAGGTTTAGCTAGGTATAAATTTGTGTGACTACCGTAACAATCACAACTGCCTTGTGCTGCCAGTTGGATCATGTGTGTGGAGTTCTGTCTCGGGCTGGCATCTAAGTTTAGGAGTTCTCTGCCGCCATAGTTCTTTCTTCCAGAGTTATGTAAATGGGATCGTGCAGTGCTGCTGAGCTTTGTCCGTCCATGGCCCTCAGTTGTCTGTTGATTCTTCTCTCTAAGGAAACTTAAGGTGTTTTCTCTCAAGGGAACTATGATCAGAACTCCTATCATATCTGTGTACAGGTTTTTGCATAAACATGTGCTTTGCTGGTCCTGTGGTAGGAGGGTTTTTGTTTTGTGTGAAGGTTCAAACAGTGCCCTTTCACACTCCCGTCAGCAGTATACAAGAGAGAGAGATGGTGATATTGGATTCTTGTCAGCACTTGCTACGGTTAGCTTTCAGAAATGATTTCATATTAGTGATCTACTCAGCTAGGAATGCAGCAACCCTGGTGTGCTTTGTTTTCATTCCCTGATGCTCAGCATCTTATATACTCATTTGCCATCCATGCATCCTCTAGGATGAAGCATTTACTCATAGTGTGGGTCCATTTTGAATAATTAGAAGAGTTTTTTACTCTTGAGTTCTGAGTGTTCTTTATATGCAGACAGAAATGCCTCCTGAGATATGATTAATGAGAGTCCCTATTCTTTATGTTGCTTTTTTTTTTTGCTCATAACAGAATTTTTTCATAGAGAAGTGAATTTAGTTTCAATGAACATTTTATTCTTAGAAATACTGTGTTTTTACTGCTGTATCAAAAGCCTTTGCATAAAAGCCCATTTGGAGTTCATGTTTATATGATGTGATGCTAAGTGGTTTATGCATTTGCATAGATATATCTGAATCTTCCAACACAAAATTTGGAAAACACATTAAGTTGCCTTGGTGCTTATTAAAAGAAATCAATTGGTAATACACATGTAAGTCTGCTTCTGGACTGCGGGCTCTGCTTTGGTGACCTGTGTGTTTATATACTTTCCAATACGGTACTGTCTGAGTACATCACAGTACATTATGGAATTACCAAGGTGACTCCTCCAATCTTATTCTTTCTCAGTTTTGTTTCGGTTATCCTGGCTTCCTTATTTTTACATATAGAGCCTAGAACCAGCTTCTTTATAATTAAAAATATTTTCTAGACATTTTTTCTATTTGAAAATCCTTAATTATCAATAATTACATGTAAATCTATAGAATCCATCTTATCCTCGTGGTGGTTTATACATATAACCCCAGGACACAGGAGGCAGAGGTTGGAATGTTACATGTTGGAGGTCAACCTGGGCTAGGTAGTGAGTTCCAGGCTATCAGGAGATAGGTGGAACAACCCTGTTTCAAAACAAAACAACAACAAAAAATAGTGTTAGCCAGGCCTTTAATCCCAGCACTCAGGATGTGGAGGTAGGCAGATCTCTGAGTCTGGAACCAGCCTGCTCTATAGAGTGAGCTCCAGGACAACCAGGGCTACCCAGAGAAACCCTGTCTCAAAAACAACAACAGCAACAAAATTCTTTTTCAAAAAATAGGATCTTAACTGGACTGAGTTTCCTTATCCACGACTATCATCTCTCTCTCTCCATATGCACTAACTTCAACAAAAGTTTGTGGACTTTTCCTCTCTTTATTTCCTCCTTTGGAAGTCTCCCGCTGAAGTTTATTTTTACTTTAGAAATCAAAAGGCCTTTCTCCAAGTAGTAAATGAAGGCTAATGAAGAGATCAGTGAAACTGCAGATTAAGAAGGCCTGCCACTGTGAGCTAGGAGAAGCCACAGCTGCTGGTGGGCTGAGGAAGTCTAGTGACAGGCGTGGTGTGGGGACAATGTGGGGAGTTGTGTCTGATGACTAGGATCAGGAAGGACCAGTGAAAAGTGGGAACTCCCTAGTGATGGGAAAACATCATACATTGACTTGGAGTGTCAAAGGGAATCAAAAAGTATGTTCCTAACTCCTGGGATTAGAGGGCGGTATACCCAATTTCACAGGAGTGGATATCATCAGCTACAGCCTCAAAATGGGTAATAAGTGTTCCAGATATGCCAACTGGAACACACATAGGCTAGTGGGGGAGAAGAACTAGACAGAAGACCAAACTCGAATTCAGCATTTTCCAGGGAGCATAAGCCAGATATGCAAGATTGCTGAATTGTGAGGAAGTGTTGACCATGGTCTCTGATATCCTATTCAGGTGAGTCCTGTATTAGTTTGAGAAGTGGCATAATACTGTGTCTGCAGGTGGCATTCAGGTGGCCTCAGCTGGTGAGAAGAGGAGGAATGCTAGTGTACTTAGCCAGGTGAAGCACTGGACATTTGTTCATTTAACTTATTTACTACATGAAAGGCATTCTTACTATTATTGCCGCAGTCTGCTTGAGGAATGAGCCAGACATTATGCTAACACATGCGTGAACACACCCACCCATTCACACACACACACACATACACATGTGATCATGTAAACACGCATGGGTGGTTGCACAGGAGGAATGGTAAGCGTTGGTTGTTTGCCAGCTGGGAAACCCACAGCACCGCTGAGCCTTGGGCACCGGGAGCCCCACGGATCAGTTCACAAGGTAACTGCTAAGATCAAAGAGGAACACATTTGCCTTAGAACCCCAGGTCTTGTGGCCCCAGAAAACAGGCAGTGGAGGCTTTGCCTTAGAATTAACAGAAAAGAAAGGACATATCTGAGGGCCCCTTGAATTGCTAAGCCCAAGACTGGGACAAACAGGACAAAGAGAGGACCTAGTTTAAAAGCAAATTAGTTCTTTAGGTAGTGGAGTGGAATTATATTTTTCCAACAGCAGAGCAGGCCGGCACCTTCTTTTCAACATCCAAGAGCAAACGGACAGTTTGTTGAGCTTGAACTTGCTTATTATTCACCTTTATCAGAAACCATCGCTCTTTGTGTATTGATTTCTAGCCAACTATTAACTAGATATGACCTTAGAGTTTTGATAATAGCTGGGGAAGCCAGATAGTTTGTGAACAAGGCAGTTATCTGTGGACTTACAGGACCCTCAGCCTTAGGTGAGTAATTTTCCATCCAGGTGGTATAAAGAGTGACAAACAGCTCAATGGATCCCCGCATGTCAGCTCGTGCCGACTCCCTGAAAGCGTGAGGTGGTCTCAACACGACTGAGAACAGCCTCGAGACTCTGATACCAGTACCTGCTTTGAAGGGTTAAAATTCATCCTCACATAGTTACTGATAATAATGGTACTTAGCTATGTGGACTTTGCACTTGGCCAAAAGTATTCATTCTCGTGACAACTTTTTCTCTGTATGAGTACATTTATGCACAGTTCAAAAGTAAACATGAGCACCTATATTGTTCAGAAATCCCAACATAGATGAAAGCGAAGAACAAATCCAGGAAATGGCAGCAGAGACATCAGGCCACGACAGACACTAACAGAAAAGTGGAGTGATTGGGGTGAGGCAGAGGTCCGTGTGGAAGGCAGGCTGTACTGCTTTTAACTGAGTGCGTCTTAACATGGGTTTGATTTACAAAATTTGCTGAACTGCACATTTATAACTTGTTTCATTTGTAAATGGATATTTAATTTCACATACACAACAAATAACCAAAAAAAAAAGGTTTTAAAAAAAAGTTACTTTGGGATGTTATATCCAAAAACAGCTATTGATATCTTAGTATTCTTGGGAAAAAATAATTAAGTTAAATAAAAATATGTGTTATAGTATTATTGATATTTAGGCATATGGATATATTTTTTGAAAATATGAGATGCAAAGACAATATAAAAATAAGTATAATATACAAATTAAAAATGATTACACAAATTGGAAATATAATAAAATATTTCTTTAATACCCACTCTAAAACACCTCTTTCAAAAGCTCATGGCTTATTACAATCTATGCTGTAAAGAAATTATTATTATGTTATTTTAGTTACATAATTAATTATGTAAAATTTAAGAAAAATACTTATTGTCTTCATGATAATAACATTGTTATACCACAAAACCTGTGTAAGAACAATAGCATGCCACACACCTATGGACACCTGATTTTTGACAAAGATGCCAAACCATACAATGTAAAAAAGATAGCATCTTCAACAAATAGTGCTGGTCTAACTGGATGTCTACATGTAGAAAAATGCAAATAGATTCATGCTTATCATCCTGCACAAAACTAGAGTCCAAGTGGATCAAAGACCTCAATATAAGACCAGACACACTAAACCTGTTAGAAGAAAAAGTGGGGAAGAGCCTTGAACTCATTGGCACAGAAGACAACTTCCTGAACAGAACACCAACAACATAGGCTCTAAGAGCAACAATAAATAAATGGGACCTCATGAAACTGAAAAGCTTCTATAAAGCAAAGGACACTGTCGTCAAAACAAAACGATGGCCTACAGATTGGGAAAGGATCTTCATCAACCCTATATCTGACAGAGGGCTAATATCTAGTATATATAGAGAACTCAAGAAATTAAAAAGCAAAAAATCAAGTAATCCAATTAAAAAATGGGGTACAGAGCTAAACACAGATTGATCAATAGAGGAATATTGAATGGCAAAGAAACACTTAAAGAAGTGCTCAAGGTCCTTAGTCATCAGGGAAATGGAAATCAAATGACCCTGAGATTTCACCTTACAACCATCAGAATGGCTAAGATGAAAAACTCAAGTGACAACACATGCTAGAGAGGATGAGGAGAAAGGGGAACCCTCCTCCACTGCTGGTGGGAATGCAAACTTGTACAACCACTTTGGAAATCAATCTGGCGTTTTCTTAGACAATTGGGAATAGTGCTTCCTCAATATCCAGCTATACCACTCCTAGGCATATATCCAAATGAGGCTCAAGTATACAACAAGGACATTTGCTCAACCATGTTTGTAGCAGCTTTATTTGTAATAGCCAGAAGATGGAAACAGCCCAGATGCTCCTCAGTTGAGGAATAAATACAGCAATTGTGGTACATCTACACAATGGAATATTACTCAGCAATGAAAAACAAGGAAGTCATGACATTTGCAGGTAAATGGTGCTAACTAGAAAAGATCATCCTGAGTGAGGTAACCCAGAAGCAGAAAGACACACATGGTATATACTCACTCATAAGTGGATATTAGACATATAATATAGGACAAATATACTAGAATCTGTACACCTAAGGGAGCTGATCAAGGAGGACTCTGGCTAAGATGCTCAATCCCCATTCAGAAAGGCAAAGAGGATGGACATTGGAGGAAGGAGAAAATGGAACAGGACAGGAGCCTACCACAGAGGGCCTCTGAAAGACTCTACCCTGCAAGGTATCAAGGCCAAACTTTGGGCAGAGTGCAGGGAACCTTCTGAAAGAAGTGGGAGATAGTAGGACCTGGAGAGGACAGGAGCTCCACAAGAGCAACAGATCCAAAAAGTCTGGGCACAGGGGTCTTTTCTGAGACTGACACTCCAGCCAAAGACCACTCATAGAGATGGCCTGGACCCCTGCACAGAGGTAGCCCATGGCAGTTCAGTGTCCAAGTGGGTTCCATAGTAAGGGGAACAGGGACTGTCTCTAACAGGAACTGATTGTCCTGCTCTTTGATCACCTCCCCTTTAAGGGTAGCAGTCTTAGGAGGCCACAGAGGAAGACAATGCAGCCATTCCTCATGAGACCTGACATACTAGGATCAAAGGGAAGGAGAGGAAGACCTCCCTTATCTGTGGGCTGGGGGAGGGGTACCTGTTGGAAAGAGGGAGGGAGGGTGGGATTGGGAGAGGAGGAGGGAGCTACAAAGTGAATAAACTGTAATTAATAAAAAATAAAGAAAGAACAATAGCATGTAGTCAATACTATAGTGCTTATCTTATATACATTTATAGATATATTTATGTCTAATGCTGAGATATTAAACAAAATTTATGTATTAAAATTAGTTATTGGTTATTGTAGTTTTAGGTTGGAGATTAGACATGACTCAGAGTTATGTAAGCTACAACAGTAAGATTGACCTGCTAATAATTAAGATAAATATACATCGAGAAATTTACTTGATGAGGGGTGAGGACAAAGACTTCTCTGTGGGGATAAGGACAAACACTTAGAGTGTAGGTAGGGATTGCACCGATTTAGAAAACTGGTAGTTTTAAACTGGCGGCTGTGGCAGTATGGAGAGATCTTGCCTCAAAAAAAGAAAAACAAAACCAAATAAATAAATAAATAAACACACAAATAAATAAATAAAACTAAAGAGGGAAAGAAAGAAAGTTGGTAGTTTTACGTTTCCCTTACAGGATCATGACTTCACTAGGCCATGGTAAAGTTTCCAGTAGGCCTGATCTCCTTCTTCTTGAGCAGTTCTTCAGTCCAGTTAGAGAGCTATCAGTTGCTGCCAAGGTATAGGTGCTACTACTTCACTTAGAGTTGTTGTGTCGTGCTGCTCGGTGTTGTGGTTCACAGTTTGCATACTTTGGGAGCATCTTTGAAACAGATGAAGACCTTTGCAGAAAACCACAACCAATCAAATGCAGTTAGGGAGCCCAGTCCTAGAGGGTACCTTTACAATACAACTCCTATGCATAATGCCCAGGAATCATTGCAGAGAGGAGTAAAAAATGGGAAGAGCCAGAGCGGCTGTGAGATGGCTGTGAGACTGTGTCTCCTAATAATGTCAGAGCCATACTCAGGAAGTCTCACTAACACAACTGCCTAAACATGAGCCGAACAAGATAGCAGCAAGAGACATGCAAACATGGATAGAGGGGAATTCACAGCGTCTCAGCGCTACATAAGAACTACAGGCAACCAAGGAACACTGAGGGTGGAAGACATAGTCTTCTTCAGGGAAGAACACACCAATTGGTTATCCAATTCCAAATGGTCGGAAAATACATACACAAATAACATACAGACCGAGCAGGTTGCACTTACATATGTAGGAACATACATGCTTGCATGCGCATATAGGTATGGAACAATAATTTTTAAAAAGCCACAGAATTTGAAAGAGAGCAAGGAGAGGTATATGGGATAGTCTGGAGGGAAGAAAAGGAAGGAGGAAATACTATAGTTATATGCAGATCTCAAAAATAAAAAAGAATTAAATAACAGACGTTGATCTCTTGTATCACTTATTTTTAAAGGTAGCTGTGAAGTCGTAGCTTTCCAGTCTAAACTGAAGTCTAAGCAGAATCAAGAGACCTGCTCAAATGATCTGTTAGCGATGCAGAAATCATCCCTAGCTAATGTCGTGCACATCAGGTCCTCTGGAGAAGCGGTGAAGCTAATATCAACAACTGCACATAGCTTTCTATTTCAAATAGAACTGCGCAGGGTATATAGGCTGATTCTGGAACTTCTATTCATTTTCACAGGCTCTTAAAAAGCCGCTTGACCCTATAATGGTCAGAAAAGTAAAAAACAAAGTTTTTAAGTCTAAGCTCCTGAGAAAGATGCGCCCAATTTCTTATTAACAACAGTACACTGAGAAACTGAAACTTTCACCTGACATTAAGTCTTTCTTTTACATTTTCTATACAAGTATATTATATGCTTATTATGAAACTCTTTGAAAAGTTCAGAAGAGACTGAAGATGGAAAGGAAAAGCACTGAGAAGCCCAACCTTCAGAGAAAAGCGCTGTAGAATTTCCGAGTCCTTAATCTACATTTGTATGGTGCTCACAAAATTGGCATCCAGAAAATACTGTTTTGAAGCTTCCTTTTTAAAACTCAGCAGCACACTGTGAATATTTTATCATAATAATAATTCTTCAGCCACAAATACCTAATGCCTCTCTAGCATAACATTGCATAGAATAAAAATACAACAGTGTAAAGCCATTCTGCTTGTTGGCTATTTGCCCTTTTCTAGTTTGCTGCTGTTACAATGTTTCAATAATCATCATTGTAAAGAAATCTGTATATATACCCATTATCATTACCTTAGAAAAAGCTCCTATGAGTGAAATCAGTAGGTGTGGGTCAAAGGGTATACTTACTTTGAACACTTCTGAGAGTATTTGACAAATTGCCTTTCAGAAAAATTGCCTCAATTTACACTCCCATAGGAATACATAAATGTGTTTCCACAGTCATGCACATACCAGATGGCCCAATTTAAACACACAATTTTATTATATTAAGATTAATTTATTTGTGTATTTTAACCTTTATGTTGATTTGATTACTTAAGATGTTCAAGTAAGATTTTATGTTATTTTTTTCTGCTAGAGCCGTAATGATAGATGAAACTTGAGAACTCAGATGCCTCAGCATGTACACATCTTAACAATTTCCCACTTAAAACACAACGGGAATCAATGATTAAGAGGAGAGAATAGATTTTTGTCTGCGTTAGCATTACAGATCTTTACTAAATCACTTATTTACCTTAAGTAACGCCCCATTAAGTGTTCTAAACACACACGTGTTCTTAAAATACCTACCAATCATTTACCAGAAATGAGAAGTCAAACAAACCTATTGTATTGATTTGCCAAATTCAACAACTTCTTGGCAACCTATTAAGAAGACCCCACTGAAGATAGCTGTGGCCACCAGGTTAGACAGACATTAGCTTGTGGAAAGGGCTCCTCGTGCAATCTCAGTCTATTTGCCTGCTCTTCAGACATTTACTTCCCTCATTGAGGTTATGGTGATAGAAAGCTATTTATCCCATGATCACACATGTACACTTAGCAGTACAATAGAGAAGCTGAACCTGGATGAAACAATGATGTCTGTGATGCAAATCTCTCTGTAACTACAGGGATGATTGGGCCTGTAGTTGGAATTCCAGTCATTTGAAATATTTTTTTTTTACATCATAAAATCCTAACACAAAAATAGTTGGGACAATGCTTTGGCTTTTTGTGTTGGGATCTGGTTTATTAGCGGTAGCTTGACTAATGAGGCTTCTAGAAAGAACTTTGATTGGAAAAGGAGCAGTACGAATTTCTCTTTTGTTACTTGAGGGCTCCAGTAGGTTGGATTGAAAAGGTTAAAGGGTGGAAGCAACAGAAAGTCTGCCTTGGAAATATGGAAATATATTTCTAGCAATAAAAGTTGTACCAAAAAAAGTAGAAAGAAACTTTTTAAAAAGATTTCCTCGGAGACCAGTTGGAATGCAGAGAAGCTATGGCCATCATCTTGGAGCCTAAAGTGTATTCTGTGGGTCATATGGACATAGGCCACAGTTAAGAAGGTCCACCAGTGGCTATGAACTAAGCAACAAAGAACAATGAGAAATTTCAACTTATTATCCTCCAAATGGGTTATTTGCTTCTGAGGACTGGACCTGTCAAATATGGCCCACAGGAGTTAGGAACCATCAGGTTGGGTTAGGCAAGAGTGTTAGGTTAGACTGTTCTCAAATATGACAGAATTCTCACAGAAATTTCCCTGGTCGCTGCAGAGTTCTACAAGCTATTTCTTCTCCAATCAGTGACACTGTACTCACTCTATTTTAGCTTACCCCGCCAGTTCTCAACATAAAGTGTCCAGGGTCTTCATGATAAGGGAGGAAAGAACATAGAAGACTCCTGTCCTGGTTTGCCTTCTGTTGCTGTGACAGAGAACATGTTCAGGAGTGATGTGAGGAGGAAAGGTTTTAGTCCATGGTTGATGAAAGCCAAGGCAGAAACTCAAGGCAGGAATCTGAAGCAGAAACCATGGAGGAATGATGCTTACTGGCTTGCTTCCAGGCTCATGTTCACCTAGCTTTCTTGTGTAACTCAGGCCCATATTTCTAAGGTTGTTCAGCCTGCAGTGGGCTAAGCCCTCTTCCATCCACTAGCAAGCAACAAAATGCCCATGGATGTATCTACAGGCAACTGGATGGAGGTAGTTCTTCAATTTAGAGTCCTGCTTCCCAGGTGTGTCAAGGTGACAACCAAGATTAGCCACCACAGCTCACATCCACTTTTCTGGGTTTTCCTTGATGTCACATTGACTTATATCTATTGGCTATATCACATGGTCTTCTCTGGTGGTGGGGTAGAGGGTAACTACATTATCTTTTGGCTCAGCAAGAGACACGTGAAGCAGTTCTCACAGACTCAGAGTGTTCCTGCCATGGGAGAACACATCAAATTTTCTTAATATTTTAATTTGCTGGAAAATTTGTGAACTTCATCGCACATCATAAAATAAATTTTACCATGACTTTTGATTTACCACATAGACAACTGATTTGATGTAATTTTGGCAATGTTTTTCTTTCTTCACAGTTTAAAATAAAAGTTTGTTTTATTTGAGAAATTGGAGTCTATCCTCTGTATCTGTACTCATACCCTCATTTAAAATTATTGTCATATAATAACTGTACAAATTATTTCATTATTACTGACATTTCCACACATACAATGTACTGTAGTTTGAGTAAGAATGGCCCCCATAGGATCATAGATTTGAATGCTTGGTCACCAGGGCACTATTTGAAAGATTAGAAGGTGTGGCCTTGTTGGAGGAAGTGTGTCACTTGGGGTGGGCTTTGGGGTTTCGAAAGCCCATTTCAAACCCAGAGTCCCTCTCTTCCTGCTGCCTGCAGATCCATGTGTAGAACTTCCAGCTATTTCTCTAACACCATCCAATCCTGCATTCCACTATGGTCTCTGACATGATGCTAATGAACTAAACCTCTGAAACTGTAAGCCAGCCCCAATTAAACGCTTCCTTTTTATAAGAGTCACCATGGTCTTGGTGTTTCTCCACAGCAATAGAACACTGACTAAGACACAATGTGATTTTATTATATTCACCTCTCACAGCTTTCTCACAGCTTTCTCACAGCTCACGGTGGGTGTCTGCTCCTTCCCCTCTCTTGCCTCTCTTGTTAACCTCGCCCCATTCTCAGGAGACCTTTAGTTTCATGTTTCTCTCTTTTCTTCCCTGCCCCCTAGATTCTCCATGTGAGAGAAATATTTGTCTTTGTCGGAATTATTTCACTTACAAAGATGATCTTCATTAGTCTATGTACTTCATCTTAATATTTTCTGGGAAGGATTATCAAGGCTCATTTCTTAGGCTTAAGTCAAGTTATGACTTAATCTTGGGTTCTCTGAATACTCACTGCTTAGGATGTAGCCTGAAATAGTCAGATTTAAAACCATATGCTGGGTGGTTTGAACAACATTCACTCTCTTGCAGTTTTGGAGGCCGGAAGTCTAAGTTCGAGATGTCAACAGACTTGGGCCCTCTGAGAGACAATGTGTCCCAGGCTCCTTTCTTTCTGAACTTATGGTGTTTTGATAAACTCTGCCCTTCCTTGGCTCGAAGAAGTAATATCTCGATCTCTGCCTGCGTCATCCACATATGCTCTCTCTATGAGCCTCTTGGTGTCCAGATTTCTCCTTTTTATAAGGACACCAAGCACATTGGGTGAAAGCCCACTTTGATGGCTTCATTCTAACTTGATTGCCCCAGAAAAGATACAATTTCCTAAAAAGGCCATAGTCTGAGGTCCTAGCAGAATTAGAACTCCAGCACATATCTTGAGGAGACACAGTTCAACCCATAACAAAAAACAAAAACAAATGAAAACAAAACCCCCAAACCAGTATTGTCCCAGGCACAGACTTCTGAGCAGCACCTTAGGCTGGCCCAGTGCCCACATGTAACCACACCTATTTGCTGGCCAGCAATACTCTGCTCTCAGGGACATTTGGATCACTTGACTCTTCTAATGAGACTAGGGCTAAGATGGAAGGAAGGACAACCCCTGTTCTTACCAGAAACTTCAAGGAATGGGTGACTAGCTACTTTTCGTTATGAGTCGGAGGAGAGAGCATGTTGTGTCACCTGTCAGCCAAGTAAAGTCCCTCACCATTGTATTTGGAACCCTGTTCTTTCTGGTGACGTGTGTGCACTCCTGGGGCAGAATTCGTCAGACTGAGAGGCAAGAGATCTGACTTTAGATGCCCACTTTCTATTTGGACCTCGGAGGGAGGTGGCTGGAATCCTTAGGTTCTAGAATACATTGAGTTTCTGGCAATTGGTGTTGTTAGAATACGTTTGGCATGTTAATAGAGGGACCTATGACTTCAAAGGTCTGCATGGGTTTTGGGGACTTGACAGTGGAGGGAGATCAGAAGTTGTGGCTTATGAGCTGATAGTTACAGCTCGGGCCCTCTCTAAACTTATCCTTGTCTCCATCCAAGCATCTACCATCTATCCTCTGTCACCTATCTATCTTTGTCTTATACACATACACGCATCGATGCACACAACTTTGCTTTGTTTCAGGGAGGGAGACGTTTTTAATAGTCAATTCCTTACTCTTTCTTTCTTTCTTTCTTTCTTTCTTTCTTTCTTTCTTTCTTTCTTTCTTTCTTTCTTCCTTCCTTCCTGGAAAAAAAGATGAAATCGTACATTTATTCTGTACCAGTGATAAATACTAGAAAGCACAGGTGCAACAGAAAGCTGGGTCACAAATAAGTATACACCGAGGGAGGAGGGGAAGGAGGAAACCGTTATTGATTGGCCTTGTAAAATCTGCTGCTGAATCAATAGCAATTTCTGGAAATGCCAGACATTTATTTTGTGTGGCTAGGACAGCGGAGATAATAATAAACGTACTTATGAAGTGGGTCTCCTGACACTGTTTCCTTGAGCCCCTTATAATAACGCACGCACACACACACACACACACACACACACACACGAAGAGTCTGAGAGCAGAGGAGTGAGGCAAAGGGAATCCAGTTCAACAGAAACTCACACCAGCTGAGCTGGCCCCTACTAACCTGTCTTCTCTGTTGGACATAGGTCTTTCCCATTAATATCAGACAGTTCATCCGCACGAAAGAGGTAGGAGAGACGTGTTCTCAGCTGTGCAAAGCTTCAGATTGTTCTGTTGCCCAGGGAGGACAGTCCCATGGTGACAAAGCCAGATCCTGATTGGCAGCTCTGAACTTCAGGGCCTGCCCTCTCACCTGCACCCCACAGTTTAAGGTAGAGCCAGGCCAGCATTTCTTTCTAACAGTGGCAGCTGTCCTGGTGTGGATGCTTCCTCAGCCCCAAGCTTCCTCTCCAGCTGCTTCCCTCTCCTTGCTGTAGGGCATTTGGAATCTTGCCAGGGCCACTGAGCCTAAGAAAACTCGCTGGGGCTTGGGGGACTGAGAGATGGTTCAATGTGTCTCGACAGACTGAAAATAGCTTCTGTCTACCTTTTACTCATTTCTTCCTCACTCCAACCTCTGAGTTATTTTTAAGCCTCTTCAGAGGTCTCTGAAGCTCATCAAAGCTAAGAAGGCCACACAGATCATGAACCAATGAGGGGGGAGTGAGGCAAATTTGACTTCAGGTCCATTTGATATTAGTTCTCCCCATCTGGCTTCTGCATGGTTGAGCATAAGCAGTGTGAGAGGGGTCAACCTTATGACAGAAGAGAGCATCCACTGTGTAGTGACGGCATCTGGATGTCTCCATAAAGGCATCTGCAAACACTGTGAGACATAGGATGTAAGGAGGCTGATGTGAAAGCAGAGATGGAAAAAGAATCACAGGTAACCTTCAAGGAGATCCTGTTGGTATCCATGCTTCGACTGCACTGACACAGGAAGGCACAGGCTGAGAAGGTTATGGTGTCAGTCATGGTGGGAAGAATAGAGGCTCATTCAGGGAAAGCAAGCTCACCCAGGAAGGGCTTTCACAGCCACTTTTCTTCCTCCTGGTTTATGAGAGTGGAGGAGTCATCCCCAGATCAGACCTCTTTGTGCAGAGCCAACTGCAAGGATTCTGCTGAGTATGGGATGGGTGCCGGAAGAGCTGAGAACAGATAGGGGTCACCTTTCCTTACTGTGCCTCCACTTAGCTGGCCACTGCCAGCAAGAATTTGTGCTACTAAATTGAATGGTGAAGATGGAAGTTAGTTCTGCAAACCAGTGGGTTTTTTTTTTGTTTCCTTGTTAGTGTTATAATTATGTAACACTAGCAATGTTAGGTGCCTTCATGTTGTTTTAAGCCAAATAATGTCCTCCCATATTGCCTGGTTTGGTAAAGAGTGATGTTTTCTCTCTAGCTGGTCAAGAAGCCAGCTCCCTGTATATGCTAAGCTGATCTCTATTTAATGAGTCAGTCCTGGGAATATAGTTCTTTAAATACCTGAACTTGGAAAGTCAAGGAAACTTAGTGGTGGAACTATTATATAGAGAAAACATAAGTTAATTATACAACTGCTTTTCCTTTCTGTATGTGTTTTACATCCTACCTTGTGACAGGGCCTATAGAGAAGGCCAAAAAGTACCACTCATAGTTTCATACCTGTCCTGGTTAGCTTTACCTGTCACCTTGACACAGTCTAGTGTCACCACAGGAGTCTCAGCTGAGGTATTACCCAGATCAGATTGTGACTATGTCTGTGTGAGATTGTCTTGATAATTCATCGATGCTGAAGGCCAAGTCTGCTGTGGGTGGTACCGTTCCTAGATGATCCTGAACTGTCTAAAAAAGCTATCTGTACAAGATGGAGGTAGTATTCCTCCATGGTTTCTGCTTTAAGTTCCTGCCCTTTGGCTTTCCTCAATGATGGCTTATAACCTGCAGGCAGAAAACTAACACGTTCCTCCATAAATTGCTTTGGTCAACAACACAAAGGAAACCAGAACACTCCCTGAGGGATCTCATAAATTGCTTCTACACGTGTAGGCTGTATTCCATACCACAGAAATGCCACAGATCATTCATCCCATGAAAATCCAAAGGCAAGTAGAAAAGTTAGGCTCCAGTTTCTGAATAGTCCCTGAATGTGAAAGGAAAAAAAGAATAAAAATTTAAAAATAAAACACCTTTGAGTTATCTAGTTGTAAGGAGTGGCAAAAGGAAGAGGAGGCAGCAAGAAATCACAGCTTCCTGAAGGACTGCGAGAGAAGAGGGAGTGCTATTTGGTGAGATTCCAAAATGAAGGAGCCCAAGACGGAAGAGGCGGGCTGTATACAGATTGAAAAGACTTTAAACACCACACAGTAGGCTTATATGCAATTTCCACACAGTAGGCTTATATGCAATTTCAAAGGCTGGGAGATGTTACAAAAATGAAAATGACATCATGCTCTGTTGGGATAAGACACTGAATTTAGCAGTTATGAACCCATTTCAAAAGTTCAGTGGGAAACACATGCTCCTAGAAAGATAGGTAGACACAGTTCTTTGAATTCCTAGAGCCCGGGACAACAAAAAGCCCCAGAAATCTACATAAAACAGACACAAGTGTATTTTGATAGGTAGAGGAAATGAGACTGGTTAAGAACCTTAAGCCCCAAAGGAGGTGAACAATTATAACTTTTCCAATAATTCTCTTGCCTTATCCTTCCAAATAAAGGGATTAAAGTTTGGGCTACCATTGCCTGCCTCAGTTTCTTTTCATTTGTCCTTCCTTCCTTTTCTTTCCTTCCTTTCTTTCTTTTTGTCTTTTCTTTCCTTCCTTCCTTCCTTTCTTCTTTCTTTCTTTCTTTCTTTCTTTCTTTCTTTCTTTCTTTCTTTCTTTCTTTCTTTCTTTCTTTCTTTCTTTCTTCTTCTTCTTTTGTGCCTTTACTTATAGAGCTAAAGATACCAATAATTGAAAGGACCTATGAACACAGACAAAATAAGTCAAAATAAAACACCCTTCCCCACACAAGTCTAGTTTCCCCAGGCAGAGATTGGAGAAGAGGCAAGAAACCAAAGCAAAAACATTCAGATGAAATGCTTCTGTCTCAACCAAACATCACAAAGGTCATGGTCTTTCTTCCCTATGTGTCAGCAAACACCAAATACAAAGCATAGATTGCAGGCTGGTGAGCTGGCTTCCTGTGTAACAGCACTTGCCACCTCGTATGATGACCCGAGTTTAATCTCAAGGACCTGTATGGTTGAAGAACAAAACAGTTGTTCCTGCAAAATGTCCTCTGACCTTCACAGGCACACCATGTTGTACATGACTCCTCATAAACAAACAAATAATGTAATATTAAAAACGAAAGCATAGGATTCCTCAGGGTGTCAAGAGGTGCCCCCCCAGTCTGTCTGTTCATTGGGGTACTGCTAGAAAGAACAGCACTGGGATGTGGCATTTGCATCTTCGCTGGTCAACTCATGTTGATGTAACAGCCTTTCTGACTACCACAGCATAAGCCGAAATCGTATGAACATCAGAACCCTCATGGTTGCTCTAAGTCCCTGGGCTTGCATCCTTCCCTGCTGGAGAGTCAGAACTTTGCCGCTCTGTGGAATGAGGCCACATCTGTGGTGATGTCAATGGACCACAATGCTGAGGTAACCCCTCCCCTGTGAACTGGGAGGTTTTGGCGCAGTTCTGCTCCGGGCAGAACGTATCATACCCGGCAGTAATGGGGAGCCTCCTTACTGTCATCATCGGCTAAGCGCTCAGCCTGGATTTCTAATGAGGGTCTGAAGCAACACAGAGCATGAGTTTCTCTGATTAGCACCATCAACAGAAAGCCAGCCGAAAATGCCCCAAATAGCCAGAAGACAGGTTCAAAACTGGAGTAAACTCTAGCACAATAAACTTGAATAAGTTCATACCAAGACATATCATACTCAGATTTCTGAGATAATTGTTTGAGAGAAGCCACTCCTTGACTGTATGAGGAAAGCAACTCTGTGGGTGATTTTCCACCAGAAGCCACACAAGCCAGAGAGAAGTGGCACGATAGTATTCAAGATCTGGAGAAAAAAATGAGTAAATCCAGGTTCCCACATCCAGGAAAATTACATCCTTTAGGGATGAAGGGAAAGGAAGGCATTTTCAGAGATAGGAGAAATAACTGAGCACGAGGGTTTATGCCTGTGCTGCTTAGGAGGCAGAGGCAGGAAGAGAACTCAGAGGCTGTGTTGCCAACACACTGATCCCAAAAGAATGTCCAATAGCCATTCTTTAAACAGAAGGAAACTCAAAGTGAAGGGGCCTGCAAATTGAGAAGGAAAAATACAGTAATCTGAAGTATGAGCAAACACAAAATGACCTTCTTCCAAGTTTTCCAATTTGTGCTTGAGGATTAAAGCAAAACAAAAGGCTTTCTAACACTATCCAAAACTATAAAGAGAAAAGATGCCATGCAGAAGAAGAAGATAAAGAAGGTAAATTTTCTATACTCCAGGCAAATATATATTATGACATGTGTATGTGGTGTAAAACCTAGAATAGTCTCTTAACTATTTTATAAGGCGATATATTCAAGAACACTAGAGATAAAATAAAATGAAATTCCCTTAAATGCTCATGGAACATTTTTTAAAGTCAGGCAAAAACAAAACAAAACAAAAAACAGAATAATAAAAACAAAGCAAACAGAAAAAAATGAAATGTCAGATAACCTTTATTATATTTATAATTTTGTTGTATGTTAGTGATGTATATGATATCAACTGAAGATGGAATGAAGTAAAATATATAAATCTATAGGTTTCATATAGTGGCATACAACTTTAATCCCCACAATAGGAAGGCAGAGGCAGTTGGATGGATCTCTGTAAGTTCAAAGTCAATCAGGCTATAGAGTAAAACACTGTCTTAAAAAAAATGGATGAATGAAACATGAATACATATTTACAAATGTATGGTAAAAGATACGAGTCTATGTAAGCTGTCCATAGGAATTCACCACAAATACAGTGATGTGAAAGTAAAAAGAAAGAAGATGTATGCAGATACTGTTCAAAGAAAGCACACTTGGCTGACTTATGCCATGTAAGATAGACCTTTGTTTTTGAGTCAGGGTCTCATGTGGCTCAGACTGGCCTCACCGGGGATGACCCATCTGCCTCTATCTCCCAAGTTCTGGGATTTAAAGCCTCTTTCATGTGGTGCTAAGAATCGAACCCCTGTGCACCATGCATGTTTAACAGGCATTCTGTGCTACACCATCAACCTATGGATAAGGGAGGTCTTCTAGTGAAGGAAATTGCTGAAGACAGTGAGAGACAATGACAGAGGGGGACATTGTAGCAAACGGAAATAGCAATTCTAAATGTGATTATACCACACAGTAATGTTGCAAAAAGTGTGAAATTAGAACAGATATGAAAAAATAGACAAATCTATAATTGTAGCTAGGTATTTCTTTTTAAATTGTTTTCCAGATGCTAACTTACTTTTTCTGATAAGATAATTTCCAGGTGCATCCATTTTGATGCAAATAACATTTCATCTAAGTTTATTTCATTGTTAGAGACTTTCATATATGCATATGTGTTTTTAATTATACATATCCCATTCAAATATACCTCATTACCTTCACTACATTTTCTTCCTTATGCCCATCCCAACTTTCTCTTTCCAAGTTAATGTACTTATTATTATTATTATTTAAACCTGCTAAGTCCTCTTAGTGCTGCCCGTATGAGCACGACTATAAGATAACCTACTATAGCATAGGTTCAGGGGCTGCAGCTCTGAAGAAAACCTCCTCCCCTTCCTGCAGCAATTGCCAACGGCTCCTTAGTTAGGAGAAGGATGTCATAACCCTTCCCCCATCCATGCCGGGATTTTGCCTGGGTCTTATGCATGTAATCACAGCTGCTGTGAGAATATTGTATAATGGTGCTATCGTGTCCAGCAAATGCTATCTTGCTGTAGTCTTCCACTACCTCTGGGTCTTACAATCTTCCCACCTACTCATCCATAGTGATAGCTGAACCTTGTGGCGAGGGGATATCATATATGTCCCATTTAAAGCTGAGTCTCTTGTTCTCTGTACGTTGACCAATTGTGGGTCTCTGTATTAATCACCATTGCTATGTCCATTTAGCAGAATAATAGCAGTAGGTTCTCCCAAGGGCCTATGACCTGGTCACTTGTGGGTTCTTGACCCAGTTCTGCCTTCTGTAGCTGGCTTTAAATACAATCAGAACATGGTAGGTTCCCCCTACAACATTTGTGTCACTTTGTCTGAGTAGTCATATGTTTCCAGGCCAGTCATTATTGTAGCTCCCATGATTCATAGCTGAGTAAGACTGTTAATTACTTTTCCACTTAGTAGGACCATGCAGCACCATGAAAGCTAGCCAGGAGGAATGAAGCATCCAGGAGGTACCAGCTTGATTTCTCCACAGCCTATGACTCAACTCTGCAGTGTCTTCATCAAGTTCTAGAGGGTAAGAAAGATCAATGACAGTCGCCTGTAATGTCTGGGGGTACCTGTAGGATCCTACTAACCCAGAGCTTAACAACAGGTAATCCATACCTGACAATACGCTTTTTATTTGACAGCTACTATGTTTGAGAAAGGCACTGCCCCACCTCATCCCAGAGTGATTCCACTTAGACTCCTTTTATAAACGTATGCGCACATATTTTAGGAATCTTCCCAAGCAGTGGTTTCCCATAAGACATTTTTAACGGTCTTCAGTATTAGCTATCCCTCTCTACCCTTCTACCTTGTTCTTCCACCCCGAAACCATTCAACCCCTCCTGTTCTATTATCATCCATTTCTCTCTTCATATCATCTGCTTCCTCCCCTATCCCCACCCCCTCTTCCGCCCTGCTTTGGTTGAAATCACTACCCTTACTTGATTCCTGTCTTCTACGGGTTTTCCAGTTTAAACATGATACATCTAAAGATTCAAAGATATCATCTATACATGAGAAAGAACACATGTTTACCCTTCTGGGTCTGATTGACCTTGCTCAGAATGATTATTTTCCATTCCATCCATTTCCCTTTAAACTATAGTAATGACTAGCCTGGCAAGAAATGCCCACAGAGCAATATTGGCATGAGTGTTACAGGAATAAGTAACTACTTTCTGATTATGTGAAGGCTCACTCCCAAGACATAACTAATGCCAACCACCTGATTCATGCGGCCAAGTACCTATGGCTAGGTATAGCTCATAGGCCCTAGGGATGAACCTACTACTGCTACCCTATTAAATGGACATGGAATTATATAACCCCTAAGGACTTCCATCTATACATTAGTGTTTCTTTCAACCTTCATCTGAGAAGCTTCTTGCAATGGGGTCTGATCAACACAGAGATTCACAAATGGTTAAGGTACAGAGAATAGGAGTCTGCAGAGTGCTCAGCCCTTGAGTGAAATAAAGGTAGAGATATTGCAAAAGCCAGAGGAGGTCGATGACTACAAGGAAACATTGTTTTCTGGATGTATCAGGGCAGTTGTACATATGGGTGCACAGCAGTTGTGACAGCACGCATAAGGCCTTGCAAGGATAAGCCAGACAAAATTCCAAGTACAAGGGTACTTGTCTTACCCTCAGACACGTAGCTATTGACATTTGATAGCTTCAAGGAAAGGGAGAGGCGGTTTTCTGTAAGAGTGTGGCTGCTGGTGAGTTGACCATGCTCCAGTGGAAGGACACATATCCAAGAGTAAATGTGCAGCATAGATTGGTCTTGAAGAATTTTATTTATTTTACAAAATGGTGCAAAGTTAGGTGGTCAGGGAAGGGAGAGTAGATTGAGAGAAGACTAGGGAGAGAGGCTGGATATGATCAAAATACGTACTGAAAAAATTTTCAAGAAATAGTAAAAATGAAGAAAAAAAAACCAAAACAATACAGTCTGAAATCAATGAAATACATAAAGAGACATTCCACCAAAGATAACATACAAGTGGTAAATAAGCATGAGGAAAGACTCCCAGTGTTATCTATAACTGGGGAATTCAAGCTAAAAGTGGGAGGTGTCACATCTACACGCCCAGCAGAATGCCTAATAAAGAACAGTTACAACACCATGTGCTGGAAAGGAGAGGCTAGCTGGCGAAAACGATGCATGGTTTCTGTGAAAAGCAGTTTGGCGGTGTCTTTAAAGCAGAGAAAATGGCTGGAGAGGTAGTGTGGACTGCTCTCAGCGAGGACCTGTGTTTGGTTCTCAGTGCTCATATCAGGCAGTTTGCATCCACCTTCAGGGACTACAATGCCTCTGGCCTCTGTCCGCACTTGCAGCCGTGTGCATGTACTCACATGTACACAGACACAGATGCATCGGGAATAGTAAAATGAATCTTAAAATGAAACCAAAGGAAGCATACAATTTTCATACCCACAGCAAGTGTTCTTCAAGTCTTTATCCTTGAGAAATGAAGATATGTGATCAATGAAATCCTAAACGTGAAAGTTTATAGTAGCCTCAGAAAACACCATGAAATTCATAATAGCCCAGAGCTGGAAATGACCTAGGTATCCTTTCAGGGGATGAATAAGCTGAAGTGCATCCATTCACATGATTTTACTCAGTCATAAACAGTAGCCAACCCACTGAATGATATTCTAGATGGACCTCCTATTTATAGTTGGCTATTTAATTGTTAGAAAATTTAATTTATGTGCCTGTGTGTACAATGTGTGTGTGGGGGGCGGGGGGGGTGTTGGTCTGTGTATCTGTGGGAGTACATGCTGTGTGCGTTCAGGTGACTAAGGAGGCATGACGACATTGTGGTTTCACCTAAAGTTGGAGTTGTAGGTTGTTAGTAGTCACCCAATGTGGATGCTGGGAACTGAACTCAGGTCCTGGGTGAGAGCAGGAAGGGCTCTTCACTGCCGAGCCAGCTCTCCAGCTCTGTGATGGATCGCTTCTTAGAAATCATTCTGTCAGGAAAGGGATGACTCTGAAATGTTACACTTGGTACAAGTCCACTCATATTATATTTTTAAGTTAAAAAAAATTACCCAAAGAAGAGAATAACACTTGCCAGGGCTGTGAAGAGGTGGGGGTAGGAGAAAAGCAGAACAGTGATAAAGGATTCCTCGGCAGTGGAGGTTCACTTCTCGGTAGTATTTGAACATCACCAATTGACTGTGATATTGCAATATAGTTTTGCAAAACATTAACATTTGGGAAAAGTGGGTAAAAGGTGCACAGACTCACCATGGAAATTTTCTTGTTCAACTGCAATTACCTTGAAATTAAAAATTAATAATAATAATAATACTTTAAATAAAAGTTCAGAGTTGACCCTAACTATGATGATGGTGGCAGAGTGGCCACGTGGTCTGGAGAGGCAGCGATGGAGAGGGACACGGGTGAGAAATGAAAGCTAAAGAGCTGTTTTCCTTCTTCTCCACCCTGGTCACATTGCCTGGCTCACTGGACGCTCTGCGGTCATCTGGAGGACAGCATCTCTCTCCTTTACTACCCACTTGATGAAAAGAAGCATGAAGGACTTCTCCACCTAGTGTCCGATGCTGACGTGGAGTTTGCCTGCTCCCATCTAGGGCCCTCAGGAGGCAAAGCAAACACACTCATGTAAGACTTCCAGGGACCGAACTGCCCACTTATTGAGACCAGGACAGAGTTTGGAGAAACTACACAAAGCTATTGTTGTTTTTTCTAAAATTCTTCAAGGTAGGGGGGAATTGGGATGGGCAGTATGGGGTTGAACTGAACATGAGCTTGCCCGTGAAGCCCGTGGGATTAATAACGAGAAGGAAGGAACAAAAAGCGAGGGAACACTGGCTTCCAGCAGGAACACAACACTGTTCCTCTCACACCCTTCCCCCATATCCTCACCACCCCTACGCCCACATTGCTCACCCTCGGAGGTGAGTCAGGTTTAAAGCAAGGCTACGACCCCTTGTGCTGTGGAATGAGCCTTTGCAAGATGGAGCCGGCATCATTAGTGTCCCTTCCTTCTCCTGGGGTCTCTTGCCTGCTGCTTGCAGGGCACTGTCCTCCAAAAATACAGATGCTCCTGGGAAATCTGAGGTGGTGTTCAGGCGCGTTGGTTTTGCTTTTGGCCCGAAGCCCTGGCAAATGGGCGTTTGCTGAGTCTGGGACCCCTCTGAAATGAGCCTGAGTGGGGTCTGACCTCAGCGGTGCGGTGCTCCTCTGCCTTGTCCTATACCATTAAAGGAATGGCTATGGCAATGGGCTCCAGGGTTTAGATCCTGGATCAGAATTTCAAATCTGGACTAGGGGCTCAGGGCGAGGAATATAACTACCACATTTCTTCTTTTCATGCCGCCCTCACTTTTTCTTTTTGTTTTCCCCCCTTTTTTACCCCTCCCCTCTTTGGTCTTCTTTCCCAACTGTAACTTTCCTTCACATGTTTTTGTTGTGGCTGTTTTCCACTTGCTGTTTTTCTTGTCTTATTTTGCCTTTCATTACTTTTATTTTACGTAGGTGATAGCAGCTCTGTAAGTCGAGTCAGAATTCCCACCCTACTCTGCTTCTTTCACTCTTAACCTTCAACCTCCTCTGTTTCTTCGCCCTGTTCTCTCTCCACTCCAGTCATTCTTGATCACACACTGTTTCTTAAAGATGCCAGTGCGCACTGTCTCAGGGTCTTTGTGCATGCTATTTCCATTGCTGACTCCCATTACCACACATGGCCACATGTCTTGTTTTTCTCTCTGGAGCTTGCTTTAGAAAACGTATTTTCAAAGGGTTTGTGCCTGAGCAGGCTGTGTAAAACGCTCCACCCTTTCCCCCACCCCCTTCCCTCTGTTCTCTGATGCTCTACAAACTACATGGAACTCACTGGCTTATTCTTCTCTTTCCTCTTATTCATTGTCTGCACTGTACAAAACCAGAATATAGGTTTTATGGAGGGCAGGGCTTTTTTTTCTGTTTTATGCTCTTCTGACATAGGACAGTGGCTGACGTGATAAGTGGAATAAGAGAACAAATATGATTCTTCTTTAGTGATAAACAAAATATACAACGTACTGTTTTACTACTATAATTTAAGTTTATTAAATATTTTATTGGTTCAATTGCCATCATTAACTGCACTTGAGATAAACATATGAAGTGTTTTATAGATGCCTTTACTTCTACAGAGTCTGTGGCTTTAAAAAAAAGGCTCCTGCCCTGGAGAGTTTGAGGAGCCAGATCAGGTCTGTCTGGCTTTCTGTAAGCAGCTGACAAGACAGCATTTCTCTTCCTTGTCTTGATGTGGTGTCCCTGCTAGGCAGGTGGCTTGCAGACCTCATGGGATTATTGGGTTAATTTAATAGCATCTTGACAGAGACATGCAAAGACTCAAAGGCAAGTCACACGCATGCGCGAATCACTGCCAGGTCGGGACACTGTCACTGGCTCTCTGTTGCACGTCAGGAGAGAGGATTCCGAGAGTCGGCTTTTCTTGGTGTCGGGAACAACTGATGGGACCAGAGAGCTAGGCGTTGTGTGTTATTCATTCTTCACAGGGCCTGAGCTCAGAGGAAAGGTTCTTTGGAAATCTGAGTGCTATTTGGGAGTTTATCAGGAGGGAAAGGAGAGCAGAGGCAAGCTGTGTCATGGAATATTCCTTCCTTTCTTCCATTCCCCCAAAGCTCTGCGCCGTTGCGTCTCTTGCTGTGTATTATTGACAGAGGAAATGCTGATTCATGGGTCTGAGTTACAGGAAACCTTGTTTCCTGGTGAAGAAACAAGCTTCGTGGTGTGGCCAGCACCCTCCCTGCCAGTTGCTGCCACATGCCCCGCTCTGGGCCTGCACCCAGGTCATCTGAGGAGGGGCAGGGCCCACTCAAGCTTAGCCAGTGAGGTCAGTTTCCCTGCCCAGCTCCCCATCATGCCTCTCTGGGCCTTTCTGCTCTGACCTTACAATACCTTTCTAGCCTATCTCCCCTGCTCACTGCTTGCTCCACCAGCTTCAGCCGCGAATGAGCACGCCCAACCTCTGCGTGAGCACCCTGTACTTCCTAGTCTGTGCCACGGCTCCTCATGTTCCCTGCCTGAACTGGCCTCCCTGACCCTGTGCTGACCCACTGAAACCCTACCTCCACTTGAGCTCTGCACAGCTGCTCTGCTATATGAGGCCAGCTCTCCTTCCCTCTACTTATTTGTATTTTTTTAAGTAGGGGTGTTTTCAGATATTTGACCATTTGTGTACACTTACCAGCTCCAGAAGTTACCTGATTCCTCCTAAAGAGCTCTGGCTTTCACTATCTTTGAGCTCCCCCGGCCAGCTCTTGCATTCCTGCTTAACTTAATGTTTCCTGGCCTGAATGCAGAAGAAGGTCAGTCAGTGGCTTTGGACTTTTCTCTTTACTCACCATTTACAATGAAGAATCTGAGACCAAACAGATGCAAGCTGAGCTGGCCAACATTATAAGATAGACAGTGGTAGGCTGAGTTTTTTGTTTTTTTTTTTATACGAAAGGCCTCATGGTCTGATTTAAAATGATTGTATAGTTACTGTATTCTAAACACAACAGAAGTTCAGGTTACATTATTATTAAGTGTGTAATCAATGAATAGATTAATCCAGTTGATGAATGCAGGGACTTTTTAAGCTCAGCACCGAGGAGTCAGTGCTGGGCAGCTGTTTTTGGTCTGGTCTGCTCTGTTATCTGACTTCCACCATCAGGAGATGGCTGGCTTAGATGGAGAGAAAGCCATCTGATTATAAAAGCCTGTGTGAGTTAGTCAACGTTTATGTTGATAGGTGTTATAAAAATCACGTCTCTTCTACTGCCAGGTGGACTAGAAAGCAGACATTCAGTACTGGAAGAATCTAACTGCTCTGAAGTTACCTCTAACTAGACAGACAGAAAGGGAAGTGACGAGGGTTTGCTATGTGAACTTGGGTACTGGAAGACTGGGAAGGAAGGTTGGAAAGAAATCAAAGAAATAGAAAGCAAGGAAGAAATAGAAAGCAAATCCTGGAAACATGGCACCTGTACATTTGGAACCAGACCCTGCTCACACCTGGACTTTGGGCTATAGTCGTGGGGAAGGTCACCTGAAAAGTCCGGTCCAAGTCCTTGGACTTTCCTGTGTCACACTAGGAGAAGGAATCAGCCAAGGACTGAAAGGTAGAGTGGGGATAGTGTGAATAAAGTGAGTATGTAGGTAGCCTTTCCTCCTAAAACACAATTCTACAGCTGGAGAAATGGCTCAGCAGGTAAGAGCACTGTGTGTTCTTCCAGAGGTCCTGAGTTCAATTCCCAGCCACACATGGTAGAATCTGATG
The DNA here is from genome assembly GCA_028658305.1 of Pachyuromys duprasi. Lineage (NCBI taxonomy): Eukaryota > Metazoa > Chordata > Mammalia > Rodentia > Muridae > Pachyuromys > Pachyuromys duprasi. Next base: position 45,887,048 of record CM053753.1, on the reverse strand, counting down.
CCTTCTTCTGGCATGCAGATGTACATGCAGATAGAGCACTCATGCATAAAATAAATACAAGCTCTTTAATAAAAATCTTTTAAATAATTCTAGAAAAGAGCAAACAGCACTGACCAGCACCTTATCCTTAGTCACTAAGCCAGCCCTACCCCTTTCAAAGAGGTGACGTCAGTGCCTAGGTCACACAGAGGGTCTGTTATCACAAAAATAAGGAACCAACGAGTGGCTTGCAAGCTGTGAAGGCCCCTGGGAGTCTGACTCTCTGAATATGGCATTGTTTCAACACAGTGGTGTACCCAAGGGCAAGAGGCATTGCCCCAAAGCAGGAGAAGAGGGACATGGATACAGCTGGGGAGACTCCTGGAACTTTTCTCCCTTCCCCATGTCCTGTTTTGTTTTTGTTTGTTTGGTTGGTTTTTTTGTTATTACTCCTGTGGAGATGCTCATAAAACCTACCCAAAGGGAAAGCTGCCTATATGCCAGGGTTGGGGATGACATGTCCAGGCAGGGTTTGTGGGAGGATGGGGTGGGGAGAAGTGTTCAACATTCCACAGTCTTTACTGTGGTAAAGAGCTGGGGATAGGTGGGATTTGAGGAACCAGTGGGGGCGGGGGAGAGGGAAAACGCAGGACTTAAAGTTTAATTGGCAGGTATTTCCCTGGATTGGGCTGTGAGGAGATCTTTCGAGTACTGACAGGAACAAAAGGCTTCTCAGAGGAGATTCGTGAACTCTATGTCAGGCAGGGTTCCAGGAGAGCAGAGGGCCATCAGCCCTCAGAACCCACCAGAATGTTCTCTCATAAGAAGATCCACCTCCCTTCCTGCTGTCCACGTGAAAATCACAGCTCTCATCTTAAAGGAATAAAAGATGGCTTACTCTAGATCCATTTTGAGTGACCATGAGCCAGGAACACAGGTTTAGGCTGTCCCAAATTTCATGTTCCAAATGTGGAAGTAATTTCACAGGGTTTTTATAGACTTAAGGATGAAGAAAGTCAGAAATCAAGACAACTTCAAAATATATTGGTACGTAACAAAAGACAGAGTGAGATGGGGGAGCTCTTCCATAGGCCCAAAATGCTGCCTGATGGCATTCATAGCTCGTGGAGTGGAGGAAGCTGGTATCCTGCTAAGTTGATATCTTCTTATAGGTTTTTAAATTTATTTTTGTGAGGCATTGGTTCAGATCCAGAGTAGGGCCAGGAGTAGCTGTTCTAGAAGCTAAGACTAGCCCAAGAAAAAGTAATTAACCTCTGAACCTAAAAAAAAAATTCCAATCTCTCCACAGTACTAAAATTCCTATCGATCCATCGGTCTCTGCAGACACAGAAGCTGCTTCCAGGAGTTTCACGTTCACAGCCAGACACGGCTTCTTTTCAGGAATTTTCATCCCCACTACTCTCCACTCACATGCAGTGCCCCTATTTACCTCCTCAGTAAAGTCTGTCTTTGGGAGGATTGGATACTAAGTGTGGCCTGGCACTGGGTATCTCTTGCACACTTCCATCATGGTCCTCAGTACAGCCAGCCCTTCCTGAACCCTGCAGATTTGGGGCAGAGCCCTCACTCTCCCCCCCAGACTCCTCCAGCAGTCACAAATCAAAACAAGGTTTGAGCTCCCATGTTTCTTGTTCCTTAGTACGCGCATGTTGTTTGGAAGTTTCCCAACCAAGAAGGAAAGGTGGGGCTTCCTTTTTATTAGCAAAGGATTCTTCTTCTTCCATACAGTTTTTACTCTAGGACTTTTCCAAGGCAGAGCGGAGGCATTCCCAGAATGGATGGAAGACACTGAGGGCTTGGGAGATTTCCATCAGTGCTTGAGGGAAGACCTGGCCCCAGAGACTGAGACAGCATCTCAGTGATGCACCAGGAGGGCATCCCGCCGGAAGGAAGCACTTCGGCTGTGCTACGTTGATCTCATTAGTAGCAGGATTATTCCCACAGTTAATGTTCGCCCATTAGGCTTTTGGTTGTGATGTTTCCATTTCATTTCTCGGTGCTTGGGATTGGACGCAGGACCCCACACGTGCTAAGCACATGCTCTACCACTTAGCTACAACCCAACTCCAGTTTTCATTCTCTGCAGCCAATTTTGATGAGGGTTTAGCATTATTTCCACTGAGATGCCTCCTCTGAGGCCTCCCCTTGAATGGATTATAGTCGTGAGTTCAGGTCAGATGCTCAAGCCCAATGAAGACAGAAAAATACCAAGCATCTCTTTGTACCTGGGAGCCTGTAAATGTAAACAAACCACTCTTGTAGGGCAAGTGGATAATTCATGGCAGTTTTTACTTGTTCCTTTTCATTTTGTGTTGTATATGATGCCACCATGGCTGCTTTCAAGCTCCCAATATGATGGTCATTGAGAAGAGGTGCCAAGAACCAGTTCCCATGAACTGTTAACACACTGACTCTAGCACAACACTGGTTGAGAGCCAGAACAGACAGACAGACAGACATACGAAATCTCAGTGGGAGGAGCAGAGGAGTGGGAACTCAGATGAGAAGTTAGGAAGTGTGTTTGTGTGTGGGTGTTTGGATGTGGGAAGTGTCAATAGTTAATGATGGTGGGTTAGCCTGTACCTGCAATCAAGTATCCGGTCTGTTCTAATGAACGCCCATCTTAAGGAAAGTAGTCTCCCCCGGCTATGGAAGACAAACCCCGCTGTCCTTCTCTATGAACTTCTGATCGTGTAATTTTGTGGCCAAAATTTGGGCCAGTTATATCCTGTGGGGATTTTATTCACAACAACCCCCCTCATGGTGTGGCTGCTGCTAGTATCCTCATTTTAAATAAGTATTAGGGGAAGGTTGTAAATCTCTGACATTCTTCAGAAACTGTACCATGAAAGCTCATGCAATTGGTTATGTTTTAGAGTTTGAGATTGATGGTAGGAGAGAAGTCTCATACGTTAAGAGCACTTGTTGCTCTTCCAGAATCCCTGATTTCAATTCCCATCACCCATATCTGTCTGTAACTCCAGTTCCAGTGCATCTGTGGCCCTCTTCTGGCCTCTTGGAGCAATCCTCATGAATGCACACGAATGCACAGAGACATATACGTAGGCAAAAGCACATGTAAACTTAAAGTAAAACGTAGAGACTTAAAGTAAAAGTTGAGACTGAATGTTGGTGATTTTTTGCCACATGGCTTTGAACCTCAGGCTACTGAGAATGTCCCAGAAAGCAAAGATGACCCTTCGGCTAACAAAACTGTCCTAGAAGTAAACATGTCCCTCTGGCTACCAAGAATGAACCGGAAGTAAACAGATGTTGCCTCTCGTAAGGATAGAACAATTGACTGGCGGCAGCTGAGGTGTGGAGTGCTGCCTCCACGGCACATGTGACAGAAGCAGTGATGAGGAACTTGCAAGGTTGTCAACACAACAGAAGTGACTAGAATAGTCTCTTTAGGGAGCGACCACTCCGACAGAGACCTGGAAAGGGACCACCCAGCTGACAAGCCTCCTAAGGAGGCGGCATGTTTCTGTTGAATGTTTCCTTATAAGATGGCATGCTAAGACAGCTCTCCTTAGAGACTGAATTCACCACTCAGAGCTCACCATCATGGCCAACAGTTGGAATTTTGGCAGAGCAAATGGTGGTGTGGTGGAAAAGCCAGTGCCCGCTCATACTTCTTTCACTGGCTGAGCAGGTGGCATCAGGAATATCCCTTCCTCTCCCTAGGGCCCATGTCCAGTGGGCAGGCTTATTCTTTCCAATATTTGCTCTAGCTAGTAAGGAGAATTCTAACAACTTTGAGATTCTTTTGAGCCTTTAAAGAATACAAATGCCTCATTGGAAGTGGGAAATAAAATGTTTAATCACTAATGTGCTGTCTACTCAGGAATTCCTAAAAGACTCAGTGTTGTGGGTAACAAGAAGGACCCCAGAAAGCATAGGAAACATGACATAAGCCTGGCACAGAGCCCTGTATGTCTCCTGCCCATGCTCTGGCTTCACCTGCCACTGGAGTGATTAGTACAAGGCCTGCTACTGCTGTGGGCTTCCTGCCCTGCTGCTCCAGGGTGGGACCTCTCCCAGCCTCATTCTTAGTGGCCTCCTCATTCCCTGTCTGGAACAACTGTGCATAATCCCTCCTCTCCTTCCTGCCCCTGCCCAGAACTCCCACCTGCCCCTTCTGATTCGGTGCCAGCAGCTGGTCAGTAGAGGAAGCCAAATGCTCTGAACAGATGTGTGCAACATTGGCCTGCACGTGCAGTGGGGCTGTCTGTCCAGCCTAGGCCTAGCAAGGGCTTCCTGTCAACTAGCCGAAGGCCAGGAAGTCACTTACAGGGGCCCTGTCAGAGGAAGCTCTGATGGTACAGGTGGCCTGCCATCCTGTGGCACCCCCTGGCCTGCCATTTTCTTTACTGTTTTTATTTTTAATAACCTCTCCCTATTTTTATTTTATTTGTTCGTTTCCTTCTAACTCTTCCTCCTTGATCAAGCTCCTGAGCATGTTTAAGGATGATATTTTTAAAAGGCAAAAAAAAGTAGGCTCCAAAAGAGGATTTCAGACTTGGTTCTTACAAAAGACACAACAGGTCGTGAAACCTGCCAGAACAATAACAGCTGGTTTTCACCACAGCTTGCCCCAAATCTAGGATCTTAACGACATCACTTCCTTCCTTCCTTCCTTAGTCATGGTGGTTCTCAGAAGCAGGTACCCTTGCAAGCAAGCGTCTTTGATTTTGTAGACACTTGGCTCATTCTCCTCACTGCCACCCATCTGTTTAAGTGAGAAGAACTTGAAGATAGCAGCAGTTAACCTGGGAGGGTCTGCACACACATCACACAGAGACCTTCCTGAAAATAGAATTAGCAGGCTGGCCACACAATTTGAAGATTGTTCAAAGTTTAGGTCAAATGCACACTTACCTTGTAAATATAAGTGGAACAGCTCGTATTCTGTGAGTTCATCATCTGAGAAGCAGCCTCCATAAAAAAAAGAAAAACAGTAGTTTCAACACACGTGTAGTGATTTGTGTCACAGGTGCTTTAAAAAAATGTATTAACTCTCACCAGTGTCTCCCTGCAGAGCTCACAAGTCTGCAGACACATCACATGCCCCTTACCTGTGTCCACTGAGCAGAAAACACAACATTCCTAAGGAATACCTTGTCTGGATTTTGTATATTGCCTAAGAGGTCTCGGACATTTACGAACTATTAAATTAGAACGGTGGGTTTCTTATTTTGCCCGGAACTTCTAGGAAGCTCAGAGCTGAATTCGATGTGCAATGCAGTCATGGTTCTAATGCTAGCCTCTGGCATTTCCTTCTGCTTTAATAACAACTTCCTACTTCTATTTTTTAATAGCCTTTGTGTATAACTCGTTTTGTGATGCCAACTGGCCAGTGTCCTTTTTTTAGAAAAATCAGATGGTGAATAAAGAAAGGAAACGGCATAGAAAAGGCTTTGACTAATGGCGAAAAGGATTCCTGACGCCTCCCTCTCTGTCTTTAATTAATTGTCTATGTATTTATTGTAAGGTCCTCATCGGACCACACACTCCCTGAAGGCAGAGCTGCTCATCTGCTCCCCTGAGGCTGTGTGTTTAGTGAGATTCTGTTTAATAAGTATAGCTTTAGGGTTCATTTTAGAGACAGTTGAAGGAGACTCTTCATCCCTGTCTTTCACACCCCCTTTAGTTACTCCTTTTCTCTTTTTATAGGAGACTACCAACAATGCTTGCTGGAGAATACCCTAAGTTTGTCTGCAGGGCTGCCTCTGTGTTGATGGGTGAGATATTATGTGCTCCTCTTTCCTACAAGAAGCCTGCCATAAATTTTTCCCTCTGCATTGTTCTCTCCCTCTTCCTGAATAATACTCAGTAATGTTCTCCTACATAAATAATAACCACTTACATTTACATAAGCGCTGCTAACATCGACACGTTCTTTCCAAAAAGGATTTAAGATAGACGTCTTAGAGGATTTTTAAGTTTTACAATGCACTCTCAGATGTTATTGCTGCCATTATTAGCTAATAATTTATTGTGCATTTACCATGTGCCAGGCACTAGGCAAGGGCTCTTTGTACACTTTCTAATTCAGACCTGCCAGTAATCCTATGGAGAAGCCACGCACAGCAAACTCTGAATGCAAACAAAGAGGCTCTGGGACTTGCCCATGGTCACATAGCCAGGAAGGGAGCAAGACCCCAGGCTGCAAAGCCAAGAGTCATGGTTCTGATCTCTGCATCACTATATCCCTTTGGGCCAATATTTCCCTGGGGAAAGGAGTAGAGCAGGGAGATTTGCATTGTCTTGCAACTAAGATGAAAGGAAAGAGGCATTAGAGGGTACCCATTCACTCCCTTCAGTAGTACTACAAGTCAGATGCGGCTATTTATATCACAAATGTGGGGACAGAAGCCACCAGTCCTGAGTTAACTAGTGCAGGCACTCCTATGAGTACAGGGTATCATTCAGGGTCAATTTGACTCCAAAGTCCTTATTTTTTTCCTGCTGTTGATTAGGAGAAACTGGCCTATGTTTACACAGCTGGCTATCAAACAAAGCGAAACAAAACAAAACACCAAATCTGACCTAAAGTAATTTTCTTCAAGGACTTTTTTACAAGTTCTGGCATTCTAACAGGGTCAAAAAAAAAAAAAAGTGAGTAGTGCCTTGGTTATTCAGAGTGACTTTCCCCGTGTGGCCTTGACACTAGGGGAATAGAATACCTGACTGAGATTTGACGAGGCAAAAATGCCATTGAATCTCCATCCCCTTCAGGACCGAGAGTGAGCAGCTTTGGGGAACAGGCTACTTTGAAACAAGGGCTCCTGAAGCTAATTAAAAGCTGAGCTGGAGCTGCACTCTTTATTCCTTAAGAATGTCTGACCTCATTACGTAGGAAGAAGCAAATGGAACTTTCTGAATTTCTTTCTTCAAGTTCTACAAGGGATGAGAGCGCCAAACAAGCAAAGAATGTTACTCGGACTTCCAGCCTGTACCCTACAGTGACGCTGCTGTGTCTGAGATACGGCTTTCAGAGCTCCACTCTCCCCTCGGCTACCACAGGGACAGGGAACTCATTTACAGGCTTCTTTATTTTTTGTTCTCAGACGGGATCCCACTGTATCATTTTAGCCTGCCTAGAACTTGCTGTGTAGACCAGGCTGACCGCTGAGTCACAGAGTTCCACCCAAATCTGCCTCCCAAATGCTGAGATTTAAAGTATGTGACACCTCGCTGCCCTGTCTTGCTCTTCACAGGGTAGCACTCCTTTGGGTTCTTTCTCAGATTCCTGAAGCAAACTGTAGGTCCTGGCCACAAGGTTCCAGGCCAGAAGGAACAGAAACCTTGACAGACTTTCCATATGACCCCTAGGTGAATAAAAAAAAACTTATCGCATTACTCTAATATTTGAACACGGAGTTGATAGTGGTCAGGGACCATGTACCCAGACCATGAAGTTGCCTAGTACTTGTATAAGTTTGCTTGTATAACACAGTGCTTGGCACCGTGCAGCTTGGCATACATCACTATTTCAGAGGGGAGGAAGGAAGGTCCGCAAATGCCCCTCTTCTCCATGGATATTGCCAAGTTAATGGGACAGTAGAAAGAAGCTGTAGAGATTATGTCTACCTTCTGAGGTTAACACTGAAAACAGATCAAAGCTGGGAATGTAAATGAACTTGCTTAAAACCACAGAGCTCTCTGGGCTCTGGGCTGCCCCCACAGAGTGGACCAGCTTCTTCTTCTTAACAGCAGGAGAACAAAGAGATGAAATTGCCATCTGCAGTGAAGAGAACAAATGTCACGGCCTGCTCTGGCTCTAAGCAACAATCTCCACTGACATGTCATTTTTTTTTTCAAAGAGTTGTCTCACTTCAAAATAAGAGAAGCAGAGCCTTGGTGTTCTGAAATGATGAAATGATAAAATTGTGCACTGGTATCGGTGAGTGCCTTAGACACCCCAAGCCTTACAGAAGCAGGAAAGCAAGATGCCCATAATTTTTGAGTTTCATCTTGGGTATCACACAGTGATGAATTTTTTTTCAAAGCAGTAACCAGTTTGCTTTTCTTCTTCCTTGATTGTTTTTAACCCCCACATGTTTGGGGTTGCAGAAGCAAGCTCCCTTTGAAATGCTCTTGACTTATCTTACAGATCTCTTGGGGACTGCATTCATTACCAAAAGGATTATTTTGACTCTGTAAATCAGAAAATCAGGCAGGATGCATCGTGGGACACAGCTGCAGAACACTGTGTGAGATAGCTCTGAGACGGCGGGCGGAAAGGGATGGTGGAGACCATATCAAAAGTCACATGCCAGGCCACTTGTTCTCCATATGACTGTTGGCCCTGAGAAATTCTCAGACGGTGAATCTGTCGCTATATTGATAAGCAAAATCATTTGCGAGAGCACAGACTAAGTGGTCTTCTAAGCATTGGCTGGTGGGTGGCTTGGTGTTCCTGTCTAATCACTCCCTTGAGATGATCTCTCTATTTTGTAGATATCAAAGAGCTCAGCATTTCCTTTTCTATTCAGTGAAATTTATGAACACTAGTCAGGTTTACTATTAGAGTGGTGAAAAACGTGATCGAAAATAACTTAGGGATAAGGTTTGATTTGGTCTACTTATCCCAAGTCACAGTTTACTGAAGGAAGCTAAGGCCAGAACTCAAGCAGGGCAGCAACATGGAGGCAGGAGCTGATATAGAGGTCTTGGAGGAGTGCTGCTTATTGGCTTGCTCCTCATGGCTTGTTCAATCTGCTTTCTGACAGAACCCTGGAACACCAGCACAATGTGGGCATCACCCAAAATGGGCTGGGCCCTACCTCATCAATCACTAATTAAGAAAATGCTCCTGAGGCTTGACTACAGTCCAATCTTATGGAGGCCTTTTCTCAGGTGAGGCTCCCTCCTCAGAGATGATAATAGTTTATGTCAAGCTGACATAAAACTAGCGGGTTCAGGGTCTTTATCGTCATTCTGCAGATGAGGAAATCAGTGTACTTGCAGGTGAAGTACCCTGCTCCATCAAGGCCATAGATATAGGACAATGTTTCCTGAACTTTAATCCAGAATGCTTTCTTCTCTGTGGTCTTCACATGATCACAAGGACCTGTTGGAACTCTCTGTGAAGGGATCCTTATTTACTCTTCTCTCTACATAGCTAACTGTTCCTACTTCTGTTGTAAGGCCAATTCAAACAACATTCACTCTCTGATATATATTTTTTTCTCTTCATGATCTCTTTGTATGCCTATGCTCCAGTACATCAGAGGACTCTGATGTGTAGTCAGGTGCTTTTCATGTAATCCCCAAAGGGAAAGAACCCAGCGATCAATTAGAATGGAAGCTTATTGAGAAAGGGATCAATCTTTGTATTTTTTTTTCATTCATCATTTATTATGGTGCTTGGAATATAATAGTCAATTAGTGACTGACTGAAAGTTGCTTAGGCTTAAAAATTAAGCTGTTCTGGAAAAAATTCCAAGGTAGTAGCAAATTGAAACTGAGTTTCAGCCTTCAATCTTCAGAGAAGATTACTTGAGGCAATGGTCGGCCTCCCAAGTCCAGTAAATCGTGAGATGACTATGAATAATTAGGAGGCAAAGGGACTCTGGGAACCACTTTGTAAGATGGGTTTACCATTCTCAGTGTGCCTGAGCTCCCTTAGCTGATGCCCTGAAGAGCTGGCATGGGCCCACTGTTGCTTTAGTCCAGATTTTTCCTTTAACCAAGTGTCAAAAACAACTTTAGATGGAGAAAATGAATTGGGTAGGGAAAAAAAAATCCATGAGTCCCAGAATAACCTCCAGTTTGGTAATGATTTATCCTGTTCCATTGTTAATTTTGCAATTAAGCAAGAGTACTTTATATGCCTGAATGACCCATGGATTATATCTTAATCAAATTAATGTGTCTGCAACATCAGACTGATCCAGCGCTCAGCTATTAGAATGACAAATGAGCAAAGTCCATGTTTTCTCTCCTCTTTCTTTCTCTTCTTCCCTTTAGGCCCTCTATCATGAAAAGTCAACGTCTGAAAAGCTGTTGTTTTGATGACTGCCATGAAATCCTATTGGTTAAAAAATGTGAGAAGCCAGCCCACCCACCCTCAAGCCCAGTTAAACCAACTGTAAATGTGTGTGAGTCTTGAGTTCGGATGAAAAAAAAAATGTGGTTGATTCTTCTTGTTATGTACTTCCTGCCACTGACATTTGTTGCTGTTGCTGTGTAATGAAGTTGAGGCTGTGTAGGCGAAGCCAATGCAAGTAACACACACACACACATACACAAACACACACACACACACACACACACACACATATCCCTCATTGTCACCATTCCTCACAACCGCCATTCTTGGAATCCTTGGGAAGGAGAAAGAGGTGTCTGGGAAGATCATCTGTAATTCACACTTTTTTGTAACAGCCCTCTATGACTTCTATCATCTAAATTTATGATGAGACATCTGAAAAACACGATTCAGCATAATAAAATGATGTGCATTTTTAAGATTATAAATCAAAAACAATTGTTAATTGATTTGGAGAAAGAGCCTGTGGTTGGAGTCAAAGTCACTATTGGATCGTACTGAAGCTCTACTCAACAGCTTCTGGCAGGACATCAGCAGCAGTGCCCTGTTCCACCCAATCCACTTTAAGCAGGAGACAAGATCATTTAAAACAGCATGTTAATTGATCAAGCCACTTCCCTGTTTGAAGCTTTCTGATGGCTTCCACTGTCCCTAGCTCCTTCATGGAAGTTCAGAGTTCTCCCTAAGGTTTAGAAGGCCCTTGAATCCCAGCTCCTCCCCTCCCCAGTGTGGCGTATTTTAAAAATTCTTCTGCCACTTCATTGAGAATTTCATATATGTGTGCAATGACATATGACTATACACACTGCCCCCAGCTCCCTCTTAACTTCTTGACCACCTTTCTCTGTGTAGCCCTGGCTGACCTGGAATGCGCTCTGTAGACCAGACTGGTTGTGAACTCATAGAGATCCACCTGCTTCTCAAATGCTGGGATTAGAGGGGTGCCACCACTGCCCTGCCATCTACTTTTCAAACCCTGCCTCCCTCACATTGAGCACTCTCTTTCCAGCCTCGGGGGCTTCACACAGGCGACTTCTCCTCCTGCTCCTGCTCGCCTTGGTTCACAGTAATGAAGGTCAATATTTTTAGTCAAGACTCTGTCTCCCACCCTGAAGAACCATGGTATACCTTCTACCATTTCCACACATGGCCTTCTAACTTTGCAAATGTTTCTTTTCTAAATGTCTGTTTGTTGGCTAGCCAATACATCTCCAATCTGCTCTGTTTGCATCTTTACCTAGTCCTGGGCATCTGATAGGCAAATAACTTTTACTCTCATAATACTTAAACTCTTCCTAAAATGGAGAGTGTTCATGCCATCCTTTTTCTGCAGGTAGCCATGAGATTCACGCTGATGTTTGCTTTGTACTGAACTTTGAGATTTGGGGATGTCAGCAGGACACATGAGGGATTTTTTTTTGGTATGTTTTTTCTTTTCCTCCTCTGTTCAAAGTTCAGGGGCTCATGTATCATAGTTTAGACACTGCTGCTGCTTTCAACACATTCCAGGCAGGGCTATCTGCACTATTGCTGCAGCTGTTCTTCTTTGACCTTATTAGTCAGTGTCTTCCCTTTACCAAACGAGTAAGGCAGAGAGAGCATTCAAGTCAAACCTCAGACGCACTTTCCTACAGCATTTTCTTGTTCTCCACATAGCTTTCTAAAGGGTAAAGGGGATGCTCAGAAACTGTTGAGGAAGGCGCATGTCAGTGCTTTCCTGATTCTTTGTCAAAAGGCTGAGGTCTGGTCCTTCTCATCCTGTCCTGTCCTGAGGTGCCATGGCCTTTGTGCTTTCCATGGCTCTGACTTCTTGTGTCAACCTCTCCCAGGCTGTGCTGCTGTCTGGATAGTTACAGGACCAGAAAGGAGCTACATGTTTTTAGCAAAGTCAATGATTCTCTTTACGAAAGAAAGGAAAAAGCAACCTTATACAGCTTTAAGACTGCATTCAGTTATACATATAACAGTGTTCTTTTTATAATGTTTGCTACTTGGCTCTGAATAAATGTCAACTCTGCTACCTTTGCTAGTCACTGTTCTCTGTCTGTTCCAAAATCCATGTGCTTGAACCCAGAATGGAAGAGAGAATCAGTTCCTGTTGGCCTACCTTGTCACAAGGAGTGTTGGGTTAATTTAAAGTGAGTGTCTGGACCATTGGCCTCATGTTAAGAGTCTTCATTTCAGCTCTATATAAGCCTAGATTTCAACTTCTAAAATTCTAGGATGTGAGGGGAATTTAGTGGCAAGCAAACTCAGTCAGCCGTACACATTCACCGCCAGCAATCTGGTGGACCGTCTTTGGTTAGAACCATGTCACCGTCTGGTCTTATGAGCACATGCCTTTCCAATGCCTAAGAAAATAAAACCTGAGAAAGAATGTTAGGTGAGAAGAAAATCAAAAAACAAAACAAAAAAAAAATGGAGTAGAACTATTTAGTCTATACATTGGGCCTGGAAGGAAATGGTTGGCTTTTTAACCAAGAAGGTAGCTGGTACCATTGCTACTGTTTCTATAACTGTCCCCTTAAAACATTAGTGGTTTCCCTGACTCTGAAGAAGTTGCCTGGATAGCAGACATGGAAGGACACCCAGACAAGTACCAGGTGACTGCCTGGGAGGCATGGTGAGATTGGTAACTTTAGAAGGGGCTGAAAGAACCGCCCAGCTGGCTTCCTAGCTGTTTATCTCCACTGCCTTCTAGCCGGGCTAGGCTTTAAGACCTGTTACCTTTTTTTTTTTTTAGGATTCTGCCTAGGATCTCAAGCTGAGAAAGCGAGCTTCCTGTTCTATTCAACAGTCTTCTTTCAAGATTTCCACTTTCTTCAAAGTCCTAGCTTAGACAGGCAATGTTAGCCCATTCGAGCTGAAGAGTGCAGACACAGGACAGTGTTACCATGCCCCCCACAGTCCCTTCACCTGCCTGTTGTATTACTTCTTCACAGGACAGTGGAGAAGAAAGGCTGCCTGCATCACAGAGGCTACAGAAGAAACTCTCTAAAACACCACAGAGGGCTTCCTCAGGTCAACAACCTGAATAGGCTGACCAAGGATAGGAGAGAGAAGGAGGGGGTAGGGGGGCCTTTGAGAGGCAGGTGAAGAGCTCTTTTGTGGGTAAGTTTTCAGGTAAAGGAGCCTCAGGATTGCCTGTGTGTGTGTGTGTGTGTGTGTGTGTACGCGCGCGCACGCGCACGTGCATGCGTGCGTGTGATATGGTCTGAGCGGGAAATAAAATTGTGGCGGTAGATGAAGTTTCTATAGTACATTAATGTGCTTTTTTGAATAGACCTAAATCCTAAAGGAAGAAAGCTACTTTTCAAACACGCATTCCCCCATCCCACCCTGCACGCAGTGTTTTGCTTTTCGTTGAAAGTGATCTTTTCAGCAAAAGCGCAGGAGCATGGGGTAGCAGGTTAGGAGCTGGAACTGTGCTAATATCGGACAGAAGATTGATGCCCTACTGTAGTTACCAGACTCTTCGGCAAAGAAACTGGGATATTAGGTGATAAAATGAAACTGAAGAAGTACCACGGAGACAGGTAGTGTTAGTGTGCTGTGAACACCTTACACGGGCCTGAACCCTCGGAAGACACTGGATGCTAGCTGTGGTCAGGAAGGGTGGCAGCCTTGTGAAAGAGAAATCCAGGCAGAATTAGGAGAGTGCTCCATGGAGAGAAAACAGCGCTGTCAATGCACCGGAGCCCCAAGGAGCACACTGACTGGTCAAGAACTGGAGGATATTTGGTTGTGCTGCAGTAACACAGAATCTTTTTTATTATAATTTATTCACTTTGTATGCTGGCTGTAGGCCTCCCTCATCTCCTCCCAGTCCCACCAACCCTTCTTATTCTTTCCCTTTGCCCCTCCCCTACTACCACCATGGTAGAGGAGGACCTCCTCCCCTTCTGTCTGACCCTAACCTATGAGGTCTCATCAGGGCTGCTGCATTATCTTCCTCTGTGGCCTGGTAAGGCTGCACCCTCACCAGGGAGAAGTGATCAAAGAGCTGGCCACTGAGTTCATGTCAGAGATGGCCCCTGATTTTCTTACTAGGGAACTTACTTGGAAACTGAGCAGCATATGGGCTTCATCTGAGCAGGGGGTCTAGGTCCTCTCCATGCATGGTCCTAGGTTGGGAGATTGATGCAGGGTCCCCTGGGCCCAGGTGTTGTGACTCTGTTGGTCTCCTTGTGGAGCACCTGTCCCCTCCAGGTCTTTCTATCTCCCCCTTTTTCCATAAGGTTCCCTGCACTCTGCCCAAACTGAGGAATGGATGCAGAAATTGTGGTATGTTTACTCAGTGGAATACTACATAGCAATTAAAAACAAGGAAATCATGAAATTTGTAGGCAAATGGTGGGAACTAGAAAAGATCATTCTGAGTGAGGTAACCCAGAAGCAGAAAGACACACATGGTATATGCTCACTTATAAGTGGATATTAGACCTATAATACAAGTTAAACATACTAAATCTATAGTCTTAAAGAAGCTAAACAACAAGGAAGATCCTAGGAAAGATGTCCAATCCTCATTCAGAAGGGCAAACAGGATAGACATTGAAAAAGGGAGAAAACAAGGAACAGGACAGGAGCCTGAAAGAATCTAAGCAGCAGGGTATCGAAGCAGATGCTGAGTCTCATAGCCAAACTTTGGGAAGATGGGCTTTTTAAAGCAGCAGGCAGGACCCATCTCAAGCGCCAGCCCCGCCCGAGAATCCACTTTGGGGGATTAGCCTTCAACCTAAAACCACTGAGTGCTTTGCTCAAGGAGTGAGTGGTCATTGATAGCCGAGCTGGCTCTGGGGCCTGTCTACACACAAGTCAAGCAAACTAGGAGAGCAGCCTGGACTCAGCCATGATGGCAAGGGTGGGGAGAGAAGGAATTAGGGAGTGTTTTTCCAACATGTTGACCGACCTTGGCAGTAGGGCAGTGGGCTAGATGTTGCAGGCTTGAGAAAGGAACTTTCAAGGTTGATACCCAGGAATTTGATGTGGGTGCCGGGTGTCATTCAGAGAGGCAGGAAACGGGCGGGGAAGAAGCAGCTGTTGGTAGACAGGTGTGAGTTTAGCGTGGAGATAAAATTTTGAGGGTTGTTGGCACATACATTACTGTTTCTCAGCGTATTTGCCAGGGAGGTGCCACTGGCATCATACCTACCTGTGGTACTCAGCGAAGAGGTTGCCAGGGAAAGGTTTAATAAATGGCTAAGCAGCTTGTAAGCATTTTATCTATGAAACGGGCACAGAGAATATAAGATCCAACATTCTTTCAGGAAAAGGTAACGGGGAGGAGCTTGCAGACAATGCAGGAGAAGTGGAAAAGGCTTCTCCTCTCTCTCTTCT
Source organism: Pachyuromys duprasi (assembly GCA_028658305.1). Lineage (NCBI taxonomy): Eukaryota > Metazoa > Chordata > Mammalia > Rodentia > Muridae > Pachyuromys > Pachyuromys duprasi. Next base: position 45,871,648 of record CM053753.1, on the reverse strand, counting down.
GGTCTCCTGTTTCTCCGGTTATTCACGGACCCCACACTCCTTTGCACTAGCGTTTATTGAATTAACTTGTTTCCAGTGTTCATTTTGTTTGTATCGGTTTTCTCTGCCCGGTGGTACAAGTAAGGCCCTGCCCACTCTTTTTCTTTTCTTCCTCTTTCTTTCTTTCTTTCTCTCTCTCTCTCTCTCTCTCTCTCTCTCTCTCTCTCTCTTTCTTTCTTTCTTTCTTTCTTTCTTTCTTTCTTTCTTTCTTTCTTTCTTTCTTTCTTTCTTTCTTTCTTTCTTTTAGTCTAAATCAGGAGGAGGGAAAAGCTTTCATCTAAAGACCAGATGTCTTCTGCTGTGGTCTCTTTTTGTGGTCGGTCCGTTTTATTTATTTATTTATTTATTTATTTATTTATTTTTTTTAAAAGTTCTGTTGCAGATGAAGCTCATTTAAACACAATGGCAAAGGCTCTACCCAGAGGAGCTTCAAACTAGGCTCTATTATAAAGCCAGGGAGACCAAACAAGGCTATGTCCTGTCTTTTTGCTCCCCCCCCCCCTTCTCAGGGGCAAGAGCAGCTGCATTTCAGATGCAAATGGAAGAGGGGAGGGGGCACAATGGGACTGCTCAGGAAGCTGGTGTACAGGTGTTGAGGATTCCAGACATCACTCCAACAACAAGCTCTGGGAACACAGAGCCCACAAACAGGCTTGAGCCGTGTCCGCTTGGAGGGCCCCTGTGGGCCTGCAGCTGCACGGGGCATTCATTTCTGTGGTCATCAATGGGCCCTGTATTGAAACTATGAGAGGGAGCAACTGGCATGTTCAGAGAAAGGAAATGCTTTGGAAATGGAGTGAACACCAGGCTTGCTGGGGCTGCCCCTTGCCTAGGCTTGTTAGTTAAACTCACGCCCATGCATAAAATAGAGATATGATATATGATATTACAGCATCCGAAGTCTGGAAGGAATCCAGGGACTCATCAAGTCCACCTGTCCCTAGAGATGAGACTCTCTCCCAGGGGTCAGTGACTTGCCCCAGGCCACACCTTGTGTCAGTGAGATAGAGAACAGAGGAGGGGACAATGACATGCACTGGGCCCTCTTTTCTCTAGATAGTATATTTTTGCATATGATATATATATATGTATATATTTATAAATTGCACAGGAAATCTATGAAATTGGCTTCATAATTTCTTTCTTTTTAATATGGGGAAATTGGGACTAGTTAACATCAAAATTATCCCAAATCAAAAAGGGAATGAGTAAGTCAGGATTTGAATCTATGTATAGATTGATATGTATGTATGTATGCCTTACTCCAAAATTCATCATTTCATTACACTTTATTCCTGACTCCTAGGCAAGTGTTGTTTTCTCTCAAAAACACAAAACACATCTGTACATATTCAAATATTGTTTCTTTTCCCATATGTGTAAAATGTACAAACCTGTATTTAAACCTCAAATGTGGAACATTTGTCTTCAGATGTATACATTAAAGCATTATGGTATCAAACTCAACATCAAGTAGTTGTAGCTAAGGTTGGTGGTGTTCTCTTTATGGAATATGTGTCTAGTAACCACTTGGGTTTTAGTTGTTTTTATTTTTGTTTGTTAGAAAGCCTATGCTCTAGCCCTCGAGGTAGAACCTGGTGTCCACTGGCCTTATCATTTCTACGAATCTCAGGTGTTTGCTCATGAGGCACATTTGCAGGCACATTAATGCATCTTGGTTATATTAGAAAGGAGGATGTAAACAAAGCCCTTGGTGCTGTGTTATAAAGAACTCTGAGGACCAGAGAAGAAAATCATTTTCCCAGAGAAAACTAAGCTCAAGTCTTCTCACTGGCAGGAGCTGTTCCCTGGGAGACTAGAACCCCCGACACTGTTAAATCATGCTTGCTTCCCTCTGAAAGATGCTGTGGTCTGTTGTGTACAACTGTGGGTCTACAGACAAATAAGCTGGTGTGTGTTTGTGCGTGTGAGAGAGAGAGAGAGAGAGAGAGCTCTTGAAGGTGACACCTCAAAGTGTGGGTGGTACTGGAAGGGGAAGGGATGGTGGAGTGGTGACCTACAAGAGGTGAGACTCTGTGGGTGGCTTTCTTTGCACAGATGTATCACCCTCTGCCTGCCTGAAGGCTGTGGCAATCCTTGGGTGAGAGCCTTCAAGGGAGAACCCAGTGGGTAGAGGACAGCCATGATTGTGGTAATGGCATAGCTAGTGTCCTGCCCAGAATCTGGGCACTGGTTTTGAGCAGCTTTGTGACTTCAACTCGAGTTTCCGAGAGCAGCTATTTTGCTGTGTAGGTGGGCCCACAACCCTTCCTTGGGAAAATCAACTCAGCAATATCCTCTGGTGATGAATGAGGCTGAAGTGTGACCTCTCTCTCTGAAGGACAATACAGGGCAATGTTTGTGTGCTGCCTTGATCACACCCTTGTGTTATGGACAGAACACTGGGTAAGTGTTCTGGACCCTAGAGTAAGATAGGCTCTATGACTTCATGCCTACCTTAGAGAGTTCATATATTCAACAAACATCTGTTAAGTGGATATCTTAGAATGCTGTTTTCAAGGTTCTCTCAGTTTATGGAAAAGAAAGGCCTAATCAAACTGGTACAAGAGGGGGCCTCACGGGAGAGAGAATTCAAGCAAAATGTAAAAGGAAAGTTTGACTGAGAAACACATACCAGCAAGAAGGAGTGGCATGCTTAAAGATTCAGAAGTGGGAAGGTTGCGGTGTGGTGTAGGACTTGGAGGGCTGGCTGGAATCTAGGGCGGGTAGCTGTATGTATGAGTTTGTGGGGTGGGGTCAGCAGGCCAAACCAGCAGGTAGGGAGGTGTTAGATGATGAAAGGCTTGAATCTGGACCATCCTTTGAGAACTGGAGGAGGCTTGGAGGACGTCAAACAGAAGCATAACAAGATTATAAATGAAATTCGAATGCATCATTTCCATACACAGTCTGAAAAGTAGATCTTGAGGAGGCAAGGAGACAAATCAGAAAAAGTGAGAAATAGCTGGAATGAATGAATGGTGATGATGATGATGATGATGATGATGATGATTGATGACCTGTCTACATAATCAGTTGCAAAGGGAAAGGAAAAAAGAAATCCCAGAATTGGTGTTCATCAAAACATTGGAGTGACTGAGAACACAGGAGGAAGATGGGCCCAGCATGTCCTGGGCTCTAGCTTAGGTAATGATGTAGATGATGGACAGCTAACCGGCAGAGGAGCTGAGTGTGGTCAGGTGAGCTAGTCCATGCTGCTTGCATGATGCTCTGGGATGTCAAAGTGTAACCATGGGTGAAAGAGTCAGTCTAGAGCCTGCTCGATACACACTGGTTGGGAGGTACAGGACATGTTTAAAAGTCCAGTCCATTCACAGTGATATTCAAGGGTCCAACACCTAGCTGACAGTCCTGCAAGGACAGAGGGTGCTCAGCATTGGTACTGAGGGGTGTACAGGGAGTACACTATGTGGTAAAGTAGAATACACAAGGAAGCATCCAGGCCCCAGTCTGTCTGTGTGCTGTCAGAGCCCTGATGGGGGCCAGATTGGATCTCTTTGTGTTGGAGCTTGTTGCGAGATACAGTGTTCACTCATTTCCTCTTCGCTCCCACCTGCTTCCCACTGTCAGCTCCTCCTCACCTTAGTCACCAAACTGAGTCATCTTCTAGGTGATTCCTTCCACCTTTCCCTCCATCAGGGTGCAAGAGTTTGAGAAGGAGCTAGAGAACATAAGCATTAGTGTATGCTGGCTAGATGGGAACCTGAGAAAGGGTTTCTTCCTCTGAGTTCTAATCCACATATCACTCTTGAGTTCCCAGAAGTCCATGTCTATGATTCTTGGAAAATAAGGGAGGAAAATGTGATGGAGATTGAGTCTGTCTCCTGTGCTCAGCAAATGCTGAACTTGTTAACATCTGCTCTCTTTCACACTGGTCATGAGCAGTGGGTATTATCCTCAGTGAGGTTATGCCTTTTCCCAAAGCTACACTATATATACAGCTGTAGTATTTCAAAGACCACAGGGTTGTATAACATTTCTTTGCCTCCTTATCACCTCCAGGAGAGAATGATTTTCAAGGCAACTCATGATGAACACCTACTACTAAGCTTAGCATTATTACTGAGCTACTGAGCTCAGTACTAGCTACTGAGCTAGAGAACTTGTGCTTTGGAGAAGTTCAGCATCTCTTAAGGGAGCCCTTTGTCCTTTGATTTACTCCTTTATATTATTTGAGCTTCACCTATAAGTAGAGTCTTTGTAGAAGATGTCTAGTAAGTGACCAGAGCTTCTTCTCTGGCCACCTTCTAATATTAGATCCTGGGTGCTGTGGAAAGACAGAATGGATGGGCATTGAATAGTTGGTGAAGGGTTCAAGGGAGCTATCTCAGTTCCTGTAAATACATCTTTTGTACTGTGAAGCTTTCACTAACCACAGAATCTGGGTCAGGAAACCAGGGTCATGGAAACTGACTGCACTGAAGTGGGGGACTATGGAAAATGTCAGGTACCAGGTTAGACATGAAGAGGTTGTAGGATGGTGGTTTCAAGTGACTGAAGCAGACTTTTAAGGCACTATTAAAAAGAAATGAATTGCTGAAGTTTTGAATGCTTGTGTTTTTCTGACAGTCAGTTATCTGTTGCATATACCCTTGGTTTTAAATGCTAGGATGTTGCTGAGGTTATGGGAGTGACTGAAAAGCAAGAAGGGTCTTGACATCAAGAAGCTCAGAGACTCATGAGATTGTCACATTTTAATAATGGTTTTGAAAACTTGTATAATGTGAAAAGGGCTGAAAGATTCCATGGAATGGGGGGAGACTGGTATTTGGGAGAAGGAGAGGTGGCAAAGAGGCCCTTTGAAGAAAGAGTGTTGTTAAGGCTGAATCTTTTCGTGTGTGTGCGTGTGTGTGTGTGTGTGTGTGTGTGTGTGTGTGTGTGTAATGAACACAAGAAACAGCAGCAGGGAATAATGCTTTAGAATGATGATCTTAACAACAACAACATCAACAAGCAGATGCTAGGACAAGAAAACCAGTAAATTAACTGTACAGAATGGTCTGGAATCAAGCCATACTTTCCTGACTTCCTTGAACTCAATTGTTGGGGTCATGCCCTTGAGTTCATTCTGAGTTCATGCTGAGCTCTGGTCCTTGGCTTTTCACTGTTTTTCATTCTTAGTTTTTCTCAGTAACTAGGACCTTTACAAATCAGCATCTTCTCCTACAGAGAAGTAGAACATATACCCTGGTACAAACTAGAAATGAGAACCCACAAATTGTCTATAGACTCAAGAAACCAACCTATGGAATTGATGTGGAAAGTCAGAAAGGGGCGCTGTAGCTTTAACTGACCATGTCTATGCACACACAGAGCCCAAGGATTGAAACTGTCTCTAGTGGATGGTTGTGGCGATTCATTTCCATGCCCACATATGAAGATATGCACTTTGAACAAGTGCAGGGCACCTATGTTCACTTGTGCTCTTTGGAACACTCTTGAGAAAATGACCTCAATTTATCTTAATTTCTAGGTACCATCTTCCAAGGGCTTCAAAAAGACTTCATCATGGAGCCAAAGTACATCGTATGTCCAAGATGGGATGAAAGTTAGAATTCCACACTCTCAAGCAGTGCTTTCTGAAAGCTAAGACAGGTGAGGATTTCCCCCTTTGTTATGCAAGAGCCTAAGGATATTGAGGTTGTGCAGCTCTCAGGCACAACTGCAGGAAGATTCCCATGCTGCTCAGGAGGTCCATCCTGGGAACTTAGTGGACTGGGGCATTTTTCAGAGTGACACCAGCTCTGAAGTCAGGGCATAGCATTTTGTCTTGGTTCCACTATGTATTGTCTGATGACTTTGGACATGGCCATTTTTCCAACTGTAGCCCCATTTTTTAACATCCTTAAAACAAAGCCATTGGTGTACAACTGCTGAAAGCCTTGCAGCCCTCACAGAGGAGCTTGAAGAAGGACTTGGGTCAGCTGATTGATGTGCTGGGTCTTTGGATGGTGATGGAGTTGTCTACTCTGTTGGCCGGAAGGGCCTACTCTTACCCTTGCTGGTATTCTGCCATCTGAACCCAAACTGAAAAGGATTCTCTCCACACATTTAGCACTAGTGTTTTATGGATGCCTTCTATACACTTTGGACATTTTTGGTTGGTGAGGCCTCTGCATCTATGTCAAACAAAATTTGACTTAGAATTGTAGCAGCGCAGTGTTCAGCTGTTGTGATCCTAGGGAAAGGTAATGGATATCATGAGGCTCTTGCCAGAATGTGGATGGGCACAAACCAACAGCTATTAAAACTTTCCCCTTCACATCCACAATCCAATGATTTCCTTTAACCAGGAGCCTAAGGATTAATTCCCCTGACAATTAAGAGTTTGCTTGGGAAATTTAGTGCTTCTTCTGTTTTTACGTATTCACAATGATGCGTGTACATCTATAGTATATTTATGATTTGATATCTGCATATTCCTTGATTGCAGTTCCTCTATTTCAGCTAGGTAATCTCTCATGTATCTATGATTGATTCAGTTGGTTGGTTCAAAGCAGGGATGAAAAGTATGAAGAACTTCAGTGCTGTAAGTCAGCCAGTGAGAAGTTATCTGGTCTGTCCTCTGCTAAGGTAGTTTTAGAAAAATAGATTTATTCTCCTAACCCCCTGACTCTAATCAGGGTAACTCTCTTATATTTAATTTCTGGGCATGGTGGCATAATCTCAGCACTTGGGACTTCAAGGCCAACCTGGTTTGCATATCAAGTTTTAGGACAGCCAGAGCTACACAGAGAGATCCTGTCTCAAAAAACAAACAAGCAAAACAAAAAACAATAACAACAACAACTCAGTGAGGTAGGTAGGAATGAATAAGGAGATAGGATCAGAAAGTCACTCAGTGAGCAAGTACCAGCACTAAAGACAACTACACCTGAACAAAGTCATCTGTTGTAATTTTATGTCTTGTCATTCACAGCAGAAATGCAAGGAACCGGATCCTCGGAAGCTGACTACCTCCTGCTTTGGGTTGTAACGGGGTCTGGCTCCATGGCTGACCTGGACAGATGCCCGTCACACGCTGGGCTTCCCTTTCCTTCATTATGAATGTTAGCACTCTGGTGAGACAATTTTACTCCTGGCTCACACATCTGTTATTCTCTGCCCCTTTGAAAGCCTATTTCATGGTTCAGTAGAGCAGAGTTTTATCCAATAGCACTCTGTCTTCGTGGCTTCAAAGGGTAGCCCCTGCCCCACCCCTGGCTCTGGCTGGCTTTCAGGCAGGAATGCTTAACAGTCTGATGATTAGGTGAGAAGCAATACTAACACAACAGTCAGACTTGGTTCCAATACCTTGATGAGGCCCAAGCTGTAATAGAGTGAGGAGGAAATTTTGCAATCCTGCAGAATTTCTTCGTTATTTTTCTATAGCCACATAGGACTTGGAGCCAATTTCAACATCAAGATGCTACAAACTCCCATCTATTGACCACCTCTTTCCGTATACCAGATAAGTGTGAGTTAGAATAAGTAATTCTAAAATTATCCCAGAGACAACCTTCCTTCTACATGCTTGGACTAGGCTAATATCTGAAGTATGTGACATTTCAATTTTTCTTCTAAGCATTAATTTAAAAAAAATGCCATCTAGCTCTGGGCCTTGGGCTCTAAGGTCTGTAGAAATGGAGTGTCCTAACTTGTTTCTGTCCCATTTCTAAGCCAGTCCTGACATGAGGACACTGCTGTGATGTGGCAGTTGACTCCAGAGTTCAGTACCCACAAATGCCTCAGGAAGAGAGGCTTCCTTCGTGGTTCACATCAGGACAATGCAAACTGAGCTATGCGTTTACTGTAATTCTAATCAGATGATTCTATAATTGGAAGGACACCAGTGGTATTCTGTCTTTGGAGTCATCTCCATTAAGTGACTGAACAAGGGCCAGGGGACCTTTGCTTGTCCCAAATACAGATCCTGATAGAGGCTCTGGGATGTGTGTGTCATTATGTTCCGTTCTATTATAAGATCACGTTCCTTCTTCTCTCTTGGTAAGATTATGAAATGTGAGTAGCAGGTATTTCCCACATATTCTCAATAAATTCTTACTAACTCCGATTCTAGCTATAGAAAACAAAAACTAACTAAATAAAATTTGCGTGTGTGTGTTTTGGAGCAGGGGGTATGTCTGTGGGTATGTGGATAAATACTTTAGGTAAGTATTTTCAAGTCTAGCTCATAGTCATATATGGCAACAACTGTGTGAAAACAACAAAAATACTAGTTGCAACTTGTGAATCTCTTTCAATACCTAAAGCAGAAAGATTGAAGCAATATGGACAGAAGTGTTGCAGAACTAGTTTGTGCTGCAGCATTGCAAAGTGCTGTGAGAAATATAGAAATCCATCAGATGTAGACCTAAGCTTGAAACACTGATAATTTAGAGGGAGATATAAGTTATGACCATAATCTGAGGCAGAAAGTTCAAGGCCATGGCATTTGGAGTTAGAGGCAGAAGAGACCTCTTACTGGCATGATCTGTTTGCGATCCTGGTGGAGGTGAGATTTTTAAGCCAGACCTTACCGGATAGAAAAGATTTGGCACAGGGGCAAAACGGCAGAGAAGAAATTGCAGGTCTCGGGCTGACCCAGAAGTAGGAGGACATGGAGCTGGTAAAGGTTGCCTTCAGGGGTTAGCTAAAGATGTTACCGCACGTGCCTGCTGTTCTCATTAAAATGCAGTTCTGATCTGGGGCGGCCTGGGTGGGTCTGACCTTCTGCAGTCCTCATAAACTCCCAGGCAATGCTTCTGCTGCCGCTCTGAGGACCCCTCTACACAGTGTTTCTGTTCACACTTCCTGCCTTAAAATGTCCCTTTAAGGCAGTGGTTCTTCCTAATGCTGTGACCTTTGGTCACATGGTTCCTCGTGTTGTAGTGATCCCTACCTATAAAATTATTTTTGTTGCTACTTCATAACTGTACCTTTGCCGTTATTACAAATCACAGAGTAAATACCTGATAGGCAGGATATCTGATGTGTGATCCCTGTGGAAGGGTCATTCACCCTCCTCAGAAGGGTCATGACCCATGGCTTGAGAACTATTGCTATAAGGCAACGTTTTGACATTGGACACACATGGCAACAGGCCGAGCAAGGCAGGGTTCCTCTGAGCATCTGCTTTGCACCATCTTCCCCTTCTAATGAAATGAAGAACCCAGAGGGCAAGAGAATGCATTGAGGGCTGGGGAGGGAGCACATACTGAGACTTAGATTCTGGAAACTAGAACAATGTCAACTGCAATGCCCATGTTGCCCCAGCTTCACAAATGGCTCCTTCTCCTAAACTGTTTACTGAAGGGACGAAGTGAGCTGATTAGTCCTTGTATATTTTGCAGGGACTTAAATAATAAACCTCTGGCTTGATCACCGATCAGATATTATCCTAAGGTGACACTGTGTTAGTTGTACAATAAGGATAGAACTGGAATAAATCTAACCTAAGTTCCCCAGCCTTCTTCACTTCAGAGGCGTAACTTCATCAACATGAAGATTGTGCAGCTCAATCTCTGCACAAGAATCAAAGGGCTAACAGGCCTAGGGGTACTCTGTAGATTTCGAGTCTCGCAAGCATCATGGTCACCACTTCTTATGCATGAAGACATCAGGGTTTTGTTTGTTTGTTTGTTTGATTGTTTTGTTTTTTCCCCTCAGATCCTGGGGGTTGTGAGTGGAACAAGCTAGTAGCCATGGAGAAGAAATGTGACAGCCTTGGGTCCGGGTCTTAGGTAGCATGGCAAGAGTTTGGTCCCCCGCTCTCTTCAAATCAGGGTGCTGCTGTGGCTGCCTGTCACACTTACTCTTGTGTCTGGCTGTATGGCTTCCTGTAGTCTCTGGGGAAATGTTATCAGCGGCAGTATTGCCGCTCAGACCATCCCCGGGGATTACCTTAGGGGCTCTGTATTCAAATGCCACATCTGTTTCCTGAGTGCTTTGCTTTTCGGCCATGTCCCAGAGCAGACACGTAGGCAGGTAGGAGTATTCACTAGGTAAGGACAGAGGCAGAAACTAGTGAGAAAAAAACGCCAGAGACAGTCTTTTAGAGGCAAACACGCCATTCAAGAGGAAGCAAAGAAGCAATCCCAGAGAGCCCTCCCCACCCCACACCCTCCCGCAAAACCAATATGTAGATCAGGAAGACCTGTCAGGGGGAAAATCTATTGCATTTCATAGTTAATAAACTTGAGTGTTCTTCTGATAACAGTCACTAGAACCATGGAGGTCGGGTTTAATCCTAGAAACCTTTGCATACTATAGAAACCAAAGCACTTAGCAGAAAGGCCTTGCCCTGGTTATCCTAAATGTAAAAAAGACTCCTAAATAAATCCCGGTTTCTGGTTTCTTGCTGTTTGAGAAGGCCTCATCTTCACCTCTCCTTGTTTCAGCTTCACGGCCTGCAAACCTGAGAGAGAGCTTCCAACTGCTCAGGATATTCTCCTCCAACCTGCAGTGGGCCGGGTACAGATCCCTGGCCTAGAGAATCTTCTCACCTGAGCTGCATACACGAAAATCAGACTTTCTCCAATATCCTCTCTGGGGAATTTTGCAATTGCGCTCAATCCCTGCTCTCAGACTCACCTGCCCAGAAGAGAATCAATGAACTCTTCAAGCAGTTAACCACAAGATGATGCCTAGGCCTGTTTTCTCAACCAGGTGCTCCAGGAGGGAAGTTGTATGAGTCACTGTCGGCCAGAAATGTAAATCTGGCCCAAGGTTTCCTTTGCAGTAAAATCCAGGTCATTAATAGTAGTGACCATCTGCATAGCACGTTACACTGGCAAAGCGTTTTGCATATTCATTTGCTTATCACAACTGTTCAGAGATGTGTTATTGTTGTGCCCGTTTTACGGATGAGGGAAGTAGGCCCTGGAGGTGTCGTGTCCTGCCCAAGGTGACAGGAAATTTGAGTGACAGGCCGTAGATTTAGTTAAGACTTTGAACTTAATAATTCATGGTTTGCACTGTATCTCCCCTATCAGGAATTTTCTTTTGTCTATTCAGCCTCCAGAGCTATAAACAAAGGCAAGGAAAGTCGGACACCCTAGGGCTATTTACTGGACCTCCACGTTTGAAGAAGGTGCAGTCACAGCCTCCATGTGGTGTGAAAATCAGATATGGTTCCCAGAGCCAGCAAGAAATGAAGGCTAGCCTGACTCCTCTGATTATATTCCTGCATTCTGGACCTTTTTCGGTGCCAGCATTTCTTCATAGCCCCTTTAGCTCTTTAAGGAAACAAACAACCAAACAAACAAATAAAAACTAACTGAGTTCTTTGTAGTTCACCTCTTCCCAGCTCGCTCTCTGTCTGTTTCTCTGCTTTTCTCTCTCCTTCCTCAGTGCAATTGCCATCCCAAAGATGATACGTTCATGTCCTGTCCAATTTTGGTTCGTTTACTCCATAAGTGTGCAGGGAAATGTAGAATATTTCTTTTTATGATTCAAAATTTTAGGAATGATATAATACCGATTTATTCTGATTTTTTTTTCCTTTTAACATTGTTGCTTTAGGGATGCCAATACTGGTACCTTAGCCTGAGTTCATTCACTTTAACTTCTACCTCCATAACATCTCTTTATATGAATAGGTCACAATTTCCTAAGCAGTCCTGTACAGGGAGTTTTTAAATGACATTTCCCTCTTAGAAGCAGTGATGCAGAAAATGTCCTTATACAAGGCCTTTTGTGTATTTATGCAAGGATTTCCTTGGTTGCACATGCTTGGGTAGAGCTTCTAAAACATAAGGTATGCCTAGCCTCACCTTTTTGGGTATTGCCATTTTCTCCCCACAGTGGCTACAGCCATTTAGAGTTTTATCAGCTTTTATCTTACTGTTTTATTGTTGTTTCGCGTCACCAAGTTCTTCCCATCCTTCGGCTTAAAACATTCTGGCCAAGGTGACTGCTGTGAAGTGATATGGCTTGCTTTTCACAGTAGTGTTTCCTGGGCTGTTGGTGAATGCATCTGAGTGTGTACTTAGGCATCACTCACTTTCCCAGCTTTGCACCTTGATGTATGGTCTGATAACTTCCTGCTACTGTCCAGTCCTATGGCTCTGCAGACAGTTTTTCTCCTGTGTCCTGGTGCTCCTCGGTCAGCCACATAAGCTGTTAATGCATTGGCCGTATCTGACTTGTTTTTCATTTGGTTCAGTGCCCAGTCATATTCGCTTGCAGGCTGTCAGCTGTCTCCAGCACCCTCTTGACTCTTTGGATCATGGCACCTCTGTGGTGAAAGTTGCCTGGAGCTGTGCTTTGGACAGCCTGGTAGGCAAATGTTGCCTGACTCTCAAGGCCTGGAGCAAGCTGAGGACCGTGTTTCTTGCAGGAGAATCAGGGAAGGACCTGTTTTTGCTTGCTCAGGACTCTCGTTTGCTGATAGCACTGTGTAGTGAAAGCAAAAGAACCAAGTGTAAGTGGAAAAACACCTTAGTCATTGAGGGTTGTTCGGGCTGCTCAGTGGCTACTGTGGTATGTGGATGTTTTCCCTTGTCACCGTGCATCCTGGCACAGTTTGTCTGGGTGTTTTTACACGTTGTGGACCTGTGCGAACACCTGAAAGAGCTCTCGGACTCAGTGGCCCCCGCTGTCCCTACCTACATCATGAAGCATCTTCACCATGGGTCATGATGCCTGGAAGGTAGGAGTAAGCGGAGACTTTGGAGCACTTCTACCCTTGCAGGGAAAGAGTCGCTGTAAGGCTTTGTTTATCTCTGGGTACCTCCGCTATTCCCAAAGGAAACGCAGAACACAGGACAGGAAGCTCAGAGCACCCCGAAGGATGACTTTAGAGTATAGTGCTATTTATACATCCTGTTGCCTGTCTTCCATCCTGTCCCACAGGGTGCTGTGATATGAAGGTGCTCTGAGCTGGGAGGGCGCATGTGTGCCATCACTCCCTAGGAAGCCAATGGGTATGCAGGCATAGAGCTCTGGGATCAATTATGTTGGTAAAACTACAGAGGCCAGGAGTGCCCCAGAGTTCTGTGGCTTAGGAAGACTTGGTGAAAAAAATACGTGATGTTCCCAAGTGAAACCCTGTGGCCCCAGGGGAGGTGACCCCAGCTGTCTGGTTGGGCAGCCAAAGCACCAGGCCCAGGGAGCCAGGACACACCTTCTGTTCCAGTTGACTCACTTGAGTGGCAAATTCTTTTCTCCCTCACCAGCCTCTCATCTTCAAAGGGAATTCATTAAGTCCTACCATGCCATCAGCACTTGGCCAGGTGTCGTATTGGCCCATTAGGTGGACACGGGCCATAGCCCCAAGGAGCGTGCCAAATGAGGTGGAGAATGGCAGCTGAGGCTATTGACATCCCGAGATAGTTCTGTGGCACTTTCTCTAAACCCCCAGCTGTTTCAAACTATTTGTACAGAGCTTTCCATACACACTGTGTTCTTCCCATCGCCTGGCTTTAGACTCATTCTGTCCCCTTTGCCTGGAATGCTCTTCCTGCTTTAGACACTTGTAAGCTCACTCCTAGGTATGCCCTCTCTGGTAACCCCCGTGGCAGAATTACCACTATAAATTCTTTATGTTCCACAGTGCTTGGTATATTTAGTATACACATGCCCTCTGTGCAGGGGCCATGGCTTGTGTTATTATCTGCCCTGAACATGTATTCTACGTATTCATCCTGTTTCCCCAGCCAAAATTTGGTACACAGTCAGCAAATGTGAGCTGAATGAGGAGAAACAGCCCGTGGGCTTGATTTGACCTTACCTTGTGGTATCACTGGAAGCAGGCCCTATCTCTTTGAGTCTGAGTTTCCTTTTCTGGAGAATGAGTGGGGTGGGGTTGAGTTACATGAGAAAAAAAAAGAGGCCTTTTGAAGGTTTTCTGGCCCTACTGTTTATGATTCTTGCCTGCTATTGGAGAACAGAGTTCATCAATCTTTAGAGACCAAGACAATGTTTGACTAAAACTAAATGTTTCCCTCCCACCTCTGTCTATCACCTTTCAAAAAACGTATATATTAGCAGTTTTCAAATGTCTGATTAAAGTTTCAGGAGGTTTGTAGAATTGATTGAGTACAGAAAGTATGTACCTTTCCTCTTCTCTGGAGAATATAATTGTGGGACTAATTGATTCCTCGGTAGGAGTTTCTAACTGTATTTTTTGATCAGTTTGTCAGCCTGGATGTTTGTGGGAAGGAAGGCTGTCACCTGCAGTGTCTGTCTTCTTGTCACTGCTCAGGACATGATGCACATGCACCAAACCTCTCAGAGTTCCTCCCCCCTTGAGACTAGTGTGCTTCCTCTGTTACCACTCTGCCATTTGAGTGATAGGTACAGAGAGAGTATTCCACACCCTCCGAAGGTGCTACTGCAACCCGACTATGATCTTAGACCACCATATCTGTCTGTAAAGCAAAGATGGAGCCATCACTGACCCATCGTTGCAGATGCAGCTAAGCCTCAGAGAGCTTCCTTGAGATCACATCTGGTCACATGACTTGGAGAGTCTGACTTAGGGGAGTCAGTCACTGACTGACTCCTCACACACTTACTTATAGATGACTGTCTTATTCACCGGCTGCTTTCAGGCTGGCTTGTGTAACACAAAGCAGATGAAGTCTATTAAAAGGAAAGGAGAAAGGGACTCCCAAACCAGGGTTGACTTTGTGGGGCCAAGTGGCCACATACATTAGTGAGGGAGGAAGTCAGTTTAGTTAAACCTGCCATTTGGTGGCTTCTATCATTAGCATCTCACCATGCCAGTAAGTGAATTGTTGAAGTCTGAAGTAGGTAGGGCTTCCTTCTGAGAGCCCGAGAAGACTCTGGGTGTTGGATACTGATGGTGTACATCACAGCAGGTCCCCTTTAACTCTGCACAGGCTGTAAGAGAGAGAGCACAGGTTTTTAGCAGCCCTCTCTGGCATTCTGTTTCCATGTCCATGAAATGGGATAGTAAAGCTTCCCCCAAGTTGCCTTGGAAGACATTTGTGAGGGTCAGACTGTATGACTGAGACGGCATACTCTGGATTCTGAAAGGGCTAGCCCTATTTCAGAGTTGCCTCCTTTTAGAGAAGGCTCTGAACCTCCAAAATGAGGCCTGGGAATTACCTTGATAGATCATGCATACTTGTAAAGGGTAAATAAATACAGTCTTGTCCAACTTTTCTGTCAGAACACTGAACATGGTAGAAAGACAGGGGGCATTTCTTAATTATAAAAAGTCTCTACCATAATGATTTGTTACCACCCCCCAAGCCTAAGGGTATCTCTGAATAACCTCAAAAGATTATCCATCTTTCTGAGGGCTGCTCTAGGCATAGTACCACCTCATCTCGGGAGCAAGGTCTTCCTGGGCTGGAGTCCCTGTGCTCGAGGCTTCCTCCTCAGACTTTTTGGCTGCCTATTTTGAGTCAATGTTTCTAGTTGCCTGTAAGGGTATGAAAATTCCAGACTTAATTCACAAGTCATCCTGAACGGGATGTATTCCAAGGTGAGTTCATTAACTCTTCTCTAAAATCGGTCCAGCACCTACGTCCACTGTCTCAGTTAAAGTGTCATACACACAAGCTGCCCATACCCACCGTATCCTGGAGACTCTGCTTCTTCATTGACATCCTTTGTCTGCTTTCAGTTTGTCACCACTGCTGTGGGTCAGAGCCCTGTCATCGCTCACCCAAACGCTGTTGCCATGTCTTCTCAGCTTGCCTTGTTATTTCAACCTGGCTCCACACTGCCTCTCTAGAAACTCAGTTCTCAAAAAAAAAAAAAAAAAAAAAAAAAGCAAACCTCATTTATCTGAGACTCTGAGACTCTTCCAAAGGCTGCTCCATTGCTTTCAAGGAGAAATCTACACTCAGGGCTGGGAACATGAGCACTTCCTCCTGCTTCATTTCAGCCTCCTCCGCTGCCACATGCCTTACAAAGTCTCTGCTTCAGGAGTGCAGAACACCCTGCCCTCCCTCAGTGCATAGCCACTCTCTCCCTTGTTGGCACATGGAACACGTCTTGCAGAGACTCTTCCTTCTACTGAAAAGTTCCTCTTCTCTTACAAGCAAACTTGAGTTCTCCTGTTCTGTCTGGGACACTTGCTCTGTCCCTTTGCAATGTACACCAGTTAGCTTCCTCTGCCTCTGAATGCTGCTGTGAGTGTCTGCTTAGTTTCAGTCACCAAGACAAGACAATAAAATCCTTACACAAATGAAATCATGCGTCCAACATTTCCATTCTATATTATCTCCCTAATGTAGCCAGAACCTGATAAGTATATGTTGACAATATAGATGCGTAGAGAGATTGAAAGGTTTTGTTGTTGTTGTTTGTCTGTTTTTGACAGGCTCTCACTACATAGGCCTGGATGCCATAGGAACTTACTATGTAGAGCAGGCTGTCCTTGAACTCACAGAGATCCACCTGCCTCTGCCTCCAGAGTCCTGGGACTAAAGGCATGCACCACCACACCCCGCTGAGGTCAAACAGGTTTTGACATGATGCCTGGTGGGATAGGTCCAAAACACACTGCATCAACTAACAGAACTTTTCTCTAAGGTGACCAGAGAAATTCATGGATGGGACAGCATTCTAGGTCTCTCCACTGATGTTTGGTAAGAGCTAGGTAGCAGGGAGCAGTTTTGTCCTTTACAGGGGTCAAGTCAAGTCCCTGGGTCATGTCTGTGCATCTTGCCCATTGTGTGTGTGAACAGAGATTTCGATATGCTGGTATTGAAGAAAGAAGAAGCCTAGCCTGGCAGTGCATAGAAGGGTTCCCACTGCACAGTCTGGGTTCCCCCAGAAGCATTGTTTTATATCGAGTGCCTGGGCCAATCAATAGAGAATCCTTCCTTTTCTTCCACTCCATCAAGTTTCATAGTGTGCAGAGGTTTGTTTGTTTGGTGTTTGCTTTGTTCATTCGGTTCTGCTTGTAAGTGAATTAATGCTGCAACTTAGTTAAAATACAGATCCTCAGGTACCCATAATGTCCTGAGGCTTTAGAGTTGGCTGGGGCCATGCCCTGCTCTTGGTGGTTATGATAAAGTCGCATCTGACAGAGCGTGGGCCAAACATTGTTTTTAACCTCCACGGATCACTAGCGGTGTGAAGGCTTGTGGGCAAAAGCAGTTTCCAGTGTCCCTCAGCCTTGGGCAATACGCTCCCCTTCAGCCCTCAGGGACCATTCGGCGTGTCTCACAGCCCTTCTTGAGCACAGCTATACTTAGCAGAGGACACACTGCAGGGGCCCAGATGCCGGAAATAGGATTTGAGTTGCTGTGCAGGGCCTGTCTGCCATGGCACAGATCCTTCCTTATTGTCAACAATGATGCCATGTAATTGAATCAAGGTTTGAAGTAAATAATAACAACAATCCAAAGAAAATTCAAGCTTGCTGTTTTCAGAACTCCTGTTCTCCTGTTAGTACCTTCAGTCTTGGTTGTAGCACTCTGACAGAGGCAAAGGTAGAGAGCTCTTCCCATTTTACAGATAGAATCTGGGCCTCGGAAAACAGGCCACTTGTACAAGTCTCACAGATGAGATGGCTGATAATTGCTTCCAGATTTTTCTGACTCCTCTTTCCTGCATTGTTCTATCCTACCTTATCTGCTCAACCCTTCAGCCATTTGATTTGAAACCCAAGGGTCAACCCCTCCCCCCCCCCGCATAATATCAGGACTGACTGTAGTTTAGGGGTCAACAGTTTTGACAAAGACACAATTAAGATTTTAACAACGGCCAATACAAATGTAAATAAAAGTAAGAACTCTCATTTGAGGTGTCAGAGGAGATCAAGTGGCTAACCAAGCTTTCAGAAGTTTCCAGTGGGGAGCAGAGCTTGCACTGGCCTGTACCTACATGTGGGGGCCAGCTGTGGGCATTTTCTCCTCACCTCCATGTCATTGCTGACTTATTGATATTGTGAAGTCAATAGGCCATGGTGCAAGTACTCACTCAACAGAACTCAGCCAATCTTATATTTCAGCGTTGTTGCTTCTTTTTCTTTTTTCTTTTTTTTCACCACCATAGAATGAGTGGTTAAACATTTACCAGCCACCCAAGTTTGCAGCTAACTGTGCCCAGCGCCAACTGGCACTCAAATGTTTTCTGTCATGTGCACAGGCCCATCTTCAGGCATAGGTTTTTATTGTTTTGTTTTGCTTTGCTTTTTTGTTTTTCGGCCTCTAACCACAAGTCATACCTGAGTGCCATCCCTTAAATAGGAGATTCTTTTCATCTGAGCGTGCAACATCACACCGATAGGTTTCCACTAACAATTGTCCTCCGCATTTGTGTAGCCTGCAAAGCATTTTCACATCCCTCATCATTTCTGAGTTTCGTGTGCTCCATAGAGCAGATGCCTCCTCTCGGTAGAAAGGAAAGGGCAAGGGGTCTGACAGGTGCTGGGACCACTCATACAGTTAGAGGCCTTGCAGGGGGCAGGTGGGATTTGAACCGTCTTCGGCTTTCATGTTCTGCACACCTGCCTCTCTTGCTAGCTGCACATGCTTCACCTTGGGGACACTTGCTGTTCCTGGTGCTTAGGCTGCTGTCTGCAGCACAGAGAAAGTGCCCAGCATCGATCTGGGGTTCACACCGGTCTTGGACTTTGACAGGAAAGGATTGACTCTGTAGCTATGAGCATATGTTACCCACTTCACTGGTCTGCTGCAAAGAAGGCTGTCCCCTTCTGTTCCTCCTTTATGCTTGGTCCTCTGTGATTCCATTAGACACTGTTATGGGGACTTTGTGGGTTTTTTTGTTTTTTGGGGGGGGAGGAAGGGGGTCCTGCTCTGGGCAGGAATTTGGAGCCTCTCAAATGACCCAGCAGAATCGCTCCTCTTCCTCTCTTGCACAACCTCCAGCCTCGCTGCTGCCCGGTGGTGTATTGATTGGAAAGCATTTCACAACACATTTTCAAAACATGCCGAAGGTCGAGATTGAATGACTCACAGGCAGTCACATTTCTTTCTGCCTTAGACCCTCTGGACTTCATTGGTTAGGCTGGCTAATGGAAGTCCCTAAAGAAACTCAGGCGGCTGTTAACTCTGTCCAGTCCTGGCCAGTAGGATTCGTAGGTGGCTCTACACAGCAATTCCTAATCGTGTCTGTGGTGATGGAGACATGGAATTTCATTAGTTTTTGGATGCCAAGTCTCTAGCAGAGTAAGAGAAGGCAGAGGTGGGTTTCTGAGCTCATTTGCCAGCTCTGGATTCCAGAGCATCAGAGAGCAGAGAAAGTCAGGTGAGCAAGTCAGCTGATCCCTGGGTCTCTCCTGCTGCTCTAGTGATCTATGATATGACATTTGTCTGCAGAGCTCAGGGGTATGACCCTGATCCAGGCCTGTAGAGCTGGCTGCCAGAGGCCAGAGGAGGCTGCCCTGAGCAGTAAGAAATGCCTCAGAGCATACTAGTAATGGATAGTTCCGGGTCAACAGTAAGGAATCTGGGTTGACACACAGCCACGCCTCCCCCACCTGAGTTTTCTGACAAGCGGCTTGGCCTGTTAGCATCTTGATGTCCTACCACCTGATAAAAGAAGGTCTCCATGGATCTTTATTTCACAGGGTTGCTTTGAAGAACAAATGAAGAATGTCTTCAGGCATCTTAAATGTGTGGAAAAGCTTACAGTGTAGTTCCTTATGGACTACAAGAAAGCTTTATTTTGTAATTCTTCACAGGCAAGCTTTTTGGGCCTTTCTTTTATTATTGTTCTAAAAAGTAATCTGCCATAAAAATTAAAGCTTCCAAGTGAGTTATCTAAAACAGCCTTGAGGTTGAAAATTTTTCTTAATGAACCTTTTCTCCCGGGACTTTACACTTTAAGTATCTTGAAGGTCCTTTCACTTTAACATAACATAATCACAGAAACACAGCCTGGCTTTTTTCAGGCCCTCCCCTCTGCATTCCCTCCACCCTACCGAAGGTTGCTGTAGACAGACCAACAACCCCTCATTCCAGACTAGTCAATCCAGAGAGTGACTGGTATGAGAGCAGCAAATTCTATCACGTAAAGTGCATTCCCTGTGAGGAATGGCCGTAAGGTCTTTTCTGTTTCACTGGGATTGTCCCCCATGCCACTCCAGGAAATGGAGATCTTATCAGTTGCAGCTCCCAGCCCTCGGTCTTTAGAAACAAATAAACCTAAAGCTCAGAATTATAAAGTGGTTTTCCCAGGGTCACCCACACCCACTCGTGGCAGAGTCAGGATGCGGGCACCGTGCTTCTTACTGCTCCATTGCACCAGACACCAAAGAGAAGCCAGAGAGCCCAGAAGAAAAATGAATAAAATAGATCTTTGTGGTGTGTGTTAGACATCTGGTTTTCAAGGAGAGTTTATATTAAGTAGCAACGAAGCCTCAAAAGCTATGGTAGCTAGCTTGAATGAACTTATGTAATCAACATTTATCAGGGACATGTTTCATCCAACACCTGCCAGATCTGGGTGCTGGCACCAAATCTGCTCTCATTGTCAAAGGAAAGAAGAGAGAAGGGAACTTGGCTGAACAAAGCTAGCAGACAATTTTACTAGAAAATTCAGAGATATTTTCTTGAGGAATACAAGTATACTACCAACGTCTTACGATTGATTTCAGAATGATTGGGTGGCACTGGTGGTCAGAGATTAAAAAAGAAAAACACACATGAATTGGTGTCTAAAGTCACCACACTGTAATCCTTCCTTGTCCACAGAAGGGTAGAAATGGCAGGCATAGAAGTTGCCCAGAGAAACACCCCATGTTTCTGATCTCCTAAACAAACACAACCCCCAAAACGCTTTCGGTACAGCATGTACTAGTGACTTGCATAAAGATCCCAGGGAAAGGCCTATGAAGCCAGGGACTATGGAGCATGGACAGGTGTCTTGGAAAGAGCCCCTGAATGGCCAGTTTGTGAATTCGTTAAAGCGAAGCCCACTCGTACTGGAGAACCCAAAGATGTTGGAGATGCCAGCAGCACGGAACATCGACCAAGGAAAGCTCCTAAGAGAGAGGTCCTGTGTGTTGCAGCTAGGATGTAAACGTGTTGGCGTTCGTATTCTGCCACCCTGTGCCCCTATATGTCATCCATGGAGCCATGAGCTTTCACGTGTGTCCTGCTAGGTTTCAGTCATGCTTTGATCTGGTTTTTTCCTGGTATGCTCCCCTTCCTCCCACTTGGAATAGGGGATGCTTATGCCACTGTGTCCTGGAAATGTGTAATTTAGAAATAAATATTTGCAGGGATTCGCAAACATGTTTATGGTAAGTTTATGGTAAGCCTGAGGGGGAGGGAGATATTGGACTTTTGAACAATCATGAGACCACCAAGGAGACTCTTAAAGTTACTTTGAGTGCACTTTTCATTATGACACGGCCATGATCCTTTAGAAGAAAATCATGGTTTGAATCTGAAACGCTCCCCTTTCCACAGGCTTAATTTCTGAATGCTTAAGTTCCCAGCTTCTGAGGTGGGGCCTAGTGGTCGAAGTTTTGAAGGTTATACCTGGCCCTGGTTCTGCTTGGACTCTTCACTTCCTGTATGTTGCCAAGTGAACAATACCTTGCCACATACTCTCACCACAGTGAACTCCACCATGCTTTCCTCAGGGATGAACAGCAGCTGTTTGAATGTGTGAGCCCAGACAAACCTCTCTTCCTTTGTTTCTGTAAGTACGAAAACATCATACACAGGAGGTTGGAATTATGATCCTTCTGCCTCAGCTTCTTGAGAACTGGAATCCAGGTGAATAGTGCTCTCAAAGCACTGATTCTTTTGTTCCCTAGGGTTCTGTAAAGCCCTTACCACCACCCCTTTTTCTGCCAGTCCTCAATTACATTCTTTTCTTGAAGATGCACACCTACCTTCTTGAGTAATCCTCACCATTGCATTGATAACGTCCTTTTGGTTGAATAAAGGGCTTTGAAATATCTTTAGTTCTGTTTTCATTTATTACTTGACCTCAAGACAAGGAGTGTTGGATCCTGGATCTCACAGGGAAGAAAGGAAGGGAAAAAAACAAAACAAACAAACAGAAAACATAGGATGGAAAGAGGGGAAGAAAAGAAAAGAGATTGTAAGATCCCTAACTTTAACAGGGGAGGTCTTTTCCCATCTTTTTTTTTAATTAAGATTCCATGTAACCTGGGGAATAAGTGAATTTATCTTTTTCTTTTCCAACTGGACAACTCAATATTTTTCCAGGGATTTGGTGTCAGAAATCAAATCCAGTGAGTGGGAACCTTGAGAACAGCGTCACATAGCAGAACAGAGCAGTAAGGTCAGGTCACATATAAAAGGGCACTTATGCTGAGGATATGGGCAGAAAAACCCCTGGAAATTGTTGCTGGGAATCTAAGTTGGTCCAGCCATTATGAAAATGAGCCTGGAGGTCCCTGAAAAACACTAAAAGCAGAATATTCTATGTTATTAAGCTACACTACTCCTCATGGTACACCAGAGAGGATCCAAGTCAGCATAATTGGGGGGTACGTCAATTTATTATTACGCTACTCATAATAACCATATTATGGAGTCAGCCTAGATGCCTATCAACAGATGAATGGATAAAGAAAATATCCTATGTTTACACAATGAAATCTTATTCAGCTGTAAAGAAGACCAAAATTATGCCATTTGCAGTAAGAAGGATGTTAGGAGAAATAAGCCATAGCTGTAAAGGTGCCTATAATGTGTGTCTTCTTAGCTGAGGAATGAAAATAGAAGAGAGACACTCTGAAAAGAGACATTGGCAGGAGGGTACAATCCACACGTAAATGAAAAATGGCGTAATGAAATCCATTGGCTTCTTTGTAACACACAAAGAAGAAGTAAGCTCAGTGATAGTGCTTGTCTCACATGGACAGAGTTCTGGGTTTAAGTCCCAGCATGGCAAAAGAAAAGCAAAACAAACCTTTAGCGGGCGGCATATATAAAGCTGATAATGGCATTACTGTATATTCCGGTCAGAACAACAGCAGCTGCTAACAATTAAAAGACAGCTAAGTAAATAATAATAATGAACAGCCAAAAAGAACTATGAGGTGAGTCTTTTCTTTTAGTAGGAAACCCTGAAGTACAGGAACCTTCTGTATTTCATGAAATAGATGCTCTAGTATTTGGGGGAAAAAAAAAAACAGAAACAAAAACGGAGTCATTACAACTGAAACCATTGCATGAACAAAACTGTCAGAACACTAGAGAAAGAAATTCTGGATCACTGCATCATCCCACTAACTTGGAAACATCTTAATCAATACAGGGAAACCTCAGAGAAAAATATGTTGTTGCCCAGGTTAGAATTCTCCCGAGCGGAAGCAAATTATATGACCGTGGACTCTTTCAGACAATGTAGAAGAGTTTTAACGTGCACCTTCATTGTTCAGAACAGAAAACATCGTGTTTCCCGGGAACACAGACAATGTTCCACCAAAACAAACAAGCAAACAGACCTAAGCAGGTCGTTTTTCACTTTTTGGCATGGTGCACGACCATATGTTTCCAGAGATGGGAATTTAAAAATAGCCTGTCACACAGCTCGGCCTTGTAGCCCTAGGACAAGCTGGGGGTGGGAAGGATTGCCTCACACTTAATAATAGTGAGTGACACTTCACTTTTCTAACTGGCCACTTTTCAGAGCAATCAAAAGTAATTTTCAGTTATTATTTTTGTCTCTTGACAAAAAGAAAAGAATCTCATTTCCTGTTGCAGTTGAGAAGGAAGTAAGGCGATTCTTCCCACTTTGCAGAGATGACAGTCGAGGCTTATAAAGGCCGAGGCGCTGAGAGGATTGCAGAGTGATTATACATTGTCCCTCGCTGTTCGCTGTTCGTAGGGCCCGGAATAGCCACCTTCAGCAACATCCTGTGCTAGCTGTGGGTTGACCCGTCATTGCACAAATCGCTCGTTGCTTCCCATGGCCGATGTTGAAATGCGCTGCCTTTCCTTGTGAGAATTTCATCAGTTTCCACTTTCAAGGCAGATTGCTTATGGGGCCGTGGTGACCTATATTCGCTGACATTTGAAATCAAAACCTCACACCAGGAAAAGCCTTAGATTTGCGTTTGTTGCCTCCTTATAGTGTCAGGAGAATCTGGTAACTTTCCCCGTCTCCTAATTCCATCCTCCTAATGGTTTGACATTTACCATCTCATCAGATCTGCGTGCCAAACTACAGTTTGGGCTGGGTGGTAACCGCAAGAGGGAACAGGTCCAGGGAGGGAGAGAACCCGTCCATCTGCTAAATGCCACAGAAAGTGACCCCAGCCCAGGCCTTCTCAGCATGCCCAAGGCTCTTTCCTGCTGGCCACATTGCCTCCCAGGTCTAAGGAATGCATGAGACTTGGCTGCAAAACACAACCCTGATGGGGGATTCTGAATCTGCCAGGGTCCAGGGGAAACCAGCAAGGAGCTTCCTTCAGGGGGAAAAGACACCCGTGCATACTGACGGGCCCTGGCAGGTAGTGTGGCTAAGCAAACCGCAGGTTGATGACGGCTGGGTTTCCTCCCTACTCCAGCACCGTAACCACTTTCTCCAACAATCTCAGTTCTCCGGCGGGGTTCCCTTTTATTATGTCTGGCAAATCCCCATCGGGTGAAACACCAGGCTTCTTGAAGCCATCAGAGACCATATTGACCGGGTTGCTTTAAGCATGTGACCACAAACTTCTCCGCGCTCACCAGGACGGTCCCGCATCGCTTCCAGAAATTTCTCTTCTCAGTTTTTGGAATCAACTTTTCCTCACCTCGGCCCCCTACTATGTCCCACATGCTCTGCCCTCCTGTTTCTGAAGAAGGTGGGGTTTCCTTCTTACTGTCAGAGAAGTATTTTATCTGTCAGCTGCTCCTTAACCCGCCTGTGTCGGTTCCTACTGCTCCATCTAATCGCAATGGCTTTCCTCTTTCTTCTTTTCTGTTTTTCCCTCCTGTTACATACATAGATTTTTTTTTCTTGTTCTAAATTATATACACCTTAAGCCAACAAGTATACCATTTTAAATAACCATTAAAAAAGAAATAGTAACTCACCCTTGACCTATGCGTCTGTCACTCTTTTGTGTTTCTTTGATGTTGCCACAAAAGTTTACTTAAAAAAAAAAAAAGATATTCATTTCCTGTCTGCACTTCTTTCAGCTCCCAGCCTGGTCTCAACTATGCTCCGGTTTTCTTCTGACCCATCACGCCACTTAAGCAGGCTTTATCAAGGTCACTGGTGACCTACATACTTCCACAGCCAAAATGTCTGTAACTAACTGGACTCTGGAGCACGACCTGACACTCATGCCTCTTTAAATTCTTTCTCCTCCATGCTTCTGGGGTTCCGGGTGACTGACACCGTCCTTCCTTCTGGTGTGTAGCCCTCTCTTCTAGATCACATTCTGAAGTGCACATAGACTGTTTTCTGTGTGCTTCCCGCCTGGGTGGCCTCTAAATTTCATGGCTTTAAGAAACTATCTATACCCTGACAACTCTAAACCTCTGTCTCTTACTGATTCTCTCTCTTGAACCCCAAGCTGATAGCTCTATTTTGTTTATAGGTAATAGGCATTCTACAGACACACAAGGACCCACACTGTACTATGGGCTAATTACTCTCCACTCCTGATTTTGCTTTCTCAAGTCTTTGTCATTGCAGTAAGTGGTATGTAGCCCTAGAAGAGAATGGGGCAGATAACAGTTATTCCAATTTTCTTCACTTTTTTTCAAATTCCATTTAAATTAGTCATTCAAGTTATGTTGACTTTACATCTGAAATACCTGTCGATTTAGATGACTTCTCACCATTGCTACTGGTAACTAATTTTTCTTTTTTATTTATTCTTCTCTTATATATTATATCCTGACTGCATATATTACAATCCCTTCCATCCCCTTGCCCAAGTCTCTTTTCCCTACAACCCTTTCCCCTGGATCACCCCTTCTTTTGTCTCCCCTCATAAAAGAGCAGGCCTTCCAGGGACATCAAGCAAATACAGCATAACAAGCTACAATAAGACCAGGTATACAGTCTCACATCAAGGCTGGACAAGGCAACCCAGTAGGAGGAAAAGGGTCCCAAAGGCAGGCAAGAGAATCAGAGAAAGCCCCTCTTCCCACTGTTAGAAATCCCACAAGAATACCGAGCTACCCAACCATAACCTATATGCAGAGGACCTACGTCAGACCCATGCAGGCTCCCTGATCTCTGTGAGCCCTCTTGAGTCCTGATCAGTTGATTCTGTTGTCTGTGTTCTTGTGGTGTCCCTGATTCCTCTGGCTCCTCTGACCCTTCCTCCCCCTCCTTTACAGGACTCTCTGAGCTCTGCCTAATATCTGGCTGTGGGACTCTGCCTCTGTTCCCATTGGTTGCTGGGTGAAGTCTCTCTGGTCCCTCTGATCACCATTATGCAGGCATGACAAACTGTAGGTTGGAGGTTTGTGGCTGGATTGGTGTCCCAATCCCTCTACTTGAGGCTTTGCCTAGTGCCAGAGGATGGCCGGTTCAGCCTCTGTGTCATGTCCCTCATTACTAGAAATCTTCGCTACTGTCACCCTTGTACATTTCATGGGGTTTCCATTGCACTGTATCTCTGCCTTGTTCCTGAAATGGCCCACAGTTCCAGCTGTCTCTCTCAATATTCTCTCCCTCCATCCCCAACCTGATCCCTCCTATTCCCAAACTACCTGCCCCCAGTCCACCTTAAAATCTATTCTATTTCCCTTTCCCAGGAAGAACCTTGAGTCCTTGATTAAGCCCTCCTTGTATTATAGCATGTCTGAGGCTAAGACTCTCTGTTTCTGTGGATTATAGCACAATTATTCTTTACTTTACAGCTAATGTCTACCCATAAATAAGAATATACCGTGTTTGTCTTTCTGGGTCTGGGTTACCTCATCCAAGATGATTTTTTTCCTAGTTCTGTCCATTTGCCTGCAAATTTCATGATGTTGTTTTTTTTTTTAAACACCTGAGTAATACTCCATTGTGTAAATGGAGTATTTACATTGTGTACATCTTCTTTATCCATTCTTTGGTTGAGGGATATCTAAGTTGTTTCCAGTTTCTGGTTATTATGAATAAAGCTACCATGAACACAGCTGAGCAAGTGCCCTTGTGGTAGGAGGGAGCATTCTTAGGATGTATACCCAGGAGTGGTATAGCAGGGTCATGAGGTATATCAATTCTCAATTTTCTAGAAAACTGCCAAATTGATTTGAAAGGGGCTGTACAA
Organism: Pachyuromys duprasi; assembly: GCA_028658305.1. Classification (NCBI taxonomy): domain Eukaryota; kingdom Metazoa; phylum Chordata; class Mammalia; order Rodentia; family Muridae; genus Pachyuromys; species Pachyuromys duprasi. The sequence continues at coordinate 45,844,467 of CM053753.1, read as the reverse complement.
GTTTGCACTCCCACCAGCAATGGAGGAGTGTTCCCCTTGCTCCACATCCTTGCCAGCATGTGCTATCACTTGAGTTTTTGATCTTAGTCATTCAGACATGTGCAAGATGGGATCTCAAAGTTGTTTTGATTTGCATTTCCCTGAAGGCTAAGGATGATGAACATTTAGGTGCTTCTCAGCCATTTGGAGTTTCCTCTGTTGAGAATTCTCTGTTTAAATCTGGACCCCATTTTTAATTAGATTATTTGGTTTGTTGATGTCTTGTTTCTGAGTTCCTTACATATTTTGGATATTAACCCTTTGTCAGATGTAGAGCTGGTGAAAATCTTTTCCTATTCTGTAGGATGTTGTTTTGTTTAGTTGCTGGTGTCCTTTGCCTTACAGAAGCTGTCTTGTTTCATGAGGTCCTATTTATTAATTGTTGATTTAAGTGCCTGTGCTATTGGTGTTCTGTTCAGAAAGTCATTTCCTGTGTCAATATGTTCAAGGCTATTTCCAATTTTCTCTTCTATCAGGTTTAGTGTATCGGGTTTTATGTTGAGGTCTTTGGTCCACTAGGACTTGAGTTTTTTTTTTTAATTTATTTATTTTTATCTCAATCACAGGACTTGAGTTTTATGCAGTATGATAGATATAGATCTATTTGCACTTTTCTACACTTCAGTATCCATTAGACCAGCATACTGGTGCCTAGTTTATTCCTATCCATCTTCATAGTTTTCCTGCTTACTTTTGACTCCCTCATAAGCCAGATTTTCATAGAGCACTGACTGGTTTTTCTCCTCTTGTTCCCTATCTCCACTTCTTCCGTTTGTTTCATAGCATTTCACTCTACGGCCTATAATTCTATATATAACCTAGGCTGGTCTTGAACTCAAAATACTTGTGTTTCAGCTCCCTAAGGTTATAACACTGGGATTGCACACAAATCTATAAGACGTTATGTGATGATTTGTGTTCTCAGCCCCGCGAATGGCTTTTCTGAAGCTGTAAAAAAAAAAAAAAGTCCCCTTCCTGCAACTCACTCTACACTTCATATGTAATACTCACCAAGCTTTCTCTTGCTCACATTTTCTAATACTTTCCAATCTCAAAACTTCTGTTGTTTGGTTTTCCTTATGTTTGGATGATTGTCTTCCAGATCAACACTGGCTGTTTGATCTTGTCACTCAGGCCTCACCTTATGTGTAAATTCACTTGAGCGCATGCCACTAAGCTCTTTCCTGAAAATTCCAAGTGTGTCTCTGAAGAATTACTTCCAATGAGCTGACCTTTAGGAACTAACACCTTTAACTTTGACAAAAACTAAGTTGCGCATTTGTTATCACCTTGTCCCTATGGCTCTCGCATTTATTGCTCTGTCAGTACGTGAGCATTTGCATGATATACCACATGGGGTTCCTTTAGGTCTAAGGACCTGAAAAGGTTCACTTCCCTTGACGAATTGGTAATGCCACACTGATTTTAATTTCTCTTTTTCGGGTTGGATAATATCATACTCAGAGCCAAAGTTTTTCGTTAATTCATCACAAATATATTATCTCTATGAACAACACTGCCCAATAGAAATTTCTACAGTTATAGAAAGTATTCATATTTGCAGTGCCCAGTAAGTAGCCATTAGCCGCATGTGGCTGCTAAGGCTTCAAGTATGTCCAGTGAGCACAAATTTTAAATTTTAAACCATATTTAATAGTAATTAATTTAAAGTGAGTGAATACAATGGCTATCACACCAGTAGCACAACCTGCATATATTATAGTCTATTTTTATGAAATTGGGTTGATATTCATTTTTACCGACTCTTCGTTGTCCATTATTGCGTCTTCTGTAAGTTGCCTGAACTCTTTGTGGCTAGAGGGGAAAAGAAGGAAGGTAGGGAAGAATGACTCACTTTTGTCTTCATTTGCTTTCTGTGGCCGAGATAAACATCATGACCAAGAGCAGCTTGGGGAAGAAAGGGTTGATTTCAGCAGGAGCTCAAGGCAGTAACCTGAAAGCAAGGACTGTGAAAGAGCCATGGAGAGCTGCTGCCCCCTGACTTGTTTTCAGGCTCACATCCAGCCTCCTTTCTTTTACAGGCCAGTACCGCCTGCCTAGGCATGGCACCGCCCACAGTGGGCTAGAGCCTCCTCCATCAATTAGCAATCAAGAACATGCCCACAGTCCAATCTGATGTAGGAAATCCCTCAATTGAGGGTCTCCTTTCCCAGGTGACTCTAGGTTAGTGACAGCTGAAGCTTCCTGTGGAGACATCTAAATGAGTAATTTGATGAAAGCAACGAGACTGTTCATTGTTCGGGAGAAGCAGTGGGCCTTCGTCTTCCATCTCTCTTGAATTCTGGGAAAACATACTAGCATCAAGTCTTCATTTTGCTGTTGCACACGACGTGCAGTGGTCCAGTACGTTTATGTGTAAGATGCGACTTCCAGATGGTTGACCTGGGGGGCTTCGGAATCTGTACACATCAGCCATTTACCCTTCCCTGCACCTTCTCAAGCCAAGGAAGCTGACCCCTCACTCTGTACTTGAAACACAAGGCAAATACGGCAGTAATCTTATTTAAGCCACTACCTTAAGGGAGGCAGCTACTAAACTAACTTAAATAGAAACATTCTTAGCTTCTCAATATGTTCTGGGAAGGGAAGTCCATCCTGAAAACTCAGAAACCCAGCACTCATTATAAAGAAAGAAGTTTGTGCTCTTTGGAATATAGAAGCACAGCATGAAAGTCAGGAGACTCAGCCAGGCGTGCCATCTTGCGCTTGTTCTCCTAACACTAGAGAAGCTGAAGCAAGAGGCCTGCTGCAAGTTCGTGGCAAACCTGGGCTACAGACAGAGATGCTGTCTCAAAATAAAAATCAAAGCTGTTGTCAGCGCAGCTATGAGCTATCTGTGTAACTAGGTCTGCAGGACTCAAAGTTTCCTATTCTTTCAAGTAAGGGGACAGGACAAAATGACCTTTAATTTCCTGTCTAGCACTGGCAATAGACAAGCTAGATGAACTGAGCACTTAACACTGGTAAGGGAGTTACCTCACCCAGTGCTGTGCAGGTTGAGCAGCTTTGTTTCCATTTCAAAGACAGAAGGAACTGGGTTTTGACGTGACCCAAACCACACAGGGCAAGTGGAGATTTCTATCTGAATCCCATGACCTGGCTTCAGGAGGTGCCTCTTATCTGTTCTTCCACTCGAAAATTTAGTTTTCTAACAGGTCAGGATGCTGGAGTTTCCCTGGATCATCAAGGAATTATGATCTTTAAAGCAGAGCTTTCCAAACAAATGTTAGATACCATGAGAATCAGCAGATAGGCTGCTAGCCCATGAGAATAGACATGAGTCCTAGGCAAGTGATGATGCTAACCGGGGAAGCTGTTGTGTGTTTGTGCTGTATGAAGACTGTGGGAGTATGTGGCTCACACTCTGCACAACCTGCTCACAGGGCTCAGCACACATGTCACATAAGTCACATCACGCACGTTCCACATACTCTCAGAAACGGACAGCTCGGTCAAAAGAACCTCAGCGATCACCTTTTGAAATGCTTTCTCAATCCCCCCTATGTCTCTAACGTGTTGGTCCCAGTTCCTGGCCACAAATGACCCTTAATATATAACTTACTTTGCTGTTGATGCTGCAGCGTTCTTATGCTGGTGGGTATTTTGGAAATGCAGAAACATAGGAATACTGGAAATTTTAAGTCCAACATAAAGGATATGAGGATCTTTCTCAATGATTATAGAGCTAGGAGAAAATGCCTGGCCTCTGTGTCGTTCAGGCTAGTGCATTCCATCTCTATTAGACTGGGCATGAGAGTTAAACAGTCTGGGATCTGGGGCAAAGGAAACAACCAAAATTTCATCTCAGCTCTGCAGATGTCAGGAGTAACAGAACACCAGAGGCAGGAGAACCTATGTCCCCTGGCTAGAACAACGCTCCCAGACCTATGAAAACCCTCTAGCCTGTTCTGAGCCCCAAGCCTGGAGGTCACAGAGGCATGCAGGAAAGTGAGAGGAAGTGGAAATGTGCTACCAGAGAGCTCAAAGCAATGTGCTCACCACCGGAAAAAAAAATAAAAATACACACACTCAGAAATAGTGTAACTGATATGCAAAGATCAAAACAAGGTTTAAAATATCTTGGCTGATTTAGAGTTGGTGGGGGTGGTAAATGAAGTGAGGGTGCAAATGTGTTAGGGGAGCTGGAGAGCCCCAGGCAGGCTGTCACACATTGGGAACCCTGGACCCCAAGGTATTACTATGGCATTTACAATCTTAAAAAAAAAATGGAACCACAGAAGCAAAGAGTGTTCATTCTGGAGGTCATTGGATGAAGGGATTTAAGGAGATGTTGTTAAAAAGAATGTAGAATTTCAGTTAAACAGAAGAAATAAAAAAATACTGTTGTAAATGAACAGAGTTAATATAAAATAATATATTGTCTTCTTAAGCATTGCAAAGAATTTGTGTTCAGTATTACAAAAATGATAAGGTGATTCATCTATTCATTAGTTTGATTTAGTCATTCCATAATGTGTACTGCTATGAAAACATCATGCTGCATGTCTCAAGGATGTGAAATTTTAATTAGTCACTTTAAAGGAAGAATAAATACATAAAGCAAATGTAGGTGGCACAAATTCTTCTGGCTGTCTCAGAGGCAGCTCTGGACTCCAAAGCAAAAGAGTTGGGGTTTCTTAGCTCCAAACTCCTCCCTCTCAACCCCCTTACTCTTCCTGAAGACTCGTTCCATTTGGAATCGTGAACATTTATTCCAGGGCAGGGCAGGGCATCAAGGCTCAGACAGGCCAGCGGGGAGGCACCAGGGAGTCCACCCAACTTGGCTGAATTTCAGTGCCCAAGTTCCAGTTTAGAGCAAATGATCCTAGGACAGGGACCAGGGCTGAGCTAACTCAGGAAAGACAAACCACCCACCCATTGTTGTGATGAGAAGCCCCCTTCCCTTTAGTTTGTTGCGCAGAGCTGCGTAAGTGCATCATATTTATAAGAGCAAGAAATCAGGAATTGCGTTTTGAAACTGGGTCCTGAAATGGGAAACCGAAGGTTAGTGCTGGCTGTGCCGGCTGTTTTTAGCCTTCCTCTGCCAATTTAACCAAATCTAATAATAGACCAAACATCGTGGGGCATTTCCAGCATCAGAGTGCCAGAAGTCAAGAGCACAGGTACAAAAGGCAGTGCTTGCTCTCTATGGATCCCCAGCAGGCTCAGAGATTCGAACAGAAGGAAGGAATGCATCAGGGGGAGGATGTGAGGCAGGTGCTACAGCAGGTGCCTGGGCCACAAGCGCAAAGCACTTTCACATCTAAGGTCCAGAGGGATGGAACAGGCAAGGCCCGTCACCAGTTAAAGAAACTGAGGCTTCATAGAGTAATGCTCCAAGGCCACAAGAATGTACACAAGGTGCATCGTGGGTTTTATAAAACCCTTCAGAACCAGCCAGGTGATTCTTTTCTCTTAAACTTGAAGTCTGGTCCTTCACTTTGTCCTCTTTCCCTCCTTGGTGAGAAAAGGTCGGGGTTTTGTTGTTGTTCCTTTGTTTATCTTAGTTCATGAAAAGCCTTACTCAAGTCTGATCTTGAGGTCATAGTAGACCATCACCAAAAGAAGCACAGAATCAACCCTTTCCTGGCTTGCCAAGCCCAGCCTTAGGCTGGAGTGGGAGATGGCAGCTGTCCTGTTTTGCTTTCTGTTCCTATGATAAACATCACGATCCAACGCAACTTGGAAAGGGACAGGGCTCATTTGGCATTATAATTCCACATCACACTCCGTCACCCAGAGAAGTCAGGGCAGGAACTCAAGGCAGGAACTTGGAGGTAGGAACTGAAGCAGACGCTGTGGAGGACCACTGCTCCTCATAGCTTTGCTCGGTCTCATTTATTTTCTTTGCTTCTTTTTTTATTTTATTTTAATCTCCCCAAAATGACCCATTCATTAGAGAGCTTGATATAAAAAAAAATTCCTTCATGACCACGAGTGGGGGGCCCAACTTTTAAAAAAATTAATTTTTATGTAAAATTTTATACATGTTTGATCAAATTCTTTCCTCCTTCCCGGTCTCCCCCAGGTCCTCTCTACCTCTCTACTACTTAATTATGTTCTTTCTTCCTCTTGAAAAAACAAAAAAACAAAAACAAAAACAAAACCCCAAATCAAAACAAACAAACCAAAAACAACCCACACAACCCATGAAGTTCATTTTGTCTTGGCCCCCTACTCCTCTATGGGGCCTGCCCTGGACTGTAGACCCAGTGACATTCTGTTGTAGAAAACTGATTTTCCCTTTCCCAGAAGCTATCAATCCCAAATAGCTTCTTAGGGGTGGGACTTCCCCTTTTCAGTGCTAGGATTCTATATGGTTTAAAAGTGATTAGCCCATAGCCCAGGACCACCAAGCCAGAGGTATCACTTTTTGGCTGTATCATGTTCATCCATAACCAAGAGGATGCCTCACAGATCTTCCCACAGGTCAGTCTGATGGAGGCAGTTCCTCAACGGAGACTCCCCTCTTTCCAGGTGACTGGAGTTGGTGTCAAATCATTGAAAGCTAACCAGCTAATCACGAAAAGGCAGTTTACATCCCTGCCAGGTGCTGCTTTGCACTGCAGGCCCAGAGAGAGAGAGAGAGAGAGAGAGAGAGATGGCAGGTTCAAGCATTGGAATGTCGGGAGGAAGCCAGAATGGGGGCACAGGCCAGTAATCCCAGCACTCAGGGAGGCAGAGGCAGGAAGATCTCTGTGAGTTTGAGGCCAGCCTGGTCTACAGAGTAAGTCCAGGACAGCCAGGGCTACACAGAGAAATCCTGTCTTGAAAACCAAAAGCAGTGTCAGGAGGAAAGGGTCACTGTGAGCTAAGGTGAAATGTTTTTTAACAGGGAGTAATATTCTGTGATGGGGAAACCCAGGGCCACACTCCAGAGGCTTGAACGCATGTTGAGAGGTCCAGGTAACCCCTAAAGGCTGAAGTTATACCAATAATGGAGGGAAGACATTTTGAAGCCACACTGCAGATGCTTTTAAGGAGACGCTAAAATGAATGGGTGCAGCCTTAACTGTTGAGTGTTTAGGAGTTGCTGAGGTTGTATAAATAGACAAGTAGACCAAGAAGAACAATATTGTAGAAAGCTTTTTATTTAATTGGACATAGAAGATGGATAATAAAAAAGAGTGACTGGTAGCAGAAAGATCACAGGGGCACTGAGCATGGAGTCACTAGGACTATCCTGCTTTAAGTTTTTAATTAACTAATGAGTGAGTGAGTGAGTGTGTGTGTGTGTGGTGAGCATGCACATGTGCTTCTGTGTACTTGTGGAGGCCAGAGGACAACTTGTAGGAGTCAGTTCTCTCCTACCAGAGGGTCCTGGGAATAAAACTCAGATTATCAGGCTTCATGGCAAATACCTTTCACTGCTGAACAGTCTTACCAGGCCCCTGTTTTACTGCTTTCTACCTGTATAAACATGATTGAAACAAATCCAGATACAAATATAAATACATGATTTCCTTCCCCCTCTATTATGCAAATCTGTCCTGTCTATCCCTCAGGAAAGTGCTGGATAGCACATGCAGTGAGAAAGGTTGGAAAGCCTTGTAAACTATAAAGCTACAGAACAAACACAAGAGATAATGAACTAGCCTGGAGGATGTGATGAAGACCTTTCAGAGGTTGACATCTCTGGGGTTGGGAGGCTGGAAGGTTGGTGGAGGCCAGGTCTCTTCCAAAGCATTATCTTCTCATTTTCTCCCCCACTGCTTTCCCGTGTCACCTGCCTCCAACTGGGAACTAGCACAAGATGGAGGCATGCTGAACTGATGATCAAGAGTCAAAGAACCCAAATCTCTAAGATCTCTAGTCACTTTTTCAGGGGGGTAGGGAAAACTACAAAGCTGGCTCTTCAAGCTTGAACATAAATAAACATCTGGGCTACTGTTTTTGTTTTTGTTTTTGTTTTTAGAGTTGCTAAGCAATTATGAAAGACAAAGGCAGGTCAGGCTGCAAAAGCCGTGGCTCAGTGGTGCTATGGGCAAGCGTGTGAGTAGGAATTGCTCCAAGGAGAGGCAGGGCTTGCTCTTGTAGAGGGGAAGGGTTAATCCAATCCAGCAGGATGGGAGCTGAGTTGAGACTAGGTTAGGAGGGTTGACAGAGAAACATCTGGGCCTGCCGCCAGCCCTGGGCTTTGACTGGGAGCATTTCACAACCTCTTTTCTCCGAGGGTTATGTCCTTGGATTGAACAGCCATTGGGGGCATCTGGGGGTAGTGGAAAGTGCACGGGACTCAGGGCCAGAGAGCTAGCTGCATTCCAAGCCTGGTCCTGCCACTGTTTGCTGGTGTGACTCTTCCTTTCTGGGCTAGTGTTGAAGCAGACTGGATGATGATGCCTAGAGTTTCTTTTAGATCCAGACCCCTTTTAGACTCTGTCTTCTCAAACTGGAATGTAGAAGGACAGTGACTGTGAACCAACCCAAACCCTAGAGCAATGGAGTTCTATGACTGGGCTCTCGCTCTGGCGATGATGGCAACCTAGAAAAATTTAAATATGCTCGTCTGGGGGCAGAGACAACTAAGCATAGGTCAGATGAATAAGAAATCTCCAAGTTTACGCCTCCCATGCTGTGGAGTTCTGTTGACCTGAAGGGGAATTTCCTAATCAGCACCGGGTCTCCTTCAGCCTGGGATCACAAGGCACAGAGCATTTCCTTCTATTCTTAGAAAGTAGGATCTCTGCCATGCTCTTCTCCCTTCTCCACGAAGATCACCCTTGATAAACGTACGTTCTCTCTTGAACCTGCTTTCCTTAATCTTCCTGGTCAGAAAGAACAATACTAGTTTTGGCTTTGCAGTGTTGGGGCATAAGGATGAAGTTCACCAAACTGACCGCATTGTTCCTTGGCTGGCCCAGGCTAGAATGTGTATCCATGGAGACAGAGTTGTTCCATAGCGTTCTACCTAGGCCATTTCTGAAGAGGGACTCCTCTTCCCCCATTTCTCCACAGAAGTGCACTACCAAATTCCTCTAAGCCAGTGCTTCTCAACCTGTGGGTCGTGACCCCACAGGGGCCACATATCAGCTATTTTCATTATTATTCATAACAGCAGCAAAATCACAGAAGTATCCATGAAAATACTTTTATGGTTGGGGTCACCACAGCGTGAGGAACTGTATTCAAGGGTCACAGCATTAACAAGGTTGAAAACCTGCTGCTCAATGATTCCGTGGTGGAATCCAGAGAAACATCTAACTGAAGCAAAGCTTGTGTGAACTTCCAGGGCCTTTAAACTAGGCAAAGGATCCAGAAACAGGGTTCGCATGGTTTTTACTTTCAAGGAAGGAAACCGGGGAAGTGAGGAAGTCACTGAGATTTCCTGCAGAATATAGGAATGGCCATAGACCTAAAAAACCCAAAACAAGCAAGCAAGGAAACAAAAAACAAGCCTTCAAAAGAAATACAGGGCTGTGGGAAGGCTTTGCTGGTAAACAGCCTACTGCACTGTCTCTGGGCTCCACATCTGGATCCCCAGCAGCCACATAAGAGCAAAGCTTTTGTGTGTCCCACAGCTGTAACCTCAGCGAGGGGGCAGGGGTTGGGAGAGTCGGGAGGATCTCTGTAGCTCATTGTCCACACCCGGTCTAGATGAAGTGGCAGGATTCGGCTTCAGTGAGAGACCCTGTCTCAAAAATTAATGCGGAACAAGATCAGGGAGGGTAGCTTGAAGAACAGAGTTGAGGTGTGAGACCACAGAAGATAGGAAAGAGATGGTATGAGACTGGCCGATAATGCATATTTGTGTTATTTCGATTATTGTGATTTATGCCTAATTTTAAGGGATTAGGGCTTTATGTGTTGGAGATACCGTGCTCTATGTTTGCATTTTATCTTAGTTCCTCTTCTCGAAAGTTCTCTGAGATAACACCATTTTTGTAGATGAAGAAAGTGAGGCCCGAGGGGGTTAAGTAACTTTCTCTGAACCACCGGAAAGGGAAGGGTCAGAGCCAGATTGTTGATGGAGGGATACAGGTGAAGATACTCTTCATGGAGAGTAAAGAATAACACTGTAATTTGGGTTGAGTGAAGGGACTGTGGGAGGTAAGGCCAATGGGGGCTCCAGGGCATTGGGGAAAGACAGGAAGCTGACCCCCTTGGAGTTGTGAGTTAGTGAGGGTGGGCTCAGAGACTGGAGTATTGGCAGGTGACGAGGCCTTGAGGGAGGGAAAGCAGCAGCCCAGGGCTGAACACCTGCCTCTCTCTCCCTTGCTCTGAGCACCAAAGACACTGTCAACTCGTATGCAGCTGCACAGGTGTCCCGAGAGCTTCCTGTCACTCACTCTTGCAACACAAGGTGCTCCTCCCCTCGGTCTTCGGTGAGCGCATACCCTCTGGGATAAATTCTTTGTGTTCCTGCAGGACTGTGCCTTTTCTCAGCCTTGGTTCCCCAGGCCCAAAACCCCAGAAAGGCAGCAGCAAATGAATCACCGAGTTCTTTTATTGGAATTAAATCTGGAGAAGAATACCTGGGTGGGACTGAAAAAGGGTGTCTTGAGTCATCAGCCACCCCCAAGAGATCAAACAGAAGCTAGAACAGAGTAGACAGGGCTGGGAGAGAGGCTGGGAGTGGCCAACAAATTTCTGAGTCCGGGGTGTCTGGTGAGACTCCCAGACGCACTGGCAGCCTCTTTTTCCAATGTCCCAAGGAGCCTCCGAGGACAGCAGCGTCCAAGGCTACAGCAGAAGCGAAGGCCATAATGACTGCTTCCTCAACTGGGAGGGTCTGTCCACTGATGATCACATTCTACCAACAGCTTCACGGATGAGAGATGAAAGTATTCACCATCTGCTGGACCACCCAACACTGGGAGAGGGGCTCTGGACCTTCCTCCAGCCTGTGAACTCCCTGGCTGGGAATAACTTATTCAGTGCTATAACATGACTGCCACATCTCTTCTGCAAGTAAGAAAACTGAGGCACAATCAGTGATAGAGCCGAGCCAGGGAAGTTTGGCTACAGAGTCCAATTTCTGAACTCTTTCCCCTGTCACCCCTTATTCTGGTTTCTTCTCCCCGCAATAAGAAAGGTCGGACAACTCATCTGTGACACGGTGCTCAGTTTGAAATCTTGAACTCTGTGTAGTTCAGGAGAATCAGTACAAAGTTAGAAGCAGGCTGTTGGTTTTCCGATGGCTGTTAAATACTTGGTGGTTGGGTCACAAATACCTTGCCTCCTCCGTTGACCACAGTGTTTCTAGCATTGGCTCACTGCCACCCCAAAAGGGAATCGGCTGGGTCTGCAGACACATTGGACCCCAGACTCAGACCAGTTTACTGAGCAGAGCAAGATAAGTTGGTGACCACTGAAAAGCGCAGCAGTTCAGAAAAATAAGAAATGGCACAGGGGTGGGGTTGAGGGGCTAGGCAGGAGTTGGAGCAGGGTTAGGGGAGAAGGTAGGAGTCTTTGGTTATCTCAGTCAGGAGAATGAGGCAGGTGCCCCATAGTAGCAACGAGGAGGGTCATGTGAGCTGAAGTGGGACCTCTCTAGTATCCCACAGCGAGAGAGGGACACAGTTTCAAATTTTCCTGGCTTGTTTAAACATTCAATGGTGTAAAGACTAGATTAACATGGTAGACAGGAAGGCTGTAGACAGGGAAGAACAAGGTCTGGGGTTAGAACATCTAGTTTGTAGCCCTTGGTTTTCCAAAAAGGTGAATGTAATCCTTAGATTACTGGTGTGTATCTCTCTGTAGCTCAGATCGCCTACAACAGCGGGGACCTTTCACTCAGTAATTGCACTGCTAACTAGGTCTTAATGTAGTCTTTTAGTCTTTTTTAGTCTTAATGTAGTCTTTTAGTCTTTTTTAGTCTTAATGTAGTCTTTTACTGTACAGATGCAGTAACCCAGGGTTGGAAAAGATAGCTCAGAGAGATTAGGTAACTAGGTGAGGCAGCACAGTAAGCAGAACTGAGGGTTTATCCCAGAATGGTCTTTACTAAGAGATGGCACTCAAAGTGGGGAGTGTGTGACCCTGGCATCTTTTTGTGCTGAAAATGGCCTCTCTAGGCACAGCAAGCAGCCTGTGTTCCAGTGCCGCTGGCGCTCTGAGGAAGCATGACACCTTTTGTCATCTCCATTTGAATGTGAGGACATAGCACTGGACTCCTTGAGATAAGAACTGTGGGCTTCAGTGGAATAAATGTAGGGAGAGAGACTCAGAGCAGGACAGCAGGAGACAGGGAGAGGAAAGGCAGAGACAGAAGCAAAACGGAATGAGCTTAGTGTGGTGAGACGGGTGCCTGTCTAGAGGGCCTAAGCTGGAGTTCCTCTCTGAAAGCCCAAGGTTGCCTTTTAGCTTAAGAATCGCACGGCCCAGGGTCTCGGGAATGACAAGACATGTTCTGATCTCACTATTTGGGGAGTGCATTTGGACACATCTGCTGAAGACTGTTCCTCAAACCCGGCTGCAGAAGGAAACCTTTGAGAATGGAGCCCCAGAAGGAACTCTGCCAAGCCTGTAGCTTTGCTGGGCTGGGATTTCCACCTGTGTCTGACTGGGGTGTGCACTCAGCCACCCACCTGTCATGGCCTGAACCCTAGTCTTTCCTAGTGTTATCTGTCCTAGGTCCCGCACTCCCAGAATCCTCTTCTCAGCCAGCGGCATCTGCTATTAGCTGTTCAAGTGACCATGCCCGCTGTTCTCCCGTGCTTACACAGGTCAAGTATTCCATTCATGTCCTTGAAGACCTCATTAGTGATGGGACTTCCGGGCCCTGGGATACAAGGTAACAACTGACAAAACATTTCCTTATTCTTCATCTTTGAGTCTCACGTGGGTAGGCCCTGTCACTGGCAAGAGCAGGTCAGGGATCCCTGTGGCACTGTGTGAGGGTGGGAGAAACAGACCTGTATGGTCTCCCCTCAGCCCTGGCAGGGGGGATTTTCTTTTTTCTCCCTCCCCCACTTAAAAAAATGGAATTTTTTGGAAAACTGTAATTGTAACCTAGCAGCTGATTAAGCATTCATAGGGGTTTTGATTACAGGAAAGTGTGTTGGTCTGCCCTTTCCGAGTCAATCTGGTGTTGACCTCCCTAAGATCCAGGTGTGTCGAGCTGTCTTCAAAGGGGGCAGATGAAGTTCAGCTGTTGTTTGTACCTCCCCATGTGGTAGCCATCCTGTCCTGAGGGGGGGGGGGTCAGTGCTGAGGTTAACGTGATTAGTGGAGTTACTATTTTCAGGTTGGAGAGATTCAGAGATGTTAAAGAATTGCACCCTGGGATTGATTGAACCATGTGACTGGGATTTAAGCCCGGGGCTGGAACCCCAACTCCTCCTTGTGGAGCTCATGAGATCTCTTAGATTTCTTGTTCTGGGATTTGTGGAGCAGCCCTGAGACCCATTTCCAGACTGGGAGTTGCAGTAGGGCTGGGGAACTTTACTCTTGGAGGACAGAACCAAACCTTTCTTCAGACCCCTTGGCTATCTTAGGCAGTGCCATTATTTTGGGTGTTCGCTACTAGACTTTCTAAACTGTTCTTACACCTTTCTCCCAGCCTCTCTAGGGTGCTGGACTTCGTGGATACTGGAAGGGTCCTTTGGCTCCTGGTCCTTTAATCAAGATTAACATGGATTAAATGGGAGGTAGGAGAAAAGAGAGGGGCTGCGTGTCCTTCCCTTCTCTGCAAGCTACAGCTGGCTGTGGCTGCTTTCCTCCTGAAGGCCACTGTTATTACCACACTGCTCTTTTCCAATAGTCCCCAGATCCAGGGGATGCCTTCTCCCCTTGTACTTTTAGACTAAGGGCTGGGAGAACACCTGGTTCTTGTAAGCTTCCGGTTACACGGCCATCTCCTGTATTTCCTCAGCTCTACCTGTACCTCTGAGAATTACCCTGTTAACCTCTCTTCCATCACATACCTTTGAATGTGTTCTTTGCTTGTTCCCAGGACCACTGACCCATGCCTTCCCATCCTTGCTTCTACTCTAACATTTCTTAAGAACGTTGAAACTAACCCTGGGTTTTGTTTGGTTTTGTTTTTAGTTTTGCGCAGTGATGTCGGATGAAGCTTTGTGTATGTGTGGAAGGGGGTTGGGGGGTGGCAGGCTATGCGCCTATGTGGCTGGAGAAAGCTGAAAAGAGCCAGTTTAAAGGATCAGCATCCTTGGTTGTCCTGTTTCATTTTTGAAATAAGACTTCACTTACACAACCGGATCTCACTCATCGCTGCCCCTCTAAGGGACTTCAGAGACATTTCAAGAGCGGTGTCTGTGTGAAGGCTTTAGTTTAGAGTGCACAGTCTTAAACCCTGAGCCATGCCCGAGCCTGACCCTAGGTTTGTAATATGATCTAGGGATGCTGTTTCTCTCATCGTTTTGTTTTTGCATTTATAGAACCAATGTGGGAGGGAGGGAAAGAGCAAAGGCAGAAAAGAACAGGGAAGGGACAGGCATTGAGGGAGCTCTAGAGAGAAGATAAAGCTATCAAAGGTACACCCTGAATGGCCCTTCAACTAGCTCCTACCTCCAACACCTCCCAAGAGCCCATCAAATTGTGAACCCCTCAATCAATTGATGAAGACATAGCTCTCATGATTCATTGATACCCCCAAAGCCCCATCTCAATGCACCAGGGGTGAGAATTTCAACATAGGAGGGCTTCTGGGAGCTAAGTGACCCAAGTGGGTCACCTCCTAGCTATATCATTTTATCACTCCCACTAATACGCAAGAGAAGAGGTGGGTTTTTTCCTATCTTCTTAGAGTGCCCCCTGAGAAAATGAAATGTGGGACGTCTGTCAATGCTGAACTGTTTCCCAAACAGTAGGTGTTAATACTGTTTTTGCCATACACGGCATCCAGGTTAAGCCTTCAAAAGGCCTCACACTGCATTTTCCAGTGCACTCAGATGTCCCCTCTGCCTCTAGGCCTCCTGGATCAGGAGACCTGGCATTTATGGAATCCAAGATTAATGTCCGTGGAGGGTTGGCAAAGTATGGGCCACATGGTATCACTAAAAATACTCTTGACCTCAGTTGGGAGCATCTTGGGACCCGAAGGAGCAGACTTGGGGAGAAGACAGGGTTTGAGAGAGAAGTGACTTCCATAAGCTGGGGTTAGGAGAAGTCAGGAAGAAGGTGAATATTCCAGGAACCTCCTTAGAGAAATCCTGCCAAAATTGTTCTCTCTGTGTCTCTGTGTCTCTGTGTCTGTCTGTCTGTCTGTCCCCACCCTCACCTCCCCCTTTTCCTTTCTGTCTGTGTTCCAGTAGCAGGTGGGGGTTGAAAGGACTGACCTGACCTTTTGTACTTCTCTGTTGGAGTAAAGGCTATGCCTTAAAGCCCTTCCTCATGGCAGGACTCTTAGGAATTTCCCCAGCCTGCCAGTTAGACAATAGACACCCAGAGCCTGTAGGAGTCAGGTAGGGGTAAGATGGAGAACCTAGTACAGAGCCGGTAGAGGTGCAGGATCCAGAGCCAGGGTTTATCAGCTTTGGGCATGAGGGGTGGGGAGGTTCCCTGCTATCCTAAAGACGTATAGCTTTTTAAGCTGTGTAGTTAGAGCTTCATGCCTTTGCTACTTAAAATTAGGTGTCTGAGTCAGCACCGCCCATATTAACTAGGAACTTACTAGAAATAGAGATCCTCAGCTTCTATCCCAGACCTCCAGGTCTCTAAACCAAAGCCTGCACACAGTCATAGCCACTACCCTTGAACCTCTCTGAAGCCCTTTAGAGGGGGACCAATGAGTGGGATCCAGTTGTGTAAGTGAGGTCTCATTTAAAAAAATGAAACAGGACAACGAAGAACGCTGGTCCACGCCTTTAACCCCAGTACTTGGGATGCTGTGGTGGGAGAATTACCGAAAGTTTGTGGTTAGCCTGGGCCATCTAGCGAGTTCCAGGCCTGCCTGGGCCACACAGTGAAATCAAAACAATAACAACAAAAAATATAAAGAAGATTATATTCGGGGGAGGGGGGAGTCTTCCTTCATTTGCATCTAGAAGATTA
The DNA here is from genome assembly GCA_028658305.1 of Pachyuromys duprasi. Classification (NCBI taxonomy): domain Eukaryota; kingdom Metazoa; phylum Chordata; class Mammalia; order Rodentia; family Muridae; genus Pachyuromys; species Pachyuromys duprasi. The sequence continues at coordinate 45,828,453 of CM053753.1, read as the reverse complement.
AAAAGCTGAGACCAATGTGGCCTTTCTTATAGTAGGTAAGGAAGTTCTGTTTACACTGGGACAGTCTGCTTTTTTTTCTTCAGAGACCCCTACACTCCAGCCCGGTCCTGCTCATTAACTCTTTGATGTCTGAGTGCAAGCCCAGTTGGGAAGGGACAGCTCCACATGGAGGTCCATGTCAGGAATGAGGGGCACTGGTTGGTTTCCAAAGCCAGGCATTTTCAGTCCCAAAGGTCTAGCCTGAGCAGGGCTGCCTGGTGAAATGCTGATGGCACATGAAAGGAACTCCGTCATGAACTGGGTGTGCAGGATCTAGCTCTGTTCTCTGAGAGGGGAGGGCAGAAGGGCTCAGCACTTTCTGCTCAGTAGGTGGAATTATGCAGGCAGCTTAGTGTTTGTTGTATGAAGAACATCCTGGCAGGATGGGAAGAAGCGCCAGGAGCTGAGGAGAGATAAGCCTGCTTCCAGCTGGGATCTGGGCACAGCCTTGCAGCAGGCAGCAGGTTTTTAGGATTCCAGAGGGAGCGCTTGGCGGCTGAGGCAATGTCTTTTCAGAGCCTCAGTTTTGCGCCATTATAAATAACTATGATTTGCATTGCCTTTGCGCGATAGCCTTGGGAGTTCTAAGCATCCCCAGCGAATGCTCCTGGCCCAGCCTTTCACTAGTCATCTTACAGAGAACATTCCTGGCTTCTGTTGTACTGAGGGGGAAACTGAGCTTTTAAGAAGCCATGTCACTTATATCTCAGATGGAGTAGGGCCAGGAAACTGTGAGAGGCCCAATGAAGCCTCAGAACTCACCGGAATGCTGGCCTGACCCTAGCCTGAGCTCTGGTCTCTCCTCTGCCCACATCATCCACCTGGCTTACCTGGCCTGGATGCTCTTGCAATGTGTACATATCCCCCCCTTTTTTTTTCTATCCCCTAATTTCTAAACTCCAGTCAGGCATCTTTATTTCCCTCTTGTGACCAAGCTGTTCTACCTCGATTGGAGTTGATAATACGTTCCATCACTACTTCTTACTGGCAAAGCTTTGGAAAGGCAAGGGAGTAGCCCAGATTCTTGGAACCCCGAGAAGTGTTGTCCTTGGGAAAGGCTTGTGTAATGAATTAACCAGAAGACTGAAACATTCAAGCTCATGGCTGAGGCAGAGTCTATGTTCAGAGAGTCTTGGGAGGGAGAAAGGCTCCTGCAGTTCAACATTACCGGTCTTGGAGAGGGTGGCTGATCCCTTTCCGAAAAGATTTGGAGTGGAAGTTTCAGTTGTTAAAGAGAACTGCAGTGATTAGAGCAGTCTTAGGAGACACAACCTCAAGAAACTTGAGTTCTCCACTTTAAATCTTTATGTTTCCTCTTCCCCCTTCTTCCTATAAATAGGAGTATCCTAACTTATCATTCAGTTGTGAAGTGGACAAAATAAGGTAGGTACTTGCACAGTGTGTCTTAGAGGACTGGTGCCCACAAAGCTTTTGATAAAGGGCAGTTACTGTTTACTACAAGAAACTACCATTTCTTCTCCTTGGAGCCAACTCACACCTATGGGCAAAAGGCGGAGTAGCTTCTCAGTGCATGAGTGCTGTACATCTTAGGAAATGCTTATCTAGGATTCTACATGATGTTTTTTAAAAATTGTGTCTGGTCCGGCCCCCCGGCTAAGAAATTCCTTCTTTCCAATTATGTAAGTATTCAGCAGTAATTCAGGACTCAAGTGAGCCTAGTCCCTGGGCCATGGACTCTTCTTGTGACCTTCCTTTTGGAAAGCCACGAGTGTAGGGGTGGTTAAAGAAAGAGACTGGGAGGCTGGGATCCTCTCAGCCTGGATTTATCCTCTGACTCACTCTGTGATCATGGGCCATTTGTTCCCTGTGGGAACCAGTCACATGAGCAGGCTGGACTGAGGTCACTTGTGCTCAGTCTGTTGTGAAAAAGAGGGCACTCCACAGTCTCCACTCTCCAGGCTTTCTCTCCATCTTTCATTGCCATACCTGCCCATTCTGGAGAGCGGGTGGTAGTTGGCTGAGATGGAGCACGGTGATTTCTGTCTTTATCTTGCCTCCACATCCTTTCCTAGCTTAAAAACAGCCCAGGAAAATAAAGCCTATGTCATAATGACCATCTTCTATCTGTAAAACTGAGGTTCTGAGAAGACAAGAGTCTCAGGGTCCCCTTGCTCAGTGAAGACAAAGCACTTTTTGCTTTCTTGGTCTGATTTTCTTGGCCAGTGACTCTCAGGACTAGTGGTGGCCATGGCTAAGTTGGTTCCTTTGCCAAAGCGAGGTCCTTTTCTCCTCCTGATCTGGTTTCCTGTCTGCTGGATGTGTCCTTCCTACTTGCCACACTCCTACCCCGTAACAGTGGATGTAATGGGCTAAATTAGGACAGGTCCACTAAAGAGACTCGGAAGAAGGTGATTGCCCCTCTGCCATCCTATGCTTCAGGTGGCGTCTGATGAGCAAACCTTCCTGTGAGTTGCTGGGGCGCTTCAAGCTACCGTTCTCCTGGGACTCTAATGCAGAGTACTGGCAAAGCCAACAGTGCCAGGAGCAACCGAGGCCAAGTGTGACAGTGTGACTTCTGAGCTGCATGGTTGACCTGCTCTGAGGGGTTGAAGACAAGTAATTGGGCAGAAAGTCATGCACCTGGAAGATCAAAAGATAAGCTTTCGAAGAGGGGGGGGCAGGGAAAGGTGCATGAGTCAAGCAGTTGGAAGAATTCACGCAACTCTGTCGAAACCTTCTTTCTCATTGCTGTGCCTCCCCTCCCGTGTTCACTGCCCCCACCGCCCACCCTCTCAGGCCTCCAAAGGCTCCCAGCTGGTCTCCCAGATCCATACACGCCCCTGCCTGGATCTCCCCCTTCGTGTTTAGCCCTCTCCCTCTTGCTCCAGTTTGAGCTCGCAGTGGTGCCTGCCAGCCAGGTGAAGCTACTCACTCTTCCTGCTCCTGTACTTTTCCACTGTTGGCCTTCTCTGTGTGCTGTCCGCGTGTGCACACCGTTCCTAGGCCAGCAAGTGCAAACCCAACTTCAGACTCTCAGTCCATTCCAAATGCACCTCTCTTAATCCTCCCTGGGGAGTGACCCCTCAACCCTGAGTGTATATGTGGCTGTCTGATCTGCCCCCCTATTTGGGGGAGGGGGGTATCGTGGCCATTTGAGTTATGTCTCAGCTACTTGTGTGTGTGTTTTGCCTCCTGGAGAGACTTAAATCCCCTTGCAGTTAGGAAGGGGATCCCATTCAAATTTGTATTCCTTTGTGGCTTAGTTGCCAGTAAGTTTTTTCATGAACTACTAATGATGCAAAGAAAAGGAGAGGTTCAAATGCTCTAGAGTCTAAGCCTCGGTGAGATCAACCATAAACCCGAAAGTAAACGGAGATATATTTTAATGGACATGCAGATAGGTACCTTCAAAGAAAGGTGACCAGAAAGGAGAAGGCTTGTTAAAGAAGTGTAAAATGGGGAACCAAGAAAGCAGGTATGAGGAAGATGGCAGTGTTTTCTTATGCTTGGAAACAGGAGTCAACAGAAGCTGGAAGAAGCTTCTTAGGGTGGGACCAGAATGAATCATAAAGCTTTCATTTAACCCTTATATTATACAGCACTGTGCGCCTTCCCAAGGAGAAGAGGAAAAGGCATCCAGCATATCCCAGAGCCTCTGGGGTGACCAAAGTCCTCCACATGAGCCAGACCAAATCTGGAAGTTCATACCTCTCTGGGAAAAGACAGCACCAAGTCAAAATTTCTGCCCAAGTACAGGAGCCAGTGTTTCCTCATGATGCATCAAACCTGGGCCCTATGGATGCAGCCACAGGAAATCTCAGAAGGTGTGGTGGGAGCAAAGGCAAGAGAAGGGAGAACAGGTTTCAGAAACAGAGTTAGGTGGCCCTAGCTCACATAAGTCTGAGGAAGTGATCTGTGAGGTGTCATGGGTCAGCAGAAATAGAGAATCGGCCGAGGAGGCAAACCTGGTCACATCAGGGTGCAGGCAACTGCAATTTGGGCTGATGTTTTCCAAGGCCACTTGACTATTAGGATGAATGGGAAGCCCATTTTATCCTCTCTCCGTTTCTTTTTTCTCTCTTTCTCCTTTTTTTTCTCCCCCCTCCTTCTTCCCACTCCCATCTCTTTCTCTTAAAGGCCCAACAAAATTGTTGCCTAGAACACCTTGCTGAAAATGAAAGCAACTTCCCCATCCAAACTCTTACTGTAGGGGTGGATTTTAGAGGGAGGGGGGATGAAAAAGGGCAAAATGAAGGCAAAGGACTCCTTTCCTCTTCAGTGGACTGGCTTATTCTTGGGCATCATCTGCATATGCAAATCAAAGCAGTGGGCAGTGTAAGGTGGCAGCTGTGACCCTGCAGCTGCCTGCACAGTGAAGCACCAGGGAGTCCCCCACAGCACTGGGCCATGGAGCCCACACTGCTTGGGGCCTCCTTGCCTGAGAAGAAGGAGTGCTAACGAAAGACAAGAGACCATGTTAGAGAGGGCTTCAGGGTGCCACTTACGTGAACACCCCGTCTCACACACAGGGAAACACAATTCCAGTGAGTCTGCCCAGTTAAAATAGAGCACCATCTGGACTGGTCAGAAACTGCATTTACCTGATTTGAGCACTGGGAGTCTCTTGTTTTTCTTTGCAAAAGTGGGATGGGACAGAAATACACAGCTAGAGGTGAGGCATGAAGAGTCCCCAAGGGATCCCAGGAGACAGGCTGGCATATCCCAAGTCTCTGTCTCCTCTAGGTCAATTTCTGTCTTCTGGGGTGACAGAGAGCTCTAGGGTATATGATTCCATAAGAAAGACAATCACATAACTTAAGAACTCAGCAAGTTAATTTTGCTGGCTTGTTTAAATATTGGTGGTATTCTTTAAAATCTTTTCAATGTGTGTTTTTTAGGGACGCAGAGAATTTATATATAAAATCACCAGTTCTTTCTGAAGGTTTCAGATTGTGAGAAAGATGAGATTTTAAAAAATGTTGTGCTTTTCTGGATGGGGATTGAGCATTTTAGCCAGAGTCCTCTCTCTTGACTATTTTCTTTAGGTGTACAGATTTTAGTAGGTTTATCCTACATTATATGTCTATATGAGTGAGTATATACCTTGTGTGTCTTTCTGCTTCTAGGATAGCTCACTCAGGATGGTCCCTTCCAGTTCCCACCATTTACCTGCAAATTTCATGATTTCCTTGTTTTTCATTGCTGAGTAATATTCCATTGTGTAGGTGTACCACAATTTCTGAATCCATTCCTCAGTTGAGGGGCATCTGGGTTGTTTCTAGGTTCTGGCTTTTACAAATAAACCTGCTACAAACATAGTTGAGCAAATGTCCCTATTGTGTACTTGAGCATCTTTTGGATATATGCCTAGGAGTGGTATAGCTGGATCTTGAGGAAATGCTATTCCTAGTTGTCTGAGAAAGTGCCCGATTGATTTCCAGAGTGGTTGCACAAGTTTACATTTCCACCAGCAGTGGAGGAGGGTTCCCCTTTCTCCACAACCTCTCCAGCATGTGTTGTCACTTGAGTGATGGACATCAGAAGAAGGAGAAAACAGGGACCAAGTTAGGAGCCTGCCACAGAGGGCCTCTGAAAGGCTCGAAGAATATCAAAGCAGATGCTGAGACTTATGGCAAACCTTTGGGCAGAGTGCAGGGAATCTTATGAAAGAAGTAGGAAATATTAAGATCTGGAGAGGACAGGAGCTCCACAAGGAGAGCAACAGAACCAAAAAATCTGAGCACAGGGGTCTTTCCTGAGACTGAGATTCCAACCAAGCACCATGCATGGAGAAAACCTAGAACCCTGCACAGATGTAGCCCATGGCAGTTCAGTGTCCAAGTGGGTACCATAGTAATGGGAACAGGGACTGCCTCTGACATGAACTGATTGGCCTGCTCTTTGATCACCTCCCCCTGAGGGGGGAGCAGCCTTACCAGGCCACAGAGGAATATAATACAGCCACTCCTGATGAGAGCTAATAGACTAGGATCAGAAGGAAGGAAAGAAGACCTCCCCTAGCAGTGGACTTGGGGAGGGGCATATGGTGGAGAATGGGGAGAAAGGAAGGAATTGGGAGGGGAGGAGGGAGGGAGCTATAGTGGGGGATATAAAGTGAATAAAGTATAATTAATAAAAATATAAATAAATAAATATATTAAAATGTTGTGCTTATCTCGCAAAGGTAGCTTACATTTTTTGAAAGGAAGAAATGGGTTCTGGTTTAACTCTTTAAGGTGGACTAGCTGAGAAACAGCTATGTTCTAATGGGAAGAGTAGAACCTTGACATCAGAAGTGTTGATTCTTTTTTTTCTTTAGTGAGGTTAACTTCTGTCAGCGACAAGACAGCTGTGGGCCAGCAGGTGACTTACTTGCCATGCAAACTTGGTAACCTGAGCTTGGTCCCCGTAACCACATAAAGATTGAAGGAGAAAACTGATGCCACAAAAAGTTGTCCTTTGATCCTTTACACCCACACTGTGGTATGCATGCCCCCAGATGCCATTTTTTCTCTCTCTCTCTCTCTCACACACTCACAAAATAACTAATTAATTAAAGAGCTGAAATCCCTGCCTCTTCTCTCCAAGTTAAGAAAGGAGACCAGGGAGGATAGCACATCTTGAAGAGTCTAGCATGATACAAACCATATATGTAGAATCCAATTATGCCAACACAGGACTGGGAGCCTTGCTTCAGTCTCAGACCTGATCTTGCTACTCTCAAGATGCCCAAGTGTGTCCAGTGCTGCCCTGGACCTTCCACAAAAGGGTATTAGTCCCTCTATCTCTCCACAGACAACGAAAGACTTATCATGTGAAAATCTCATGATTTACAAGATCACTGGCCAAGATAAAGTTCACTATCTCTTGATTGACTTTTCTTCCTGACCAGCTTAGCTAAAACAAAGAAAGCCAATAACTCCACCATGGACTTGCTATCACATACTTGTTAAGAAGGGAAGTGAGTATGTATTATGGTCAAGAAAATGTCCACTTGAAAATGGTGCATCTTGAGGGATGCGTTCAATGCCTTTTCAGTGGTGGATGCTACATTGAAGGGGTTGTTGGAAGACATAGTCATGGGTCTCAGAACCATGTGGGTTTATAGATACAAGCCAGAAGGAAAAATAAACACGATTTTACTCAGCCCTTCTATTTTACAGGAGGAACTGTGGATTAGACATGTGAGGTCCTAACTTCATGAGATCCATTTGCTAACTGATGGTAGGCCCTGTGACGTGGACTTCATATAGTCATAGAACATACCAAACATCGGAGTTTCTCAACGCACAGTTCCTTGCTTATCTCTTTAGCCTCCCTGAAGCCAGGAATACTCTTCCTAGTTCTAAAGATTCCCTCATGTGATCTTTCAGAGTGTCAGAACTGGGTTCACAACATTGCCTTTAGTAAATAGGATTGAGTGCAGAATTTAGAATCTGAAAAGATATAAAGAATGAGCCTCATATTTGTTGATTGGAATTTCAAATGCAGAAATAGAGCCAAGTGGATAATAATAATAATAATAATAGAGGATAATTGTGGAGGTAGGCTTTACTGAGAACTAAGGAAGACTTTTTGGCATGTGGAGCTATCAAAATATAAATACTATACTGGAGACGTGAGTGTTTGTTTGTTTGCTTTCTGTTAGAGGTTTTCTGCGAGCTTACCAGGTTGATGCTCGGTCTGGTAACCTTCATGGTCTTGCATGCCTTTGGCAAGCCCATACGGAATGAACTTGATCCGGATGTTTAAATGAGCACATCTTAAAGCCACCTGTGCCTATCACCCAGGCGATACCTCTCAGTGAACAACCCATCTACCATGCAAAGCAGCACTTCCTTTTATTTACTCTAAAATTAATCCTGGCTGACTTTGGGGTGAAGGAGGCTGTCTCTCTGATATTTGCTGATTAAGTGCATGGTTCTATACTATCAAGCGCTGTCAAATCCCCACCCAGCTGGCTCTTTTTTGGCTGGAGAAATACACTTCTGCTTGTCTACAACAGGCCTCCATCATACGTGTGATCTGAACAGTTCTCCCCTGTTCCCGACCTACCTCCCTGCGTCACTAAATTTTTGTCTTACAGTCATTGACTAGGACCTCCATGTTTCTATTTTCTGAGCCCACATACCGCTGTCCCGTGCAAAGGGTGGCTCACAGTTTTTCTCTGTGGCTTTGGTGTTCTTCCTGACCAAAGCCAACATTACTGTAAGCACTCAGCGTGAGCCGACACTGAGCGCAGATTGGTCAGGCTGATCTCAGTGTCAGCCCTGTTACTACCAGCTGTATAATGTTGCACATTCACTAATGTAATTATCCTGTGTGTGTGTGTGTGTGTGTGTGTGTGCGCACGCGCGCGCGCTGGTGAGGAGGCCAGAAGCTGTTGTCAGCATATCAACTTCAATGGTTTATTTCTTTGACACAGGGTCCCTCACTGGACCTGGAGCTTGCTGTTTCGGCTAACCAGCAAGCCCTCAGGATCCACTAGTCAATGACACCCTCTCCTCAGAAACCTGGGGTATAGATGCACAGCACCAAAACTGCTTGTCCACGGATGCTGAGGATCCTCACTCAAGTCTTTGTGCTTGCATGCCAAACACTTCACTCACTGAGCCATCTCCCCAGTCAAGAGCAGAGTGGCTGAAAACAAGCAAGTAGACAACCGTCTTGCCAACCAAAACCAAAACCAAACAAACAACCACCTACAGCATGAAACACTCAATGCAATAGCGTTAAGACCACAGAAATACTTGACCAGGGACACAGAGTTTGAGCTAAATTGACTTAAAAGTCAATTATGGTAACAGTTTTCTGAATGGTTCTCGTTTCCTAGCCCAAAGAAAGAAAGAAAGAAAGAAAGACAGACAGACAGACAGACAGACAGACAGACAGAAAGAAAGAAAGAAAGAAAGAAAGAAAGAAAGAAAGAAAGAAAGAAAGAATTCCTAGCATTATAGATAGTCCTAGTGAACAGGGTAACTACCCAGCATGTCTCCTGAAAAATGACAGTTGGGTTGATCTCCTAACTACACAGGTGTACACACATGTACTTATACAAAAATATACACACACTCAAATGCACACATGCATGCATATGCACACACACACACTAACACACACACACACACACACAGGCACACACATAGAGACATGCATGCACCCAGGAAGCCAATACTTTAAAGCTTAGGAGATAGAAAAGAATCATTCATACAAGTTTTTAATATTATCTGATTAGAAGGCAGTGTTCAAGGTGTTTGTGGAAGGGAAATGAAATACATTTAAACATACTGAACACATCTTGAATTTTGACCCACTGGAATCTACTGTGTTAGAAATAGAAACTGTAGTATGTTTTGTCCAAAAGAGGACTGTATTTGCCCAAACTCTCTATGTTCCTGAGATTTATAGTCGGGTGATTCCTTTGTGAATTCCATCACTGATTCATTTGTTCTACCGTTTTTGGTTCAATAACATCTATTTAAAAATTTTTTTTTCTCAGCTATAGCATTGAGATCACAGAAATATTTGACCTGGGACATAGAATTTGAGCCCAGCTGACTTAAAATTCAAGTCTTGTCAATTTCTAGCTTGTGCTAACAGACAATTTGAATTGTTCTCAGTTTTCTAATATGAAGAAAGTAAAAGAATCATACCAAGAAGATAGTCTTAGTCATAATTCAATAGGGTAACTGTGTACAGCAGTTAAGGTAGTTCTAGTCACTCACACACCATATCTCCATGCAATGGAGGCCTCCATATGTGTAGCAAACCTTAGAGATGTACAGTTGGAAGTCTCTGTCCACACTGTGTAGGGGAAAGAGTAGTTTGGAGGCCAGTTGAGATTCAAGTGTCCTAAACTTTTGAAAGATGCTGTTCCTTGTAGTGTGGAGGGGGAATGGCTGGAAAGCCTCTTCCCGCTTATCCCATGGAGTGCTTTGGTAAAACTGCACTGACACCATTCAAGTGCACTGCACCATGTCAACCAATTATTTTCTTTGATATAAGACTCCAGTGGAAGACATGTTAGGTTTCATTTTCTTTCTTTCTTTTCTTTTCTTTTTTAGACAAGGTTTCTCTGTTCAGTTCCAGCTGTCCTGGAATTCACTCTATAGACTAGGCTGATCTTGAACTCACAGAGATTTATTTACCTCTGCCTCTTGAGTGCTGGGATTGAAGGCCCACCGCCCACCAGCACCTTGGATTTCTTAACATTGAATTCTGTAAACTTCAATCATCCCCTTAGTTCTGATTTCTTAAAGAACATTGGTGTGTTAAAAAATGCACTAGTCATTTTCCATATTACAGGACCTTCCATGATAACAATATTTATTATAGATTCCAGACTATCAAAAGTGCTATTTTAGCTTATAACTTCCAGGTAACCCATTATATGGGTAGAATTCCATGGGGTCATGGGACTTTTTTTTTCTGGAGGAGTGACCATTTATACTAAAGACTCTATAGTCTGAACAAGAGTGCGACTATTTTTCCTCACTACTTACCCCAGAATCCTCAAGTACATGCTACCCAGTCCTGCTTATCTATGCATTTGGTTTGTCCATTGTGTTTTGTTGGGAGAGAAGTCACATAACCAAGCAATTTGGATAACTTCTATCTGCCTCAAATTTCTCAGATGAACCCCAGCAAAGCGTTTGCTTCCCTTTGTGACTCAACATATTCATTTGAGAGTGAAAAGGGTGGAATACAGTATCTCTGATGTCTCCTCCAATTGTGCCAATTTGTGATACTAAAATATGCTGTCATTCACAGTCTTCCTGGAAAATTCCTTGATAGAATTGTAGAAAACACCTGAGAGAAAACTTCTCTTTTTCTTGCCAGCACCCAGAAGCATCTTTTCAAATAAATGTTGAGGAAAGGACCCTTAATTAAGCATGCTGGATACTGTGAATGTAGCAAGCTTCATGGCAACTTAAACCAGGTAAGAGCTCAAAGGAGACAATAGGAACTCATTTGCATTGATTTGTCTGTTATTTGAATAAATTGAATAATGCTGTTCTACTTTTCCTTCTGTTGCTGTGATAAACCACTTTGACCAAAAGCAGCTAAAGGAGGAAAGAGCTTATTTGGCTTCCACTTCCAGGCCATAGTCCATTGTTGATGGATAGCAGGGCAGGGACTCAAGTTGAAGCAGAAATTGTGGAGTAATGCTGCTTTCTGTCTTGCTCCAGGGTCACGCTTAGCTGGGGTTTTCCTACACAGCCCAGGACCTCCAGTCTAGGGAATACCTGCCACCCGCAGAAGGCTGCCTCCTATATCAGTTAACAGCTGATGTCAAGACACGCTTCATCCCCATAGATATGCTCCCGGGCCAATCTGTTCAGGACCATTCCCCAGCTGAGACTCCTTTCTTAGGTGGCTGTAGGCTGTCAAGTTGACTGTTAAAGTTAAGTAGGATACCCACCAGCAAAATTCGGTGCAAAAGTTAAATTCTCTTAGAGATAGTGCCTTGCTTACATCTGGCTGGTACCGCACTCTGCCTACAGCAGAAAGGGTCACACGTTGGATACTGCTAGGTTCTGTCTTGATTCTGGATGGTGGCCTAGACTTGTCTGCTATCTTTGAGGCTTTTATTTCTACCTATTGATGACTATCTCAGACCAAGGTAGGGCTTTTCCAAGTAGAAGCAGCTTGAGGATAGCCTTGCTGTGATGCAGATTCTGATTCAGAAACTAGGCAGAAGTTTTACTTGAAACACAGAAGGGGACACGGTAGAAACCTCAGTTGACGAAGGCACACGTAGCCACAGCGAAATGGCACGCAGTTTGCCGCTGTTTGAAGGGAAGTGTGATTGGCTGTGTTGTCCAAGTATTGTTCCGTGTGCTTCACTGTTTCCCTGTAAAACTCCATGGAGCACTGCTGTAGAAACTAGGTGAGGGAGAAAGAGAGGGTCAGTGCCAAGAGCAGAGAAAGGGGAAACTGGGCCCTGGCTTCCCAGCCGAGGTGCTGCTGCCTGGGGAGTCTGGGCCTGTGCCTGCTGCTGAGGCAGGACCCTCAGGAGCTGCCTCAGGCAGAGGTGTGGGGGAAGGAAAGTGCTTCGGCACAACACGAGTTTCACTTCCTGCCTCAAACCCAGAGAGTCCTTATATAAATATCGACCTCAGCAGCTGCGGCTCTCACCCTCTTCTCGCTATTACTCCTGAGGCTCAGCTCTCAGGCAGGCGCCTGCAGCCTCTCACTTTCCCCAGGTCCTATAGCACTTGCGGCAGGCCCCCCGCCAGGTGGGCGCCTGGGGCAGAAATGAATCACAACCTCTCTCTGGCCCTCCAGCCAGCCTTGCCCAGGAGCTCTTGCCTCGCTGAGCAAGAGAGGGTGTCCTGACTAGTGGCCCACGTTTAATCAAATTCAGTCCTGTCCACAGACGTGACAGGCACTCAACCCATCTGTGTTGAGGCCCCAGAAAGCATCGTCAGCACTCTCGCTGGAAGCGGTTGGGCAGCCCAGAACTTGGCATGCTCACCTATATACACATCCCGTGCTATGGGCTGAACTAGACTCAAGACTCTCAGACAGTCTCCAAGGCAGCGAGGTGGCGTGGCTGAAAGAGTAAGCCAAAAGGGAAAGGCCGAAACTATTCTACCATAAACAAAACAGCTTCTAATCCTCAACCATCATTTCTAAACCTGTTTTAGTTTTGAAGATAGCATTTAAACAAAGGAATGAATGAACCCAGCCATGTAGCATGACCTCCCTGAACCTCCATATCTTTCTAGAGAGATGGCTCAGGGGGTAAGAGGGCTTGTTATGCGGCATGGAAACTTGAGTTTGGATCCAGAAGCCCACAGAAAAAAGCTGGCAATGTAATCCCAATGCTGTTGGGAGCTGAGACAGGAGGATGGCTGCAGCCACCTAGCAGCAGGTTCGGGGAGAGATTCTGTGTCTAGAAGTAAGACCGAGAGTGATAGAGGTGATGTCAATCCACCTTTCGTGGACGCAGGTGAGCACACCTGCACATCATACACACAACACACTAAACAGAAAAAACACACAAAATAAGCCAATGGTAAGAGAGCTGCTTCTCTTCCAGGGTTGATGTGTTTCATGCAGGCGATAGCTGCCATTCCTTTATATATACATACATACATACATACATACATACATACATACATACATACATACATATATTGCAGCCCTAGAGACTCAATCTAGGGCTCTCCACATGCTAGGCAAGCACTTTGCCATTGAGTTGTATTTCTAGCCCTTTTTACTCTTTTAAGACAAGCTCACTAGTCTCTGGCTGTCCTTGAATTTCCTACGTAGCACAGACAGACCGTTAAATCTGCAATCCTTCGGCTGTAGCTTCCAGGGTAAATGGAACTACAAGCCTGTACTATGAGGACCCACGGCTGTATACTTAACACCACAATTTTCAGGATCTTAGACAGTAAATCTCAGGGATAAGGTGGTAAATGGCTTCCCTGGGCTCCTGAGATAAATAACAGAAAAGGTAATGGTAAGAGAGTTCTTTCCAAGTGTTAGGGAATCACAAAAGATTAAATGCCCTCAAAATATTATGCTCATTCTCCCCTTTAATAAACAGCAGGCTAAGTAGTTGTGGTTTACTATAAAATGGAGAAGAAAAACGGATTACCAAGCTTTTTTAATAAAAAAATTATTCAATTTATTAAAAATTATATATAATCTCTGAATAAGAAGACTGAAAGAAGATGAACATTCAACCAAAATCTTAACTACTGGCCTTCCGTAAGTGTGGTTTTAGAATGGTTTGAACCTCTTTCTTTGTGGTTCTTTGACTCGTTCCAGTTGGATAATGTTCACAAGAGAAACCAAAAAGAGGTTAGATGTCCTTAATTTTTCTTCAAGCATGCATCAGGTATCAAGCAGAGGAAGCCAAAGCAGGCCACTGTGATTATAAGCAGGCTGTCTCACTGCAGAGGGCTCTGGCATGATGTGTCGTCAAGTTTGTCTCTCACCCGTGACTACTATGGTCTTTTATGCATCCGTTGCGTGAACATCAGAACATGTATAGTGCAAAGAAAGAAGACAGCCTAGTGGTGAGAAAGCCAGCTCCTTGGTCTGCTACCGTTATTCCGAGGCCATGAGCACTTTCGTCCTAGGAGCCACACGGATTTCTCAAAGCTATGAACATGGGGCTTGGGGTGCATGTAAAGGTGCTCCGAGATCAGCCCAGGGTCAGCAGTGTTTGGCAGAGAAGGGATAGGCCCTGGCCAAGCAGGGAGGAACGGAGGCTCACTGTAGAGAGCGGACACTTCTGGAGAAGGAAGGGCTGTGTAAATAGCAGCAAGTGTATATTCTCTCTCTCTCTGCTTCTCATTTTTTATATTTTCTGTTTTTAAAGACAGGGTCTCTCACATGTGCTACAGCCCCTGGTTTCACTCACAGCCTTGTGTCTGTTCTATAATGGGCTTACTAAGACAAATCATCTCCACGGAATTCCACGAACGCTTCTTGGATCTATCAGTGCTGATCCTGAGTGGGATTCTCTGCTTCCCAGCTTATACTCTGTCACATCAGAAGAAGGGTAGGGAAGAAGTTGTACGTGATGAGTTGAAATGCACAAGATAACCGAGACAGTGAGCAGAAGCTAATCAAGCTCTGAGCTTCCTTATTTCCTCAGCTCCTGAACATGGCCCTGTGCCAAGGAGAAGCACACATAGTAGTGGATTCCTGGGCATGTTACTCCTTGTCCTTAGTGATCATCAAGGTCTGGTTCTGGTGTTGCATGGTGTCTTGCAGTGAGAACGGTCTATATACAGAAACAGCCCAAAGGTCGCAGAGCAAGCAGCAGCAGGGGTCAAATGAAACCACGAAGCCTCCAGGGAGTGTGTGAACCAGCACATCCCCGCCTCCCCAGCTGGCCCAGAAATGCAATTGATGTACTCAGACTCAGCAGGAACTGGGACTGAGCTTTGGGTCTGTAAAAACCTATACAGAACCCTTTGGTGGAGCTAGGGGCTTCTGTGAAGACTTCATGAGCAGTGTTCAGACTGTTCAAATGATTCAGACTTGGAACATAACGTTGATCACACTGTGCACAGAGCAGGAGAGTTATTCAGGTCTTGTCACCTTCCTTCCCCACAAGCTTTACCTGTGTCACCCAAAGTCTCACAGGATAGCAACACCTACCTCACATTTAACCAGGCTGAGTGAATGTGAAAACTCATGTAAGAGGTCTTGGTAAGCTCTAAAGTGCTTCATACATGGAAAATAGAATTAGTGTTCATGGAGGAGGAAGAAAAGAAAGGTTACCTTAAGAAATCAACAGTCACAGCCCAGCTATGTAACTGTCTCAGAACTGAGGATAAAATCCAGCTCATGGAAGTCTCACAAAGTAAGACCATCACTAGTCCCTCCCTACAGATGATATGAAGGGTAAGTAAATAATATGATGAATGACCCCATCAGCCAGTGGCAAAACTAGGACTTACATAAGGTAGTCTGTTTGCAACATTCTTGACAAGCGTCCTTCCACTTCCTGCAGGGACAAAAATGTGGTTCAATTTCATTCTATCTAGGGAATATAATCTGAGTGGTGGACTGAGCACAGGGTACATAAAAATGAAAAACACACAGAAACACTCCAAGGAGCAAGGGCATAGATGGTGGGACTATGGTGGGAACTGGAGAATATTGTGGAATGTGGGGGAAAGAAGAATTTCATTATTTCCACATTCAGTAGACTATGGTGTGATAAAGATGGCCTCAAGGTCAGGCTCATAGCTGATGTGTTGGACACTCATGGCAAAGGGTCTTGCATGCCATACTATTTAGATGGGGCTTTAGCTTAGAGTTGGACAGGAAGTGTATGATAATGTGGAATCTGAAGAAAACGAAATTAGAAGAGAGGCATTTACCTCAGCCTTGCACTGACGAAGATGAACAGAGATGAAAGTTAATGCTTTCAGAATAGACCTCTCATGCAGAAGAAAGGGGAGTGAAAGCTCATGGATTTGTTGTATCTATGATGTTCAAAATGATGAAGAGTAGAGGGCCCCAGTAGACTGGGTTGAAGGGACACTTCAGCGTGCTCCTCCCATCCCATGCTTGATTTCCCTGTCCCATTATTGGTGCGACACCTTCACTTCTGGGAACCTTTCTAATTGTAGAAAAATTTTATCTCACCAGACAGCCTCCTTGTTTCCCTCCAGAGAGGGTTTCGCTACAGTGAACTACTGTTTTGTAAAAGCTCCAAGTGCTTATACTTTGTTTTATGCAAATCTAAGCAAGTCTTTGTCTCAAAATCCCTCTATTGGCAACCTCATGGGGCCCAGACCTTCCTTAGCTATCAACTAAGGAACTTTGATGTGGTTATAAAGGACTGTATCTGGGAGGCTCAGACCAATACCCTCAAGAAAGACAAACTAAGTTTAGGCAGAGAGAGCTGGCCAGGTAGGTGATACCCACTGTTTACTGGTAAAAGATACGAGGTTGCTATATGTGTGCTCTCATCAGCCAAACCCAAGAGCAGAGTTTTCATAATAACTGTTAGTCAGGAAATGGGAGAAAGAACCCAAATCACTCTAGTTCTTACAAGTAACTGAGACCTCACAGATCTTTGCTGTAGCCCTTAAACAGCAAATAATGTTAGGCAATGAGATCAATAAGTGGATGATGTAGAACCTCTGCTCTTAAGGGGGCACATAAGAGGGGAGCTTCAAAGATGTCATATTACTATATGTTATGATTATAGACTATCTTCAGTGTATACATAGGGAGCCACCAATTTGTCTAAATTTCATGACATGATCATTACACATGGCTTTGACTCAACACCACATCCCTTGTTTTCAGAATAGGGCCTCAATAAATATTTATTATATTTTAGTATATAAATAGGTGGACACATGGATAAATGCCTGAGAGTATCTCGTCTAAAACAGGAAACAGGTTCCTGTGCCCTTCAACTGAACACATCGCTCAGCATGACAAGGTGAGCACCATATGATAATGACTCCAGTGTGAGGATTGCCTAATTGAGGAGACCACAATGTCATTTCCTATTTTATATGCTACCACTGTCCATCCTAGTGCTAGTTTCTTGGCTACAGGACAATAGTCTTTGACCCAATCTATCAGGAGCCTGATCTTGGAAGGAAACGACCTCATCACAAATCTTGCTCATCTCCTCAGCCATCCAGGGAACTTGGGCAAGTGACTTCTTGTCTTTGAATTTCAATTTCTTGTGTGTTAAAGGAAGGAACTATCACATCTATTTGGCATAGTTGCTAAATCATTTCATTATGGTCAAGAGACTGATTTTGTTTTTTTTGAGAAAGGATCTAAATTCAGCCATCAGGCCTCATTCTTAAAGTGCCATGACCTTTGGAAGCATTTGCATTGAAGCTTCAGCAAGAGAGAACAGTTGACAAAGTGGCATTTGAACCTGTGAACTTTTAGCTTAAAAGGAAGAGTTCACCTTTCTCTGGTGTTACAGTGTTGGGCAAGTGTGGCTGCTGTGCCCTGCCTGTGTTGAGGACCGGAAACCGCACATTAGGCAGCACCTCTGGTAGAGGTGCCTTCCGCAGCTCCACCTCCATGTTCCGAGGGGGTTTGTTGTGAGGAGGAGGAGTTAAGCATATCTCTGATGAGGTCAAGTATAAGTACGTGTGTGTACCCCTGTGTGTGTGAGAGAGAGAGAGATGGGTGGGAACATTCCAGCCTGCTGAAACAAATCAGATTCCCATCCACAAGATCTTGTTAGCCAGAAGGAAAAGGCCCCTATAACCACACCAAGGCTTTCCTGTGAGAAAGTTTAAGGCCATTAATTTTTTTTTTCCAGAAAACTGCCAAGATTCCCCTGTCAGCAGTAATATTTCGGTGACTTTTGCACACCTTCCTGCTTGTGCCGTAATAAGTAGTGCTGTGTATTGATGGTACATATGTAATCTCTGACCTTTCCATAGGAAAGAGCATCCATAACCAAAGCCTATGTATAGAAGCCCCAGACGGGAGCAGATAAAGATGTAGGTCATGCAACAACTTTGTGTATGGAGTGTAATACATGAGGGGCATAGTGGACAAGGCAGAACTCTTGAAATACTGCCGTTGGCGAGGACCTTCCCAATATTTATCAATATCAAAATATATTTATTTATTCAAGTAAATAGCTGTTTTCAGCTAAGAATTCGAATGCTACCTTCCATCTCCGAGCACAGTGCCTTCCCTCCTAGAGAGGGAATTCACTTAGTTTACTTAGTCTTTGCTTCTTTGTGGTTCTTCGCAATTACCATTGGTAGTTACTCAACAGCCAGGTACTTAAAGTGATTTATGTCATTCACCAGAGGGAATTATTTCCCCAGGGCCATTGTTTCCCAGGTAGGCATAAAGTGAATTCCTCAGCTTTCAGTCTAGTGGGATCTGGAAGTCTTTCTGATGGTGATTCCACCACTTCTTATATTCTTTGTTCCGCCAAATTGCAAACCATCTGTGCATGGCGTACCTTTGTCTCTGCCTTTGCTTCTCTTGCGCATCCCTCTTGGGTTGGCTTCTTCAGGGTCTGTTCTTGAGCTGCATGCAATTGGCTCTATGACTCCTTCGTGTTCCTCCTTTCCCACTCTTACCATGCTTTTGCTTCCAAATTTTCTGGTCATGGGTTAGTCTGCATTACTTTACTACTCATGCCCTATATTCCATTCTGGTGCACCATGAGCACCTTGAAGGCCAGGCATGAGCAATGTCTCAGGTATTTTGAATGGTTAAGACGTGCCTATAGAACGCTTTCTGGCTCTTTGTTTGTTTGATTGATTGATTGTTTGTTTTTTTGTGTTTGCACAAGGTGGCACACGTGTTATCCCAACACTCTGAGGACAGGAGGATCAGAAGTTGAAAGACCAGCCTGGTCTACACAGTGGATTCCAAGTCAGCTGGGCTACAAGTAAGACCTGTTTTAAGATACATACATACACACATATATACATACATGCTTCATGCAATCTGTTCACTGAGTGTCTGAATTTGTTTTGAGAATGTACCAGAGATGATTTGCTGACCTTTCTTTACTATGTTTCTTCCATCTCATTTAATCAGCACATAAAATAACCATAATGTTAATGTTGTTGTCGCCTGCAATAGATGAAAGAAGTAAAGCTCCCAAGAGTTCAAGAGCCTCACCTGTGTTCTATAACTACCTAATCAATAGGTGATGTCTGAGCCCATGACGGCAGAGCCCAAGAACACCTGGGAGCTAGCTTCCTCCAGTTCACAAGATCTGACTGGTAAATTTCAGAGGCTCTGTCAGCTGGCTGGAAAGCATTATTTTAAATCATAGTAGCAATTCACAATAATTAATTCACAAGACAAAAAATTAGCAAAATTATTCTAAAGGATTACTACTTGCTGTTTGCTTTCTACTTTGGCATATAATTAGTAGGCGTGTACCTGATGTTGTCTGTACTTGGTATGTTGGGGATAGTATACAGTGGTGCCTTTTCCATAGTTTACGTTCAGGGATATTCTATTGCCAACTTGAAGGTGGTTATAGTGGAAATGTTTTCACCAAGGGCATTGGCAAACAGAGCATTGAGGGTTTCCTAACTGTGAGCCAGTTACTAGTTACTAACCATTTGAAGCACACCACTGGCCTGAAAGGCAGATTATACTGCAGTAAGCAACAGGCTTTATGCCCAAAGCACACATAAGCCCTTTTATTTCTTGGCTTCACTTCCACCCAGCCAGGCCCCAACATTGGACCATCATAGACATGCTGCCACCTGAGATTAGAAAACTGCCCTTTGTAAGGCTTATCCAGCCTTCAGGGTTGAATCAAACATAAATCTGTGTGGTGATCCTGTGCCTATAGCCATATATTCTATACCTGTATCACAAATGTATTTGTATATTCATCACATTTTGTACACAGGAATATCTAACACAGCTTTCGTGGGGCAAATGGGAGTTTTGAAGTATTAATGTAAGTTTACCCAAATTCGCATTACTATAATAAGCCATTGTTTTATCAGTTAACCTCAAAGCTGGATTTCATGCAGCTTTGTATGATTTCATACTGTGTATATTTTATGGAGTCTCATGAAATGAAACCCAACTCAGCTCAGATGTTATGAAACCAGCAATGGTGCTTTAATTCAAGAAGTCCTTTACCATTGGGCCTCCATCTCCTCATCTCTCTATACCTAACTGTGGTCTAGATGTTATTTGACTATCCTGTCTCTACACATCCATTCTGTTCTGCTGAGCTCGGCTCCTGAACTCCATACTCTGGGGCTCTAAAGTTTATAAGCTTTTTGGAAGTCTTTCATAACTGCGTAAGCTTGTAGACTGGCATGGAAGGCCAGGCTTTGCACTAAATGTGTCATTTCTACCAGATAGTTTCAGCTTTACCACCACTGCCAGCTTACCTACTGATCATCCAGAACTCTGGTGCCAACAAAGGGCTTGAAGAGAGAAAGCCTTTGTGGTAAACTGCCTCAGTGCTAAACTGCAGTTCATCTCAAGTCACAAGGAAGGGCCTGGGTGGTGAGAAGTCCTGAGTTGTTGCCTTTAAGCAGTCTAGAAGTTTCAAAAAGAAAAAGGTTGGAATCTGTGCCAGATTTGTTGTGGCATTTTGTTGTGGCATGCTTGGCTGGGTCTTTAGTGAAAAGGAGGAGGAGGGAGGAAGGCCTAAGAGGTAGGGCAGGCAGTACTTCCTACTGGATTAGGAAGATCAGAGGGAAGATCATGGCACCGAAGGAAAAAGTTTATGCACAAGCCTCTGGGAGAGTCTTTCATTTGACTTGTTCTTGACCCTGAACCTGTAGAACACTTGTGTCCTTCCCACCTCATCCCCATCTCCAAATACTCAGTCCTTCAGGTTCTGGGTTTACAAACACCATGGCTTCCATCTCCTGACCCCCGAGATGACTCTGTGAGATAGACATCATAACTTTTTTTTTTAACAGAAGATTCAGATAGGAAATTAGGCCAGACATGCCGGTGCAGGTGGAATCCCAGTGTTCATGAGGCTGAGGTGAGAGGATCACTCTGAGGTTGAGGAAAACATGGGTTATGGAAGAGGTTCTGTCTCCAAAGTAAACAGAGAGGCAGGAGTTAATTCACAGTCACCTGGGTGTTGAGCCAAGACTCATGTTGAGCTTGCTCATCTCACTCTACTATTCATGTGCCTTTCCAGCTCCCAGTGACCTCGGCCTGGTTATGTCAGAACTGTTAGCTGAGGTGAGAAACTCTTCAACTGCTGCTTGCTTGAGAACCCATAGTACCACAGTAGAGAAAGAAGGCTCCTCAGCAAACTCAAGGGTTCAGCAAAGCCTGGAAATAGAAAGGGAGCCCCTTCACGTTTGAGAAGGAGAAATGGAGTCCATAGGAACATGTGTCATGTCCAAAGTCATGGGGAGTCAGAATCAAGGCTGGAGCACTCACATGAACTTCTTGTCTCCACCTGCTTGTCATTGTCACGTATCTAAACATTTCTTCATTTTTGCTCTCCTTGAGCCACCAGCAACATTAAGGGAAAAAGAATCATTACTTATAAATCCTTGACCATCATTGCAAGGACAATGAAACATTTTCTGCCAGCTTAGGAGTGGACTGAAGAATCGGAGCAGAGGGAGGCAGCATGCTCCAAGCTCTGCTATCACTTTGCATTTCATCTGCCCTGTGCCAGGCATTGGATTTATTGCTGGTGAGAATGATGACTCATATTCTTCTGATGCCAACCAACTAATTTATCTCACCATGGCTTGGTAGGCACAAACGTTTAGTGTGTGATCAAAAATAGAGACCACCTGTCATCCAGTACCTTGGAACTGCTCTTCAAGCCTGAGAACTTACTCAAACCCATTTCAAACATTTAGCCCAAATATAACTAGATAGACTTTATTTCCGGAATCATCATTCTATAACAGTCACAGAAATTAGAAAAAAAAAAGTAATACAGAGGGGCATCTCACTTGGAAGTTACCTGTCCTGGGTCTATTCCTATTTGGCTTACTAAATTGACTTGCCTTTTTCTTTCTTTTTGTTGGGGAGGAGACAACTAATTTCCTCTCTTTGGGTCATGTCATCATTATTGAAAAAGGTAAAGCAGATAAACTTTATAGGATTGCCTCTTTTTTCTTTTTAAAGAAACAACACATTTTCTGTTAATTCTTAGAGAATTTCATGTAATTTATCATGGTCATATTCACCCCTAAACCATCCAGATCTATCCCTTCCTTCCCCTGTTTTGTGTCCTCTTTTTGCTTTATACTGTCACACAAGAGATGCTCTGGTCCTCTGCCATTAACTATTTTTCTGTCACCTCTTCCATGATGCTCCCTGAACCTTATGTGTCAGGGATGTGTTAGCATATTAACTGGGTTTGGTGGCCCACAGTCAGATGATCTCTGCATTTTGACTAGTCATGGCTTTCTCGAAAGATCTCCATGTACTGTAAAAAAGAGAAGCTTCTTTTCTGAAGAGTAGTAGCTACACTTATCTATGGGAATAAAGACAGGTGTTTAAAATGTAGTTAGGAACTATACTAGTTTAGAAAATGGCAACAATAGGTTTTTGTCTCACTTCCAAAGCCTTACCAGTCAGAGGCAGTGAGTGAAGAGTTTGATAGGCTTCTTAAATGATCTTAACTTATATAGAGGCATCTGTTATATCTTTGTTTCCTATAAGATCCATGCGGTGTTAGAACGTTCTCTATGCTATGGGAAAACAGCATAAATTCAATACCGCTTTAATGATTAGCATCTTAGACTCTTCTACTATTTGGTGTCTGGAGATTTCTGTGACTTAAGGTAAAGGCTTCAGTACCCTAAGAAAGCTTCGAACAGTTTGATGGTTAGTGTTAATTGGACATGACTGGGGACGGTGGACTTGATTTCATTCACTAATATGGCAAGACCCATCTTAATTGTCAACACAATTATTACATGGGCAGAAGACTCTAGGCTTTGGAAATGCAGAAAGGGAACTGAGCGTCAGCATGCATCCCTCTGTGTCGCCCAGTTGTAGACAATGTGACCAGATGCTCCAAGCTCCCTCTGTCTTGACTCTCCAACTATGATGTTCCTTTGAGCTATGAGCCAGCATTAGCTTTTTGTTCCTTAAGTTGCTTTTTTCCCCCGTTATTTTATCAGAGCAACAGAGACAAATGAAGACAGGTCATTAAAAAAACAAAACAGAACTGAGATTCTGTCTCATTGAAGAAGAGTATTTGGAGTCTTGATGGTATTCAGATGGAATTTAAATTCATGTGAATAAAGGAACCTGGGAGCTTGCCACAGTGTCATTTACCTTTAAAAAAAAATCTGTAAAATGGGAAAGGAACATCAGCTTCATAGCCTTTTGTGTATAATTAGTAAATCGGCACTCACAAAGTTTCCAGAGACATTTTAAGTGCTTAAAAATATTAGTGTTATTTTTATTCTTAGTATTTGAGTGAAATTACCTAAAAATTCCTTGTAGTTTCAAAAGGTAACTGCGGAGGAAGAGCCGTGATGGGACAAAGATTTGTTGACATATGCTTTCTTTCCCCCTACCTAACAGCTCGTCACACCCAGAGACAGACACACAGACACACACACACACACACACACACATGCAGACACCCATACAGACACACACAGACAGACAGACTGGCACACTCACAAGTGCATGCACATATATAATTCTATCTGCAGAAACTAGACTGTTTATCTGGAGCCCCTAGCACAGGAGTGCGCCAATACTCTTTGGAAACTGAAATTACTTAAGAGATAAAAGACTCAAGAATGTGGGTGTAAAATACAAATAATAGGGCAAGTTCATACTGAAATCTTTACTTCTGGGGAGTCGTGGGCTTTGCTTTTCACTCTTTTTTTTTCTTTTTCCAAAAGCGCTATAATTTATGTGGTTTGTAAATAATCTTTCCTCTGGAAATTAGACATCACAACATAAAACACAAAATTGCAACTGATTAAATATGTGAAAAGCTCAATAACTTTTAAGCCAGGTTAAGTCCTCCTTCAGCCACTGCAGCCTACAAGAACAAATTTGCTTTGAGTCACATATTTTACATAAACCAAAAAGGTTACCCCTAAGAATGACTGTCTGGCTTATTGTTCCCCGCCCCCACGGTGTCCCACATACTATATCAGGAAGACAGCAGTTTCAAGACTTGAACTTTCTCTCATTTTTTTTTAACTTAAACCAAGCACTTTCTACAATTAAAAAAAAAAAACACAACCAAAAAAAACCCTAGGGATCACCATGATACTTGCAGCGAGTGGTCATAGCTTCTTGTCCTATAGATAAAGAGATAAAGACTAAATATTACTCACATACCAAAGGGTTGCCAGGCAGTGAGGAGAAGTTGTGCTCCTGGATTCACCTTGGTGTTTCTGATTCCTTGATGACATGGTATATGTTGGCAAAGATAAGGATCTTAGGGATTAGGTTAGTTTACCCAGAAATCTCTTCGTGATTATAGAACACCAAAGAGAAAAGGGACTTGTCCAAGGTCATTCAGGGGTTAGATGCTTGAATCACAGTCCAGGATACTGAGAACAGGACAAAAGTTTAAAACTCTGGCCCATAATAATGACCTTAGAAACATCGTTGTGCTCATAAAATAATTAAAATAGGATGACATGATGCAATAGTTTTGACCTGACAAAACAGTTAAATAGATTAATAAGACAATAAAGATGAAATATCCATGTAAAAGCTTCAAGCAAATGGATGCAAACACTGCAGAATGTCTATTCAGGGAAAAAATGAAATTTAGGTGTTTTTTTTTTTCCTTGCAAATAAAAGAGAATATCCCAAGATTTGTCTTATTCTTTTTTTCTTTTCTTTTTCTTTTTTTTCTAAACATGTTCTCTCTGTAGTCTTGGCTCTCCTAGACTCACTTTGTAGACCAAGTTGGTCTTGGACTCACAGAGATCTGCCTGCCTCTGCCTCCCCGAGTGCTGGGATTACAGATGAATGCCACCACTCTGACTAGTTTTGTTCTTGACACAGTGCCTCATGAATCCTGGGCTGGTGATAAACTTACCTTTTAGGAGACTACCTGCCTCCACCTCCTGAGTACTGGAAATACAGGCATGCCCCACCACATTTGGTATATGTGGTGCTGGGGTCAAACCCAGGTCTTTCTGCCTGCCAGGCACGCACTCTACCAAGTACGTGTAGCCTGGCTTTGATGGCTGCTGTAAATGTTTGTGGGGTACAGCCTTCTTTCATCCAGAAGTTTCCTTCGATTCACTTAGTCTTAGTTGTTTCATGGCATTCTAGAAATGAAGGTAATTTGTGTCAGCATGTTGAACAGTTGAGAACTTGCAACCAAGCACCATTTTGTCTATGGTCAAAAGCAGAGACATTAAGTTTTTCTGTGACTTGTTGGGCCTAAACTCAAGGGAGGAAGTCTAAACTTTGAATGGAGGCTCCCCAATGCAAGAGGCAAATGATATCTGTGACATTCCAATGACTTGCCCTTTAGAGAAACTGAGATCGGAAGATAGATGAAGATGAAGGTGTCCGATCTGGAACTGCTTACAGCTCATAGGACTTTGAAGGTACAGATTTAAAATAAATAAGAGTGACTAGACTCATTGGAGAGCATACATTCCACACTTGTTATGTAGGATCAGACTTGATGGAAGCAGACCAGAGGAAGAAATTGCTATTAGATGGAATAGAGTTAAGAACTTCTGAAAAATCTTAGCTGATTGAACACAGAGCTGCACTGTCCTGTAGTTAACAAGAGTTTCATCCCAGAAACTCCCAGTAACTTTTTGCTCCACAGAGGCAGCAAAAAGGATGCTAAATGAGAAAAGACAAGAAAGTGGACTGCAGGAGAAGAAAATGTCTCAGGTGATATTCCATAAATCTTTCCAAAAGCATTTCTTTCTCTGAAAAAGGGAATATCCTAGAATAGCCATGGGAACAGAATGGTAATAGGCAGATTGAAACTTGGGCAAGCATACCTCTCTCCTCCCACTGTAAGAAAATGATGCGATTCTGCCCTCCAGCAAATGAAAGGGCAGTAAAGGACCAAGACGACATATGGCACTGTCCTGTTCCTAAACTCATGTGGCATGTGGAAGTCTCTGCTTTCAGATGGGTTATCGGCATTTTTTTTCTTTAAACACAAAGGTTTCCTTGGCTAGTTTCCTTGGACCCAGAATGTAAGGCTGGCATTACTCAAATTTAAGTGGTGCCGGGCTTGGAGTATCACGCTGCATGGCCTGGCATGTACAAAGCTAGCAGAGGGTGAAGGTGGGGTTGTGTAGGACTGGGGAGGTTATAGAATCTTTGGTCGAATGTGTGCTGCTTCTTTGAGAGACCAGTGGGGTCATCAGCGATGTTGCTAGCATCCACATACTGGCACAACAGGATGCTTACCCTATAAATAATGCCGTCTAGGGCCAAGTGGGAGGAACATTGCATATCTTAGTCCCCTTTCCCATAGATTTCAAAGTCCCAACAGGACTGAAGGTAAGCACTGTTCTGAATAATTGCGCTTTTCACTAACTTATTTTGCCATGAAAGTCAGGTGATCGTTTTTTTGTTTGTTTGTTTTGTTTTTTGTTTTGTTTTATTTTGTTTTGTCTAACAGTGCTCTACCATCCTGGGAACACATGCTCCAGAACAAATCCTTTGAATTCAACAGTCACTCTTGTATTGGTCCACACAGTGTTTGAAATGAAAGCAACACTAAATCTAATACCACTTCTTCATCTTTTGAGTAATGAAAACGGAGGCCTGGAAGATTGTGTCAATGTAATGACCGACAGCCATTAACCCTGACCTGCAAGATCCTAAAATTCAAAAAAGTCAACAGATGCCTATAGCACTAGGCTATAGTGCAACAGAGCATTACATGTGAGGTTCGACAGAAGTTACTGGAACACTAGACTTGGAAACCATTAACACTAGTGTCTGTGGATTTCTCACTGTTACTGCGCAGGCCTATCTTTCCACTCTCATTAGCCCTGGGTCCTGTCATCTCTAAAGTGGTGAGGGTAAGGCTTATGTGACTGATTTCACAAGTTCTGGTAAGAGTCAAGAGAGAGAAAGGATGTGAAAGTTGTTTGTAAGATGTACTGTGCTATGTAAGTGCAGGAATCCTTCCTCCAGCTAACAGGTTGAGGCTGCAGGCAGAAGCGCTTAGAGGATGTGTCTGTTTTCCGTTGGCTCTCTCTTCCCGAGGGTACTTTGCATGAGCCTGTCCGCAGACTTCACCCTGTAACCACTGTCACGAGTTAATGAGGTGGTCTGTCACTCTCACCAAACCACTTATCCTCTGGCATGGGACAATCGAACATAGGGCCATACTCACAGAGAGCTGAGGTGACCAGCAAGGAGAGTAGAAATTTCTGAGCTTAGCCATACTCTCAGCAGGTGTTTAGATATTTGACTCCTTGGTCATAAATACCATTTTTTTTTAATGACAAGCCTTTCAGTCTGTGCTGTTTTCACTAAAGGTGAAAAAGTTGAAAAGGAAGAATCCTACAATAGCATAGCAAAAGAAAAAGGTGGGAGAGGGAGACAAGGACTGGGTTGATGAAGCTTCAGCATCTTATCTCTGGAATGTAATTGATGATCTGAGGGTAGTGTGAGACCTTAAGTGAAATGAATCGGTGGTTTCAGTTCCGGATATGGTATGCAAAGAAAAAAAAAAAAACCTTGCTCTTTGAAATTCAGCACTTCCTTGTCTGTGCTTCAGGAAGCCACACGCCTGATGTTGAGTGTGGAAACTGACTCATATCTGGCCCTTTGAGATTAGCCTCTCCAGCCCCCAGACTGTGGGCAGAATCTGGGGCTTAATGGGAAACCAGAGCAGGGTCTGGCCTAATCTGGAGAAGGAGGATCAGACACAACATCCTTGATGTGCATCTCTCTCAGGATACTTCACTTTCTAGATGGTTCTATAGGCAGTGGATCTTCTGGACCATCACCAAAGGGTTTCACCATGTACTTGGCAGCGAGTGAGTGATCTGGAATGACAGACAACAAAATCACAAACACAGTGCCTCCCAACTCCTTATCCTTGGAGTCACATTAAAGGAAGTCAGCCAACTGAACCACTTAGTGCAACCACATGACCCTGAGAGATCTTATCATGTGTTTTCTCACAAAGAAGCCCCAACAATTTACAGCCATTCTTCCCTTTGAAGGTCCCAACAAGCTTTTGTATGAGAGTTAGGTGTTAGGGATAAGGAGACGTAGTTTACATTTATCTAGAAGGGGTAAGCTTATCAGAGACCGGAACATGAAACCCTGGTGACAGGGAGCTCAGATGGCCTACAGCAAGCCATATGCGGTTTCTTCCAGACATTTTACAGACCACCTCAAGATGAGAAAGACCCACTGAAACAGCACGTTTGCTTAGTGCTTGGTGTCACGTTCAAAAAAAAAAATAGCTTGCCCAGGAATAAGAAGAAGCAGCTGGCTTAAATGAGAAGTCAATGGGAGACAGGTACAGAGAGAAAAGGCCAACAGAACCTGGCTCAGCTTTAGAAGGTCCAAGCTTCTCTTTTAACCTCTGGCCACACACTTAATTTCTAAACTTCCCTTTTCCCCTTGGTACAGTGCAATTACTACTTCCAAAATGAGATCATGCATGGGGAAGTATTTGCTTTATGAATGGAAAGAACTGTGCAAAGATTCATCATTATTCTTTGCCTATAGACTTTTGAATCTGAATGGTGAACCCATGTTGGAAGTGAAGCGATAGCCGTCACTGTAGAGTATGGATTAAGCTTCCCAATTTTCTTATCTGGAAATCTTTTCATAAGACATATTAGTCTGCATGTTTACCTGCATGCTCCTTATTTCCAAAATGGGCTTAGTGATCACTAAAGCATAGAGCAAAGATTAAGACCTTATCATGGAAGAAGAGAATGGCTAGAGGAAGAAAATCCACAAGAAGAACAACTTTAATGAGGCATGCAGCATGATTTTTTGAGGTCCTCAGCAGCTCAGACAAAAGACAGGGAGACGGATTGTATTAGGCAGGTGTCTTTATGCACTAAAGAAAGAGCAGTTAATCAGGGTCAGCCAACTCCTTCCATAAACATCATAAGAAATGTGCGTCCTTGGCTGAGTGCTATCAAAAGTAAAATGATAGAATCTGAAAAATGAGCCACAGCGAGGATGCTCCAGCCTGTGCACTAGGTGACAGTGAATCAGAACCACACAAGCAGCCTGACGGTTACTAGAAGGAGCAGGCTGACTTAAAAACAGCAACAACCAACTAACAATAACAAAACAGGGCAATGAAAGTCAGTATGCTGGCTCCCAGGTTGGGGAACTGCTGGCCAAGGTATTTAAGGAGGCAGTGGCTTTTTTAGTGGGGGAGTGCGGGGGTAGGGAAAACAGTGAAGTAGGGAAGGAAATGTGCGGGGTGCCTTGCACAAGGTCACTTGATATCTCTGAAACTGATTGTGTATTCTGAGCGCCTTAATAGGATTTTGTAGGTCACGGTGTTCTAGGCAAAGCTCCCTGTTGATGTACGTGTCTCATGTAAGATTTAGATCACCTTTTTTCGGGCAGAGCTCCATGGAAACACCGCCCATGGTTTCTGAAATGGAGTCTGATTGGGTTCCTGTAGTGCCTGGCTGCAGTGGACAGTAATCTCGGCTGCTGACACACCACCCCGGACAGTTGGCAAGCCAGAGACTATCTAGTATCTAGTCACTGTAGGTCATTATTATTCTAATGTTAAAGCAAGTTCCTGTCGGCATAAAATTGCCAGGGAATGGAGTATTCTAGGCAATGGAAAATTCTGGTTCATCTGGTTACCATCCATATCATTTGAGATTCTTGGTTTCCAAAGAAGTAATTACAACACACTTTGCTGAACACTAAAATGATAGAGCGTGACTTATGCTTTCTTTGGTGATTCACAAGGTGCTTTAGGATCTGTCAGCACCCGATAGCATAATTAGCAGCATAGCTTCTCATTTTCTAGGATCTGGAGTGGAAATGTGGAATGTGTGGAAATCTGGGCAGCAACTATAGGATACCCAACCAGACTGTTGACATTGCTAGTGGTGGGGGTGTGGGGGGGGAGGGGGAAGAGTGTCTTGTCATCTTTCAGTTTGTTGACAAGTGGAAATACAGCAGCAGACATATTGTGTATTTTTGGTTGTACTGTTGATTATTCCTATTGCATTACTGTTATTCTTGCCCTCGAGAATACCACAGAAGCTGGCCACAGTGACTCATACCTCTAATTGCAGCTCCTGAGAGGCTGAGGCAGGAGGATTTCCAAGAGTTCAATGGCAGTTTGGAGTACATTAATGAGTTCCAGGCTGGAACTATTTAAAAAGGGAGGGAAGAGAGATAGGTAGGTAGGTAGGTAGGTAGGTAGGTAGGTAGGTAGGTAGGTAGGTAAGTAGATAGATAGGGAATGTTACGGAAAATGATGTGATTCACTTACTTCCCCTGTTTTATGTTTCAGCTGAATCAGTCAACAAAGGATCAGTTGTGTCAGAGGCTACAGAGACAATACAACAGATTTCATTTATTTTTTAGTTGTGGTTATTTTAACATCCATTGATTTATTTATGTGTGTATACACAAGCAAGAGGTCAGAGGACAATTAGCAGGTGGTTGACCTAAAGCCTTGTGGGCCCCAGGGATTAAATTCATGTCATCAGTCTTGGTAGCAAGTTATTTTACCTATTGAGCCATCTTACTGGCCCAACTCCAGGCATAGAGAGGGCCCATGGGAGTCCTCTACAGCTTCATGTCCATTCTGGGTTACAGTTGCTAATATACTATCACACACACACACACACACACACCCCATCACCACCACTACCACTACATGCGCACACGTACCACACCACACACATGTGTACAGCATATCTGCAAAGATCAGAAACTGGTGAGCAGAATGATTCCCACCACACAAGCAGCAAGAGATGGTGGAACACGCACGAGCTTTCACTCTGGGACTCTAGGAACTCATCATTCTTTCTGAAGATTATCAACGTCCTGTTCTGTGCAAGCACCCTCGACCTGAAAGAGTTCACGGTAAGGGATGAACAGAGTCCCCAGGATTCAGTCAAAATGAAAACCTCCCCAAAATAGTAAAGACCCACACAACTCCCCACATCTGTGAGAAAAACTTTCCAAAAGTCACCCAGGCAGGCCTGCATTTATGGCTGCCTTGCTTTGCCTGTGCTCTCTGCACTTGAATCATACCTATCTCTTGGCTACATTGAAAAGTAAGCCTGTACTCAGTGCATTTCCACTGTGAATTCATTCTCACTCTTCCCTCTGAAGGGAGGGGAGGAAGGAAGTAGGTGATTATAATTTTTAAAGGGCAGGGTTTAGTCTGTTTGGACTGAGCCCTGGTGGTCCAGACATACTTTCTCTTTCTGAGTTTCAGAGCAAAGGGTCTCTGTTTTTCTGCAGTTACTTCTCCCAACTCTGCTGGAAAGACCAGAGGCTGCCATAAAAGTCCAGAGTGAAGGCGATAATCTGTAAGACCGCAGGATCTGAGGGACCCAGCTGCCCAGCCAGAGCAGACCATCAGGTGTCTCAGCTTCTAGATGGTACCTTCACTCTTCCAGGTGCCTTCATCTCAGAGATATCTGAATGTAGGTCTGTGCATGAACATTTTCCTATTTTCTACAAATGCCTTGTATTGGTCATAAAGACACTCTATCGCAGAAGATCCTTAGAGAGGGGTTCCATGTTCATCCCTCCATGAAGGCAGAGCTACTGTCAAGCCTGGATGACTAGTGGTCATCCAGGGAAGAAAGGAAACACAAGTCCACACAGCTCTCCAGTAGTCTCCATTTCCTGCAGTGCATTCTCAAGTGTGGGTGTTGGCATTTAGGGATAGTAACAGGGTTTCTCAGAAGCTGACAGCTGATCTCTCTTTTTTTTTTTAAATTAAATAAGGAGGTCGGCCCCTAGAGGTGATCATTCCTTCTCTCTTACATCTTCTTTAAAGACATTCATTTAAGCAGTTTTTTCCAAGCTGACATGGTGGATCCCAGTTTCTGTCTGTTGAACATGCTTCCTGCTTTATAAAGTGTTCTTTCCTTCCTTCCACCTTTAGAGCTTCATCCACATGGCTTCCTCTCCACCTTGACATATCAGTGATCCCCCTTGTGTGTAGACTGCCTGAAGACAGTAGACATTGTATTGTCCCTTGTGTTCTTCGTTATCACCCAAGATAGGGCTTAGCACATGGTTGCATCAAGATAGGCCTTCTGGCTTGACATGGACCCCAAGAGAACTTCTCCTCAAGCCAGGCAGAGAGGAAATGCAGCATCTTCACTCTTTCCTCCTCAACTGAAAGCAGAGTGAAGGATTATTTCTTTCTTGATCTCTGACTTATCTACCCTGAACTCTATACCCACAGGAGGAACAAAGATGGCTACTAGAACCACGTGTGGTCGTAGTGTATGTATACCTGATCAAGACTTCTCGTGGCCCTGGAAATTTACAGGAATGTATAGCTGTGCTGTTTCTGAGCCAGCTCAGAACCTGTTTTGCTGGAGGTTTCTTCCCTTGGCAGGTATGTTGATGGATTATGAATGTTGCCAACTGGGACGGGCAGACATTCAGCCTGTGCCCAAGATTTTTTTTTCCTAGTATAGCCGTCTTTCAGGTCAGGAGACTACACACTTTTTGATCTCTACTCGTGAACCTGGAAGCCCTCTGAGTTATCTCAAGCAACCAGCTAAGTAGGATCTCTGATTCCAATGACAATAATCCTTTGTGACTTATTGACTCTTAGACCCAAGGACATCAGATCTGGAAATGAGCTTGAAAACCGCCTCATCTCAGTCTTCTTTTCAAAGATAGGGTATCTGGCTTGCTTTTAAAATGGGGGATCAACTACCATTCATTCATGCAATAGTAAATTCATCTAGCTATCCATTTTCCCATCCAGTGACCTACCTATCTACCCGATAGTTCAATAAATATCCACTAATAGGAGGCACACAGTTCCTGCTTAGCTCTAATATAAAAATGTGAATAAGATATGGTGCCATGCTCCTCAACAGTCTATAACACATACACACACAAATACTTAATGATTCAATTTGATGTGGACATGCATGAACCAAACATGCTATGAGCACACAGAAGGTGGTGACTAATCTGCCTTGACGGATGAGGAAAGAGTTCTTAAAAGCCTCAGAGGAAGGAGAAGAAAGGGGTCCTTTAAACAAAGAGTAGTGATCTCAGAGGAGGATATACCATTCCAGTTTCCAGCCTTAAATAAGTGTGGCCTTCCATGAGAGCAGTGGCATGCCAAGGGAGGCTGAGACTGGGAAGGCTTGTGACTGGGGAGCAATATGGGAGGTAGTGTGGAATCCTTCACACCGGAGTATGGGGAGGTTAGCTAGGCACTGACTCTGAAAGTCTTCAGAGGGGCTACTGCCATCTGTCAGGTCCTAAAGGACAAATGGCTATCTGTGGTACACATTAGCATACCAAAGCACATGCTGACCACTAGGTTTTTCTCAGTATCCCAAGTACCTGTGGCTCTTCTCCCCGTACTTTCTATCCTAAACTTCTCCAGCTCATGGCTTTCCCTTCCCCAATTTTTCATTCCCATATAACTCTACCATTTCAGCTTCTCTCTCTCTCCCTCTTTTTCCTCTCTTGGCCCTCTCTCTCTCTCTTGCCTACATTCTCTCTTCCTCTCTTGCTCTCCCTCCCTGTCTCCTCTCATGGCCCAGTCTAGTCTGCCAGCCATGTTTAATCTACTACATTCTGTTTCCATTCTGGACTCTTCCAGATGCCTATGCATGTTTTCTTCCCATATCTACAATAAAAGCCACAAGAGTGGTCTTGTCCTCATCTTATACAATATGCCACTTAAATTTTGGAAAGATCTCTTGGACCATGGTTAAAAAAAAAAAGATAGATAGATAGGGCCCATTGAGCAGAGGGGTGACATTACTATGTAAATGTCCTAAAATTAGAAGCCATCAGAGGAAGGATTCTGATTCACACACTAGGTTGTGTCCTCCTCTTGCTTATGGCCTTTCATACCATTCCCTACCCATCCTGGGGTATCTTCCTCATTGGTCTCATTGCCTTTCTTGCTTTGCTTTCTAACTAATATTTATTACTATGTCAAATCATTAGTTTGTTTGTAGTGTCTTCCATTTTAAGGTGATATCACTGTTGAAGGAGAAGCCTTCTATGCCCTACCCTCCACAGGATCTCCAAGCTTAACAAGTGGACACGTGTTCACATAATGATTGGTAGAGGGTCCTTGATCTTGAGGAGAGGTAATGAGGCTGGAATGAAGATGGCCTATAAAGACAGATAGCCCTCTATTTTCCATATCCAGCGTATTTTATTAGTGGGTATAGCTGGCCTTAGAAAAGAGGGGAAAAAGTCCTCACTGACAGCATTTGCTACCGTTATCTGAGAACTTTTACGGTCCCGAGTTTTACTAATTTCCTTTATTCTGTGTGTTTCCATACATTATCATTCTCTGGAATAGAATCTTCCAGGGCCCTTCTGCCTCTTGCTCCTGTGTTTCAATCCCAAGGCTGTCACTGGCTGGCTAGGGGACAAAAGAGCTGCTTTGCTCGGGGCTTTATTTACAAAATTGTAAAATGAGAGCATTAACCAAGGATCTAAAAGACACTATCTAATTTACATATTATGAGTCTAATTTTTTCTAGCTGAGGTAAGAAGAGTTCATCTGCTTTCATTTTCCTAAAAATATGCAACAGTTATACACAAAATTTCAATAATTTTTATGTCTCTTTATTATGTCTCAGCTTTTAGCTGTATTTTTACCATCAGAACATATGTAGGCATGAGTTCCACTGTTACCCTTGAATTTTATTTGTCATCTGTCTTTTATGTTGCTACAAAGTCTTCTCATTTATCATATTAATGGGTACATAATTCTCTATGGAGTTAACATGTCATAAGTTACTTAACCATCTCCAAGGGAATTTGGTTTCTTTCCAGGTTTTGGTATTTGAAAGAGTTCTAAGTATACAAGTTTTTATTCTTTCTTTTTTTTTTTTTTTTAGGGACTTTTTCCTGAGGGTAAATCCTTAGGAGTGGGATCACTAGATGAATTTTACGGCTCTTGAAAAGCATTGCCAAATGGCTTCTCCAAAAGGATTGTTTCAATTTGTGTTCAATTTCTGCTCAACACAGAATGCCAGTTTCACAGAAACCTTGCCAGCTTGTTTTTTAAAAATCAATTTCCTTTATCTTTTCAAGTTGAACTTATATTCAGTAGGGCTTCCTTATTGTTCCTCTACGGGGATTATCATTGGAAGGGCTGAAGTTCTAATAAAGCACTTGGCAAATAGAAACACTCAAGTCTGCTATTAAGTGAAGAGCAAAATTGGGAGGAGCAAACACATTTGCCCTACCCTTGAACTCAGCTTTTTCTACCCGTTCTGTGCAGTGTGACTTAGTGTGTTTGTCCTTTACGTTCAGTGTGGCCTCCTGTAAAAGGGACAGCAGTTTCTCTCGATTCCAAATGGCCAGCTCTCTTCCTGGTGGATTCTTTATTTCTTTTTATATCTTTTTTTTTTTTTTTGAGAGTTTCCTCACTAGACGTGCAATGTCCCTTCCTCTCCCAGAGCTTCTCATGCTTGCCTGAAGCCTTAAAGACATATCTTCTGTTCATCAGCCCAGAGCTAGGCCCCTGGCTACTTCACGCCAGAACTAGCCCCTGGCTAACATGAAGACATTTCCCCAGTGAACATTTTGTCCATTTCCTTCTTCAAGTTGGATTCCCTTATTCACCAAGAGTGAAAATTCTTATCATCTTCCAACTCAGGTGGCCCCCCTCTCTGACTGTGAGTTCTAATTAGTACACTACGCCCTTTAAGTGCCAGACCCATTCATTTATTAAAATGTATTGAAAATCATCCAGACGGCAATCAGGATGCAAAGATGACCATGATCTAGTTTCTTCCTTGGAGCCCAGTGGGTCAGAGAGGAGCACAAAGCTCTGTCCTTAGAGACTCTTGAGCAGCTGGCTGTTTAGTAGGTCAAGGGATGACAACCTCAGGCAAATCTGGTGTATCCTTTGTTTAACCAGCCCTACCAGTTCACGGGTAACGTGATGGCTGTCCTACCAATTCTAAGCTTCTGTGTGCCATTTGATAAAAATGTCACTCCAGCTTAGAACCTGGGTGTTTGAACCTCAGACCAAGAAAGCACTCCCAAGTAGGAGTCCTGCAGTAATGCTCTAGGTTAAAAAGAAGACCCACACTCCTACATATCTACCTAAGTAAGGCTTGTGTCTGTTGTGAAGTCCTTAGGAAGCTAAAGAAGGCCATTCTCTTAGACAGAAAGAAAAGGAGTATCAGCTGCTAGAGAAGAGACAAAGAAGGAAAATGCAGTACTTACTCTGCCATTGTTCGATAACCTGGGTTTTTCCACTCACTTCTCTAGAATTCAGTTTATTATGTTTGGAAGTGTTTAGGGTTCGGCGGTTTATTTGATCCATATAATGTACCATGCAACTCTTATAATCCATGCTCCATAGAATAGTAAATGCTGATTGGCCCTTCTTAACTCCCCTAATCCTCCTTCACCTATCCCTGAAAAGCACAGGGAAGGTGACCTCATTGCCAGTGACAGATGTTAAAGATGCCCCTGGGACTCCATGTCCTCAGATCGCCATAGCAATGGCCACCATGCCCAGTGACAGCTGCAATCTGTGGCTGGCAGGGTTTGTGCCGTAGCTGTGGCCGCTTGCTTCCTGTCATTAAGGCAAACCACCATCTTATTTTGTTTTGTTTTCCCCTCATGTTTTGAGTTTGCTGCTCCCCGGAGCTTGTTATTAGAACAGACATAATTAATAACTGCTGGCACGTGGAGCAGCCAGATTGGACAATCTGCCTCCTGCTTTCTCAAACAGTTCTCCGAGCAATCTTGAAAGCCTGAATTTATAGCCTGGACTGAATACAATGGATTGTTTTGTAATCCTAAGCAAGCATTATAAACCACTGCACTGACAGATGAAGAAATAAAATTCTCTTTGTAGTTCCTAGTAGATGTTTTCACCCAACCTCTTCACTTAAGAACTGTAAACAATCCAGGCATGGTGGTCTACAATATAATCTGTGCATTTTAAAGGCTGGGCAGGAGAACTGACAGTTGAAGGCTAGCCTGGGCTACACAGTGACTACACAGGGCAGCTTAGGTTGCATAGTGAGAAACTGTCCCAAAACACGCAAATAAAAACAAGCACAAAAACTAATAGTCATATTCTTTTTAAATTTTCCATTGAAAAGATGTTTCTTGGGCTTTCTTTGGCTACAATTCCAGAATCTTCCATTCTGGGTCATTAGGAATTAGTTTCTAAAATTTAACCCATTCAAGTCTAGACACCATTTTTCTTAGAGGAATTAAAACAAAGATTCATCATTCTTGCTTTAATTTTCTTGTTTTCATCATATGCAGCCACAATTCCAGAGCTTTTCTACTTAGGGCAGCGGTTCTCAACCTGTGGGTTGTGACCCCTCTGGGGGTTGTATGTCAGGTATTCTGCATGTCAGATATTTACATTATGATTCATAACAGTAGTGAAATTACTGTTATAAAGTAGCAACAAAATAATTATGGTTGAGGGAGGGTCACCACAGCATGAGGAACTACAAAAGAGTTGCAACATTAGGAAGGCTGACAAATGTTGCCTTCCGGGCTTCTGTCCCCAAATATTCACCATTCCAATCCTGCCATTTGAACTCATAAATTTGTTTGTAGTAATTTAATGGCTGGAACCTAAGTAAACCAATGCAATCATTTAATAATATTCTCTGTGGCACTCTTTTTGTGTGGTTCTGTGGGGAACAGAAATTTAATAAAACAATTAATTTACAATTTATAACCAGTGGTATATTGATAATTACAACACAAGTTATGACATTGCTGTATGTCATTGCTTCTAGAACTTTTCTATGTATTGAATCTTTGGGGAGAAACTTAGAGAAATATTAAGGGTTCATGCCATCCTTTGAGATCTCAGTATAATTGCTTTGGGTGTACCTTGGACCTTGGGAGCTTTGGAGGGCCTAGCATGCAGACCATTTGGGGACCTCTGGCACCATAGAAGCACCGAGAAACACAACAGAGACAGGAGTTGTTACTTTAATAGGAATTTTATAAATGTTCACTGGAGTGTTCAGAATAAAAAGTGCTGGTTTAGAGGCTTTGCAGATTAGACTGGAAATTTAGTTTTGCCTTAGTCTTAGCTGCTGGGGGCTCCTGCGGTAATATACTCTGTCCGAAGACAGCCACGAGCAAAGAAAGGCACAGACAGCCTGGAGGAGGGAGGCCGCAGGAAGGAAGAAGCCAGAAGTTAGCAGTGTGGAAAAGTTTCTTTTGACTGAGAAAAGTCGGGGCTCAGGGTGGGATTTTCAGGACCGCTGAGCTCTGAGGAGATAGAAAGGAAGTGAGTGAAATAAATCTGATAGAGATGGAAGTATTTCAGATTTGAAAGAAAAATAGTACCTCATCTCCATCAAGCTTTCTCAGTTCCACTGAGGTCCTGGTATGAGCTTGACTACAAAACAAAACAGCATTGCTGAAGAGCCCACATAAGCAGTATCCACTGACTGATGCTCCTGAGCAGAGTGTGGGGGACTCCCCGCGCTGAGCATTCAGAGCTCAAGGCCCTCCCTGGGCCCCACTAAGAACAAAGGAAATGAGGAAGAATTGTGTGTACTGAAAGGTCAACAGAACTGGGAATTGAGTATGAAAAAGGCAGTTCTGGAAATAACATCTCTTTATCTGGCGATCTTGATCTGCCCACATTACCCTTAATTGCCTTTAATGGCCCCCATTGTAATGTTTCCTGAAGTGAAGACAGGTTTGCACAGAGAATTTTGGTTTCTTGAGTTGTGTCAGGAGGCCTGTGGTGGCAGAGAAAGAAATAGTCCACATTTGCAGATGAAGAACTAGTTTTCTTAACCATACTAAAAAAATTCCAGGGACAATGTCTCATGAGTTGTACAGGGTCAGAGAAAGAAATTGCAGATATTCTCCAAAAACGATTCCGGTTGTAAAGTCTCAGCTTGCAGTTTACCTTGTCCGCTCTCCCCTGCGTACTGGATGGGTCATGAAAGCCAGAGCAACAGTATATTTTGAACAAGGTCACTCAGTAAGACAAACGCTGAAGAGGAGAGGGAAATTAGATTTTTGTCTCTTAGTGAACATTATCCATAAAAAGAAAAAAAAAATAAGGTTTTGGGTTTTCAATTCGGAAAAGGGTGGGCTTTTCCTTTGGACCCCACATTTTGGGAAACAGCCTTTTCAACCTTATTTACTGTACTGCCTTTACTTTCTCTTGACTCTTTATAGATATAAAGTCTTAAGTGAAGTTGGAACATGAAAGGACAAAGAGACACAGGTAACTTTAAATCTTGGACCACGAATTCCCCACAGTGCAGAACTTAACATCTATTGTGTGTATGCTATGGTTTTTAGACTTTTTTTTCTTTTAATTTCCCCCAGTGTCATCATAAGGTATGTACTGTTATTATCCTCATTTTACAAATGGGAAAACGGTATCGTAGAAATTGCCTAAATTGTGCAACTGGAGGAGATGAGGTAAAAGCCAGGTCGGGCTGACTCCGGGGTTCATGCCCTTCCCACCGCAGCGGCTCTCTGGAATCTTCCGTCCCTGGAGCAGGAAAGCCAGTACTCATACAAAGGCCTCAGCACACTGTTTGTGCATAATCCTCTGCTTTTTGTTTTTTAGAAATGACTAATTATTTCACTCAGAAAGACCTCAAATATTACTCCAAACAACTCACAAAGAATTGGCTATATCCCTTGTTTTTAATGTTGAGGGAAGAAACCTAACCAGTTATTTTTCTTTTCTTCTCCAATGCTTTACTAGAATAAAAATAATCATATTAAGGTGTCAAAAATACATTTTAAATGTGCGAATGCGGGATAAAGGCACCTCTTCTCTGAAAGGCTCCAAAGACATTTAAATAGAACTCATGTGTGTTCTTCATATGAAACACAGTGGCTGCAATTCAAATGAGGCCGTTAACAGAACATTAATGAGAATGAGCTGGGGATGAATAAGGGATTGCAAAACAAGTTCACAAAGTTTAAACCAGGATCACACTGGTGGGAAATCTGCACTGCCATGGCCTGGCCATTCATGCTGACCCCTGGAAACATCTTGGGTTTCAGTTGCCTCTTTTATTCACAAGTAGACGCAAGAGCCTCTTCAGTGCCTAGTCCTGAGCCAGTTACACTGGAGAAATAAAGGGAATAAACAGTTGCTCTGCTCAGGCCTTGGTTATAACGAGGCAAAGCTTACGCTCAAGAAACTATTACAGTTAATAATTCCAGGCAGAGTCAGACATGGTAGGGTCTGCCTTTA
The DNA here is from genome assembly GCA_028658305.1 of Pachyuromys duprasi. Classification (NCBI taxonomy): domain Eukaryota; kingdom Metazoa; phylum Chordata; class Mammalia; order Rodentia; family Muridae; genus Pachyuromys; species Pachyuromys duprasi. The sequence goes on along the minus strand of CM053753.1, from coordinate 45,788,156 downwards.
ATCTCAGCACTTGGGAGGCAGAGGTGGGAGGATATAGCCTACAAAGCAAGTTCCAGGCCAGCCAAGGCTGCCTGGTGAGAGAGAGAAAAAAAGTTGTTCCAGCAGAGTAAATTTCAGGGCCGAATGGTTGATGTTACAGATTTGTACTGCAGTAAATTTTACAGTGACTGAGTTTGCTGCAACCTCAGGGACACTAGTAAAGAAAACCATTTTATAGAAAGGAGTTCTGGAGAGAGAAAGAGATTGTCTAAGATAATACTCTGTTACTATTAATAATCATGTCTATTTGTTAGAATTCATATTTTATACTTTGCATATTTATATTCTTATGTATACCCTGACAAAACTTGGTGGTAGGTGTGTAGAGGGAAAGGAACCCAAGGACGGAATTGAGAACTCTTGCCTACAGTCTCATGTGTAGCTTCTCGTAGAGGTAAGTTCTAAATTCCAGCACAGGTGACTGAAAAGTCCATCTGCCTTTTAATCTGGGACTCATGTCCACAGACAATGTCATTTCACTGAAATGCCTCTTTTAGCACAAAGAACCTCTGAGCATAGTCACCAATTTATTTAATAGGCAAATCTGAGCACATCAAAAGGACGTATGGGTTATCAGCCCCCTGGAAGCATATGGAGTGACTGACCTATGTGGTGTGACAGAAATACAAACAATCACTGTGAGAAATTGGGCCAGAGTCCGCAGTTCTGGCTGGCTGGACAAGGGGGTAACCCCATTAGGGCAGTGCGGTGTTGCTGAGGTCTCAGGATACAACTGAGCTGGCAATCACAGGACAGAAACACATGCCAGGAGAAGGTAGAGACATATGCAAAGCCTTCCTGGCCTCCAATTGTGGAAGAAAATCCATGTTGATTTAAGAGATCCAAGTGGCAAGGGTGGAGTTGAAATTAACTCAAAGAGCATCAAGAGGCACTTGTGCCCAGCAAGAGCACCTTATCGAAGTTTTGGAGGCAGTGGATAAGAAGGGGGCCAAGGCGAGAGAGCGTGTGCTTTGATTACACTGACTTTCTAAGGGGAAAACATGAAGGGACATAGAGGCTAGGTGATGCGTGGGTCCCTCCAGAAGAAATGAGGGCTTGAGCAAGGGCATTATGGGAGGGACAGGATGGCTGAAATATTAACTTCCAAAGTTAAACTCCCAGGGTTTGGTGATCGGCGCACGGACAAACTGCTTTTGAACTTCCTCGCTGTCGTGGAAGCAAAACTCCTCATCAGGGCCAAATGACCAGGAACAGATTCAACAACTGGGATGGGAGAATAGAAGGGAAAACTCTCTTCTGTGCAGGCTTTTTAAAATGCCAGAGGGGAAGCACTGTAGTGGAGATGTAGGCTGGTGTTTGGGAGAGAAATAGGGGCTGGGGGCAGAGATTTGGACACATCCGGATTTGAAGTGTATCTAGAAAGGAGAAATAGGCAAAAACTCAAGGTGGGTTCTTGAAAAATCTCAGCGTACACATCAGGAGATGGGTAGTGAGGGACCCGAAGAGACTTTTAAGGGCAATGTAGAATGCTTGCATAGCAAGAACAAGTGTCTGGCTTTGGTTCCCAGAACATTTTTTTTTAATTGATGAAGCAGTTAATTTTTAAATGAAAATTCTACTGTGGGTATAAGAATGATGAAAATTGCTAAAAGGTGGTTTGGCTTGGCAATGAGGAGGTCTGCGGGGGCCACAGAGGCACCCCAAAAAGGACTGCACTGGTGAGTGAGTTATGTGTAGGATGCCCTGAGCCAGGGGAAGCAGGTTAGAAGTGAAGCAAGACCACTTCCGGGTAACTTTAAATACTTTACCAGTCCAAGATTTTATTTTAAAAAAAATAGTCTAAAATTGTTAATCCAGTAACAATTTAGGGAGAGCACACAGCTTGGCAGGGGTTGGAGCAATGGATCACCGTCTCTGTCTTCACGGGGTTTTCGTCTAATATTGGGGACAGAAACAGCAAGGTCGAAAGTGTCAAAGTGCTTAGCATGGTACCCAACATTTACACGAGGAACTCTTCATTCTCAAACTGACACCTCTAAAAACTGAAGAGTGAAAGGATCCGAGGGCTCAGGCACTAAGGGGATCCCTAAGTTTAGCTAGGGACTTTTTTTTTTTCTGTTGTTTTGTTTTAGAAAAGTTCTCACTCCGCAGTCCGGCCTGGTCTTTAACTAACAGCAATCCTCCCACTGTGGCCTTCCAACGGTGGAAACTGCAGGCACAAGCTGCCTTATTGGGCAGAAGAAGGGCTTTTAAGAAGTGGTTAATTATGACCATGAAGTGCCGGTCGCTTCTGAATAAGCGGAGGCATGGGTTATTTGGGTTCCGGGAATCTTTCAGATGGCTGGAAATTGTGCCATTAAGTAACTGAGTTTGAAAGCGAGAAGAATTATTAATAGGGGCCAGAAACAATTTCATGCCTGTCTCACGGCAACACAACACCAGAGCCATGATTCCTAAGGCGACAACCAGAGGCAACACAAGTTCTTAAGAATAAGAACCATAGAACTCCGAGAGTCTTCCCCACCCCCACTCTGACTCATTGTGGGACTGAGTTGGGTTTTAGTACTTCATTTCCCTTGGTCAAACCAAGACCATTTGAATGCACCTGCCTCCCATCTGTCACCCGTGTCCTGCCCGGTGAGGGTGGCCATTGTGAGGGGCGGGGAGCACTTCCTAATTACGCTCCTGTGGCCAAGGCGCCACGTGAAGGCTTTTGGCGGTCTCACTCAAATGAAGTGGGGCCCGGATGACTGCCCCCGCCACACGTGGAGGGAGGCCTGGCTGCAACTCCCAGTGAACCCCTAGTTTGGTTTTGAGGTTGCAAATTTCAGATGCTGGTGGCTATTCTTAAAAAAAAAAAAAAAAAAAAAGACAGAAGACCCGGACGGGCGGTGAAGTGCAGTTCCACCTGAAAAAGAGCTGCCATGACTTGACCGCAGTCCACTGTCCGCCCCCTCCTGCATCCTGTCAGTCTTCACCCAAGCAGTTGGACTTGAGATACCTCGCAAAGTGGCCTTGCCCAGGGGAGAGAGAAACGAAAAGAGAATTAAAAGGCAGCAAGCTGGAAGGGTCACTATAAAGCGATGTGCCTAAGGTCTCCTGCTTCACCAAGCAGAGAGCCACCTTGTTTATCTGCCAGGGCACAAGAACTTGGCTCCTGTCACCAGTCACACTTGCCTGGTGGCCAACAAACCACGGAGCCCTGACATGTGAGTTTGCACCTATTGAATTTTCTTGGTCTCCAGAACAGATGATGATGGTGATGGTGATGGTGGAGATGATAGCGATGATGGATATGCGTCATGAGTCATTCTTCATATTCCAAAGTATTAAGACACTTACAAGCTCATTTTTTTTTCTCAAAAGCATGGCTGAGATTCCAGTCATCATTTCGGTATCTGACAAAGGGTAACTACCACATTTGGTAAAGTTAGACAAGGGCAGATTCATTAGTTAGATCTGAACGCAGTGGAAGTTCAGAGTTTTGCATTGTGGTCTTGCCCTTACCAGCTGGGTGACCTTGGACAAACCATTTTTGTCCTCTGAGCTTTTGTGTCTTCATATGTAAAACTGTGTTAATAATAACCATCTCAGAAGGTTATTGTAGGGGTTTAATGATTTCATGTAAATAAAAAGGGACATTGCAAACTCTAGAGCATTATGCAAATATTAATTACTATCTATACAAGATGGGCTATCTGCGAGAATGAATGTCAGTGTTTAGAGGCAATTTGTGCTGGGCCTGAAAGAGAATTTAATTTTGAATCAGAAGACAGAGGTTCTATTTTGGTCCTGCATGTCAGGTGGCAGAGGAGAGTGACTTTCAACAGGCAAACACAACCAGTGGTGCACTTGCTGGCACAAAACTGCCACCATCCCCATGTCACCTTGTCACCTGTAATAGGCTGACTGATGGCCCCGGAGATGCCCGAAACCCAATCCCCAGAGCTGAGAAAGCTGGCTATCTCCCTTCCCAGGTAGGATTAAATTGAGAACGGAGAGGTGGAAGGTCACCCTAGATCATCCAGAGGAGACCACATGAGCACTGGGATGCTTATGAAGTGGTGTGAAGGGGGAGGTGGGGGTTGATAACAATGCAGAGAGATTTCACTGATAGACTTTAAAGACAGAGGAAGAGGCTGGAGTAAGAGAAGAGAAGCTAAAGAGTCCTTCTCTGGCCCATGGAAGAGGTCCTCTCTGCTAATGATTTGACTGAAGCCCAGGCAATTTAACTAAGACTTCAGCAGCTTCCAGAACCTTAAGAAAATAATTTGTGTTGTTTTAAACCACAAAGATTGTATACTTCCTTATAGAAGCAATGAGAAGCTCACACACCAGCTCCTTCTCGTGGCCCTCAGTTCCAAACACTCTGCGCTCCAGGTTCTCTTCCTCCTAACCCATACCCATCTGTTAAAAAGGCTGGAGGGGCTATGGGCACTCTCTGCTAGACATGTTCCCTCCTTTGGCGGGCTAGTGTGGAGCTGATCTTGCCAGCCCTACATGCTTCCACATTACCAGGGTTTATAGCTGACTGAATTCTTCTGTTCCACTCCTCCAATTGCTGGAGCTCTTTGTGGTGTATTCAGGTTGAGGAAATGTGGCGTTATGCCTCTGGATAAGTTATTGGAATTCCTGGGCACCGTATTTCCTCGTCTGTCACTTGGAGATGAACTGCGTTTCTATGCCTACCTCACAGGGTAGGGCCTTGAAAGAAATGATAGCAAAGAAAGCTCTGTGACCCGTACAATTCTGCACAAGGGTGGACCACAGCTATCACTACCTTCATTTTTAAGTATTTATTTTAAAATTTCTCTCTCTCTCTCTCCCTGTATGTGCACATGCACACGTGTAAGTGCAGTTGCCTTGCAGGCCAAAGGGGTTCAGATCTCCTGGAGCTGGGAGTTACAGATGGTTGTGCATCACAAAATGTGAGCGATGGGAGCTAAACTTAGGTCCACTGCAAGAGTGATACAAGCTCTTAGCCACGGCGGCTGCTCCCCCAGCCCTTCTCACCATTATGCTAAGCACATAACCGCTTACAGCTTCAATTCTTCCAACATGTATGTTGTGACGGTTAGCAAACGCTCTGATTCTAAACAAGTGAAAATATTTTCTAAAGATATTTTCCAGGTGAACATTGGTTTTTAGACACCTGGATTGTCCTTGAGCTTGAACATATTTTTATAAAATATGGACCCCCCCCATACAAATTTTATGCCATCAGTTCACAAAACCACATTTTTAGGGCTGCCCATTTGAAAGCAGTTTTTACTTATGGATAACAACAACAACAAACAAACAAACACAAAAGGAAATTACACATGCTAAGAGTAAGAAGTTCATTTCAAAGGAGTCTTAAAATATCTTTTTTTGGCCACAAGATTGGCAAGAGCAGAGAGCTGTTTCCATGCAAGCCTGTCGTTTCTGTATCTCATCACTGGAAATGGATACTTCACCAGATTGAGGTCTTTTCCCACACATTTAGGCCAGAATTCACCTAAAACTCAACTCTTACCCTTAGAATAGCCCATGTACTTTGACTTCACTCGTGGGAAAGACAAATACTTTGTAAGTTTGATCAAAGGAGTGGAGACTTTAAAATGCAAAGAGAAAGGGCTGCTGGTACCAGTGGGAAGGGGGCAAGATAATATTTATCAATCACTCAGTTCAAAATTATATAGTGACGTGGCTAGAGGGCTGGCTTCAGCCTTCAAGAGTCCACATTGCTCCTGCCAAGGGCCGAAGTTTGACTCCCATGTCAGGTGTCCCAAAGCATCCTTCTTAATTCTTGCTCTAGTCCCAGAGCTGAGGAATCTATCAGAGACATTAACAGTCCAGAAGATCACCATGTGTCCTTCCTGACTTACCACGCTACCTTCAGTTGACTTTTTAACAAAAGGAAGGCAAATGAAAGGTTGTTATTTGTCCTGGGGTCATACATCCTTGCATACTCACTCTGGCTTTTAAAATTAAAGTTATTAAACAATTGGTCTTGACTCTACTCTTTGATACTATCCTCAAAGCTCTCAATGCTCTTATAGACATAGGAACACATAATAGAAGGGAGAGGTCATCTTTCTGCTCATGTTTGGTATCTGTGGGCTACCTTTCCTAGAGAGGCTTGTGGCTTTCCTCGGAAGTGAAGTCCCTCCTGTGACTCTTTGCCTCAGTTTCTTTTGTGGTGACCAACATTCACTCTGACTTGTGAAGAGAAACTGTACTAATGCTTTCCCCAGCCTAATGCAAGAAGAAACACAAAGCTTATCTTTGGGTCAAGGTGCCAGACGGAGGTTAGGACCTTGCTTAGCTGTTCCTCGCTGTGTGATGTGTGAGTCACAGTGGGGCTGGATGGTTTCCAGGTCTGCAGTTCTCATTTCAGGGCAATAGGTTGATGGAATTGGTTGAAAGCTTGGATGTATGTAATTGGTAAAGAAGGGTTCTAAATGTGTCTGGCTTTTGTCATCTAAACTCTATGTTCCTGCTTACTCATAGTGAGACTAAGCCTCATGTTCCTTGGATGACCTGGCAAGCTACGATGAGGCTGTAATAAAATGTATATTTGTAGAGTAGATAGTGCAAGAAATAGGGAAGAGAATAGTTCATATGAACGGCAAGACTAGAGTGGATTATAGGGAGAGAGAAAGGACAAAGGAGAGAAGAAGCTAAGGCTATGAACGCTGATGCTTCGTGACTGTGTAGCAAACAGCCCCAGGGTTGAGAATGCAAAAGATCTGAACCCTGTACCCAGGAGATGGATATTCTTTGTACTTACATGAGCAGCTCAGCCTATCTTTGTCATTTTCCTAGTTGTGAAGTTGCTTTACAACATTGTCATAAAAATTGCAAGAAGGTGGGATGTTTAAATTGTGCTGGTTACTTTTCTTGTCCTTGTCACTGAATACCTAACAGAAGGGCCTGAAGGGAGACAGATTCACAGTTTGGAAGTATAGTTTATCTTGGCAAGGTTGGCATGATGTCAGGACCCTGTGGGTTATTCCGTTGCCTGGGTCAGGAGCACAGGGAATTTGGGCCAGAGCCACTTCTGGCCTTTCACCTTCAAGCTCTTCAGTCCTATGATTGTCAGCTAGACCCTGTGTCCGAAAGGTCCCACCACCTCTCAAAGCAGAGACTCTAGCTGGTGACCAACTATTCAAACACATAAGCCTGTAGGGAACATTTTACATCTAAATCATTGTAGGAACACTCCCAGGAGAGTGTGTTGTACAATGAAGCCATCATCATTTTCTGTAGAGTCTCACGGACTGCACTATTAGAAGCAATTGCATTTATTATTACTATTTTGAGACAAGGTCTTTGGTTTAGCGGAAACTCACTATGTAGCCAAGGCTGCCTCCACTCAACTACAATCACTGTGTCTATATCTAGGCAACAAGTCTTGTTCATCTTTGTAGATGAGGGAAACCATGTGTCAGATGCTTTTGGAAGGGTTTCATCTAGTAGATGACAGAGCCAGGGTGCAATGTCACCTATAGAATGATGAAGGAAGGAGTAGGCTGGTCACGGGCATGCCCTGCTGTCTGTCTGTGATACTGTAACCAGAAGTAGCAATGGGGTGGAGAGAGAGGGGGTTTCATGTGGTTCTGCTACAAGACAAAACACCCCAGAAGAGAGTAACTTGAGCTGCTAGCTTGAATGCTAAGTCCTACACTGGGCATTTCTGGCTCACGTAGCCCAAGTGACCACTGTGTCGGGAATGATAGAGTTGGCAATAGAGTACTGGAAGCTGGGGTTGAGGGTACTGGCCAGGCATTTCTTGAGCCACTCCACATGGCCTTTTATTGAGTCCCTGAGTTTCCTCATGGCATGGTGTCTCAGCATGGGTGCAATGCTTACTGGATGGCACTAAGCTATGTGAGCAAGCATCCTAGGGGACAAGAAAGAAATGACAACCACTTTCATGTCATACCTTCAGAAACCACACAGGGCCACTTACATTTAGAGACCTCTGAGGGAATTACAACTATGCTCAAACTCACTCAAAGGAAAGCAAAAATCCCCGCCTTTCAGCTGGAAAAACGCAGCTTTCTAGAGGAACAGGTAGCAGGGGAAATACTGTGTCGCCATCTTCTGAAAAACAGTCTTCCATAGGAAGGGAAGTCTGGGGCCGTCAGAGGAAGATGGGGGTGGAAGCCTTGTGAAGTGGCCCTGGGTTTTCCTTGTCAAAGACGTTTAATTATCATAGAGTCTCACACTGACAGACGAGATCTCTTGTGAGGAGAAGCCGAGTCAATCATCAACAACAGCCTACCATTAAACAAAGGAGTATGACAAAGTGGCAAGGGGTTGGGGGAGGCGTACTAGGGAAGTGTCCAAACTCCTTCTTGAGCAGGTCCGTTAGCTTTGTGTGGTCTGGAAGCTTGCAGAGAGTGCCAGGTATGAGCTGTGAAATGGCATTTTACTGATCTGGCTTCTGCTAAACGATTTAAAGCATGGGTTCCCTACACAACTTAATTATCTTAGCGCATCCCTTTGTTCCCTGCCCCCACCCCTGCCACACACCCCACTTCACTGAGAGCTAATACATTCTTAAAATTAATCCAAGGCCCCTTTCCACCTACCTGTCCTCTGGTAGGCCATTTTAAGCAACAGGAACAGGAAACAGTAAATTACCTTTCAGATTACTTTTTCCTTTCTTTCTTTTCTTTTTTTTTCTTTTTTTTTTACTATTTTTGTGTTTCTCGGCGAAGAACTTACCTTGTACCAAGTCCCACACTTTCTTCTGATGCAAATAAATGTCGGGGGACAGGGGCTACCTACACTGTCAGAAGAGGGGAGTGAGAACAGGTTGAGAGTAAATTGGGGCCTAAAAACACAATCCAAGGCCCAGGTATCAGGACTGAAGAAAGGTAACAGAGGCCATGTTTGATTCTGCTGTGTATCTGAACAGGCTTGTAATTGGCTTCAGATATGTGGTTGTTAGAGTCTTGGAGTTGGTGCATGACTGACTGACTGACTGAAGAAATAAATGAATGATAAGAAAAAAGAGAAAAGAGAAGAGGTACTATTCACTACGTGGTGGGCACTCAGAAAAGGGTGCTGTTCTTATTGTTAGGGTGGATTAATATTTTTAGCTTATTTTGCTTTATTTTATTTATGAGTGAGCTGGAGCGGATCTTCCCTCACAAGCTCCTCTCTACTTGGGTGTAGCTGATGGGCTACTATATCCTGCTTACTGGTTAACATCAAGGTTCACTATCTCATGAACAGTGACATCCAGTGTACAAATCACTTATTTAATTCTCATAAGAGCCCTATGATTGGGACTAGTCTAGTTCACACTTTCAGCATTAATATTCAGGGTGGTCAAGTGGCTCGCCCAGGTACTCTTAGCAGGAAGTGCCAACATAGGTGTTTTGAACACAGTCATACACCAAAGCCGCACCATAGCCCTGCATGCTCTCTAAATCGCCAAATGACCTAATATGAGCCTCCTGCGTCCCATCCCTCACTCTGCACTTTAATTTCTGTACTTGCAAACTCTGAAGACTGAATTAAATTATGTTTAAAGTCCCCTCGGGTCCCAAGGTCTCTGATGAAAAGCTCGTGTTCCAGCCTGGCCCCTGCTTGCTATCCAGCTCCTTGCAGTTTGGATTCAGAGGGGCCTGGAGTTTGATTCCATTCCAAAAGCACAGGCCCGGCCTTGGCTGCCATGATGGCTTCCTACTGCTAGCAAGACAGAATGCTCCCGTGAACCTAGGTACAATCTGGCCAACGACTGATGGCCTGAAGTTCTCCTCTGACCTTGGGCTTCTGGTCATCTGAACCTTATTAGCCAGCTCAGGAATTGTTACTTTATCTCTCTGGAGACTGCTTCCTCTCCCTACCCTCATTATATGACTCTAACAACAGAGAATGGGGACTGGAAAGCAGGTGATCTGTGTGATCTCGTCCTTGATGCTGCCCTTCTGTGTGATGCTGGGCAAGTCACCTCAAAACTGGGCACTATCAAGAAAAGTGATCTTGGCCCAAAGGTGTATGAAGCAACCCGGTCTTTTGAGGAGAAAATGAAAGATTCAGGTTACATGTGACTAAGATAAGAACACCATCAGATTTCTAGTAATGCTTGGGAAACTGTCAGGGACGGTCCACTTCAAAGGCTGTTTCAAAGGTTGTTTAAAAGTCCTACGGGAAGTCAGTGTCCCAGCAATGCACCAATTAAATAGCACTGATTCTCCTCAGTCATATTCTCTCTACCAGGACTTAACTTGCTGCCTCGCTTTACCCTGCAGAATTCAGGCAGGTCTATCGGTTCTGCTGTGAAAGAAAAATGTCTATCACGTAGAGGCTGAGGGACAGCTTCCTCCCATCCACTTTGAGAAGCTTTGTTTTGCTTTCATTGTTAAAAGAAACACGATGCATGTTTATTATTTTTACAGAGCACAGTAAAGTTAAGTACTTTTTGATTCATGGTCATTTTATTTACCAGTGTAAGAAGTAAGAACATATGCCCTCATATGTATATATTTGAATTGGGGAGTTGAGTATATCTGGGATTCTGTTTTTAAAAATGTGAAATCGTAAGACAACCTGCCTCTTTCTGCTTCTCTCATTCTTCCCTGCCAGGAGCCAGCCCCAGCAGTTGACAGGTTCCCTAGAAGAGATAAGAAGTTGACGAGGGAGGAGTGAGTCAGGAGCAAAACACAGTGGTTGGTGGTCAGGGGCATCTTGCAGCTCCAACTGACTAGCTATCAGGTTGCTTCTTTATTTATACAAATTTCACAGGACAAAGACAGACTCATGATTTTCCAAGAAGTACAGCTTATATCACTTTGTCTCTGGGCATGTTTGATTTTTCATTATGTGTCCAGGGTTACAAGTTCAGTCACAATTAGAAAGGACAAATAGAACAGATTTCACTATTATCATCAGGCCCATAACTCCAATTCAAAGAATCTAAAGAATGTCTCCACCAAAGCAAACAAATTTATTATATGACAGCCTGCTTTTAGACTGGCAGTATTTGCAGTTTTAAAGTACTCCAGATAAATAAAAATATCCAAACTGGTCTTTTGTGAATAGCAAATACTAATACCTAGCTCCTTCTACTAATCCTTCCATTATCTACACTGGTAAGTAAGAAGGGTTATTCTAGTCAATCTATCTTATTTATTGAATTTTATTCCTCTAAGGGCATACCCTGTATGACCACCTATCTTTAAATTAGACTTTCAGAGAACACTAAGCATATTGTAAAAAGAGGTCTTTTAATCTGTTACCAATTCGTCTGGCTATTTGAAGTTTGTCAACTATCTCTAAGTTTACCCTGTTCCAATCACTCTGTTTGAGTTTGCATAGGGGTGAATACCCCAAGATGATTCCTGGAGTCAGGCCTCATAAAGAAATTTCTATCATCTTTGTGCTTATCACACTCGCCAGGGGAGAAGGAAGACTTCCAAACAAGGTCAGATAAAGTTATTTACCCAAAGCAGAAAGGATAGTAAGTCTTCTTTTATAAGAAGACTCAAACATAAATTTCTCCAGAAAAGACATGAAATGAATCATAATGCAGAAACTCCCCAAGAATGCAACATGGAGAGACCCAGAATCAAAAAGTGAGAGAAATAATGACAGCAGTCGCAACATTTGGATCAGCTGTGCTGGAACTTCGTCTAACAGCTGTACTGGCTTCATGATTTTTGCCGGCTACAGTGGCTATGGCCACTTCCTCTCTTTCCTTTTAATTTAAATGTTAATCTCCATCAGCAACTTAATACTGAAAAACTTTTTTAAAAATTTTTATAAGCTACATAATATAGAACATATTAGGGAGACTATTAAGTGAAGTAAAAACCTTTAATATAAAAATATTATTGAGATAAAAATATTTATGCTAAGTCTAAACATTTCCAAGTCTTGATATTGTAATGGCTATTAAATTTTTTCTTGTACTTTTGTGCTCAGTGCATTTTCTCTGGAAGAGTTTGAATGTTAAAAATCTTATGTATCCATTAAGAGTGAACCTTTTAAAAACTAGTGGGGCAAATACCATATTCTGTAATATTATGGTATTACAGAAAATGTGACTCAGTGCTTGGGATGACAACATGTGTTTGTGAGGTAGTAGAGTTTTATCGTGTAGGCCATTGCATATTTGGTCTGTGGGTGATGTTAATTCTAATATTTAGTCAACCTTAAAAATGAGCATGCATATAGTTGCTTGTGATTTTTCCTTTTTGAAAACATATTGGGGGTGGGAGGGCTGGAGAGATGGCTCAGAGGTTAAGAGCACTGGCTGCTCTTCCAGAGGTCCTGAGTTCAATTCCCAGCAACTACATGATGGCTCACAACTATCTATAATGAGATCTAGTGCCCTCTAATAAATAAATAAATAAATCCTAAAAAAAAGAAAAATATTTTTCACATAACATATCTTGAGTAGTTTCTTTACTCCTCCTCCCAGTTCCTGTCCACATCACCTCTCATCCTTCACCTCCTTTATAGCTATAGAAGTGATAATAATAAAATAAAATATAATAAGACAAAACAGAAACAAATCAGGATAGAACAAAACACTCAAACAGAAGAAAAAGAGCCCAAGAAAATGTATAAGACCCTCTCATTTTATGCTCAGGAATTTCATAAAAATACAAAACTGGAAGCCATAATATATATGCAAATGAACTTTAGAATTAAAAATAAAAATAAAACATAATTTTTTAAAAAAAGATATAAGAGAAGGCCCTGACATCACGTTATGAGACAAGGAACTCCAGTGATGTTGTTGAGTTCATTTTATATTGGCCATCTCCTGCAGGGCATGCAGTCTACCCTTAAGAGTAAATTGTTTTCCCTGTGAGACATCCTTGAGAAAACTAAATTTTTATTTGCAAGTGGTTATCAGTGGGAGACAGCTTCTAGGATAGGGATGGCGGGGGGTGCCTACTTTTTCTTCCAGCCCCAAGACCCCATCTGATACAGACCTGTGCAGGCCCTGTGCATGCTGCCTCAGACTCTGTGAATTTATAGGTTCATTGATCTTGTTGGTTTGGAAAGAGCCTTGTTTTCTTGGTATGCTTCATCCCCTCTGGCTCTCACACTTGCTCTCCTCTTCTTTGATAGGTCTCCCTGAACCTGGAGGAGAGGGATTTGATGGAGACATCCAGTTTAATGCTGAGTATTCCAAGGTCTCTCACTCTCTGCATAATGTCTGTCCTTGGGCCTCTGTGTATATATTCGTTCCCATCAGCTGAAATAGGAAGGTTCTCTGATGATGGCTGAGCAAGGCACTGATCATATCTGTTTTGGTTTCATTTTAACAGGGAAAGGAAAGAGAGCTCTCCGACCCATGTACCACTTTCAGATTGTGTTCAGATTCCAATGCTGCCAATAATCCCAGAGGTAAAGAAGAGGTCAAGAGCAACAGCCTGAGGACAGCAATTGCAAAAGTCAGCCCAAGGTTCTAGGACAACGTGGAAGAGATGACTCCAGCCTCATAGACAATGAATAAAAAATAGTGGGCCTTGGATCTAATCATAGCCAGGCTACCAACGCACTTCAAAAGAGTTATGTCTGTTACCTCACTGTCAAACTAGGAAGTTGAATGTAACATAGACTAGCACCTTCGGTATCATCCATCACCTGTTTATTTGATGCAGCTGGAAACTGAGTGCCAGAGATGGGCACTTGTCCATGGTCATTTCTACTAACCCTTCATACCTGACATCATCATATACCTGTCCCTCTCATTCAAATTCTGCTTACTTTTCTAGATGGTTTCCAAGGTTCTCCCAAGTCCAAGAGCTTTTCACCCTAAAGATGTCCTCCTTCCCAGCTACAGCTATGGATTTGTTCTTTTAATCGTCACTAGAGGACCCGTTTCTTACTGTTGATGGCATACTGTGTACAGCGTCTTCCTTCTCTATAGTTTGTTAACCTCATGTAAACCTGAACAAACAATGGGCCTTGTCAGGATCATGGAGGGCATGTTATAGAATGTGTGCGACCATTCAGGGTCCAGTCAGGCAGTATCTTTAGACAGGCTATTGGGCAAGAACAAGATCAGCTTGGCAAGTTGACACTGTAACCTTGAAGAAACCCATCCTCTACTGAGCTTAGGTTTCCTCATATTTAAAACAAGTCCATTGAATTGGCTGATCCCTAAGGCACTGTTCAGCTGTGGTGCTCTCTTGCAGAGTATTTCCTAATCTTTCTGTTCCTGGGGGAGTTTTACTTAGAACCTAGAGGGATGTTCTTTACTGCAGGAAACCAAGGAACACTTGCTTGTAAACTTTGGGATTACAAAAACAGCTTTGAGAATATTCTGTGGTCCTGTGCTTTTTGCACATGTTTTCTCAGTTGCACATCAAATGCTCACAGCTTAACTGGATCTTAATTTTTATGTGTAGAGTTATGGATAGGGAAGCTGGATTGATTCCTACCTCATCAACTAGTTGTGCTTTATCAGAATGTGAATGTGTTTGCCTGTGTTGGAGGAGGCCTATGTTGGAGCCTCACCTTAATAGAACTAGATCCTATTAGCAAAGTATTTTATCTACCAGGGAGCCCAGACATGTACATAAGCAGCATATATATGTGTGTGTATGTATACATATATTCATAGCCAGGAATAGTATCTTACAGGGGAAAGAGAACCTGCTTGAGGTATTGTGAAGTATTCATAAAGAGGAGGAAATAGCATGAACAAGAGTAGAGAAAAGGACACCATGCTCACAGTGAATAGGTGTAAATGAGTGTTTGCCTGCCTGGGTGCAGTACTGTGAAGATGTTATTTTGCAAAAGACTGACATAAATGTCATGTTTTCCTGGCTAGTGTATAATTTTTGTTTATGGAAATATCTGCTCAAGTCATCTTTGGTTCCTTACTAGGACGGACACAAAAGGCATCTCCCAAAACTGATTAATGAATAAATGAGTTATATTATGTGTAATTCCAACTCCTGGGAGGCAGGTTGAAGATGACACTGTTGACTGTCACAGATGCAGAATGCCATCCCTCAGCTCTGAAACTCTTAGATAGGTTATCTCCTACCTGGAGAAAGATGTGTTGTGGTCATCAGCATAAATGTGTCATGTATGTGACATGAACATGATGCCGAATTCAGTAACTGATACAGAAACAAGCACACCAACAGCTCTTCGTAACAGCCTATGAGACTGCTCCTACAGACAACAGAACAAAGAGATTCTGGGAATTGCTCCTGGATGTTCCCTAAAAACTGTGCCGGTAATTGTATTACTTTTCTCATTGTTACAATAAAAACACCCAACAAAAGCAACTTAGGGGAAGGAAGGGTTTATTTGGGCTCACAGTTTGAGGTTGCAGTCCGCCATGGCGGGAAAGTTGTGGGGGGAGGAGGAAGTTGCGGAGAAATGTGTGAGACGAAGGTTTCATTTTATCCACAGTCAGGAAGTAGAAAAATGAATACCAGCATTCAGTTTTCTTTGTCCTTTTATTCAGTCCAGGATCTCAGAGTATGAGATGGTCCTGCCCACAGTTAAGGTTCACACAACTAGCTCAATTAACCCAATCTATGTAATTCCTCATAGGCATGGCTGAAGGCTTGTCTCCTAGGTGATCTTACATGCTGTCCAGGTGAAAATCAACGTCAACCATCACAACAAAGATTTTGACAGTATGGATTAAAAGAAATCTAGGCTTTTTTTAAAAAAAAAATATGGATTCTGGTTACAGATAACATGCCAATACTTACGCTAGATATTCATGGAACTACATAGAGGCACAAAAATGAATACAAGTTAAAGGAAGAAATCTAGAATAACATAGATTGTATCACCCAGGCATGGTGGGACACACCTTGTAATTCTAGCACTCAGGAAGCCGAAACAAGGAGATTTTGAGGTTACCTTAGGCTACACTGTGAATCTGATGTGAGTCTGGGCTGAATACCAAGACCATGGTTGAGCTGTGACAGTACACCGTCACAGATGTTAGCACCAGGGAGATAGGCAAAGGATATGTGATAACCCGCTTTGTCTCCACTTGCAACTGCATTAAGGCTACAGCTACCACGAGACATTTTTCTTTAAAGTAAGGAGGTCAGATGTGTTCATTATTGAATTTTTAAAGGAAATAAGGGCACCAATTCTCTTTCAGAAGATAGTGTAGCAGGAAGTACTTCAGTATATTCAGTGAGGCCGCCATTACCCTAATGCCAAAACCAGAGAGTCAATACAAATAAAGACAAACTCTGCAGGGCAGTATCTCTAATAAACTCCTGGGCAAAATAAAGACTGAACCCAACAATGCTTTAAGAGAATTACACGCGTGGTGCTGAGGAGGCGGCTCAGTGAGTAAGAGTGTTGGTGTCCAAGCCTGAGGACAGGAGCTGGATCTCCAGCACCCGTGACATGACCAGACACGGCTGCAGAAGACTGTCATTAGCATGGGGAGATGAAGACAGGCAGAGCCAGGGAGCTCACTGGCCAGTCAGCCTTGCGAGGAAAGCTGAGATCAGGGTTCAGGAACAGACTCTGTCTCAAGGGAATAAGGTGAGGAGCAAAAGAGAGCAACATTCCAGCCTCCACAAATGTGCGTACAAGCATGCATACCTGCACACACATACCACACGCACGCACACACTCGAACTTTTGACCCATCCTATTTGCTCGCTTTAGCTTTCATTTTCTGTGCCTCGGCCTTTGTCTTGCAGCCCAGTGGACTTGCATAGGGTCTGTTTGCTCTGCTCAGTGTCTTCTCACTCCTTAGCAAATTGCACTGGTCTAGACACCCCCTCTGATCCCGCCCCCCCCATCAATTGTCTCCGCATAAGAAGAAGCCTCTGTTTAAACTCTGAGGGCTCATAACCTGTGGTTCCTCAGCATTCATTCAGCTATGATAATCCATGCTGGTGCCTGTGTAACTCTCCGTGTTAATCTGCACAAAGGAGCCACTCGTCACAGCCACATCCCTTTAAAACAGTAAAAAAGAAAATAAGAAAATGTTTATTTTCTCTTATTTAAAAGGATCAGAAACTCATTACACGCTAGAACGGCATATTTAAAAAACAAAAACAAAACTCAAAACACAAAACCCAGCTATTTCCCTCACCAAAACTGATGCACTGAGCAGAGAATTACTGTTTAACTTTTTCTTTCTTTCTTTTTTTTCAAAATCTCTCTAGTGTCTTGCCTAACTGGGGACAACTGAACTGCCCTAGCTGCCGCCACATGCCCTCTGTTGCAATATCACATGTCATGTCGCCTCTGGAAAACTCCATTCACGTTCATGATTAAATGAGAGAAACAACTAGTGTACTGTGCTAGCTGGGGTCATTATGAAATCCCTGTTGTGAAATTCGCTCTCCCCAGTAGGGTTCCAGACAGTCACAGCGGTTCCAGAACAACACTCTGAAAACCACTGCTTGTAGCTGTCCCTGCTTTTTGTGTTACTTATTCTGTTGTTGTGAGCATTATTATTATTTTTTTTGCGGCAGTTTGGGTGAGACCAGCACTAATGGGCTTCTGTATATCAACTGTCCCTACACATGCACAAGCTGCCCCACTCTTGATGTCCCACACACCAAGGGAACATTATAGTCAGTGACCCTTCAGAAAATGACACGGTATTATCACTCAAAGCTTACAATTCATCTTAGGGTTCACTGTAAAAGTTGTGTGTGCTCTGGGTTTTGACAAAGAGATGATGCCGAGTGCCCACAGTCATTATGTATGATCGTGAGTGGGTGTTGGATTTTGTTAAATACCTCTTCTGTATTATTGACACCTGTGTGTGGCATTTGTTCTTTGACCTGTCACTGCGTTGTTACATTGGTTTGTGAATGTGGAACCACCTGTTTCTGCACACTTAGGATAAGTCCCACTTGGTTGTGGCTCATAATTCTTTATTCTTAACCGATTGATTGATAGACTAATTTGTGTGTGTGTGATTGGTCGTTCATTGGTAGAAGTCCTGGAGAATTAGATTCTCTAAGCAACTTCTGAAAGTTGAATTCCATATGGTACTGCATGCATTATCCAAACAGAATGAAATTTGCCCTGACTCCATCTACCATGAATGGATTTTCCGGGAACATGACAAATGGCAAATGTGATAGAGTTGCAATAATAGAGAAATCTGTTATTCCCAGAGCATGCTAGACATTCTATCATTGTATTGACTGCAAATGCCGGGATCCTGTCCTGAGTGGTCACTCTGTAGGCAGAGTCTAGCAGACACTCTATTTCTAACGGTTCTATATTCTTGGGGCAGGGGAGAAACTGAAATTTTAAAATTTATTATGTTTAATTAAAATGTAATTACACCATCCTCCCACCTTCTATCCTCAAAACTGGAGTTTTTGAGGTGTGTTCGAGCCAATAGAGTCCACACTCCTTGGGATAAAAGAAAATAAAAATAAAATTCATCCAGTCGTCTAACAAATCCTTCCCAAAGTCATTCTTTGCCCACCCCCCTTAAAACCTAAGTATTTCCAATATTCTACAATGTCCGAATTACTTTCTGAGATTCTATTCAAATGTCGTCTTCTCTCTGAAACCGTTCTTGATCACAGACTTTTACAAAGCCCTTCCTGTACCCCTATATGTCATCTCCACCTCTGCTGGAGCATTTGTCAAAACACGGTTACTTACTCTTGTTGTTTCCTTTACTGCTCTGCGCTTGCTTAAGATCAATAATTCTGCTGTCTTCATTCCTATAACTTCATTTCTTTAAACCGTGCCTAGCTTGTACCAAGTACCCAGTAAACACTTTTTAGCCGACAGTGACTCACTAGCTCCTGAAGCAGACTGTTCCATTTGTCATTCATAAACTGTTCTAACAGTCTTCTCCTCCTCCTCTTCCCCTTCTTCTCTTCTCCCTTACTCTTCCTTCTTCTTCCTTACTCTTCTCTGTTTTTGTTTTGTATTTTTTTATTTTTACTTTTTGAGACAGACTAGTCTTGAACTCACAATGGAGATTAAGTATATATAAACTCCCGAACCTAAAGATTTCCATCTCTTAAGTGTTGGGATATCAGCTGTATTCTACCCCACTGACCTGAAAACTCTTTGCAGTGAATCAAACCAGGCCTTGATGATACTTCACCAACCTCTCTTTGTGTTAATAACAGAGATTTCCTTGGGTCCCCACATCCGTATTCAACCTGCGTATTCGAAGAAAGCAGTCATGGCATAGTTGAATCTTCTCATTTCCCAGTGAAATTCCACTTGTTTCTTTACTTTGTCTGAATTAACATTTATTTTATCTATGCAATTAAGGCAAGAGGAACCACACTAAAAATGCCATCAAGAATATGATAATTGGCATATCAAGCTAGAATTGGGAGGTCTGTCATGAATCATTCACAGTGACTTCATTTCAACTAAATTGTTTCACTAAATGATTTTTATTGATTTTTTTTAACATTCCTTTATCCAAGGGGGGGGGATACAACCTGTGATTTTGAGGAGCTTGGTGGGTGAGATATTTAGTTTCAGAGATCAAGAAAGCTTAGCTTTTGAAGCTTGAATTTACTTGCTGGCTTAACAGTGGCCTAACGAAAAAGAAGTGTGAGACACGGGGAGAGAAGCAAGTAAATACCAGAGGAAATCTCAACCCTGACTTCATACTTTCATACTGACAACGCACCAAGCAACGTGGATGGCTTAGGAAACAGCCAGTAACTACAACAAACAAGACAAGCCTACTTGACTTCATGTATCGGGTTCCCTAGCTCAAAGCCCATCAACAAAAATCTTCTAGGTGTGCATTTCTAGATGTTCCCAAACAAAGACATTTCCCTTCAAAACCGTTTGATCATTAAAAAAAACAAAAACAAAAACAAAACAACAACAACAAAAAAAACCACTCTATATCTACTCCATGCTCAGTTCCTCAGCAAAAAGCCAAGGGGGCAGAGTTTGCCCTGAAAACTGAATATCTGAAGATTTTTCCCTCTACAGGCCAGGATTACCATCGAAACATTTGATTATTCACAGGATATAATGGAGGGTCAAGCAAGAGGACAAGACGACAGGGCACCCTGTGGACACTACTTACCACACCAGACCGTCATCAAAGATGCTCTAGGACAAAACACAGGGGCCCATTTTAGTAGCCTTGTGTAGACATGATACCCATAAAGATAAACAAACAGAACAGTTTTTGTGATGAAAAATTCACCAACAAATAGGCTGAGTAGTTTCTTTAAACTTTGTTACAGGTGTTTGTTTATGTTTTGTTATTTGGCTGCAACCTTACTACGAATCTCTAGAGGAGCAGCTGGTACGCTGAGCCATCTCTCCAGCCCTGGTTACTACACGCAGCTCAGAAAGTCTCTGTATCCACCAAGTACAGGGAGAAAGACAAACATGAATAGAGAAATGCAGGGTGTGTGGACTCACACACACTTAAGGAAGTGGAAGATGCTGATCACTTGAAGAAAAGGGCACCGGGCTCCAGAGTGACAACAGAAACTTATCCTAGAGCCAAGCTTCGGGCTCTGTTTACTCATTCAATATTTACTGAGCCAGGCAAACAATCCCTCAGAGCTCACAGACCAGACACTGTCACCACCGGCCTGCGAGCAGTCACTTCTCTTTTCTGGTGGATGTTTCACTATGAGCAAAGTGATATCTTTGCTTTCACTAGTCCAGAATGCAAGTCTCTTACCACCTTCTCCCTTTGCAGATGAATGTCCCCGCCCCCGCAAAAAAAAAAAAAAAAGGAAATGAAAGATGGGCTGAGGTTGAATCCACTTGTCTCAAAATCCTGGATTGGGCAATCAGTCCCGACCCATTGGAAGAACTGAGTTTTCCTTCATTCCAATGCTCTTGTTGACAGGTAGGGTTAGGGTGGGTGGGGTGCCTTGTTGTTATAGAAATGACCAAGCAAGAGGTACTATAATGTTATACAACGTTTGTTTCTGTCCCCGGTTACTGACATATGTAGATACTGACGGGATTGCTCTTCATTATTCCCTCCTTCCACTTTCATATCACATGTGAACCCCCTACCCTCTTCTTCTAATGCCTCTTCCTCCTACCCCCAACATGTGTCCATTCATAGGCTACACACATGAGAGAGAACTACAGTATCTGTCTTTCTGAACCAGGGTTACCTTACTTAATACTTTCTAGTTCCATTCATCTTCCTGCAAATTTAACAAGCTATTTTTTTCTTTTTCAAAGATTTACTTATTTTTATTTTATAGTCTATGAGTATTTTGCTTGCCTATATGTATGTGCACCACAATCATGCCTACTGCCTAGAGAGGTCAGAAGAGGGTTTCAGGTGTCCCCTGAACCAGAGTTATAGAGAGTTTTAAGCCACCATGTGGGGGCAGAGAAAGGATCCTAGGTCCTCTACAAGGGCTCTTGTATGCATTGGGTACACAGACCACATTTGATGAGCTTTTGCATTGATTCTTTTATTTCCTATTTTTCCTTTTTCTGCCTCTGTTTGTCTGTCTGTCTTTCTCTCTGTGTATGTATGTGTGTGTGTACAGGCAAGGATTTATCTTAAAGCTTTGCATATCCTAGACAAGCTCTCTACCGCTGAACTACACTCCAGCCTTAACCACAAATCTTAAGTATTAACCTAGTTTTTTTCTGTTCCACACTATACTGGACATATTGCTGTGTAACCCCATCAATTCAAAGCATTAACCCAAAGAAGACCTACTCTACAAAGAAAAAGCATTTATTCAGCTCATAGTTCACAGTTCTGGATGTGCAAATGTCTATATACTGTAACCTTTTTCCTGCAAGAGAGCCCCAAGGCAAAGCAGAGCAGAGCTGAGTGAGCAAGCAAGCAAGTGAGCAAGAAAGAAAGTAAGAGAGTGAGAGAGAGAGCGAGAGAGAGAAAGAGAGAGAGAGAGGGAGAGAGAGAATGAGAGAGAGAAAAGAGAGAGAGAAGGGCAAGAGAGAGCATTTTCTTACAACACCACTGTTATTCACTCCCGGAGACCCTTGCCTAAGTCCAACCATCTCCCAGAGTTCCCACCACTAAGCACAACACAACAATCAGGTTAAGAGTCTGTCCTCTGAAAATGTCACAGTGAAGATCAGATACCTACGTAGGAACCCGGGGGAGACACATTCAACACACATCCAAACTAGAGCGATTTCCTTGAAGAAAATCGGTTGGAATTTGCTGGTTGGAAAGGAAGTCTGGAGGAGCATTCCATGAGCAGAGCATAATGTGAACGTGGCCGGAGGAAGGAACACATGCACTGTGTTCAAGAGCTGATGACCAATCTGCTTGGAATAGAAGGCTGTTCGGGAGAAAGAGACAGGTGGGTTAATGCTGCGTGAGAGCTTAAGTGTTTAGCTTAGGAGCCTGTTTCTCTTTGTATTAAATTGTGTAGTTTAGGAGCAGGAAAGATTTTAGAAAGATTAATCTGGACATTTTGTCTAGGATAGGAGCAGAAATGTATGCATTTCTGCAGGGCCTATGGCCAGAAGCAAAAACATCCACTCAGTTACCCAAGGCGAAAAGGACAGAAAGGGCTCCACTGCCCACATTTGCTCCAACTCAGAGTATGTGTGTGTGCGCATGTGTGTGTGGTGTGTATGTGCGTGTGTAGGGGTAGGGTATGGCGTCACCCCAAGTAACTTCAAGTAACTTCTTGTTTCATGTTGAGAAGATGGGCTCACACTCTGTATGAGTAAGCAAAGTCCCTGCTCCTGAGAGTGACATCAGGCTGGGTGCTGCTGTCTCAATTGTGGGCTGCTGCTAGGAAGGCAGAGCAGGCCCTAGACTTGAGGGGAAGCAATTTGCTGCCTGGTCTCAATGTTACTTCCATTTATTTAACATTCAACCCAGAAAGTGATTTTGTAGATCAAAACAACTAAAGGGGACAGAAGTAGCTGGATGGATTAAATGACACACTATTGTATTTCCCAACAGGTTCATCCCAAAAGGAGCCTCACATAGCATTGGACAGCACTCAGAACAATAACTTGCTGCACTGTCAATAACAACAGAACAGAAACAATTTCTTAAAATGCCTTTTGTATGTTTTGAGATTATAATATAATTACATCCTTTCCCTCTTTCCTTTCCTCTCTCCATATAGCCCTCCTTGCTCTTTTCAAATTCATGGCTATTTTTTCATACATCCATACGTACATACTTATATATACACATGTATCTATACATTCCTAAATACATAAATACAACCTGATTGGTCTATATAATGTTGCTTGTATGTGTGTATTTCAGGGCTTACCATTTGGTATTGGATAACCAAATTATGTGCTCTTTCCTGGGAAAGCCTTTCTCCTGCATTTTTTTTAGTTGTCTGTAGTCTCTGCAAGGCTTCCTGGGCTTTTCCGAATCCACTTTGATATATCTATTGCTGTCCTTGTTCAGCCTGTGCTTAGCCATTCATGTTGGTGAGAGCTTAAGGGTGTAGCTTCTGACATTCCTAGGAGACACAATCTCACACAAAATCCCTATTCCTTTGGCTCTTAAAATCTTTCCACCCCCTCTTCTGAAAAGATCCCTGAGCCTTTGGTTCTGGTGTTGGTTTATAGATGTCCCCTCTGAAAAGATCCCTGAGCTTTTGGTTCTGGTGTTGGTTTATAGATGTCCCCTCTGGGTCTTCAGCTCTATTTTGATTGATTATGGTTTTCTGTAAAGGTCTGCACCTGTTGCAAGGAGAAGTTTCCTTGTTGAGGAGTGTGACCTCTATTCACCTGTGGGTGTAAGGACAGGTAACTAGACTGTAGTTAGGAATTATGCTGGTGCATTAAAGTGATCATTGGAGATTCTCCCCTGAGATCCACGGCTTCACTATAGGCCTGGGTAGTTGGCTAGGTTTCCAGTACCAGGCCTGATTTTCCTCCTGTTGAGCAGGGCATAGATGAAATTTAAACTCCGTATTAAAAAATAATTTCAAGCTTACAAAAGAGTTGCAAATATAGATTATTTGTGATTATTCTCTCAGTATTTATCAAAACCAGTAACTAGAAAATTAAGATTTATAATATATTAATGTTAATCTGTAAGTCTTCTACAGATATCACCATCTGACCCACTGAAGAACCTTTTCTGAGAGCCAGCGTGCTCTCAGACATTTCCAGAGGTTCTTGTGTATCAGATCTGCCTTTACACTCCTGCTATTCCTGACTCACAAGACTTTGTAATGTTTATTGCACAAAAGAAAATATGTCACCTTTATACCATCTCTAAAACTAAAAAGCACTGCTTTAACTAATTCCCTATTGATGGACATTTCAACTGTTTCCAGAGTTTCCCATTCAAGCACTGCTGCAGTGTGGGAGTGTTCACATCCATTTCTTTATTAACCTGTGGTTATTTCTGTGGATAAATGTGGAGAAACAGGGCATAAGAAAGTATATAGCTGAAACACTGAACTGCCCTTGCTATCCTAATAGCTATTATAAGGATCATTCTTATTCTCGTATCCTAGATAAATATTTATTCCCAACTGAGCAGTTTCCAGGGTTCAGGAGCTGTACACAAATATGGAAAGGCAGAGTCACACCCCCCCCCCCGCCTGCCAGCTTTCTGTGCTTTTAATTGTTATGCATCTTAGGACAACTTCCCTCATCTATGTCAGGGAAACATCACAATTTTAAACAGGTTCTGAGCCTTATACAAATCCCTTTACAAAGTCTAGTAATTTTGGCAGCTGAAGAGCCATTGACTATGCAGCCAGCATCTGGGCAGCCTAGAAAGGTCATGGGAGCAGAGACTAGTCAGCATGTGCTCTGGGCTTCCATGACCCAGGCAAGGTTATCATTCAGCGGGTATTGTCACTTCTTTCCTTGACTCACTTTCTGTGAAGCTGTTTGCTCAGTGCTGGATAAAAGCATTGTCAGGGCTGGAGATGGCTCAGTGGCTAAGAGCATGCACTGCTCTGTCCGAGGAGTTCAGAGCCCACCACCGTCATCAGATGTCTCAAAACACCTGTAACTCCAGCTCCAAGGGATCCAACGCCTCTCTTCTGATATCTGGAGGTACCTGCAAACACCTACTCAGGTGGCTCACAAATGCCTGTAACTCCATCTCCAAGAGATCCAACACCCCTCTTCTGATCTCTGGGGACGCCTGCACACATCTATGTACATAAACACACACACAGAAATCAAATAGATCTTAAAATGATTTGTTCTCAAATAGTCTCCGTTTTTTTTAGTATGAACCCCTGTGAAGGATCCTGTGGGGAAAGGTGAAGGGCTCCAAGTCTACTCTACAGGAAAGGACACTACATATGGAAGAGATGAACACAGCCAAACACAGACCAAGAAACAGTCATACTTTCCTACTCAAAAGCATGTATATGTAACTCCAGAATTTTAGAGCTGAGTAACTGTCCATTTCACAGAAGAGACTGAGCCCAACAGAGAAAACCAGGTGCCTCCCAGGTGTCACAGTGGCTGTGGTCATGAGCTCTTGAAGGAGTAGCCGGTTACATGGGTCTTTAAATAACTGAAGAAGCACGGCAGGCTGAAAAGACCAATGAAGGGTAGTTCGTTGAACTCGTCACCTGCTTTTCTCCAACCACAGTCCAAAATCAAACCCAGCAAATCAACGCTTCTGTGAGTCACAGCACTTGTGTTGGGTTCCCACTTATTTATATGTCCTCTCTATGTTTGGATGCTTGCTTTTTTCCCCACAGATACATATTCCTGTCCACCAAGAACTTCTACTTATGTTTCTAATCTTAAAAATAAAGAAAACTTTGCCAGCTTATACTCATCTGTATTTCATAACATCCCAGCCAATGGGGAAAAATGGGAATTGAAGGCTGTGATAATGCACTAATTTTTTTTTTGGTGTTGTTGTTTATGTGTTTGAGACGAGGTATCACAGTATCTCAGTTGCTGGACTGCCTGTCTAGTATTTTTTGCTGCTCTGAGTTCAGCCCCCTAAACCACATAAACCAGGTGTGGTGTCTGGTACCTGTAATCCCAGAATTTGTGAAGTAGAGGCAGGAGGATCAGAAGTTCAAAGCCACCATTGGTCAGGTAATGAGAATGCTTTCTTCTGCCGGGCACATTACAAGGGAAAAAAAACCAAGTAACTCTCCAACCCACGGCAATAGGAAGTGAACCACAAAGCAACTGAAGATATCCAGGAGTGATTTTGAAAATAGCTTTATAGCCACTCTTTCTCACAAAAGCATGTGTTTTGTCATGATAGAGTCGGTGATGTGAAGAGGTTATTCTGTGGACACCCTGAGCCTGATGGAAAGCCTTTATATGGCAGCAAATGAAGCACAAATCTTTCCCTTGCTGAACGTCTGTATGATGCTGGCTGTCACACATGCCTTTCTGACAAGACTGTTAAAGATCAAGCAGTAAAAGATGTGAGTATACTTTGTAAACATTGAAGAACCTGTGCAAATGAGATACTACTTTTTGTTATTCTACAATAAGATTTTAGAATGAACTGATAGAATAAAAATGCTATGAACCTGAGTAGGGATTGGTTTTATTGTTCTTGTCTGTTGTTTGGTTTTGTTTCTTTGTTTTTTTGTGGGGTTTTTTTTGGTTTTTTTTTTTTAGTAATGTGAGTAGAGAAATAATTTAAGAGAGGAAATATACTTGAGGCTAGCAACACAGTATAATATCACTAGCCCTGGCCTTTGATGCTGACTCACTACAAGTGTGAACATGGCCACGATAATCTACACAAATGTCTGTTTCCTCGCTGGGAAAGGTAGATGATAGAAAGTCATCTTGAAGAGTCATTAGTAACGTGAGGGTCAAGTGAGTTGGCATATATAGAGTCTGGCATAATTCCCAGCACTCTGACGGTTCTAAAAGTATGCTAATTCTTTTTCTCTTTTCACTCTCCTTCCACAGGGTTCTGGAAACAGCCTGCAGAAAGCTCCCAGTATTCTATCACTCTGTCCATTTTTTTTTTGGCATCCAAAAATAACACTTTTTGTCTTGTTTTGGTTTGTTTTTTTGAGATTGGACTGCTTGCCCTAAGTTTGTTGTCATTGTTCCTTTATTCTTTTTTCAGAAAACTCACTGCAGCCAACTTTTTTATCTTATAACAGGTGTGGTAAAGTCTTGTTTGATGAATGATTGGATTTAATGATCTCTAGCAAGGAATTAATTTGAGATCTCTCAAGCCTTTGGCTTTAGGAGTTCAGATCCTAGCTGCTACAGACTCTTCATTAGAGTACTCCCCAACCACAGCCCTTCGGGAGAAGGCTATCATAAACATGTAATAACCTTCATTTGCCTAGAGCATTCCAGTTTCCAAACTGCTTTCACATCCGTTACCCCTTGTCGTCTTTATAATAACCCTTTGAGTTACTTGGCCAGGTTTGTAAAGAGAAATTTTAGTTCCATAAAACAAAGGCTGATCTAAGGCCACAAGGCTAGGCATCAGACACATGGCAGGAGCGACCTCTTCTATAAGGAGTGGCTCTACACCCATTGCTTAGAGTTCCTAGACTCAACTTCTAGTGGCACTTGAAAAACTCAAAGACACATAACACTTTTACCAGGATCTTGGATTCTCTGGGCCAGGAATTCAAAAGCACATTAAAAGGGACAGTTTGCTTTTGCTTCAGGATGCCTGGGCCTCAGATAGAAGATGTGCTGGTTGGAGGGTCACAGCTGTAGATTTGAATCATCTAGAAGCATCTTCAGCCACAGAAGTTCAGACTACCTCTCTGCTCAGACTAGAGCACTAGTTTGCCTCTGCTACCTATCCCCTGAGCATCCTTACAACATGGTGTCATCAGGTAGTGCTCTTTTTAAACTCCTTTTTATTTGGGGTTCCTGAAAGCCTCTCCCTTCCAATCCCCCAACCCTAGCTAGGAGAGGGAAAATTAGTGGGGAGAGGGGGCCAGAACCCTTACTTCTTCTGGATGTTTAGGGTCTATGGGTTCTCTTGGGGCTATACCAATCTCCATCAACAGCAAATGTAGCAAGCAGTCTCCTCCATCTATCTCCTTCAAGCCCCTGTGCCACGAAGCATCTCTCCAAACTGTCACCTGTCCATTTCTGATCCCTCCAAACTGCCACACACAACACTTTCTCTTGCTGGGCTCTCATATTTATATCCCTCAGAGTCCTAGACCAACCCCCTCTGTGTGCTGCATGAAGCAGGCCATTAGCTGCTGGCAAAGACCACACCCCGCAGAAGGCAATGGACAAATAAAGCCCAAACTTAAATTCCACACTTGGGATTAAAACAAAAACATATTTATATAACATAACTGAGTTTTAAAAGAAACCAAGTCTTCCACTACAACGCTCTTTGCATGTAAGACAGGCTCCTCAGAATTCTAACTCCTTTACCCCACAAAGGGCAGGAGCTAGGTGATCTTTTGACCTAACACTGATGCCCTGTCTTTTGTATTCTTTGTTGTATACTTTACTGATGACAAATAAGTTCTGCCTTCACACGCACTGCAGGAGGAGGGATATAAATCCTGCTCTTGTAGAGGAAAGAGCAAAGAGAGGACAAATCCAGTGATTGGAATGTGTCAGAAGTTCATATGTTGGGACTTTAATTGCCAACATAACAGTCATGAAAGATGGGCCTTTAAGAGGTGATTCGTTTACGTATGTAGAGACCTCAGGAATGCAGCGATGCCATTATTGCAGAAACACGCTAGTTCTCGGCGTGAATTGTTCTAAGAGTGAGTTCAGTTGGCTCTCACAGCCTACTTTACACACATTTGAGTTTACATTTTGCCGTGTTGTGACGCAGTGTAATAGCCCTCTGCAGATGCAAGCATTCTGTCCCTGAAATTTCCGCTTAGCATAGTAATAGATGACCTTATGGTATTTTATAATTTGCAGTTTGGTCAGTGCTCTCCCTAATTACCCCTCTTCCTCCATCTCCCACTTGTACCGTTCCTATCCCCTTTCCTAACCCCTTCTTTAAGACCTCTTTTTCTTCTCTCCTGGGCCCCCTTCTAGTCTCATGACCTCTGTCCCACGCAACACGCAGACATAAAAATTTGAAGCTAAGCTCTACATATGAGAGAGAAGATGTAGGGTTTGTTCTTATGTGCCCGAGTTACATTAATTAATGTAATATTTTTTCAGTTTTATCAATTTCCTTGCAAATTTTATAGTTTCATATTTCTTTACGGAGGACTAAAATGATATACATTTTTATTACCCGGTCATTGTAGAATTATGGTATCAGTAGGGGCCTTTTTTATCGCCCACCCTAGCTCCTAAATAATTGACACAGAGACCTATTAGATTTATTCCACAAGCTTTAAGCACTGTAACTATTCTAAGTCATTTATACTAGCCTGTTTCTTTCCCAGCCATGTGCCTTTTATTTGCCATCTAGTCTTGCTCTGGCACATGCTTTTGCTCTGTATCTCTCTGTCCTTATTGTGAACTCCTCATGGTGAACTCCTAATGGTCTCCTTCTCCTCTACCTTCTGCAACAATGTCCAAACACAAACCCACATAGCTATTAGAGCCATTTTTAGACAAAAGCATCAAAAACACACTTTGGGGCTAGCCATCAAGGTGCTTGCCATCAAGACTTTCACCTCAAGTTCAAACCCGGGAATCCACATGGTGTTAGGACAGAGCCAACTCTTGCAAGTTGTCCTTTGATTTCCACATGTGTGACATAAGTAAACATTTACGAACTACATCCTGAGACAAAAAGCCTAGTTAACAAAACCGTGCTGCTAAATCTGGATTATTCACTTGAGTGAATGAAATTACATCTATATCTTTTACCTGCATGAAAACCAGTTAAAGGGGATTAAAGACCTTAATTCCCAACCCGAAACAATAAAACTGTCAGAGAAAGATTAAAGAATATACTTCAAGACACGTTTGTGAAAGAACTTTAAACGGAATCTTAATAGCTCAGGAAATAAGTAGTTCAAGAACTGACAAATGGGATTACACGAAATTAAAAACTTTGACACAGCAAAGGAAATGATCAGCAAGGCAAATAAACCACTTACAGGGTCGGGGGAGAATCTTTTCTGTTCTACATGAACTTCCTGATTCTTGGTGTTGTGTTATAGTAACAAGAAAACGAATTGTGACAATTGTCTCTTAAATATTTCACTTTGTAACTAAGATTGTGCTGTGAAGCCTCACCTGTATTGCTTCTTACGGTTCATCTACTGCTGCCCAGTGAGAATATCCAATGGTTTATTCATCAATTCTCCTATTGAGTGGAATTTTAAAAGCTTGCTGGCATGTGCAGTAGTTCTGTAGATGTTCATATCCACATTTCTGGCCTACACGGATGAAGAGTTCTTTTAAGAACAGTTCTGAGAGTGGAATTCATAATGTCCATAAATGATCACTTCTGCAAGATAATACCAAGTTGTTTTTCTTTGTGGTTTCATAAACTCCTAGTTCTAGCCGTGACTAGCCCCCTTATCAAAACCAACTGTTAAACTTGGTCAAAGTCTATGAGATAACAGTTTGAAAGCATGGAAAGAAGCCAAATCAGGCAAAAGTTCCTAAGCTCAAGTCATGAGAAGCTCACAAAGTAGACACTCCACATTCTTCTTCCTTCCCTTTCCCACCTTCAGTTGAGGCAGATAGTGCCCAAGGCTGCAGAGAAGGGGTTGTGGCACAGGCTTGCAAGGCTGAGAAGTGGAGAGAAGGGTTCGGAAGAAGCCGGTAGCCCAGAAAAGGGAATTCTGAAGAGAAACAATTCCTAGACATCTCTCTGAAGTTTCTCTTTTGTTCTGATCAGGTCCTGTGATAGACACCTGAAAGAATCTCCTAGGCTGCAAAAGCAACAGCAACGCTGAGACGAACTGTCAGTAGCAGGAGGTGTTGTAGACCCAGAAGACAGAGTATAAGTTCTATCATGACTCCAGTAAGCCACGCGAACATTCCGTTTATTCCCTTGAAGAGCCACTACCCAGCGTGGAACACCACAATTATGGGATGAGGGTCTTTGTGGGAATGGAGAGGACTGAAGGGGATAGCAGCTCACGAAGTCTAAAACCAGGCCTTGTCAGGATCAAGAGTGCTCGCTGTTCACCTCTCTGCCGACAGAAGCAAGTTTCATTTTCTTTATATAAAAATAAGATCTCCCAAAGTTTCTAAAGTTCACACCTACAATGTTCAGCATTACATCAAAACTTAAAAGGCACATTGACAATAATGAACAAGTAACTGTAAACTAAGAGGAAAATAACAGGCAGAATACTAGACTCAGAAGTGAATTGCATTCTGGAGTTAACTGATAAGGAATAGGTAGTATGTGATTATTATGTTTTTAGAAAAACACAGGGGACACAAAAATCTGTTTTAAACACTTCAAAATATCATAATAGTTAAAGATAAAAATCTCTTTAAAGGTGTTTAAGATCATACTGGACCGATAAGTATGGACCAAGAGACAACATATCAAATTTTAAGACAATACAACACAAATACCCAAAGAAAAACCCAAACACAGGGAATAAAGAAACAACAGAAAATATTATAAGCCAGAAAAGCATGAATAAAGATACAATCATTTAAAACTTGCCTGTGAATCGATTTAGAAATATATAAGCAATAAAGTCAAATGTTCCAATTGAAGAGAGGAGAAAATAAGGCAAAAGTGGTATTTGAATTGATACTTATCAAAACATCTCTTGAAATAATGAAAAATATTGGTCTGTAGAGTGAGGGAACTCACCAAGTCTCAAACAGAATAAAGAGAAGGCAACACACTTTTATGTGCACAAACATTTTTTAAAAGGCTTTAAAATCCCCAACAAATATATTCTTTAAAAATTACGCTATTTTCATTAAAAAATTTTTTTGAGACTGTGTTTCAAACATTTCAAGAATGCTATAGGAAATTCTTCAAGCTGAAGTAAAATGATCCCAAATGAAAGCATAAAAGTTTACAGAGGAATAAATAACAATTGTCTTTGAAATTCCAGTATCAGTTTGTGTTTTCTTACATATTTGTACCTGTCTTTTCTCTCAGCATTTGATATTTTCTGATATTCATACAAAAGATATTGTCCTAAAAATAATGTTCTCTGTTTGTTTGTTGAAGAGATATAATCTTTTAATCAGTCACACTACTCAAATACTATTACTTTTAATACATTGTGGGTAGATTTCTTTTTCTTTAAAAAAAATTATGACTATTAGTAATTCGCTTGTATGTATGTTTGTCCACCATGAGCTTGCATAATGTCTGAGGAGTTCAGAAGAGAGGGTTGGAGCCCCTGAAACTGGAGTTCTGTGTGATTCTTAGCTACTTTAAGGGTTCTGGGAAATGAACCCGTGTCCTCCACAAAAGTAACAAGTGCTCTTAACCACTGAGGCATTTCTCCAGCCCACGGATTTTTCTAAGAGAGGAAGTACACCACCTGAAAGAAAAAAAAAGGAAAAAAAGAAAAGGAAAGAGAGGCAGTTTTATCTCTTCTTTCCTATTGCTTAAGTCCCTAATTTCTTTTTACCCCTTATTTACTGGTATTTGTTACTTTATAGGCTGAATTGTGTTTATAGCTTTTCTAATATTCAAATTGTCCTCTACCATTTGATAAGCTCAGTATGATAAATTAAGGAAATTATTGGCTGAGATTTACTAAAATTCTGTTGAGCTGTGCGATATCTCTCTAT
This sequence comes from Pachyuromys duprasi, assembly GCA_028658305.1. Classification (NCBI taxonomy): domain Eukaryota; kingdom Metazoa; phylum Chordata; class Mammalia; order Rodentia; family Muridae; genus Pachyuromys; species Pachyuromys duprasi. The sequence goes on along the minus strand of CM053753.1, from coordinate 45,755,645 downwards.
TTTAGCTCTTTGTTATTTTTTGGTGTAAAGTTTGTAATCTTCCTGTTACCTGGTAATAGTAACTGTCTTAGTTTCTTTTCCTATTGCTGTGATGTGATAAAACCCCTAAGGAAGAAGAGTGGTCATGTTGCCTCACAGTTCCAGGCTGCACAGTTCACCACAGTGAGGAACTTCAGGGAGTCTCATACACACTAGTAGAGCTGTACCCATAATTAGGAACAGAGAGCCAGGAATGCTTCCATTCTGCTCAGCTTCGTCCAGGATTCCAGCTAGGGGATGCTGCCGCCCACAGTGGTCTCATCCTCTTACCTCAATCAGCATAAGCAAGATGACCCTTACAGACACGCTGGGATGCTCATCTCTCAGGTGATTCTGCATCTCATCAAGTTGGCAATTAGACTAACCATGTTATATGCAAGACCAACTCTACTTTATATTTCTTGATTAGTGATTTAAATCATATTCAAAATCTTTTTAGACATACGATACTTTAGAACATGTGAAGAGCAAATATGTATATTTATTTTTTTAATTTGGTGAATTGGCTGATTTATGTGTGAAGGAGTTATTCACATACCAGCACTTCTCTTCTAGTATCACAACAATTTTCTACATATCCCCATTGTGTTTTTCCTTCTTTGCATCGTCTCGTGTAAAGTTGTCCATATTGTCAGTCATATGAGACAAGGTCTTTAATATATTTTCATTATCCCATACCTATTATGGGGATCCCATCAAGACTTAAGATTCCTGGCATTTTGGACATGCTCTTGTTTCCTCTTTTCTTCGGTTTCTCAGGTTCTGTTTTTCAAAGACAATAACAACTTTACAAGGATATTTGCACACGACATGTTCCCTGCACCATCCTCTTAGTTGTTTCACTGAAAACAGCCTACATATGGCTGTCTGTGTGTCAAGTTTTCAAAATTGCTTGTTTCAGCGTACTTTAATATGCCTTTCCATCTGAATGAACAGTTGACTGGATACACAATTCTGTGTTTTCAAAAAATGTGATAACACGTCTACATGGTCTTTTCACGTCCTCACTTGTTGCTGAAATTTTAATATCACTGTTGTTCCTTTGTGTTTATTCTTTGAAACTTTTACACAAAATATACAATATGGCTTGGTCACATCTACCCCTCACGCCCCCTTCAACCTCCTCCTTTAGCTCACCATCAGATCTCCCTCCCAACTTTATGCTCTCTTTTAAAAACAATTATCATTCTTTCTTTTCTATAGGTATAGGGTCAATCCCTGGAGCATGGGGAACCTACCAGCAATGCGACACGAAGAACAGTGACCTTCCCTCTCTGACTGCCAGTAGCTCCTTAGCTAGGGCCTCAGGAATAACTCCCTCCTCTATGCTGGAATTTCTTAACCGGCTTAATCCTATGCTGGTCTTCAACAGGTGTCCACAGCTTCTGTGAGTTCACATGTGTATCAGCCACACATATTCCACAGCGCTCGTTTCCGCCCGTTGTATCTTACATTCTTTCCACTTTTGCACGGTGACATTAAGACCGCAGTCAGAAGCTCCTCTGACCATGGTTGAAAGTAGAAAAAGAATGTATGTGTACAAGCAAAGCAGTTTGACAACAGGACCACTTAGAAAATAAATCTCAGTAAGTTCTCTGGTAGAGCCTACGACCTCCCTAGCTGTAGGTTTTTAACTGTGTTTACAGTTTCAGGTATAAATTTCATCCTGGCATCAGGCCCCAAATGCAATCAAGAGAGAGCCGGTCACCCATAAATAGTCTTGATGCTATTGCACTAGCGGCAGCTTGGTACCTTTGTAGGTAATGCCTTTCCCCAACCCCTTGTCTCTATCTTGGTCACTGTTTCTCCATGAAAGCTTTTACAACTTTTCATTTTCTTCAGTGTTTAAATTTTCATTATAATTTGTGTCCAAATGTTTTTCTTTTTTTTTTTTAAATTTTCTTCTATGGGTTCTTTCAATTTTTGATCTTTTATCTTTTTTTTAAAAATAATTATCTCCCATTACTCTCTCAAACATTCCCTCTTCTTCATTTAAAGCTTTTTCTTTCTATGACTATCTTTGGCTTTTCTGAATTGAGTGTGTTCGTGTGACAAGACTTTTTCTGGGGAGATGCAACATACTCGTCCACTCACCCCAGGTAGAGAGCCCATAGGAGAACAAAGTTCAGATACCATCAGACATCAACTTGGTGAACCAGTGAGTTTTACTGGAGTTATGTACAGGAATGTGGGTGAGGGGCTATTTACAGGAGCAGAAATGACTCAAAAACAGCTGCATCACCAAAGCCCACCCCAGCATGGGTGACAGCTCACAGAAAAACTGGGAACCTAGAGCACAATGCACAGCCTGCAGGCAGCTCAGCAGGTTGGCGAGTGTTCTTTCCAAGTGACTCAGTTGGTCTAAACCTCTTCCGGGCAGCTTGTCTTGTTTCTGCTTCTTCCAGACAGCTGGTCTGGTCTCTACATCTTCTTTGCAGCTTGGCTTATCCAACAGTGACTCTTGGCAGTTTTATTTTGTCTTGGGATATAGGTGTCTAGCGAATACAGTCAGTTTCAGGAACTTCCTGGAGCTATCTGGAGTTGGTTAGTTTCTGGATGAAGGAGCTTCCTTTCAGAATGCAATGTTTCAATCCTGGA
>CM053753.1:45653212-45752908 GCA_028658305.1 Pachyuromys duprasi | reverse complement strand
GGGGGCAGGGAGGAGATGCGGGAGGGATGGGGAGAGTGGGAGGGAATGAGGAAGGGGGCTACGCCTGGGATGCAAAGTACCTAACCTGTGATTAATATAAAAATAAATAAATTACATTTAAAAAAAATGCTTTCCTCAAACCAGTCTCCCAGTTTGCTATTCCACTGCACTAATGAGTTAATACCCCTAGTAAGTCATCATTATTTACATTCTTATACTTTTAGAGAATTTTTTAATTTATAATTATTTGTGTGAATGTGTGTGTATATGTGAGTATGTGCATATGTGTGTGGCTGCCCCCAGAGGCCAGAAGAAGTTGAATACCCAGGAGCTGGAGTAGCAAGCAAATATGAAGCACCCAACATGGGTGCTGGGAACTGAACTTGGTACTTTGCAAGAGCAGTGCTGGCTCTTAACCTCTTAGCCATCTCTGCAGCCCTCAATTACCATAGTTTTTACACTGAACATTTTATTTGATTCTTCTGTGTCTCCTTTTATATTACAAATAGGACCCTTTAGCCATGTCTGCAGAGTCTTGATCTGTCTGTTATAATGCCGTTCGTTCCTATGTTCTTTTTGTTTGGTAACAGTTGGCTTCTTCTAAGCCATGAGCTTCCACTCCTTTAAGACAGTGGGTGGTTCTAGCCAGGAAAGTTAATGGCAGAGGCTGAAGGTAAGACTCAGTCTTCACAGGTCGTGAAGAGTTCAGGGTACAGCCTGGGGATGGAAGATGAACCCAGAGTGAGGGCTTATTGGAAACCAGAGCTTATCACTCTTCACCCTACCAATTAACGTTTCCAATGTGCCCTTAGGTGTGGAGAAGAGACTGTAATCCACTCTTCCTGGAGCTCTAAGGGAGAGGACCAGGCAGTGAGCACCTGAGGCCAGTCTACATGTTTTCATATCTCTCAGGTAGGTACTGGGCCCCAGCATCTCCCCAGCTTCAAGAACTCTAGGTTCCAAGGCAGTAGAGTTGAGAAGGAAGTGAGATGAAGACTTGGAGAAGCAACAACCCCTTTCTTGTTCTGTTTTGCCACAGTAGCCTGAATACTCTCTGCTTTAAACTGGGACTATTCCAGATACATATACCCCAGAGTCAAAAATAAGTAAATACTAGGGAACCCACATGGAGACGGAGCTGTCTATGGGCTACATCTGAGCAGGGGGTCTAGGTCCTCTCTATGCATAGTCTTTGGTTGATGTATCAATCTCTGCAGTCTTCCCTGCGCCCGGCTTATTTTTAGCTTTGTTGGTCTCGTTCTGGGGCTCCTGTCCCCTCTGGGTCCTTATATAGCCCCTTTCTTCCATAAAACTCCCTGCAACACAGGTATATTTGAGATAGGCTGTACAACAAGTACTCCTGTGAGAAATCTATGAGGTCAGCTCTTCCCCCAGGAAAAAGGGGCTGACTGAAGGAGCACCAGTGTGTCACAGGCCTTCACTCTTGTACTGTTCTCATCCACCACTGACTAGCTGGGTGGCCTTAGACAAGTCGCTCTACTTGCTCGAGCCTCAGTGTTCACTTCTGAAATGTCAAATTAGTAAGAACAGCGACATAATTAGGCTGATAACAAGATTCAGATGAGAATGGAGCGGAAGTGGAAGGACTTTGTCAGCTGTTACAGGATGTTTTATTGATCATCTGGAGGGAAAGGAGCCTTGGGCTAGATGAAAATTGACTTTGCCAACTTCAAATTTTTACTAAGTGTTGGCCCAGCTCAAAAGCCTGATGCAACTGAACATTCTCTTAATATAGAGAATGACGAATCTGTGGTTGTTGCCAGAGTTGTCACATTCTTCCCAAAGTGCAGACTTTTATGGGTCCTTGGAAGCTCTGTTGGGCTCTATTTCTGAGGACGGGAACATTGTGCCTCGTTGGCAAGGCTTGTTAAGCCGAGGCCACTTGTGGTCATTGAAGAATCTGGGTCTGTCTTTGTGACATTGGGGATAAGTTAAGGTATTAAAGGCACTCACTAGTTTCCACTTTGGATGCACGGCTTCCACACAGTTTGGTGGCTTTTGCTTCCTCATTGCATGGGGGTCTATTTCTTTTTCCTTTCTAGCTAAGGAATGAAAAGTAAAGGAAGGTGGAGCAGATCCAAATCAAGACAAGTAGCAGAGGTGGAAAGGAATAAGAATAATGTGTTCTCTGGGAATTTATGCAAGGACAAGGCTAACAAGACTTTGTTTTCAATAACTTAAAATGAAGTTTGTCATTGGAAAGATGATGTAATGCTTTAAAACAGAAAACAAGCCAGAATCCCACACCAAATCCAACTATTTGTATTTCTGCATATTCTTATCTATTTCTTGTCTTTTCATCATATGCATGCATAATGCATATTTCATTTTATGGCCTGATTTTTTTCACTTAACATTACATAATGAGCATTTCCTTTTAAAGTTTTCATTATAATGCCTAGATAATATAATTTGCATGATGTTTTCTAACTAATGAAGCCACGATCCCATTTTGAGACCTTCAAGTCGTCTTAAATTCTCTCTCTCTTTTTTGTGTGTTTGCTTTTAAAAAATTATTACTTCATGAAGATCTTTGTGCATTTCGCTTTCTTTGTCGTTGAGCTATATAGTAACCTTTGCTTGGATTCCAGAATCCAGTTGACGAGGTGATTGGGAAACCCTGCCCAGCCATCTTACTACTCTTCCATACAGTGTAAAACAAATTTTAAAAGTGTCCATTCAAAATATTGTAGCCAATGTAACCTCAAGTCTTCCAAGTACTCAGTTTGCTAAATAAAGGGGTTTTTCTACTTTAATATGTAAATGTTTCAAATTTGTTTTCACTTGTACTTCTCTGCTTAACAAGAAGGCCTAATGCTTTCCATGTGCTCTCTCACTTCTTGTATTCTAGGTTGTGTTAATAAAATTGTAAATTAACTGGCCGTGGATTTTCAGAATTTCTGAAACCTCCCAAGAAAATGCTCCCCTAAATCCCTCCTGAGGAACTCAGATTTCCAAATTAATGAAATATTAGTGCTTTGTGGCCAAAAAGCCAACCTTTTGGCTAGTTCATCTTTCATCTTCCAGTTAACTTTCATATCCAATTCGTCTCACTGGGGGTGCTTTAAGGAATACCGGAAGCAACATGTACTTGCGAACCACAGCTCCCCAATGTCACTATCTAGAAAGCTATCCACATAGGACTTAGCCAGATTCATAAGCTGCTCTTTGTTGTAAGAAATGGATATTTGGAGAATGGAGGAATTATATTTTCAGCTGGGCTGGTGGGTTGTGAAGAGTCAGAGAAAGCTTATTGGAAGAAATCATATCTGAGAGTGGTGAACAGGATCTGAGGTAGGCTCTGTTTGGGGGCAGTTGTGGAGTTGGGGGCAGTCAAAGCCTTTCACCCAGTTGATGTGAGAGAGCAAGTGGGTCTCGGCTAAGCCTTTTTAAGCCACAGGGTCTCTTCTCTAGATGGGGAAAGTGGAGACAAGCAGTGATGACGCTAGCTCACAAGGAAAGGGTTCCACACAGAAATATGACTTCAGAAACATAGTTGGCATAAACAAAAACTGGCTAGTTTTTATCATCCCCATCATGTGAAAATAACATTATTTATTTTGAAAGACTTAACATTTACTGTGAAGCTCACTCTTTTCCAGCACACAGATCAAGCCATGGTGATATTATCCTGGGACAGGCAGAGAGGAGACAAATGGCTCTGAATCTTAGCTGCTTCAGGTACAGAAAAGAGAGTGGATCAACTCTGAGACTCTTGGAAGTCACATCGTAAACATGGCACGGGACATTCTACTGACAGAGAACGATGACTAATAAGGACAACTTTCTGATCTAGTCAGCATAGCAATGGCTGGGGCCCTGCCCTGAGACTGAGGTCAAACCGAAATCCATGGCCAGTCCTCCCTTTCCCAAGCTATCAGTCATGGAGTGAGATTTCTCCAGTATTACACAGGAAAGAACATAATAAATCCCGTGCAGCTTGACCAAGATATATGACTTTTTGAGTTATCAGTGAATAACAGCCTCCACCAGAACCTTTTAATAAAATCCTCCTTGCTCTAAGCTGTCTCTCCCGTAGAATCAGTATAGATCAGAAAACAGTCCCTCACAGTTTAAAAGCAACCTTGAAAGATTTCAAGTCTACCCAGCATCCTACTGGAAGACTCTTGCCATGGTGTCCCAGAGAAGCTAATGACTCCTGCTAGAAACCCAAGCTTCAAGATCATCTAGCGATAGAAAGGTTCCCTGCAGAACAAGTTACAGGAGCACATAAAGCAAAAGGTATTTTCCAATTGTCTGCCAATCTGAGTTCTAAACAAGGGATCACGTAGTGCTCATACCCCAAGTAAGCAGAAAGATAGCAAGTAGATTTCTTACAGTGCCCATTCAATGCTTAGAACAGTTTGTCCAAGTCTTTGGTTATTTATTCAAACCCTCTCTTGCTTCAGACTGTTTCTACCTGAAAGAAAGAACCAGTTATCTAATAATTCTGATAGTGTAGAGATGCGGGGTTAGAAAACAACCCAGAAAGAGATTTTAAGTATGTACGAAATAGATTTGCATGAAAACACTTTCAAGGTTGCACAATTGGCTGCAACACATCTGTGGGAAAATTCCTAAAAGCCTGTGGGGCAGCACTGTGCACCTTACTGGAGTGCCATGCTTATCTTCTAACGTAAGGAAACAGAGCAACATCATGAGCTACGGCCACATCAAAGGGCCATGTTTCAGCACTTCAGTAGCTTGTGTTAGCAGAATGCAGTTTTCCAAGAGCTCTGGCTGGCCCTTCTGTTCTTGGAGGTCGGGTGGGGCAGTCGGTCACTCCAGGGTGGAAGTCAGAATTCCTTAGTTCTTCCAGATTGTGATGAGGTCCTGTATACACATCCCCCCCGCCCACCTTAGTTTCTCTGGTGAGGCCCTTTGCCATGTATGGGGCTTGTGGTCAAATGGAATTACTTGAAATTTGGCTACGTGGAAATAGGATTCAGGCCTACTTTTCATGGTCTCTGAGGACAGAACTGAGACCAATAGGATGGTCAGCACTACCAAAAAGGAGCTGGACTGTGCATAAAGTTGAACTGTGAAGGAAATATGTCTTCTTGCTTACTTAATGGTACTTCTCATGAGACAAGCTGCCTGATTTGAATTCTCAACTTAATTCTCTTGATAGTCCTTAAAGTAAATAGTATTCATTTTATGTACCAGGAAACTGAGACTTGGAGAGGGAAAATAACTGGATTTGGGTTGCATCACCTCTGAGTAAGCCAAAAGCAAGATTTCAGTCAAGCCAATACTTAATCCTAATCACTTGTATGGAACGGCCTCATAAATTAAAAGGTCGGTAGCATTCCCTTGATCAAAGAATAGGGAAAAAACCCTCAAAATCAAATATTCTTTTTCAAGCAATAAGTTACGATGGGCTTTCTGAGTGACTAATGTGAGCCTGGTATGTGAATGTAAAGGCTGAGGACTAGACGCAGGAACAGCTTTCTGTGCAGTACACAGACAACAGAAAGTTGTGGGGACAATAATTCTCCAGAGAATATCCTACTGTACAAGAACCAGGTCCCAGAAAGACGATCAGATGGCCAGCAAGACCTCTGAGGAGTGCGTCATTAAGAATCCTATTTGGGTGCTTTCAAGGCCTTTCTGAAAATCAGAACTCACCCAGAGAGTAATGGCTGCCTTGAGAGTCAGTAAGATTCTTGATCCCTCCTGACACTGTGGAAGAATAAATGTTTTAATGTCAAACTATGATAACAGGAGGCTCAGGGTCCCCAGGCAAACAAGACAGGGTCAGCCCAGGAGCACAAGTCCTGACTCCCAAGTTTGTTGAGGTTCTTCCCACTGAGATTCCCAGCCTGCTGCTCCCCATGCTAGCACAGAGACTATTTTGCACTTCTCTGACTCCATGAGGGCTGTCAGAGCTCATCTCTCACACTCACCCAGTTTTTATCCCCACATCTTCGTTGGTCTTGGGGACTCCCAGTCACTCTGTTGAAGTGATTCCCAATGTTTCTGTGTGTGAAGTTAACATTTTCAGCTTATCTAAAACTTCCAGTTAGAGCAGGAAAGCAGTTCAGGGGTCATCTCATTTCACCACTGAATTTTACAGATGAAAAGTAGGAAGTGCACATGTGAGCTGGTGTCCTAGATCCTGACGAACACTGTACAAAGTACCTTTTACGTGCCAGTTCTGGGGTTGAGGTGTGCCAGTTGCTAGGACAACCAGGTCTCTCCTCTCAATGACCCTACAAAACAGTGAGTTGAGAGGACATGTGACTAAGTGTGAGGGAAGCTGGGACTTCTCCATCACGGTGTTTTCTGATGTTGAGTGGCGGGAAACGTTGAACCACAGTGGCCTCCTGAAGATGCCAGGCTTTCCAGTGATACAGTAGGGGAAACTAGGACAGAACCCCAAAGAGCCAGGAAGCATCACAGTGCACTTGGCCTGGCCTTGATAAGTTCCACCCACAGGCTCACAGTGTTGAGTCATGGAGAGAGGACTAGGGAGGAAATGTGAGGACTGGGGTAAGGGGAGGGGTCCTGGGGAATACTAGACAGTCTATCTCTTTATAGGCTTGATATTGTTGTAATCAAAACTCACCTAGCACTGCCTCATGGCATATCAAAGAGACCCTCCCTGAGTGATTCACTTCCCTTGGGAAACTCCCTTTGCCTGGGCTTGCTCCTGTGGGGACCTTGACTTTGTTCTTCGCTGAGCAGCTCTCTTCTCTCTAGCTGCCCTTACCTCTGCTTCCAAAGCGTATCTTACCATGATGACAGACCATGGGCTGCCTGCTCATCTGCCCTGCTTGTAAGGGTTTGCTCTCACACTCCTGTGTGTGGACCACTGAGACTTCTGTGTGGGAATGAAGTGGCTGCAACTTCCGGTAGTAGAGGAAGGGTCTCTAGTACTTTAGAGCAGTAGGACCGTTTCACTGGGAGGCAGGAGTCTTATCGACTGTGCTGGAATGCTTCAGGCGAGCCGCAGATACCTATCCGGAGTTCTTTACAGTGTTAAAATCTGTCACAACGTGACTGCGTGTAGGCCTCACAATCACCCTCCACATGCAGCCATAGTCACCATTTCTTCTTGTTTTCTAGAGAAAGAAAGTGGGTCTCAGGCATTCCAGATATTTAGGGGTCTCATACAGCCGTGCTGGACCTTGCCATGGTTTCCCTTCCCTCGCTTTTCCCTTATTGACGGTAATGAGGGATGAGTCATTTCAGGTTTCTAAGCTGTATCTGCAAGAGAGAGAGAGAGACGAGCTCGCGGACACCTGCTCATTGATGTGTGTGTAAAGGGGGAAAGGAAGACCAATATGTGTCGTGTTGTTGGAAGGAAGAGCAGAGACCACAACTAAAAGCTCCCCCTGCTTATGAAGGATAATTTAGGGTACGATTTTAGATCATATGAATTATTCATATTGTTCCATAAAATACCTGTGTTTATCTTCATATTAAACCGGTAGCTGGCACAGAGCATATACCCGATAAATAGCTGTTGGGCAAGTACATTAATTTTTTAATGAAAAAGAATGTTTGTTCTCTCTTGTGTCTATGTGTACGTGTGCATGTGTGTGTGTATATGTAGAAGGTGCAGGTGTGTATGCATGCATCAGAAAGGCCAGAGGGCAACCTTAGATGATTTCTAGAAGTTGTCCACCATGTTTTTGAATCAAGATCTGTCACTAGGGCATTGCAGATTAGGGTAAACTTTTTAGACAATTTCCAGCCATCCACCTTTCCCTATTTCCTCAGAGCTGGGATTACAACTGAGTCTCACAATGTATGGCTATTATTATTATTGTTGTTGTTATCATCATCATCAAATCATTATTAATTTTATTTTACATGTATGGGTGTTTTACTTTCATGTATGAATGAATACATGTGTGTGTCTGGTACCCAAAGGACCAGGACTTGGAGGACAGAAGAGGACTCAGACCCTTTGGAGCTGGAGTTACAGATAGCTATGAGCCACCGTGCAGGTGCTAGAAACCAAACCTGGGTTCTCTGCAAGAGTAGCTGGTACACTTAACCAACTCTCCAGCTCCAGGGGATGGAAGTCAAGTCTGTCGTGCTTGAGCAATGAGCACTTTGTATATAGCGGTGAGCTATATACCTCTGCCCTCACTGCCACAAAAACTAAGTTTTAAAGCCTTTGACAATTGAGTAAAACTGAAGTTGCAGGGTGATTCACCAAACTTAATAGTGGCCAGAGTTTTCCTCTGATAGCCGTTCCCTGAGACAACGAAGCGACATCGTCCTTCAGCAGATGGAGGATCTCAGCTCATTTATGTGAGGCATCAATATCAAGCTAGTAGGAAGCCCAGGCCTCCTAGAGCACACGCTAGGCCTTATCACTGAACCCTGTTTTGTCCTCAGGCCTCTGGCCACCCTACAACCCCTGTTGTTTGGCTCCCTTTACACACCATACTGGGAAGTAGCATTGGAGAGAGCAATCTGGTCTGTGTTTCACAATTTTGAAAAATAATATTTGCTCATGTTTGATTTTGGAGTTCTCATCAGCAACTCTTTGAACAGTTCGATTTATGACTGCTTTCTTTCTCCCGATTTCTGTCTTTAAAACATTTACATAAGAATGTGTGTGTGTGTGTGTGTGTGTGCTTTGGAGAAAAGCTCCTTAGTCTGACTTTGTTTCTAAGGTACCCCAAAGCAAAAAAACAAACAAACAAACAAACAAACAAAACCTCTCAGCCCATTGACAGCCCCAGACTAAAAAGACATGTTGCACTGTGTGCCTTTTGGAGACCTGCAACATACTGGTTTTCCTGCTTGGTTGCAAGGCTCCTTGCAGCCTGCTCAAGGAAACCTTCCAGACTCAGACACCCAGTTTTGCTAGCCTGCTGACACCTCTCTCAAGGCAGTCTCTTCCCAGCATAGCGAACATTTCCTTTTTCCTCTCTTCCCCCACCCTCTCCTCCCCTACTGGTTCCCTTCCCCTATGCTCAACGGTTCCCTTGTTGTCAGAACTTGTCTTGTCTAAGTTGCTTCTCTTAAAGCCTAGAAACACCCAACGAAGTTCCCTTGACAAACAATGCATTGAGGTGATGCAACAGCCCAAGGTGTCAAAATAATTAGGTAATTAAAGCAGAGGAGGGTCAGAGTTTCCTCTGTCTGGAAAGACAAACACAGGCACACAGGACAAAAGAGCTAAACAAGGAAATCAGTTTCACATCTCCCTTTGTCCCCCCTCATTCTTCAGCTTTGCTCCCAAAACCCAATACCTGTGACAGCCTGATCCCCTCAGCCTGAACCCAGAGCCCATCTGACTTAGAAGGCGTGGCTGGTTTGAACCCTTCAAGGTTTCAACACAGGGCTTGTTTTTGTCCTCCTTGTTTGTTTTCACACCGGCTCCACCCTAAGCTCCTGTGCAATGGCCCCAAGTAGTGGCTCAATGCCGTGGATGGGATATTGCTCAAAGGGGGCTGTGGGTGCTGAGGACAAAGTCTTCTCCCAGGACACAAGGCCCTTAGGGTCACCTACCTTTGTCTCTTTGTTCCTGTTCTCAGTATGCAGCCGAGAGCCTGCTTCTGTCAGGGATTGTTCGAGGTGGGAGCAGAAAGGATGCAGACGTATTGTCTGTCACAGGCTTACTCCCTGCTGACAGAGCGGACAGGAGGGAGACGGCGAGAGCTCTACCCGAGAGCCGAAGTTATTCTGGAGGTGGACGGAAGAAGATGGTGTGTGACCAAGCCCCTTAGGGTGTGCATCGGGACTAAATGTAGAGTGCGCGGCATTTCAATTACAGTTCTCTCCAGACAGGCAAGAAGAAAGAGGTCATTGTAGCTGGAAGAAGAGTGTGTGCAAAGGCACGGGAAGATGCAAAAGTTCGGGGTCTGTCCAGACGGAGGCTCTTCTGGAGGTTGGTACAAATGAAGGCTCAACTAAATTGGCTGATGGAGGCAAAATGAAGGCATCAAATAAGACACTAAAGAGTGGGACCTGCCCCACAATACCAAGGATCAAACAGAGAATTGCAAACAGAGGAAAGATGTGACTAATCTGTGAGGGTGCAGGCTACTCTCCCAAAACCGCACTCCCGCTCTCCACAAATCCTCCCACCCCCTCGCCACTGTCAGCCACTTTCTTCAGCCATAAAATAAGGCAGCTTTCGGCTCACCTTCATGCCTCAGATGATGAGCTTAGGGGTCTGGAGACTCTCCTCTTCGCAAAGTATCCAGTTTCGAGGGCTAGGAGAGTAGACAGTTATGCAAAGAGCTTTGCCCTCAGAGACTTCCAGTTCTGAACTTGCATCTGTTGTTAATCAGCTGTGTTATCCTGGGCAAACCACTTAACTCCTCTAAATCTCGTTGGCCCAGGTGAAATGGACGGAAAGGTCACCGCTTCCTCACTGAGGCTTCTAGCTGGGGCAACGAAAGCACAGTGCTCTGTGAAGCACATGGAAGTGTCCATCAATCCTGTGTGCTAGATCTGACCAAGCGGCTCCACTCAGCCACTGAGCTGGTTCTCAGCAGCAGGCAGAAGGGCTCATTGCTTCGGGCCCCTTGCTTCAGGCCCCTCAAGATAAATACCACTGTGTATGCTAAGCATAAAAACACATGAACCTGAAAGAGAAGGTGTGGCCATTTCAGTCTTTTGGGATCTGGTTCATAACCCAAATTATTTGGTATTGTGACAGGCCCTTCTCCGGCCTTCAGATCTGCTCCTTTGTTCTGTGTCACAGAAACAGCAAGCAGCTGGGAATGGTTGCAAGCTGATCTACTTGTGACTTTGGGGAGATGGCTAAGGAGAGAGTAGAGTGTTTCAGAGATAGGAGTAAAGCAGTCAGTTAATGGGCTATGTGCTTCCTTTAAATAAAAAATGGTCGCTAAACAGCAAACTTGATGCCTACTTTCTTTCTTTCTGAATTTTCTAATCTGTGACTCTTGAGCTAATCATGATATGCATAGATGTCTAACTGTTCCACGAGGTACCCAAGGGAAATTTTGCAAATTTAGCAAGTCATGTTACTTTTAAGGCAATAGGACCTGTAGACCACATATGATAGAGATCCATGACATTCTCAATTAAGTAGCGATCAGGTATTGGAGTTGTGAAGTGGTTCAACTCTTGCTTGAAGAACTAGCTGAAACAGTTTTGATTTTCAAAATCTTAAATTTAAAACTTGGCTTTACTCAAGGAATTTTTATTTTAAGCCACTGGTATCTTTTCACTATAGTTTGTTTATAGATTTCCTGGGAATCTTAATTCATAATTTTTTAATATTTAAAATATTTTCGAAGAAATGTGTATGAAGAGTAATTTTAATTTGCTCTTTTACATTGACTTTCATTTACATTTTAATGAAAAGGTAGTCTGATTCCTTAGATCAGCATTCTCTGGCAGAACTCTCTGGCACCCTGGAAACGCTATGCATTTGTGTGCAGACAATGCAGGTGGTGAACTGCCGATGAACACTTATTTCGTGTCAGCCAGCTGAGGCTCTGCAGTGGCCTATCGCCGAGCACAGCTTTAGATTATTGAAAGTAGAGAGGTATAGATGTTGAGAGAAATGCAGAAGCCTAAACACAACTTTTCCCTAAAGAGAGAGGCGGGGGGGCGGGGGGGAGGAAGCACCAGGGGACTTTATGGAGAAGGAAGTTTGAAGAGAGAAAGAAATGGTGCAGTGACGTGAACTGGCCAGTTCCTTAGAAGAACTGATGAAATGAGCACAGTGCTTTGTGTGCAGAGAAGTCCAGGTGGGATAGTGTGGACACAGTGACACAGGTGCTCCTTCGCTGACCATAGGCTGTGCTGTGAACTCATTGCCGTGAGCTGGAAGTGGACCCACTATACCTACCCTACTGAATTTTGCAGTTCCAAGACATAGCACTGCAGAGTGTTCCTTGGTTGACTCTTGGGATAGCATGGATACATGGGAACTAGAGCATGTGTGTTGGGCCATTGAAAAGATGAAAATTCACAATTAGATTAGTGACTTCTGCTTGATTATGCTGATGCCAAAACCACAGCTTCCGTCTTAATCAGAATAAGAGATCATTTATTCTGGAGCCATTTTAAGTGACAATGGTCTGGGAACATAGATTTAGGCTACCCTAAATTCCATACTCCAACATGGAAGCAGTTTCACAGGGTTTGTAATAGTTTTCCAGGACAAAGAAAGTCATAAATTAAGGCAATTTGAAATGTGTTCGTGGGTACATCAGAGAGGCAGGTGCAGTGAGATGAGGGAGCTATTTTATAGGTCCAGTATGTTAACTGATGACATTCTTAGCTCTTGGACTCGGGAAAGCTAGTGTCCTGCTAAGTTAATAGAGCTTCTAACAGGTTTTTATTCATTTTCATAGGGTGTTAGCTCAGATACAGAGTGGGGCAAGGGGAAGCTGTTCCAGAAGCTGGCCCTAGCCCAAAATAAAGTAGTTAGCCTCTGAACATTAAAAAAATTACCACCACAATACTGAAATTCCAATCAGTCCATCAGTTTCTGCAGATACAGAAACTCCTTACAGACACGGCTTCTTTTCAGGAATTTTCTTTCAGAAATACATGTTGGGTTTGCCCCCATAAAGAAAATATATTACTGGTTAGGAGTGATCTGGCAAAGCACAAATAGAATAACCATTACATCTATCTTATCTGGATGGGTTTTTTTTTTCGTTTTGTTTTTATAAATTCTGGATTTAGTAGATAATTTGGAAGAGGAATCGAAATGTCCAAACATGTAAGACAAATAAGAAGGCACAAGATGAGTTTTCATTAACAAATTGACCTAGATTGTTCCAGGGGCAAAGTCACATTAAACAGCTGACAACAAGCAGGCACATCACTGTCCTATATCAAAGAGAAAAGAAAGATGGTGAAACTAACTTCATTGGTTTTACACCAGGACAGGGTGGGGGCGGGGGCAGGAGGCGTAAGTACAGGCTTTGATTTAAATAAAGAGCTAAATCAGCGTTTTCAGTTTTATTGATTTATCGCAAAGCCTGACTAAAGCAAGACTATTATATCAGTAATGTGAGCAACAGCAAAACGAAAAAGAAAGAAAAGTAAGATTAAAAGTCTCTAAACTGGAATTCTAGACCCAAATTCAAGAGTGTTTTTGTGCTATATGTAATTCATAAATCATATGTATATCATTATTGAAAGAGGAGCTTCAATCAAAACCTTAAAAGCCTAAAATCATATCTATCAAGTCAAGTGAAAGATTATATTTTTCTTTATTTCCATTTTGGGGGTATGTTAAAGGATCTTGAAAAAACAAAAACATGTATTCATTTAGTCTAAGAAACATCCTAGATACACAGCAGATAATTTGGTTAAAGCCATTTTATTAAAATTCATCAAAGATAGGTCTATTAAAAGAAACAAGCAAAACTGGAAGAACCTCAAAAAGTTGTGGTCTTTAGTTGAAAATAAAATTAGTTTTGAATGTATACTATCTCCTGTTATTTGTCATAAATTATTGTTTGCTACTAATATTGTCAAATATTACAAAGAGATCAAATTTTAATGCTTTTTACTTTTAAGTTTTTTTTTAAGTAAAACAATTTTTATGAATTAGGACATTCAGTCAAATATGCCAAAACAGTAAAAATGTAAGAAAATAAAACATTCTTGTGATCACAAGAGAGATAAGACATTAGACCCTTCAAGAGATAACATACAAATAGCCTTCAAGCTGTAGAATGCATTTTCCAGGTACTATAGATCAAAAGGAGGAACTCTAGAGACTGCAGGGGTGAAGTAGGGAGCGTTTGGGACTTGGACTTTGACAGTTTCCTTCTTATTGACCTTGGTATTTAGGAAGAACATAGACCCCAGTCTTGTAAGAGAGTCTTGTATGGGTTTTCAGGTTTCTAACATGGTTAAAAGGATACTCAGCAAAGATACACGGTGCCCTGGGGTGACAGGTGGTGTGTGGATATCTGGGAATCATTTGGAAACAAGACCAGAAGTGTCTTCCACATGCATGTCTTAAGCCCAGTCTGCCTTGATTTTAAGTTCCTATGCATTTTCCAGGACACTGAAATCCATACATTCATGATCTTCCCCAATCTTCCTGTACAGGCATAATTTTGCATCAGACATTTGATGTGAGAGGTCTATCTTCGAAGGGAAGTTATATTTAAGTCTATGCCTGGATCCACATCTTCTATATGCCCGTTTACAGCGCAAAGGATTTCATCTTTCATGAATGCAATTTCAAACTTGTAGTCAGCGAGAGACATCTTCCCTGGACTCATCTGTGCGAAGTCTGAACAGAGCATCTTGAAAGTTAGTTTCTCCCGGACGGCTGCGGTGTACGGCACATTTTTGTTAAGGTGTTATTCAAAGTTTCTGATTAACATAAGTTTTTTTAAATTATACAAAAACATAATACCATGATTATGGAAATAAAAAGCCACCCACAAGCTTACTATCTTTACAAACTATCTATTTTCATTCTTTCCTGTCTTTTCCCAAAAAGCATTACCTCCCCCCCCCCCCATCCCTCAGTTTTGGACACGCAGCACAAATATGCCTTTGCGTTGTTCTGATCTTCGCTGTGAGCCTCACGCAATGAGTAATATCAATGTGGTCTTAAGAATAACAGATCCAAGTAACTTCAAAGTGTCACACTATTTGTACATTTTAATTTATATCAGCATTCCAGATATCACTGTGGGACTGGGAAGTTACCTGGATTCCACTTTTGTTTCTAGTAATAACCTTGTTTCTTCCATTTTCCCCCAATTTCAGCTCTTCTTAGAATAAACCTTTAACATTTGAATTACAGGGTCCAAAAGGCTGAAAATGATGAAGAGTTGGGTTCCATCTCCATGGATTAATTTATTTTTAATCATAGTCTTTGTTGCTGCTTTGTTTTAGTCTCAAGATGAGGGTCTCTTATAGTCTAAACTATTTATATAGCTGAGGATGACCTTGAACTTCTGATCCCCCTGTCTCTGTCTCTTGAGTGTTGGGATTACTGGTACCAACCAGCTCTTGTCCCTGGGATTGTGAGCCTCGCCTTTAATGTCGAGCCATCTGTCCAGGCACACAGCCCTTAATCACAGTGTCCCCCTGCCTCTTTCTTTGCTTCTTTCTTTTTGTGTGTGTGTGGGGGGGGGGTTGTTGTTGCTGTTTGGTTTTTTGGATTTTAGTTTTTCAAGGCAGGGTTTCTCTGTGTAACTGTGGCTAGACTTACTATATAGACCAAGCTGGCCTCAAACTCAGAGAGATTTGTCTGCCTCTGCCCTCTTGATTGCTGGGATTGCAGGCTTGCACCACTGTGCCCGGCTTCTCTCATTGAAGCAAACTGCCTCTCTAAGGCTTTCATTAACTAGGTTTCTAGGTTTGTGCCTGTTCAGAACCAGCTGCTCACAGATGCCCCACAACTGGCTCCTACTTGACAATGAGCCACTTTACACAAGTCATTTGAAGTGCTAACCTTCCAACTGCAGCTCAGCCCCTTCAGAAATGGACTTTCTGGCTTCAAGTAATCTGCAAAAAAACATCTGTGAGACAGTCTCAACATTGTGAAAGAGGCGTTTGATTAGCCAGGGAAGGGTTAGGCTCTGGCTATCAGCTCCTGTCTCCTACCAATTAGCTTCTGGCAAGGCACAAGGCACCTACTGATGCCAACCTGTCCCACCAGCTCTTACTAAAATGCAGGCGGCCATGTGAGTGTGGGCACATGCACCCACTCTGTCCAACGCCGACCCAGGTCTCATGAGCATTCCACTGGGGACTCATATAAGATCTGAACCTTTTCCTTCAAGAACCCTGTAGTTAGCTAAACAGCAAGATTTGTTTGCTCTAAGAATCTGGCTAAGAGTTCATGATTCTACTGAGTTTCAAAAGTGAAGGCTACATCCAAAGCCCTAAGCTAGGATTAAGATAGATAGGAATTCAAGAGGTGCACAGGAGCTTGTGAGACATTTAGTCAGCAGGTGTGGTTAATTTAGCATTCAGGGTCTGGGCCCTTAGCACATCCAAGTTTCTGGGTTAGGTGCTGGACACCCCCAGGTGAGTTAGAGAGAATCCCTGTTTTCTAAGAAACAAAACTTATTAGGCAGAGAAATTAACAGGAGGATGTCTTGACAAAAGACAAAAGGCTGAACAAGAAAAGGAAGGATTCTGAGTTGCCCTATGGAAGTCACATGAGTGGGGGAGGGGAAGAGCCCACGCTTCAAGGTTGACTCCTCAGCAGTGTGTTTTAATCTGGGATCTGAGAGTCTCCGAGCCTTGGTTTTTATCACTAGAAGTGCTAGAGATTAAAAGAGAAGAAGGAGATTAAAAGAGAAGAGAAATGATTAAGGACCGGCTCAAGAACTGTATTATTGTTGTTCCTGTCAGAGAGGGAAGCCTTTTAGGCATCCTCTGACCCAGATAAGTGAGTTATTGATACGATGGCTTGATTATTGCCACTCTTCCTGCTTTAGCCTCCTTTATCCTTGCTTACACTTGAAATAAAGTGGTGGCTACGACTGACCAGGGCTTACCCTGGCTACCCATCCAACCTTTTTTTTTTTTAATTTGGCAAATTCCACCCTGTAAAAACTCAGAGTATTGCTTTACATTCCAAAGTTCTGAACTTGATTATTAGCATGTACTTTTTTTTTCTTTCAGGAAATTAAAACATGTAGAAGCTAGTAAGCCTACAGAAACTTAAAATACACAAGGATTGGCAGAGCGCCCAGGGTCACCTAGGCACCCAGGCATTACTGTACAAGCCACCTGCTTCGTAATTTCTCAGGAGAGACTATAGCAATGGCCAGAGAGAAAAGAAGTACCACATGACCTGGAAGAGGGTGGGTGGCTTAAGGTAACTGCTGTTCCCCAGAAGAGGCTTCTGTTCTTCTGTTTGCATATTACTAAAGAAGAGGGAAGGATTTATATTCCTGGAAGACTCGGGCCCCACCTCAGCCCCTCAGAGCATCCCCCAGTTCATGCCCTTGTGAGGAGCAGAATTCATATTCCTAGGCAGTGTACTCTGTGTCAAGGGTCATGCTGGTCTCATGCTACCCCACAGGTGTGCAGATGATCTCCACTTCACAGATGAAGACCCTGTGGCTTAAAGAAACTAAGTAGCCCACAGTTAGTTGCAGCTGAGAAAGCTGCATGCAGGGCAAAGGCTGCCTGAGTCTGGAATCCGGACCTTCAATGGGTCTACCTTGTGCCTCAGAGTACAGGATTCCCACATCACAAGTCAAGCCTGACCGTCTCAGATCACAGGTGGAAGCTCAGGGCTGGCTTCTCCTACGGCAAGAACTCAGGAGAAAAAGAAAGAGCTGAAGGTTTCCAGCTGCCCCTGTCCTGTGCAGCAGCCAGAGGAAGCCTGGTTCATGGAACATAACCCGCAACATTCTTGCTGATGGTTTGAGGTCAGTGGTTTACCTTAGTAGGGAAGAGAGGACAAGGTTTTTGGAAGAGAAAGAGGCCAAGTTTTTTTTTTTAAACAAGTCACCTCCAGTCTCTTGCCTCCTACATTCCTTGCACAGCATTTTCTGTTTTCCCTTGAGAAAATGAGCTGAGACCCTTGAATCCAGCTCAGAGTATAACACCTGTTGCCTAGGTGTCTTGACAACAGTTCCATAAAGCACAAAACAGTGAGCAAACTTCCCCGTATGCTAAAAAAGCTTGCCTTTGCAGCCCCAAAGACTCAAGGCTCATGTGCAAACTGATCCAAGTAAATATGTCCCTGTATTGGTTACGCACATAATAACCAATCGAAGCTGGAAATTACAGAATTAATTACATTAATTTGGGAATGCTTCTAAGTGTATTCATCTGAACAGCATTGTACTATCTTCAGGGGACTTCATCATTAACAATAGTGCAGAAAATCTATTTTTCAAGCTTTTACTTGTCTGTGGTTTGCACCATATGACCAGGGCATCACTGACTCTAGCCTCAAAGTGTTACGACAACAATAAAAAAAATCAGGAAAAAGGGAAAGGCCTGTCATGATCTTTTTATTTGCTTGTTTGTTCTGGGTTTATTTTTCATCCCCAGGGTTTTTGCAGATATCTTTAAAGAATGCTGGATATCCCACCTCAATATGGCAGGATGTGTCCCGGATCCGGGAGTTCAGCAAGCCAGGCCTGGTTGGTATCTGAACTGTCCAACCGTGGCCCATCTTTGTGAGAGTTTATTTGGTATAGTCTCTATAAGGAATCCATAAACGTGCGAAACTGACTGTCGGGACACAGCAGACCCCCACAGCCTGCTGTTCTCTCAGTGTCTCAGAAAAAGCCCAAGCTGGAGATGGAACAAGAAGCCACCGGACAAAGAGGTAGGACAGACAAAGGGGTAGGACATATATGAAAAAGTAGTGCTGTCAATGTCCTTTTTATAAAAAGTAAATGTAAATGAAAATAGAACACAATTCTCATTTCCTCCCAGCAGCGTCTGCTTCCCTTTGGAAACCCTGATCTACCTCGCTGGCCTTCCAAGATCAGCGACCTACTTTACCCAATGCCTCCAACGTCCCTGGCCCAACCCCTCCCTGAGATCGCCCACACACTCCACTGTACAAACACAGGGTAGTCATCTTTCTCTGAAAACTTTCTTCCCTTGGGACTTTGCTCTGGCTGCTCCTTCTTAGAACAGGCCTTGTTTCCCTTCCATGTCTTTCGCAACCATGCTCATCCCAGGAATCTCACCTGCCCAGCACCTCCCAGGCGCACTCTTTAGAAGGACCAATGGAGGTGTGTGGAACCCCGTATCACTTCATCTAGCTGTCAGGGTAACCTTAGGAGATGAGAATTATGACAAAGGTGAGAGACACTTCAGAGCCACACAGGAAAAACAAAAACAAAAGCAATGAAAAACAATCAAAAACCAACCAAACAAACAAACAAACAAAAACAACTGAGAAAGCCAGAAACCAAGCCTGTGAAAACTGCAGGTTCCCACACTATGTCACGGCAGCTTCATTTCCCAGAGCAGGCAGAACCTTTGCTAAACTTTCCCTCTCCTTAGTCGCAGGGTCTGGAATTAATCACTCCTCGCTGAGTTCCTGTGCCTGCTTGTTTATGAATACCTTGTACTATTTACTTCACCAGGTCACCTAAGGCTGTCATCTGTGCACACGCCTCATCACCCCACCTACACAGTGAGCGCTTTGGACGAAGAACCATGTGAAGCCTTTGCAGCATATAGCACATATTGTAAATGTGGTCACTGAATGAATAAATGGATGGAGGGGATGGTGGAATGGTAAGAAGCAAGGGTCTTAGGCTAGGTGTGAGACCTGTCTAATGTACCTTGATAAACTACAAGAGGTGCCTTGATCTGTACAGCTTAAGGGTTGTCCTAACTGGGGCAGGGAATGAGGAAACTAACAAACAAACAAAAAACAGACACATGGGCACACATACGGAAAAATCTGGGATGCAGTAGGTCGTGTGCCCTGATGGAGACCCATCAGCAGCCCAGAAACTCAGCACATTTATTTTATACATGTGAATCAAAGATGCAGGTGTATTGTTTACCTGTACAAAGGTGGACAAGGTGTGTGTGTGTGTGTGTGTGTGTATGGAGAGAGAGAGTAGTCTCAGAAGCTGAGGCTGTAGTCCTCTGGGAGGAGGAGGCCATAGTTGATACTTTCTGGATACTCTCTCAGCATTCCCACTCTGACCTGGAGAAGGCCTTCCCATCCCCATAGATCTGAGGCACTGGGGTCCTTGACATAACTGTGCCAGTGTTTACAATCCACAGTCACTCAGGACTTCATTTGCTCCTCATACAAATAGGAACACATTTGTGATAGGCTACAAAGATTTCAAACTGAAACAGAACATAAAAGTTTCGTTTCCCAAAATGTGCTTGAGTAGACTGCGATGTAGCCGATAACACGCTATCTCACTAGTTAATGTACAGTGACTTTTTGATAAAGGCTCACATGTGGTTTTATGTAATACAACATCCCGAAACAAAGGGCAGTAAAAGGCTGTCTGTCACTCTGTTTTAGTAATTGATAATACTAACTCACATTAGTATTTATTAACCTAGCTGGCTGAACGATCTGAGGGCAGGCCATTCTAATAATAATAACTAATCAGCAATAACTGAAGTAGTTCATAAAAGAAATGGGGGCACATTTGATATTGAAAGAAGCAGTAATAACACACACATGCTTCACAGTGCAGGAATGTTCTTCCTCTATTTTATTGATTGAGAATATGAGACTCACAAAACTGACATGATTTAACCAATAACACACAGACAAAATAGGAGAGTCTGAATTCCAACCTAGGATTTTTGGATTCAGATCCTTTGACCTTCATCCCTGTCAAGGATCCTCAAATACAGAATGAATCTCACCCCATCAGACATTAGAGCTCAGAAACTCTTTACTGTGGACGTAGAGCAGGCAGCTCCCTTCCAGAGCTTCTGAAGCGCTGTTCTGTATAAATCTGCAGCTTTGAGCATTCTTCATGACGAAGGAGAGACTTGTGGATGTGTGGTCCATAGAGGACTAAACAGACACCTGATCCATCTGGGATGAAGATCCTTTCCAGGGGCCACAGGTGCAGAGTAAAGAGTGAACGTCTTTCTTCCTCACCTCCTCACAGGAGCAATCACCCTCTGTAGTTAGCTCATCCTTCCTTTCTTCTTCTTATCTTTGTGTTCTTCTATGGAGGCTCAGAACATAACACTCTAGTGACAAACTGGCAGGCACCTCCAGGACACAAGTGATGTAAGGATATAAGAAAGGTCTCATTCCTAGATCAACAGAGATGGAAGAGGTGAAGGTAAAACTCAGGGCTCAAAGCCGCCTTTTCATGCTCACTAGAGTAGCGGATCTCAGTCTCCCTGAAAAAAAAAAAGAAAAGAAAAAGAAAGGATACTGAGGTCGCCTTCTGTCTACTGGTGGAAGTGGAGATGGAAGGCGGACTCACTTTGGGGATTCTTTCAGAGGACAAAGTAGCGAAGTGTGGTGAAAATGAAAAGCCATCAGTTCCCCATTTGTAGCAGGACAGAGCTTCCTGACTGTGATGTGCTGCAAAGAACTGAGCTGCTTTCTGGAGGAGAAGTCAGCTGTCATCAGAATTATGCAAACTTGGCCATCCCAACTGGACAAGACATCCTGTGTTGGCATCCAGGGACCCAGCAGGCCTGATGCGGGGTTCATGTCCGAGAACTCAGAGAGAGTGAGGCTGAGTAGATGGTCTGGTATGTTAACTGCTAAAATACCCCCTTCCAACCATGGCATTTTGGGTTTCTCCAAATATTCCACACTTGAATGCCTTGGGAGGTGAGTTTTAGGCAAAGCTCATTTGTTCCACAATACTTGGCTCCAGTACAGTGCCTGATGCTTGGTCATAAAACATTTTATAGACAGCTGTTACCTCCCTCGCTTCAGAAGTGTGGTGAGAAGAGAATTCAGAGAGCAGGTGGGGAAGATGCCCACCTCCAGAGCAGTGGGGGCCTGAGCCTACACTGTGATAGAACCACAACAATGCCCTCCTCTGGAAAACACCCCAAACCCTGGAATGTCTTAGGAGTGTTCCTTCTTTTATAATGTCTTGCCATTTCAGGGCTAGAACGACTTTAGAGGTCAGAGTCATGCTCCCGGGAATCTACTGCTTCCCTTTGACCTCCTTGAGAACTAGCGAATACATTAAGTCCTTGTGGACTCTTAAGGAATTCTGTCAAGACTCTGAGGAAAATAGAGTAGAAGTCACAGCCAACTCTGCTAGCTTGTCAAGTGGAAACAGAATTTCTCCTAACAGGGGATAAAAAGGCTGAGTTCCAGGAATGGGGGAGCTGGAATACGGTCTGTGAGAGTTGCAAGCATCTGGAGTGACATGAAGCAATGGTGATGCAATCGGGAGTAAACATTTTCTTGAAAATGCCTTGAATTTTCATGGATGACAAAGCAGGAAGATGTAAGAAAATGATGAGGCTCCAATGAAAATACCTAAGGCACTCCAGACTTGCTGTGTGATGCTGGGAGAAACCAACCTGTCTCTATCTTGGTTACCTTACAAGAGTAAGAATTTGTAGCTAGGCTTGACTGACGTTATCAGATGTGATACTGCATGTGAAACTCCTACAACTGGCAACACTAGATAAAAGAGAGATGCCAATATGGCCAACCCTATCCACCATGCTTTTTCATGTGCCTGGCCAAAGGGATGGAGCTGGCATTGTTATTATTCCTTATTTCCGGAGACCAAGACACAGAGACGTGGACCTCATTCCATTTCACAGGTACCAAGAAGAGGGGCATCCCTCTGACGGAAGACAGCACTGCCTGCCCACACCATGGTACTTCCTCTTCTTCCTCTTCCGAGGATGGCAACATTGCAGAACTATCCAGGGTGGAGCCTCAGACCACAGGCACTTCCTTCTGCCTGGCTGCTGGAGACACATCTGCTTGGCATGGTTATGAAGGCGGCCACTGCCACACAAGCTCCAGGGCCCAGCACTGCCCTTCTGCTCCGCCATCCTGCCTCCTTCTGCTCTTGGTACCGTCTCTGCCTTGCAGTAAAAGAGTGGACGCCTGGATGCCAGCTCCATGGGGGAAAGGGTTGACTGGCATTTCTCTTGTTCTGTGCCCTTCAGCCTTCCTCTCTCATACAGAGCATTACCCAAACCATCTGAGTTCTGCTTCTGCAACTGTGCGGCCCCACTGTGAGGTTCTCTAACCACGGGGTTCCCCACCCACTTTGCTCCTTGATACTCCTCACCATCATCATGACTCCTTAAAATGAGAGGAGAAGAGACTTGAATTGAATCATTATGGTGTCAGGGGAGGGGCAGAGAGCGAATCTGGGGAGCCTGGGGAGCATTTCTTAAGCAGCCTCTTGACTGCTTCATATGATTTGCTGAGTCCCATGATGGGGATATAAAACTCAGGGTTTGGCCATATTGTCTCCAAAGGTAGCCAGAGTGAAGATGAATTGTGAGTGCAACTTTCCAGAACACAGGAGAGCTCTCCCTCACAGCCACAGGCATGAAACAGTGGCTGCCTCCTCTGTGGTAAGGGGATTGCACTGTCACATCCCTGAACCTCAGCTGCCCTCCTCACTAGGGCTCCCTGGGCCTCAGCCTCACTTTCCTTGAGGCCTCTGACATGAATCCTGCTTCTGGCTTGTCGGGTCACTGGACTGGGATGCCAACACAGGATATCTTCTCAAAGGATAGGCCACTAGCGCACTTGTCTAGGCACACCCCAGGGTCCTAAACTATAAGCATCCTTGGTTCTCAGAGGCCAGGGATTTTACTGGGTAGAGTGCATAGCCAGAGTGTGTAGAATCCTGGTCCTTCCTCAGCAAGAAGACTCAGACCTCCACGGAAGAAAAATAGTCTGTCGCAATTACAAACAAAAAGGAGAGGACTTTGAAAGCCCACGTGTATGTAGGCCTATGGTTCTCAAACTTGACCGTGGCATAGAATGTCTGAGAGCCAAATAAAACAGATGATTAACTGGACCTGCTCTCTGGAGTGGCTGATTTAGACTGTCAGCACATCCTGTTGCTGCTGCTCTGGGGACCACATTGAAGAGCCACTGCTTTGTTTTGTTTTGTTTTGTTTTGTTCTTTTGTTTTTGTTTTGTTTTGTTTAAGAAGCTGATTCTTATATTTCATGGGTCAGAAGAATAAGTGACACCTTCAAGCTACCCCAGAAGGTAAGAGGTAAACTCGAATAAGGTCACACTTTCTCATTGTCCCAATGACCACTTCCCACCAACCCACTCTTTTGTCTGCTCTTGCCCATCACACTCAACCCTCTTAGACTGCAACACGGTCTGGAGGAAAGAAAGTCATCCCAGCCCGGGCTCTCTGGTGGCTTTATCTGCCCACAGGAGGAAACAGGCCTAACTTAGAGCTGGCACTCAGCCATCCCGTACCCCAACTGGGGAAAGAGATAGCCCACCCTTAGGATTCCAGGGGACACGTCCAGATTTCGCTGATGCAAACCTTCACTCCGATTCCTTTGTTTTATCCTGTTGTCCGATGCACTCTGATGGACACCTTTAAAGAGCTGGGTGCTATCTCTGATGCTGAGAAAGATACCTTCACCGTGGGTGAAAAGCTTCTTGTTACATTCAGGTGCTTCACTTCTGGTAGAAGAAAAGAAGAAGAACAAAGAAAAGAAAAAGAAAAGAAGAAAAGAAACAAGTCACTGGCCTATGAAGGGGAAAGCAGGGGGTACCTTAGGTGTGTGAAAAAGGAGGAATGGGGAAAGTTTCCTCAGGCTGGAGGAGCTAAGTATTAGGGAGGATCCAGCCAGCATAGGGTCTGACTGAGTAACAAGACTCTCTGGAGGTCAGTTGCCTTCCATCCTGCTCCTGTCCTCAAAGCCATGCCTCCAAAGGTACCATTAACAGATCCTTCTTTAGAGGGGGGACACTGAGACTTGGAGCAGTCATGTAGCTTGCTGAAGGCCACACAGCTATCCTGAATTTTCTGACCCCAGTGCCTCATCTAAACATACCATCTCTTTGCTCTCTGCCAGAAATTGACAGCACCTGTTGTCTTTGGGCACGGAGGGTAGGTTTAACAGAGCGCTGGACAGGTGTGGGGAATTGAGAACAGTTGGAAAAGACAGGAGGAGGCGTTGTGTGCCGTGACTCTTGATGGACGGTGTGAATCACTGGCGCCTAACTCAAGGGGTGCTGGGGCACCGGGGAAGGCTTTTGAGCAGGAAAGGAATGCATGACGCAGCTATGTTTTAGGAAGATGGGTCAGAGGCAAGCACCGTTGGCACAAAGAACACATGGCAATGGAAAGCCAGGGCCTGGCTAAGAGTGGGTGCCAGGAGCAGATGACACTCAGGACAGATGTCATTCTCACTACTGCTGTTGCAAATATTTGACCACTGACTGCATGCTTGACCTATGCTGGAGTCATCTGATCCTCCCAGTAACGGCCGTATCATGTCTCTCCCCCTGACACTTCTTTTTCGCTGCTCATCATTCTCCATTTCTCCATGCTGAGTACTTTTCCAATTTGGGAACAGGACCCAAGACTCTTTCCCGAATATAAGGGGATCCAGGATTGAGAAAACTCAAGATCAATGAATCTCAGAGGTACTTATTCCTTTACCCTGACAGCTGAGGAGTCTGAGGCCTGGAGACAATCAGTAACTTGTTCCATCTAGGAAAGGACAGTATACTGACCAGAGGCAAGAGGGCTTTCCTGAACCAATGCCAAGCTCCCCCTCTGGACTTCCAGGCCAGACTGGAAGCCCTGCAGCTGTGGTGGGTGCCAGATGGCATTCCAGTCGCCAGGCTGCAGGGCGCCTGAGGACCCTGTGGCAAGCCGCGGCTGGCAGCACCTTCTCCTCCTCTGGCACTGTGGGCCCGAAGCACAGAAGGACTGAGTGAAGGGAGAGTGTGCGGTGTAGAAGGCAGGAATGTTGGTGACTCACCACTTTGTAGTGTGGACCACAGCTGCTCAGGGCCATCCCAGCCTACAAGCTGAAGAGGCAGCTGCCATCTTCACCTTGTCAGAAAAACACTCTAGCCCAGGCAGCCAGAGCAGAGGATATGGGGTCAGACTGGAAAATGGTTGCATTGCCCAAAGAAACAGGACCAGCCATGACTTAGAAATAGAGTGTGCTTGCAGCTCTATTCTTGTTCTTCTCAACCATGAAGCCTTGAAGAGCCTCGCTATCTGTTCATGAGTAGACTCTTCTTTGTCCTCTGTAGCCTTGAAACATCAGGGGCATCTGTGAGTTAATGTTAGGAGAGGGGAGGAGAGCTGAGGAAAGAAAAGAGAAAGCAGAATGTAGAGAGGGGAGGACCAAGGAGGAAAGGCCTTTACAACCCAAAGGTTTTCACATCTACCGTTAGAATTATAACCAGTAATGTTAATGTTAATATCACAAGTCTCCAGGGCAATATGGTGACATAAAACATCTTTGCGAGGAGTTTATTTGAAACCTGTTTTGTCTTTGCTCCTGCTCTAGGGAGCTTAAGCTACTTCGAAAATGCTAATTCTTCCATTCTCTTTCATTGCATTCCCTTCCATTCAGGCAGCTTTGCCCAAGCAGGCATACTTCATGCACCTTAGGTCAGCATGCCTCTGTAGAACATGCTTCCTAGCAGGAAGACCGATGGTTATTCCACTTCATAAGCGGGACAAAGGTCTATTGTGCTAAGACAGGTTAAGTCCCAGCATCAAAAAAAGCCCTGGTTTGGGGTGACCAGGGGCCCGCAGACTCACATGCTGATGTAGAACGACAGTGGAGGTGAGATTCCAGTGGGTTTGGTGGAGAGCAGGGCCTTACCAAGCATATGGTCATAGTAGTTCTGCCCGAGAGTAAGCGTTGATGTATGGTTTAGAAAGATGGAGACTGTGTGGCTGCAGTGTCCAATCATGCTGGGGTAAAGGGGCCCAGGCACAATCCAGGACATGGTTGAAGAGAGCCTGCGTTCCTCTGCTGGACTGTTCTTTCGGTCTGGCCGCCTGCCTACTCTCCTTCCCTGACCTCTGGGCCTCGTTCTTTTACGTTGGAGACTGAGAATTCTAGAATTCTAGAATCCCAGAGGAATCCAAAACATCTCAGCTGGAAGGAACTCTGCAATCACATGTTTAGAGGGGGGCTTCTTCCCACCCAGACCCCCAGCATTTCATGTGTCTTTTCTAGCGTCATGAAGGCCAACCTTCCAACACTGCAGGCCTCTCTTTCAGACCTTTTGTCCCACACGCTGTGATCCCTGAGGTCTTGAAGCTTATTACAACTCATTTTAGTAAATCAAAAGGACCCTGGTTTCCTGATGCTGAACTCAGCTGGTTGAACATCAACTTCAACATAAGGCAACCAGGGAAAAAGGTCGAGAAATGGGTTGCAGGTGGCAGTTGTGTGCCAAACTTGCGTCTACCACTTCAACGTGTCAGTGCTATGCTTCTGTCCGTGCCCAGCTCTACTTTCACTGAGCACATTCTAGAAAACTACAATCTACTGTGGAGACAGACTACAGACATTCCAAATCAAGGCTTCTCTCTCTGTGTAGCAAGAGCTTAACCTGTATCAGCAAGCCACATGGGGTTAGGGTATGCAGTCTGCCCCACCAGGCTTTGGAGTTGAGATTGTCATGGAATACAATGCTTGCTTCTTAGATTTTTAAGTCTCTTAGGGAGTAGTTACAAGGAACTGCCTGAAAAGCTTCTTGGGACTCTCTTCTAGAGATTATGGTCTCAGTGCCTAAAGAGCCAGATAACAGGTACATAAACCAAGCAGCTGAGTGGGAGAAAGTCAAGAACAGTAAGGGGTGTGGTTAAAAAGTCACCCTGAGTCTCTTTGCCGAGGATGCCACAGCACAGTGAAGACTGGGCCAGCTAAGACAGCAGAATGTCTTCCGGGCCTGACTCTAGATGTCCAAAGTCTGGGTGTGAGCATAGTTGGCTCCTTATGAGGATGGAGAAGGAAGGATCCATTCCAGGCCATCTCTTTGACTCACAGGGGCCATCTGCATCTTCACATGGCATTCACCTGTACGGATGTCCTTGTCTGTGAAAGATGTGCTTGTTTATAGGGATAGCAGACATGCTAGATTAGAGCCTACCCTCAATTAGACCCTGTTTTAGCTTGTTCTGTGCAGACCTTACCTCTAAAGACGATCACATTCTAAGCTACCAGGGAAGGCCCAGGGAGAAGCCTGGTCCATACATTCTAAGCTACAAGTCCTTTGGCCATCAACATAGTGATTTTTTTTTAAGGAGGCACAATTCAATCCATGATGCTCAGCCAAAGCAAAAACAAATCAGATTAGTTCTGGCAGGCTCACTGATTCTGGGTTCATTCACCAACTTGTGCAGGAGTGGGAAAACATGAAGGTACTCCAGAAATCACAAGCAGAGAAAAGATGGGGGTAGGCCTCCTGGTTTCCAGGCCAGGGACCTTGTTCCACTTGCCACCTTCTGTGGTTGAGGAGTCTGTCTCACATATGTGTGATCTCTCAACACCCTGGATATAAGTAGTCGGTGTTCCTAAACTCCCCTGAGAATGTAGCCAGGTGGGAGAGTGTGTGATGGTATAGTGTGTACTTAGCAAGGTTCTGGGAGGGGTTGTCTTACTTGCTGACCTGGCACACTATAGGCTGTGTAGAGGTCCCACAGAAGGAAATAGAAAGGACCAACATTGGGCTTTATTGTTTTATCTCGATGAGCAGACATGTTCATTGAAAACTATACTTTAGTTATAGGGCTTTAGCCAGGGGTAGTGGCTCATGTCTGTAATCCCCGCACTTCGCAAAGCTCAGGCAGGAGGATTCCTATGAGTATGAAGCCAGCCTGAGCTACTTAGTGCGTTCCATGCTATTGTGGGCTGCAGAGAAAGACTCTGTCTTAAACACACAAACAAACAAACAAATCTCCAACTCAATGGGCTTATTGTCTGGTTGGTGGAATAGTAGATGCATTAGTTGAATACAGACAAAATAGAATGTAAAAATCAGGAAAAATAAAACTACCATGTGTATAAAATTGCTGAAATCCATGTTCTCATTTGTATTAGTCAAGGCATGCATCTAATTCATCAGCAACCATGGATCTTCCTTGTCTTCCTTGTCCTAAAGATTTTCGCACCACCTGACTTTGGGTTTGTTTGTTCTCTGACCTTTAACTATGGATACATACCTTTCTCTCACATCAGAAACGCATGCTTACCTGGACACTTGGCTCCAGATCCTTCATGGAGCAGTAAGGGACCCACCCAGCTCCTCTGCTGATAAGAACCAGATCAAGCTACTCTAAGCCAGTGCTTCTCAACCTTCCTGACGCTGCGACCCCTTAATACAGTTTCTCATGGTGTGGTGACCCCCAACCGTAAAGTTATTCTCATTGCTACTTCATAACTGTGATTTTGCTACTGTTATGAACCGTGATGCAAGTATCTGATATGCAGGATATCTGATATGTGACTCCTGTGAAAGAGTTGTTTGACCCCCAAAGGGATCCTGATCCATAGGCTCCAGGAAGAGGCGGTTATTTTTGTGATTTTTTATGTATACATACCAGCATAAAACACATCTCCTTTGTATTTAAGGTAATATCACCCTGTATTGTACTAACCACTGCCCTTTATACACTAACATAACTATTTTGACTGACTGATTGTCTGGTTAACAGATACAATGCAAATACAGATAGGTAACCCAACAACAGATATGCAAATACAAACAGAAGGACTTAGGAAAATCAGAAAAAAAATATGATAGGAATTGGTGTTTTTCCAAGTTATGCACATAAATGGTGGACATTTTCTTCCCTTCTTTTTAAATTAATCTCTCACCAGGCACTAGGCAAACATCTGTAGTCCCAAGCACTGCAGAAGCTAAAGCCAGTGGAGTGCATGAACCAGGGAGTCAGGGGACAGCCTGATCCACACAACAAGATGCTGCCTGAGGAAACAAAATAATAAAACATTTCACCTTATAACTTGCATTTGTCCAGTGATCTGTCGATGTTAATACACATCCCCGGCATTTGTTTTGTCCAGAGCATACTGCGAAGTACGGTGCCCTTCATTCCTGGTTTGTAGAGACATAAACTTCACTAGGACCACTGAAGTGTAAGTCGTAAGACAACGGACTCCTCGCTGCAGCTCCTGGCTTCTGCTTACCGGTTCTGTGTTCCTTCTCCGTTACCTCCACTCACTTGGTCTCTGAGGCCTCTTCCAGTTGCAACCACTGGAAGACTAGAAGCTCCTCTGGGCAAGCACCCTGCCTGCTAGTCCAGGATAGTACTCTATTGTCTAGTACAGGGCCTGACAAGTCCCAGGAACTTAACATATGGCTGTTCCCACTGTGTTGACATGTGTGACTTACACACCGCTGTACTCTCTAGGGCTGCTGCTGAAAAGATCACCTGCTGGTACCTAGACAGTTGCTGCCAGGAAGCTAGCAGACTGGACCCACCCCCAGGAGGGATCCAGGAACCTGTATCCCTCCGTTGCAGAGCTCTGTGTCACAGCTAAATTCTACACCACTGGAGATGGAAGGGGAATGACAAACTGAAGAGACATCCCCAACTCCATTTTTGATTGTCTTCTTTCCCTAAGGACAACTCTAGAGCATGCTGGAGATATGTTTCTTATAACTTCACCTGGAAAAAAAAAAGTTTCTCTGGGATTCTTCCAGCCTGTTAGCACTTCCTCCTTGCAGCTTTTACTTTCTCAAGTTGGTAAGCATTAACTTCCAGTTACAAAGTGTGCTGTTTATTAGTGTGACATACTAATCTGATACCTTATCCATCAGGATCTTCTCACAAGTCACACCGCATCTTGCCAAGAAAACCATTTCTACAGCATGAAGAAGGAAAAGACTTGCTTCCCTAAACATCATGGTCATTCCCATCATGCCCTTCCAGCATAACTCTGGACTGTCCATCCAACAACGTGTGAAAACAATGGGCTGTGAGGGAACCAGGAGAGCTGGCTCACTCTGGCTCAGAATCACTCTATGTTCTCCATGATCTCTTTAACCCATCCGTTTTCCACCCTACACCGTATCCCTCCAGAGTCACCATTAGGGCCAGTGTTGACTACAGCAATGTCTAGAATTCCTGTGAGAGGTGCAGAGGCCCACTCAGCTCTTGATATATTTCCTTAGCTTGTGAAAATTAAACTCATCCTGTTGTCCCCAAACTCTTCTTGGATTGTGAGCACCTGGCCCAAGCGCTGCCAAAAACCAGACTTCTGGAAGCCCCTGTCCTCCATCTGAGGTCTTATCACCATCTAATTCCCAAGACGGGTTCATCTTCCTTCCTTACCATGCGTTTTAAAAGGCCCCACTAGAGGATAAAGACCCAGTCCTAAGCACAGTGGGGCCTTGCCTCTCCTCTCAGAACTCATAGATAATTATGTCACCTGTGCCCCAGTCAGTGAGCTTTTTAAAAAAAATCTCAGCATCTCCTTTTGATAAATGTGATTTTCTAAGGTTTCTATAAGACCGGTGTCAGAGTCAGGAGAGACAATGCCTGAGTCATAACACGGCATACGGGGTTATAATGGCACCCTAATGTTTGTGGAGCGATTTCTAGAAGGTAATTGTTGAATCATCTCGGTGTAGGGTTTGCATCACAGCTTAGCCAGGCGAGTTACTCTTCAGAAGTATTTGCCAGGTCCTATTGTCTAAGGTTCAGCCACAAGGAGCCGTTGAGCCTACCTGCTGAAGAGAGAACGCCCCTGGGCACGTGTGAGACTGGAAAATCCCAAGAAGGGATCTTGTTTGTCTGAAAATGGCCTTCTGCTGTGGGTGGTCTGGACACCAAACGACACTTAAGTATGAATCAGGCTCCAACAATGGTGCAAGGACCACAAGATGAGGCAGGTCCTTCCGGAGCAGGAGCACTCACAGTGCCTTAGAATAACTGGTAGGGGGTGCCTGTTTCAGAGAAGAGTACCCACAAATGTATTTCAGGTAGGACCGTGGGAATGTGTGTGCATGGTGTGTTGTGTGCCTGAGTGTGTGTTTGTGTGTGCGTGAGTGTGTTTTAGCAGATGCTACAGGTCTGTCTTTGGCCCAAGCAGGTATTGCAGCCAAGTTCACCATGCTTCCGTGAAAAAGGGAAAAGTAGAGAAAATGCCGACCTGACTATGTTTTCCCTCTGCCAGGACTAGGCCTTGGCTACACAGCTGATTTTCAGGGTGTCACTTAGCTTTTCACAAAGCCCTACCTGTTTCCCAGAAGTGTGTGGGCCACGAAAGTGTTTGGGAGGAAAATGCTCAGTGTGTTGGGAGATTGACCCTTTGTCTCAGCAATCACTGTGACTCTATTTCCACAATCCGGGATTCGTGTCCACCTCTAGTATCACCTGCAGTGCCTGCTGTTTGAAAGGTTTGCTTCTGCTGCCCCAGAGAGAGGCTCACTGAGAACTCAGAGCCCAGAAGCCAAGACTCCAGAGCATTATAAATGAGGAGGATAGTGAAATCTGAAGACAAGTAGAGACGAGGTTTCTCTGTGTAGCCCAGCCTGTCCTGGAACTTATTCTGTAGACCAGGATGGCCTCATACTCAGAGATCTACCTGCCTCTGCCTCCTGAGTGCTGGGATTAAAGTGTGTACCACCACGCCTGGTTGAAGACAAGTCTTTAAAAGCCATGATTAGAACTTTCAGGGCTGTAGGGAAGAGCAGGCTTCACCTAGTGACAAGGACAAACCAAGAAAAAGAACGCTACCTGAGAGCTAGGGGAGCTTTTCCACTTCCTCCTCTGCCTACTTTGGCCCTGAGGAGCTTCCACTGGCCACCGAGCCTCCTCGTGCTATTGTGCTATTTAAAGCGCATCCTCCATGTCCTAGGCATTGCATTCCTTTCTTCTCATGTCTCTCTCTGCCATTTCCTTTACAGTGTCACATAGCCAAGCTGTGGCTCCTGCCCACCTTCCCAACATTAGCCTTTCTGCCCGAAACAGCACCCACTCATGAAAACTTCCACCTGAGCCATTCAGAGTTGCCATCTCCTCCACAGACTCAACTCACCTATAAAGCCTGTGTTTGTGGGCCTATTGGCATGAGAGCATGCTCATAATCTATCACAGTGGCTTACAAAAGGAGCATGTACAGTATCGACTGTATTTTCAGAGACAAGATACCAGCATGCTATGCAAGGGTTATCACCTTTGTACACTGCAAGTCATCACAAGCCATTCACATTTCTTCCAGTTTGCCATTTCCTTTTGGACTATCACAGCAAACTACAACAAATAAAGATTCTAAGGGCTTAAAAAAAATAAAATTTTAATTTATATAAGAATTTAAATATTGACAAAAACTGTCATCTGGAATCAATAACAGATGGTGTTTTGTTTAAAGGGACATGCAAGCATATGTAGGGTACACTGATATGTAGTCGGAGCTAAGAACATCATGTTATCTAACCTGTCAATTCCAATCAAATTGAAAACAACTCAAATGCTTAAAAGCGGAGACCTGGGTCATAGAGCTTCTGGCTATCAACACCTTGAATGAAGAACCCTCCTGCCCCAGACTGCCTCTCTCTGTGTGCTGTAGTGGATGTTTTGGTGTCTTTGAAAAATCAGCTATGTTAAAAAAAATAAAAAATGTGTTTTGTTTTAATCCCAGGTGTGGGATATGAGGCTGATTCAGATTGCCCACCGAAGCAAACTATTTGCCTCATGCATGCCCTGAGAGGGGCTCTTTGCCAGCTGCAGACAGTTTATTTCTGAGGACTCTGGAGAGGAAGCAAATGCCAGGACCAGAGAGAGAAAAGGGGCTCTGAGAAATAAGAAGGTACTGCTGCTGTCCGCCCCTGCTGCTTCTGTTTGCTGCTGTTGCAGTTTCATGAGAAGTTGGAGATAACTTGAAAAGAAGATTGGACTTGCCCCAAGGAAACCAAGAACCCTACTCAGCAGGAAGTAGCAAGGAGAACTCTGCCCCCTTTCCCTACTAAGCTTTGTTCTCTCCTACCTGGTGTTGGGAGGGATTGGGGTAGAGAAGGGAAAAAGAGGCATAAGAAACCACAATAAAATAAAATAAGTTTTTAAAGTATGCTAACAGGAAAGACTCAAAAAGAACTGGGAAGTCAAAACCTAAAATCATTCTAAATCCCCTGATTCCTTTTCCCTTTAGGTTAAATTAGCTTTCTTGTGAAGTCCCTTGGGAAAGGGCAGGAGCTCTTAGGGAAGCTAGCTCTCAGCTGTGGGAAGAATGAAGAGTGTACGACTTAGACTAACACCCTAGGAGTATTAGGGCGTGCAGCAGGCTGGGAGATAGCACTTTGTTGCCAGTAGAGCCTCAAACTGGAGCCTTGGTGACTTCAGCAGCCAGAAGAGGAGATGTGTGAAGTCCTGGATCCAGCAGCAGCTGAATCTCCAGGATGAGGACATTGAGTTCAGGAAAGCAGGACCTCTTTCCGAGCTTCCTGTCCAGCCTGCTGCTGCTGCTGCTGCTGCCCGGAGAAAGGCTCTCCTGAGCGCCTCTTGTAGAACTGGAGAATCTATTTTCACAAGCCCATTTCCTCATCTGTGTATAAAAGGTTGGACTAGATATATTCAATTCCACTCCCTCCAAGTCTGGCCATGGATACAGTCTCATGAATTCAAATTTTATCCTACTTTCCTTTCTCATGGTTTGGCTTCTGTTGGGACGTTTGCATAATACCAATTAGGAAGCAGTTAGGGCTGAGGAGATAACTCCACGGGTAAAGTGCTGCAGAAGGAAAAAAAACCAAAAGCACCTGACTTTGGATCCACAGCATCCAAGTTAAAGCTGGGCATAGTGGTGCATGTCTGTAACTCCAGGACTGGCAAGGCAGACAGACAGATCCCTGAAGCACACGGGACAGCCAGCCTAGCTGCATAAATGAGTTCCAGACAGTTATGGTCTGAAAATCAAGGCAGAGAAGTGAAGAGGAAGACACATGAGGCTGACCCTGCCCTTCCCATCGGTATCCACCCACTTATACATGCAAACATACACACACAGGAACACATCTATACACCAAACACACACTGATGATAATGACGATGGTGATGGTGTTGGTCATGATGTGCTGAATGTAGAGTGTATTCCCCTCTTCTGCGTGATGAGAATACTTCAAGTTGCACAAAGCTTCTACCTGTCTACCCTCTGTGCCAAGAAAGGTAATACAGCATGTGACCTTGCTGTTATAGCCCCTACTTTGACTCTTCATTATTTGTCTTTCATATATTCATTGTTTCCACTTCCCTTTTATTTCTTTCTTTATTCTCTATGTAGAGAGTACATTTTTTTGTTTGTTTTATCGTGTAATTTAGAGCCCTTAAATTTCATGCAGCCCTTATACCTAGGGGAACAGGGCTAGCCAATGGCATACTGGCAAAACCCTGGAGCCCTCTTCTGCCTCAGTTATTCAATGACTCTTTTCTGCCTCAATTACCCTAAACTTGAATTTCCATTTTAGTTCAAAGCTAGTTGTCAACTACATTAAAAACTAAACAATCCCCCGTCTGTGTTTACTCCATATGAATGCATATTTTTAAAGTATATTTCATTGTTCATATATAAAGTGAAGTGTCATATATAAATTGTATACTTCACACCTATGTAGGAATCCTTCCACCTATCCAGGCTCAGGTTTCCACTGGGGTAGACTCAGAGTTCCACCCAAGGTGGGGCATTGCTAGGGTGGGAGAAAAGCAAGCTCATCAAAGGGTGTGTCTTGTTAATATTTTTGGCTTCCACAGAGTGTACTGGTGCCTTTCAGGTGATAATTACTTGGCAGATCTCTTGTGCACTAACAAGGTTTGACTAGGAATCATTTAGAACAACAACTTTGGTTCTGAAAAGAATGGCACTGAAGGTACATGCAGTAGCATCTTAAACCCTAGAGCTTTCATTTTCGAGAACTCTCCTTAACTTTGACATCACAGAAGTCATTTTCTCCTCAAGACAAGTAGACATTACCCATTCATTGTGGGAGAGGTTTGTTCTTTGAAGAGCCACCTGACAGCGAAGTATGTTGGCTGTGGGGTCAGGGTCCTGAGTGATGGATTCTCTCTCTCTGGTTGTGAGAGCGTTGGCCAGTAACTAACTTTTCCTGGTTTCTGGTTGCTTTGTTTATAAAATGGGAAATGTAATAACAGTTATTATTTTATTGTGTGGTTATAAGGATTAAGCAATGCTCAGAGCAGTGTTGGGCCCCAAAACAAGCATACAGTTAGGGTGTTGTCAGTCAGCTAACCTCACGAGGGGGGCGAAGACTGTCAATCATGGGAAAACAGCATGGTGTGTTATACACTAAAATAGACTTATGTGAGAGGGAAGTGATTAATTCTGACGAATTGCAGATGACTTCAGAACAGTTAAGTTTCTATCAAGGAAGCAAAACATGAGCTATGATAGAGGCTTGTTATTGAGTCCTGTTCCACACAGTTTTAAGTTCTCACTAATTAGTTAATGTCAGGCTGTCTTTGCTGTATGCTTCAACTTGAATCGGAAGAGCAGACAGCTGGGAAATAAAAAGGAGAATGGAGTAGGACTGGAGAACACAGAGACAGCCTGAACCCTGCCAGGACACCCTGCCTCTGCTCGTCTGGGAGTCAAAGCTTCTGCAAGAGGAGCGCTTGTAGGAATTAGAGGAACTATAAAGTGTCAGCTGATGCCACTCCTTAACCACAGAAGCCAGCCAACCAGGGACAACATGTATATGACACTGTAACACATGTTGTCTTGCACCTTGCACCAGCCACCTTCTGTGTAATACAGTACCTTCACTTCTGAATTACAAATATCATTCAAAACATCTCCTATAGCCCAGATCAATAAGTAACAATGCCGTGGAAAGGGGTTCTGGGAAATGTAGTTTGTTTGCCTGTATTGATCCAATAAGACCCACCATACTTCCAGAGAGGAAACAGTGCAATTAAGTTTGAAGGTGTAATGGAAAGGGGGTGGCAGACCCAGGGAAAGTAACACACAAAGCATGAACTGGTCTGGTGTTTTCAAGATCATAGTGGCTGCATTGTGGGAGCCTTTCCCTCCCTGAGAGGCCACAGAATCAGTCTAACACAGACTCAGCCACTGCAGTTGTAGAAGTGGATCGATCTCCATTGTGGACCCTAATGTTTTCATTAACTAAAGACCAACTTCTTAATGTCTTCTGGTCTAATTAGCGTCTCTTTCCTACTATCAAGGCAGTGAGAGAATACCGTGTTAGGAGTTCTGAACCTGGAGCCCAGAGACCTGAGATTTAGTTCCCAGCCTTGACTCTCACTCTATGGGTGACCTGGAACAATAATCCAATCTCTGAACTTCATGCCCTCCTCCCTAGAAGAGGGCAAGTGAACTGATGCAAAGGCTAAATCTCCAGCGCTTTAACGCTCTCCTGTTTCCTGGCAGTTACAGGATGACAGACTGGGCAACTGTGGCTTTCACTCTGGAGAAAGGGAAACAGAAAATGCCACATGACTTGACTTTTAACACTAGACCTTGGAAGCAGTACAGGGCAATGCAGTCTACTACTTGAAGTGCAGACCTAGCTTGGGTTAGTTGTTCAAGGCCAGTTCAAGGATAAGTCATCAGGGTCTAGCCCTGTAGCAAGTTGGAAGCATCTGAGACTGTCAGGAAATAGATGAGCAAACTTGTAGGATCTAGTCCCATGTTGGTCCATAGGCTATGGATACCTGGATGAACAACTCTGAGAGCAATACGGACTCCAGAAATGAATTCTTCACTGTTTTCTCATATTGAGCTGTGTTTCCAGAAGGATTGTAGGATGGATTGCTGGGGAAAGGACTAGATGTAAACTTAGGGCATGTAAGAACTGATATGAATTGATATAAAGTCCAAAGTGGCAGCCACCTCCACCTCACCTTTCAGCTAATGTACTGGGAAAATATTTTTTGACTGGAGTAATTCTAGATAAGGAAGTGGATCCCTGATGAAATACGGGACGAAATATTTTGAGGATTTGAGTCTTCACCTTCTTTGGCCTATTTCACAAATGCTTACATGTTGCAGTCCCTGGACGCTAAACTATCATCCTCAGTACTGCTTGCTAAAATGTCAATACATTCACATTTTTTAATACAAAATTAGTTTTTTTTCAAACAAATATATGGCTGCATTTATGGCTATTACTTAGAGTTGTGAGGAAATATGAGCTTTGGGGTCAGAAAAGCTGATTTCAAACTTAACCTTTATTACTTAACACTTTTACATAAACTTAGTAGATCATTTCTTCTGTAAAAGGAACATGATAATATTGATTGCTCACAGAGTGTCTATTTATTTTTATTACAGCTCTTAAATGAGACTGAACCTGAGCCACGTGGTATGTTTTAAGTGTTCAATAAATATCATTTCTTATTCTTCTTGAAGGTCAAAAAGTAGAATACAGTAAATACCTTGTTTCCACGTTTCATGTTTGCTCCTTGCTGTCGACTTGCCCTCTGAGCAGGTAAGTGACAAACACAAAGAAGCTGACAAAAGGGATTATGGGAAAAAATAAAAGCAGATTTATTGGCATTGTACTCTTATTATTGTTGTTCTTATTGTTATAATGATGATGATGCATACAAATCGCCAAAGATACTTTGTTTCCTGGTGTTTGAAGGCACAACTCATTTATCCTCTCCTGTGGGACACCCTGCGGGGGCATTAAGCCCCACACAGCCATGTTTTAGGCACTAAACAGCCCTGAGCCTTGACTGAAGAACTAGAGCCCATTAGAGGTAAAGTTCTCTTAGCCAGCTGAAGCCCTTCCTCAGGGGGGGTGGGAACCCGAGACTTCTTCAGGTGGTGCCCAAGTGGCTTGTCCGAGAGCCAGCACAGGGTGAAACAGCAGTGTGAAGACTGGTACGTGAGTTGGGAACACATGCTCCCAGAGAGCCTTTGTCAATTAATCCTGTAACTTTAGAAAATTCCTCTGTCTTCTGCGTACCTATGTTTCCATGAGACAAAAGACGGTTAAGTTATTGTCCGTGTGTCATACCCCCAGTGCCTGCAGATTAATTACGCCCACCCTGCAGTAAAGTGCTCAGCCACCCAGAGGTGGGCACAATTCACTTTAGTATTAACAAGAGTCACCTGAGTGTGACAAGGGAGATGCTTTTTCATTGTGAAATAGCGGGACCCCTCCCCCTACCTAGCTGGCTGAGTCAGAGAGTAGCAGGACACAAACACGTGGAACAACCCAGGATAAGTCATTTGATCTCTCTCAGCGCCACTGTAGGTATTGGTCAATGGAGGACTCTGGTCTGGAGACTCACTAAACTTCCTTCTAGACCCAAAAACATATTCTACCACCCTCTAGTTTCCTTCAGTCTGGAACTCAGCTGTGAGCTACCTACATTTTTCCAATGGCAAGAAGCTTTATTATCTCAGTTTCTAGCAAGGAAATTTCAAATACTAACGAGAATGGAATTGAACTGAGACAGGAAAACACATTTCTTTCTAAGCATGGCCTGGAGTCGTGACCAAGTAAAGACACACATGGATTCCTTGACTTTGAGCTCTCTGATCAGTGTTTTGGGAGCACTCCAGGTTTTCCATCTCTCGTTTTTTTTTTGTTTTGTTTTGTTTTGTTTTTTGTTTTTTTCCCTCAGGGCAAACATCTTTCCAGGGACCCAATCTGTGGATATTTATTGACTAACAGTGATTAAAAAACAAACAAACAAACAGGAGAAGTAGATCCATGCCAAGACAGAACGCCAGATTTTTGTCTCTCTCTCACTTCACCTTCTCTGGGTCTGATGTGGTGAGGAGAGCTGCGAGTCCTCGCTGGGGAGCTGTGGAGACTGAGCTTCAGAGCCTTGACTTGGGTGTTCCGTTCTGAGCTTCCATTTCCTATGTAGGAGAAAGGAGTGAGTGTAGAGAGTGCTTGTCCCAGGTCATTGAGAGCTATCACTCTATCCCTGCCTCTTCTCAGAGGCTCCCAAGCCAGCAAGACAGATAAGCTTGGGGAAAAGCATGGAGACTTTTTGGAATCTTTTCCAAACAAGCCTTTGAACCTGAAGACCTTTGCCCACCTGTGCAAGTTTGCTCCTCAAATGTTTAGCTGGGGCTTGCCCATTATACCCCTCATCTGGGTGAAATTTTAACTCCTTCACTCACAGTTTTAATTCCCATTTAATTCCCCAATGAGGGTGAACTCATCAGGCTTATATTTAAAAGACATCTCAATAAATGTTTCAGCTTGTGCTTGGTCTTCATAGATGAAAGGTTCCTTGAGAGAACATACTAAACTGAGCCAGAGAGAGGTCATGTCATTTGAACTTTGTCAACTCAGCAGTCTGAGGGTGTTGGAACATTTCAAGAGAGGAACAAGGGTCTCCCTCCTCCAGCTCTTCCTTCCTTGCTTGCTCCTGCTGTTAATGCAATGCTAATTACCTCTGGATTTATTTACTGCAAGCTTTGAAAAAAAAGGTTCTGGAACACAAAAATGGGTGTTACAGTGGAAGAGATTCCAGTTGCAAATAGATCAAGCAGGTCACCTGCTTGCCAGAGCCCTGGAGGGATCTGGGGTGTCGATCCCTGAGCAGGGAGACAAACCAGGTCAAGGGAGCTTGCTTTGGAGGTTCTGCTGAGAAAACACACAGTGGGCAGGAGCAGAACCCCCTGCGGAAGGTGTGAAGTGTGCGGGACACTTTGCCAGCCTAAAAGCAGAGGCACAGATAAGGAGGGAGAACAGGGCTCACATTCAGCTGGTTCCATGCACACCCCTGTGTAAACACAACAGATAAACTACAGATCCTTCACCAGGAGGTGGTGAGTAACTGGCTGCTAAGAGGGTGCCTCTGGAAAGAGCAGGGAGGTCGCTGGAGACATGGCTCAGTGGTTGCGTGTACTTATTGCTCTTGCAGAATATCCGAGTTCAGTTCCTAGCATGCACATCAGGCAGCGCACGCTGTATGAGATCCAATCCTTCTGGTCTCCTAGGGCAGTTGCACCCACACAATACATATACATAATTACATAAACACTCAAAATAAATCACAAAAAGAAAAATCAGGTAAATCCTCTGTCTAGAAGTGCACCAATAAACTATGAAGACCAAGGTCCCAAGTCAGGCAGAGCGAGGCAGGGAAATGCAGTGGAGGCAGCAAACAGGCAGGACCTCACATATCACATAACCTGTGACTCAAAATAAAGGCCACGGGATGTGCAGAAAGGTCTGAGTGTGGAGGTAGGCCCTGTGGCTCCAACCACCTCAGTAGCCACGCCTCCTGTTTCCTGACATATCCTCCAGGCTGGCCTCCAACTTGCTACATAGCTAACAATGATCTCGAACCCCTGGCCTTCCTAGCCCTACCTCCCAAGTGCTGGGATGGTGAACTTGCAGTGTCAGGCCTGCACATGGAGGCCAGAGGTCAACCTGGTACCTCTGTTCCTCAGGTACCATCTATCTTGTTTCTAAGAAGAGGGTCTCTCACTGGGACCCAGGACTCACCAATTAGGTTAGCCTGGCTGGCTTTGCTCCAGGGATTGACCCATCTCAACTTCCTCAGCTGTAGGATCACAAGCTCATGCCACTACACCTGACTTTTAAAACATGTTTGTTTACATGGGGATCAAGCTCAGCTCACCATGCTTGCCTGTCCATCCTTTATAGCTCTTGATATCTTCCAAGACCTATAAAGTAGCTACTTTGTTCAAAGGTCCCTGTCTCATGTAGTTGTGAAGACTAAATTAAATAACATTTATGGAAAGTTCATGTTCTGTACCTGGCATAAAATGGGCACTGTATAAATATTTACTGCATCTTAAATGTTTAGTTTAAGCAGGATTTAATATAAACCTTTGTTTTATCTGTGTTCCCCAAACTGGTTTACCCTGTCCCCCACTAGCAAGTCCCAGCTGTCACCAAGAGCAGCAAAGGAGGTCATTATCTCTGGAAACAATATAAATTGGCTCCTTTTTTTTTTTTTTCACATTAAGCAAAGTGATTTC
Source organism: Pachyuromys duprasi (assembly GCA_028658305.1). Lineage (NCBI taxonomy): Eukaryota > Metazoa > Chordata > Mammalia > Rodentia > Muridae > Pachyuromys > Pachyuromys duprasi. Next base: position 45,711,604 of record CM053753.1, on the reverse strand, counting down.
AAAATGCTGGGAAAAGCCAGAGCCAAAATAAATTCCTCCAAATTCTCTCCAACATTCACACTTTGACCTCTCCACCTCCCTCCTTTCTGTCTCTCTGCCTCCCTCTCTCTCTCTCTCTCTCTCTCTCTGTGTGTCTCTCTTTCTCATAAACACACACACACTCTTTCAAACCTTGGAAATCAGACAGGGGAGAGGGGTTGAAAACAAAGCGGGCCCCGCCTCTCACTGGCTATATCTGCTCACTTTGCAAACACAAGGTGCACTGTCAGAAGTGCCTTGGGCAAAGTTTGTACTTTGCTTGAATTCTCACTCGTGTTTACCAAGGTAATAAACCAGTCCCCCGCAGCTCCAGGTGTAAAGCTATTATGAAAAGGCATGTTTGCCTTTACCCCGCCTCAAATGCTCTGTTCTCGGGACTCTGCTCTGGCAGAGGGGAGTGAGGAGCAGCTTAGGCTTGGGTACGCTGAGGCCTGTCCCTGTGCAGCCAGCCCCTGGGTGCCTCAGCAGTCCCCCTCCCTCTCCATGATAGCCTTCATTTGTCCCCTTTGCCCTGACAAATAACCCAACCTGCCAGGCACTTTCCAGGAGGCTTTGCAGTCTCTGTTTAGACAAGTTCCACTGTCTTAGCTCTCTGCCCTTCCTTCTCCAAACACCCCATCGCTAGCACCCTATGTTCAGTTCAGTCAGTGCAGATAAGCCAAGTAGCTATGGACAGCTCAGCCTTAATGCCCTGCCTGAAAATCTCCAGGAGCTCCCCACTCTGCCCCCCTGCAGAGGTTGATCACACCCAGGTTGGGTTATCTGAGGCCCCAGCAGAGTGGGAGGAAACTCTCACCCAAATCTCTGATGGAGGTAAATGGCCTGGAACCTACTCAACATCGTCCGCAGGCCAAAATCTTGGCGCTCAAAGCAAGAAAGAACGTATGGAAAGGGGCAGGCTTGGAATGCCAGGGCCATTAGCCTCGGCAAGTGGGATTGCTGCGGAGGGGGTCAGGGAGATGTTGCTGACTTCAGGCCCTTCCTGTGGACCACCCAGAAACACGGAAGGCACACAGCAGTAGCATGCAGCTGGACACCTTAGCAGCAGCCATGTGCAGTTCTCTGCCTGAACTGTAGTCTGCCATCCCCTCCCAGCATGGATCTTCTGGGAGGTAAACCTAATTCCTTCACAACTTGGGTCCTCATATTTCCTGAGCCTGTACTAGGTGAAGTAGCATAGCCAGGAGTAGGGGTGGGGAGGGTGAGGTCCATTGAAGGCACTCAATAAATATCTTTGAACCATGAATTAATTCCAGGGTTGTAGCTTCGAAAATTATGCTGTCTCACGATCCTTAACCCCTGTGAGCTCAAATCCAATACCTATCGGGTGGAAATAAGTAGGAATAAAGTAGAAATAAGATGTAAATAAGTAGGAACAAAGTAAAAAGCACGTTGTAAACTCTATCTGAACGCTGCTAGTTACAAGGCAGGGCACCCGAGTAGGAATATGCAGTCCCGTGCCTTCCCACCAGGCTCACCAGTCAGTGCTCCCCTTACATAGCCTAGAAATCCAGTATCACACCCATTCACCCAACAGTGACTAACCACCAAGTGTGAGGCAATGCATCGAATGTTTCTGTCTTCAGGGTGCCTAGTGGACCGGGAGCGGGGAACAGGTATCCCGTCAGAGACTGCACCATTCGTGAGAGTCTAATATTGACGTGCACTCACTGCTCTTTGAGGGCCAGTCTTAGTACAGGGGACAGTTCTTGGCACTGGCGATTATTTGTTAGGCGGGCTAATGTAATGAGTCAACACGGCTTTCTTCTCATTCGGGTGACAGTCCTGGATGGGCATGTCAGTTGCTTGGGCAACTCTACTGCACTTAGTCATTCCGAAGCCCGTCTCCTTCCTTTCTTTCGTCTTAGGCCTCCACCATTCCCCAGGGCCTTGTCATTACCTGGCAGAAGGTGAAACTCACAGGAATGAGCACAGGAGGTTTTCACGGCCAGGTGGGAAGCTGCCTTCTACACTTCCACCAGCGGCCTATCAACCTGCACTCAAACCATAAAGGATCCGAAAACGATCTGCCTTATTCCCGAGAAAACACAGGTGTTGGGAAACAGTCAATTGATGCTGATTACAAAGATTTAGCGGGAGGCAAAAGAGTACCCATGCTCTCAAAGAGCTCTCAGTCTGGGGTGGGGGTACGATAAACAAGGAAACATGTAACAACCAAGACCATCTCATATAATGTGAAGGTAACACAACTGGGGTGCTCCAGTGCTTGGGGTGGGCAAGTGCCTGTTTTAGATGGGGAAGGGGGTTATCTGACCAAATGACAGACAACTGACTCCGTGTAGGAACAAGAGAGACTACAAAGGTGCAGGGCCTGAGAGTAGCCACCTGCACGCTGAGAGCTTAGCAAAGGGCAGCTGGCCCTGCTGTGGAAGAAAGAAGAGCCTGGAGAAGAGCAAAAAAAAAAAAAAAAAAAAAAGACAGGGAAGCCAGGCTTTAAAAAAAAAGAATTTCAAACTCAAATTATGTGTACCTACCCACTTCCACCTACACAATATATCCATCAACCTATCCATTGCCCTTCTCCAGCTTTGCCACACATCCGAGTTCCCACATGAGCAGGTTTCGAGCTGGTAAACCACATTAGGATGCTGGAGGACAAGCAGGAGGGAAAAGCTAGGAAGAGCCTTCCCTTTTCTACTTCAACAGAAGAGCTTCTTCGGCTGGGATCTGTCCCCTTCATAATGCCGGCCCCTGCTGAACAGTTCCACCAGTTCCAGCTTCCAGCAGGAGATTCTGGCCTCTGGCTTCCGAAAACATGACCTCCTTTCTTTGTTCCACTGGCCTAACCAAGTGGCAATGAAGTAGCAACTGTTCATCAACCTTTCAATCACCTGTGCAGCCAAGACCTTGTCTGCAATGTCCAGTGAGTAGATACAGGAAGTGGCCTCAGCCCCACAGGAAGTAGCTTCAGTTCTCTAGCTGGATCCTAACGACGGAAGCAAAGCACGTGTTTTTGGAAATCCCTGCAGCATGAGGTGCTAGCCTGGCAGGTGCCAGATCCACACTCTCCGAATAGGTTTCTTACTGCTGTTGCAACTGTACAGGTTTATTATTGTGCAGGTCTAGACATCACAAGCCTGGATCTCACAGAGCTAAAAGCCCACTGGGTGGTACTGAAGAATCGGTTTGCCAGCGTGTAAAGGCTGCCCAAGTCCCTGGTTCACAGTCCTCTTGCTCTGTCTTCAAGCTAGCAATGGAGGTGGGACCTTTCTCAAGATGCCACTGCTCTGCTCTGACTCTGATGGTCACTCTTCACGAATGTTTGTGACGACACTGGTGATTCACAGACGACCCACATATTTTTTTCCATTTGAAACCAGCTGCCACAGGCCTAATTCTATCTGGAACTTTAATTGACCATTGCCATGTGAACTAACACGTTCATAGGTCCCAGAGATTAGGACAGGGACATCTGTGTGAAATATAATCCTGCCTCCAGGATCACGACTAAGCTAGAATAGAGAAGGGGGTCAGAAGGTTTGCTTAAAGAGACAGCAGCATGGTAACTGTACATATGAGAACCTATGCCTCTGAGCAGGAATGAAAGTGGAGACAAGAGTGCTTTGGTCTCTTGACTCAGATACTTTTTTTCCCCTCGAGATGCTTGAAGTATGACTTGCCGTGGCAAAGTCCTCAGTGCATGCTCTTGCTTGCCATGCTTGGGATGCGATGCGATGGTGGGACACGGCTCCTGTCTGTCTCTCACTCAGGATGGCACGTAGGCTTCTTGTTTTCCCAGAAAAAGGTTCATTGTGGAGAGGGGAGTGGGTGAAGGCAAACTGTTGGCTGCTGCACGTGAGGCCCATCAATTGCAATTCAGAGACAACTGGAGTTGATGCAGGCATTCCTTCCAAATGTAATCAAACGCCTCCTGTTGCCAGACGATGTGTTATTCAGTGGGGTTCTGGTGAGGGTTGTTAAGGATCTGAGATGCCTTCTGTAACTTTGTCAGATGGGTACTGGCAGGAGAGGGAGAACAGAGGGGGACTTACGTCACTGGCATGTTAACTTCCAAACTGTTGTGATTCCCAAATGTCCCTTGTTACTGGCTTCTGAGGAAGAGAGCTACAGAGAGGTGGTGACACTCTAGTGAAAGGCTAAGCCATGTGCAGGAGCCAAAGCACAGGCTCTCAAGGAATGACTCTTGAGACAGAGATCCACAGAGAGGTAGCAAGTGGTTACACTCAGGCAGAAAGATAGGCCATGGACAGAACCCTCTCAAGAAACATCTTGTACCCTGCTCACACATTTCTGTGTACTAGGAAAAAGTTCGAAGAGGACAGAGTTTGGGTAAGTATAGATAGACTAGATTTCTCTATTTTGAGCAGGCTCCATGAATTTCTTAATCTGCCTCATTTGAACTGAAATTCACACAGGTGTGTGTAACACACACACACACCATCAGACCTAGGTAGAACAAGATGAGAAAATCTCTATCAAATGATCTGTGCAGAAGGGAACATCTGTGTTTAGAGGGCTTGGTTGGAGGTGGATGTTTTAATACCTACAGCAAAGGTATCTCAGGTATGTCCTGGTTTATAAACCACTGCTGGGTTCTGGGAACTACTCAAAAGAATCTTTGGGACAGACACCTGTCAAAGGAACATGTCTTGACTTGACGCCTCTGAATGCTGCCATCAGTTGGGAACATTTTAAAGAAAGATCTACATTATAAAATTGTGGCTAAGCAACATGCAGATGATGGCATAAGTCTATCTTATCAGCATAGATACATTGCAGTAAAAACATGTTCCCTTTTTATAGGCAAGTCTTGGTTCCTGAAAATCTTGGAGGTGCAAGAGCTATTGACTCACTCAAAAATGGACAATGGCAAGCCAGACATTCAGGAAGGAATAATATGATACTTGGAAGAAAGCTAGAGTTTGGAGGGAGATTGACTTCTTACTGTCCATCCTTTGGTATGTAGTGCTTTTTGTAATGCATGCATCCATTATAAAAAGAAATTTTAAATGTTAATATAGAGATTCAGCATAATTCCAGATCCAGAAAATCAGACAAAAACAAGGACAGGACAATGAAATTTAGATTGTACTCCACTCCTGTGATGAAATTGTCTCAGCCATAAACTTTAGATGTTTCCTGCGTCTTCCTCAACAAACAATAATAATTAGAGCCCTTTCGATGACTCTAAGTTAAGACTTGACCAATCAGGGGAGGCCAAGGTCCGTTATGATGCTGTTGAAATCATCTGCAGGTCGGCTCAAATGAATGAGGTAGTCTCCTCCTATATGCAGCTTCTATCTTCCAATTTCTATCTGGTTTGCTAGTGCATAGGGTATATTTCTATGTCTGATCTCATGTCCTTTACTTCGCCATAGTGAAATGTTGTTAGCATATAGCCCTGGGCAATGGCTGGGTTTCGGCCTAGATTGACATCTTATGTCACCATCCGCCCATCAGGAAGCTCTTTTTGGTCTAGTACAATCCACATTTCTTACACATTTGGAAGCTCTGGCCCCTTACTTTTTGGTTAAGCTGTGTGTGGGGGCTAAGACTAAACCAGAGGTGATTCTGTCTGGTCTATTCCCTTCCCATGACAGAGTCCCAAGGGAGGCAGCAAATATGGAGTTCTACTTTGCTTAGATCTCAAAGTGGTAGTACCCTTCAAAAGAACCATGGTATATGACTATATGAAGCAGGAATTCCTTCTTTGATATACATCTGGCTTCTCTATGATCTTTGGCACACTTCTGCATGTTGTGTCTTTTGTTGAGCTTTTTGTGGCCCAAGAGAGTGTCACAGTAAAACAGAACAAGCAAAACACTATTAGGCTTACAGGAAGTTGAGCTCCACACTACTTTGGAAGCAGGATTCGTTGAGGGAGGTCACATTTGCACGATTCTGAGGGACAGGTGGCATTCAGCTAACAGAAAGAGAAGGAGTGACCTGAGAGAAGGGCACGGTGTGTGAAGATGCCCTTGTCTGAACTTCAGATTTCATTCGAAATGTGAAGATGATTACACCACTAATCTAAGAGGCTACTGTGCAGTCAAGTAGCACACTGGGTAGCACAGCTACATTTCTACTGTACAGTTGCCCACAGGCACAGGGCAAGGGATGACAAGGCCAAGATAATGCTCAGAGCTGGGGGGTGAGCATCCTCCGCCACTATTCCACAATGCTTGCAAAAGGTGAAAACAGCCCAGAAACAAAAGCATCTACAATGGTGGCTTAGATTCTTTCTGCTGAACCTGACCTGCAACTCCAAAGAGTTCTGATGGAAATCTTCTAGTTTGGCTGGATGTCATGGCATAGGCTGACCCTGGCACTTGGGAGGTAAAAGAAGAGGGTTTATGGGTTTGAGGCCTGCCTAAGTCACAGACTGAGAACTTGTCTCAAGAAACAATACCAAAAAAACCTAAGAAACAACAGGAAGGAAAAGGAAGGGATGGAGGGAAAAACTCAAGTTTGATCCTGAACTAACTGAGCAGCATTCTGAGCCATCTCTAGCCTGCTGGTATGTCTGTTTGCTAAGACCGGAACAATATGACTCCAACCAGAGGACCTAGCCTGACTGGGCCTGTGGCATTGAGAGGGCCCTGCACCGTAGGCCCCTCTGGCCAGAGCATGGGCCATCTCTAACAAGTAAACTGCCAGCTCATCCAATGCCTCTCTTAGTTCTGAGGACCTCAGTCACTAAAGACACAGCCCCTTGGACACTGCAGGATGACAGGCTTACTGAGGAGAGAGGCAGAGCAGAGCCAAGCTACTCCCAGGTACATGGACAGTCAACTAGAATTCTCTTGACTTTGTCTAATCATGCGGCACCTTCTTTGAATGCTTCTGTGTATACTGGAGAAATGCAAAGTAACTCCCATGGCAGAAGAGTCAAACTTGTCATTGTTTATATTACTTCTGTGAGGGAGCCTATAATATTACCATTACCATTCTTGACAAGTTGGGGTACCCCAGTGAAAAGCAAAAAGTGGCCATCACTGGGTATGTCCAGAACATCTAACACTACACAGAACAGCACCCATAACAAGAAATCATTGCACCTCAACCAGTTGTTATGCACAGAGGGTGGGAAACCTGAGTAAGAATGAAAAACAAGCCTCCATCCCTAACATCATATGCTGCCCGACAGCTGCCTCTCCTTTCTTAGGGCAACTATGAATATCTTGCCAACAGTTTTTCCTTCTACTCAACAGTGGTCTGCCACTCAGTGATGAAGAGAGAAACCAAGGCCCACAGGAAAGAGGCAGCTGTCCAGGGTCTCCCACATAAGCTCAATAGAGAAGGAACAGCCTTCTGACAGAGCCAAGCCGAGAAACTTCCTCCTCAGGCTCTGCTCTCCCCTCACCAGCTCTGCTCAAAGCTTTTTCTGACTCACTGACTCAACAAAATGTGATCTGGAGCTACTCACTCACACAGACCTACTTAGCCCATTCTAGCACAAAACTGGAAGCCATGGAGAGCAACTCAGTCAGCGAACGTTTACAGCTTTGCTCTGCAAAGCTATGTCCATGCCTGTGGTAGAGTCTCTCTCTCTCTCTAGCTCTCTAACTGGAGAAGAACTGACATCATGGACGCCCTCAAGTGTCCCTACAGCAGGAAAATTACTGAAAATAAACACACTTCTTAGACTGAAAGGTTTGTTTTTTGTTTGTTTTGACTTTCCAAAGCTCCTTCTGATGATGTTTCTTTTGTTTCCAGCCAGTCATTGGAACAAGGATAGCCAAGAAATCTTTCTAGGGACTGTGGTTTCACATTCATGTTCTACATCTTGGTTAGAGATTCTTTAAGCCTTCTTCACAGAGATAGTGAGAGCGCTCAGAATTTTAGACCAAAACTGTTTACAGTCACATAGATGCAGGAACTACACAAGTAGCATTTGTTGAGTACAGTAATTCCTGTGACATACTTATTCTATGAGGGCTGTCTGGATAGAGCCTGGAGCAAGAACAAGGTGGTTCCTCCTTACACTCCTTACAATCTGACTAAGGACCTGAATAAACAAATAGCTCTCCTCTCTTTAGAAGCATCCCTTGAACTGACTTGGGGCCCCAGAGCTAACTGTATTTTTTTTTAATTCAATACCTTTGTCTTGTTGTCAATTGGCTACTTAGTATTCAGCAACAACCCCAGATTGCCACTTCCTTCAAAGTGCCTCTAAAATCTCTGCAGGTAATGAGAATGATTGTCAAGTACATCCCCCACTTCTCTATATGGCTACATCCGTGAGACATCCGGTAAGGACAGTAGCTTCTTGTGATAAGTAGCTGGCCAGGCTACTATTACATGGTGCTCTTGATGCAACCTTAGTTGCATTACTTGCTGATGCCTTGAGCAGTTCCCTTAGCCTTCCTGTGAGTCCAGTTTTGTCACCTGTTGTGTGCCTGAAGCATCATGAAAGATTGTGTATGGCTCAGTGGTACAATACTCGTACTGTATGTGCAAGGCCAGGGATTTCACATCCACTAATTAAAATTTTTAAACACAATGGAACGGAATGTCATGAGACATGCCCTAACCAGCATATGCCAACTGGCCAATGCAATGGTAGTACAGCATCAGGCACTAAAGTTCTTGGTGGTGCAGAACACGCAAAAGTTCAAGTGACACGGGCATATCTTCGTTAATGGTCCTTATTTAGAACAAGTAGGCAGGAAAGAATCTGGTTTGTCCCTCTAAACAAAAGACCTCAACACACCTGAGGATGTTTACCATGAGAAATATCAGGGAACTATTTCTGCATGGGTACAGGAACTCTCTGTTCTCAGAAAAGATAGAATTTGAACTAGACTTTGAAGAGGGCCTAAGCTACTTCAGGTACCCTCTGCAGGCAAACTGTATTGGAGCTTTCTAGAAGAGCTGATGGCTTAGCTTCAAGGGCAATGAAAGTGAGTGCCCTAGGGGAAGACATTCTGTTATGGGGTGGAGGATGGAAATTTTGGATATAAAATTGGGATGGGGGGTATTAGAAGGGTTAATTGGAAAGATAATATTAATCTACAAGTGCCTTAGATACCTAGTACAAGGGTCTGAGTTTCTCCCTGGGGACAATAGGGAGCCATTCAAGGCTGTGACCGGAGGCTAACACTCATCAGATCCCTGCTACTGAGCTGCTAAGTCTGGTCAAGAAGAGAAGTTGAAGAGGGGATAGGAATGGGATGTGAAGTATGAAGTGTTAGGAGGAAAAAAAGGAATTATTTCTTAAGGTGAAGCCTTTGTGAGAGGAAGAGAAGCTAACATTGGAGAATCCCTTCACTGATACAGCACCATGTGATGTCTTCATGTCTAGCAATGGGTCAGCTCTCTTCTCTGAAGAAAAGAAAAGGCCTAGGGATAGTGTTTCCATTCAGCAAGCCTTCACAAAATGGTGGTTGAAATAGAAAGTTGTAGACAACTGTGAACATAGCATGTATTTGGAAGGAAAAGTCCAGGGGTGGGAGGCCCTGTTACGAATTTTTTTTTTTTTTTTGCCACAGTTCATTCGAGAAATGGTAAGGCCGGAAGAAGAACAGTGGGAAGGTTATGGAAGAGGTGGGATAGAGCAGAAACAGAGGGAAAGCAAGACATTGAGACTTGTGCAAGATGAGGCCAGTGACAGCCGAGAACTGGGGAACAAAGGCTATCAAAGATGTGACTGGGTGCATCAAAACATGATAACGCCATGGCTTGTCTACTCAGAACAAATGTTCTCAAGTCACACCAGCACTATCTAGGTAGGGGTTCTCGAATTATTTGTAGAAAGGATGGATGGATGAGTTCCTGACACTAAATAGGACTTAGCAACTCAGTCTTATCAGGGCTTGGGGGGAGTTTACAAGTTACCAGCTCTTTCATTCCATATATGAATGAAAAGAGGTAAGGGGAGACATAGCTTTTGATCCCGTAGCTGCCAGGTGATAGCTCTAAGGCATAAAACTAAATCTCTGGACTCCCCGGCTAGTTTCTTTCCAGTATGTGATATGGTTATTTTCTTCAATTCTTAAAAAGAACTTCAGAGGAAATGGTATGCATGAATATCATATACCACTTATAATTTATTTTTTAACTAAAAGCTACACTGGGAATTTCATTTCCGTTTCGCTGATTAAAATAGGAATTTTGAAAGTCATGCATATTGATTGAGGCATCCTTGGCTTTGGGGCCAAATTGTTCCAATAACTGTTACCTTCTGTAATCCCATTTCCCCAGACATTTCTCTCTGGGCCACCCAGATCTCAGAGTCCTGGCCTGGTGGAAAATGTAGTAGTAGCTAGCACTGTTCCAGCCTGGAACAGCTTTCATCTCAGCTCATCACTTGCAAAGGTAAATTTGACTGAAATAACTATTTAAGTAGTAATTTAATCAGTCCATTTCTAGGAGGTGTGGCTTTAAATTCCTTTAAATCACACCAAAATCCAGTCCTGAGACGTGTCCCCACTTCGCTTATATGGAGTGGGCTTCTGCTGTTGGGACAGTTAATAGAAAAGGTTTAGTGTCCCCTCTATAGAGTTGAGAAGATACGCTTTCAAAAAGTAACCATACAGATTATGAGCAATGCCTGGTTCTCTCCCTGGCAACCCTGGCAATCAGCTAAATGAATGCTACCCCCTAAAAAGCTGTGATTCTCATTCCCAGTGGGATGCCTCCCTCATCTGAGCCTATAGTCACTAATCTCTGAGGACAGGGAGGATTCCTTCTCACTTTTCTGTCCCGTGGGGAAAGTGGTATGATGGACAGTGAATGAACACATTACATCTGAGGTTTCAAGATGGTAGAGTGCACAGGAATGGAGGCAAAGTCTTACCTTCTGGCACAGGGAGAGCAATCTAGAGCCTCCTCCCAATTCTTTTTCCCCCCAACTTGTCTTCCACATTAAGCCAGCTTCTGAAAGCTTGACTGGTTCTCAGCTTGGGCAATATGCAGCAAAATATCTGGTGAGCCTTCACTCTGTGCCAGGCACAGCTCTTACTAATTTATGAGTATTACCTGGTGGTACAGTGAGCACAGACAGGAGTTCTTGGTTCTGGCATTCAGTATGTGTGACACACTGTCCCTGTCACCGTTCAACTTCTGGGGGACTGCATGAGGAAGAGGCAATCAAACAGACTGCCAGTTGGAATATAGACCATTATGATCTTCAGAAAAGGAATGATGCAGTTCCTAAAAAGATTGTGAATGCATGTTTTCTTAGATTTAGCAATCTAACCCTAGAAATCCATGCTATAGGAATAATAGCAAAAAATATGCAAGGATTCATGCACAAGGCTGTCTGAAACACTGTTGCTTGTACAATGAAACACGTCAAATCATCATGAATGTCTATCAACAGTAGAGCAAGTGGCAAGATATCTAGCTTATAGAATGATAGACTTGAAAATAAGATATGGAATTGGAGTTGTTTTCGTAAGATATTTTAAAATAAAATTAGATTTTGGGGCTGGAGAGACAGCTCAGCAGTTAAGGGTCTTCACTGCTCTTGAAGAGAACCCAGATTTGGGTCCCAGAACCCACACAGACAGCTCACAGCCACCAGCAGCCTAGTGTCAAAGGATTCAGTACCCTTCTTTGGCCTCCAGGATTACCTGCACACATATGAAACACATAGATAGACTCAAGGCACATGCACTATATAAAATAAACCATTAAATAGATCTTTAAAAGAAAAAAGTGTATGTTAGTATTTACTGTGAGTAGGGATGTCAGTGTTATGCAGGAATCAATGTGTTTAACTTAGGAAAAATGCCCCTTTTCTTTGTTGGTGGTAGCGTTTTGAGAGACACTCTGGGTATAGTCTAGGCTAGACTTGAGCTTGCAGTCCTCCTGCTTCATCTGCTCCAAGAAAAATATCTTGACTGACAAATGTTAACAGAGTGGAGGAAGAACAGTGCAATGTTTAATCTCTTGTTTTTAAAGATGGGGGAAGGGTAGTTGTTGCTGGGCACTGCCCTTTCTCAAAGGTGAGCTGTGTCAATGCTGTTTGAGGAAGGTGGCACTGGCCGGAAGCTCTTATCATCTGATGACCTCGCTCTAGGGAGATGAGCCAGAAGGTCAGCGCTTAGGAGACCCCCTTGGAGAGAAAATGGCCCTGGCTAAGGTGGTCTGACAGGGAATCGAAGGACGTATTCCTACACAAATATTCTCTGAAAATGTCAGCTGAGCAGATCACTTCAATGCATCCTTAAGCTGCTTCTAACATGCCCACCATCAGCCCTCATAGATGTATGTTTCTACCTGACCCTTATTTCTTCTTCACCTATATGCCTTGTCTGGCCTGGCCTGCCTGTCACTAGGCAACTTCCACAAGAACTCACACCTTTCACCGTTCACTTTTCACCTCTCACCTTTGCAACCCTTACCTTGGGTTCCTACACGTTGTCTGCCTGGTGGGTCCTACTCAGCCTTTAAGACTGCCCTCAAATGTTTCCCTTTCTCCACACCTTGCTTGCCTCACAGCAGAACCAGCCATGCTCTCTTCTGAGCTACAAAGTACTCTGTTAGGTTGGATAGGGGGTTAAGGAGGGGGGGAGGAAGGAGAAGGGGAAAAGGGAAGGAGTGAAGGGGTGGGAGAAAATGGGACTGCATTGCCATTGTTCTCCCCAGAGGGCACTGAAGGTGTGTGTGCTCTAGTCCGTATCCTCAGCCTCAGTCTCAGAGGCCATGCAAGACAGATACTGCTTAAAAGTCGGGGAGGAAATAGCAGATGTATGGATTATGAGTCCCGGCTTTGGCCTAGCTTTTGTTTCAAAGGCCTGTTTGCACAAGAAGCTTTTCTTCCCTATACTGGTTGAAGATCTGTGAGAATATCCTGTTCCAATGACTGCTTACTCCACCCACAGATGTGCCTGCCCCAGGATCATTCCATGGATTGGTTGTACTGGGTTGTGTTGACTCCTAGAGGGTCCTTGAAGCCTGTTCAAACCCCAAGGGGCTGGGTCTAAATGGGTCCCCAGCTGAGCCTGGGACAGAGCTAGTGGCCAGGCACTATGTGAGTGCAAGGTAAAAGGCTGATCCTGCTCTGCAGCCACTGGCCCTTTAACAGTCCAGTGGTCATGTCAGAGTCCTTGGCCTGGCCTGCCTCAGCCAGGCAGGTATCGCTGACAATAGCGCTCCACCCAGGCTAATTGATCTGTTTCTGTCTTCTGATGTCCCTGGAGTCAGCACATTTCCCTCCGTGCCCAGATCTTCCTTATGCCAGGCTTACAGAAGCGAGCCTCCTGAGCTGAGTAGCTCAGGCATGTTTGAAGTCGTCTTGCCTCTTCCCAGCTCCTTCTAATCTTTCCAAGCATGTCTCTCACCCCATTCTAGTTTTGTTCCTCTCTGGATGCTTTTGCTTTCCTCATTCTAGCCTGCCTGCCTGCCCTCCCTCCTCATCTCCTTTCTCCCCTCTCTTTCCCCACCTCCCACCCCCTCCTTTTGTCCCTTCCTCTTTCTGTCCCTCCCTCCCTTTCTCCTTTCCTCCCTCCAGGCCTTGTGCTCAGTCTTCCTGTCTCTGTGTGATATTCTTTCTACGTCATTCAATACCTTCCTCTCCTTCCTGTCTGTAGGACTCCCTATCTCTCCCATCCTAATACCAACCTATCTTTCCCCTGCTGTCTGAGAGCATTCCCCTTTGGTTTTACTGCCCATAGTATTACAAAGAAGTGAGATGGCTTTCTGTGTCCTGTGCTATTTCTCTCTTCTCCTAAGTGTCTGAACAGAGAGAATACTGTTTCCAGGTCTTGCCAAAGCAGTTTCAGGCCCAGTCTTGTCTAACCTTTGCCACATTCCCTTCCCAATGGCTAACTGACCTATGCTAGCCAGCACAGATCCAGGACCCTGGCCAAAGTCGGTAGGGAGTTGGCTCAGGGATGCCCTCATGCTGAGTCTGGCAACCCAAAGTTTACAAGTTGTCTTCTTGCCCTTTCCCCCATCTCCTGAGCCTGGCAGGGTCACTCTGTCCTCAAGCCATCCATGAGTGGCCATGGGGAAATGATATGACTTTTACCTTCACCGAGATGTGAGGTGAGAAACTTGATGCAGCCGCCGTCAAAAGATCTGCCCATTCTTTTCAAACTCGAACACTGGACATGCTAGGCAAGAACTCTATCACTGGCCTATATCTTTATCCACCATGCTTCCTTACATAGAACAAAACAGAGGCCTCTACTAAATGTCTCATAACTGAGGTTACAATTGAGATATAGATGAAGAACTTTCTTTATGTAGCCAACAAAATGTACCTGAGCTTTGTTTAAAGACATGAAAATAACAGTGTTCCCAGCTTTCAGTGCTTATAACTTTATAATAAAGGAGATTAGCTGGCACACATACAACTGTGAGAAATATCTGAGGTAATTGTTAAGAAAGAATCAGTGAATAAATGACATTAGAATACAGATGTGTCCAGTGAAAAGAAATACAGAGGAGGGTATATTTGAACCGAGTCTGAAGTTTTTATTACAAACAAGCAGATAAATAGATTTCCCAACCATTTGTGTGTTTGCAAGTCAGGGGGACTGGCTTAACTACTACTAATAATACAAAAAAAAAAGTAATAAAATGACTTTCAAAAACACCTGTAAATTGAGCATTGCCATAACAAAAACTGTTGGTCAGAGAGGCAACCATTCTGCATTACTGTCTAGGTCCTGTGTATGGTCCTTGGCTGGGGCATCAGCCTTTTCGGGACCCCCTGGGCTCAGATGTTTTAGTTTTGTTGGTCTCCTTGTGGGGCTCCTGTCTGCTCCATGTCCTTCTATCCCCACGGATCTCTTCTTCCATAAGACTCCCTGCACTCTGCCCAAACTTTTGCTGCGTCAGCATCAGCTTCGACCCCCTGTTGGGTGGATCCTTTCAGAGGACCTGCTATGGTAGGCTCCCATTCTGTTTCCTCTCTTCCACCGCTTCTGGTGTCTCTCCTGTTTGTCATTCTGAATGAGATTTAAGCGTCCTCCCTAGGGTCCTCCTTAGTGTTTAGCTTCTTTAGCTCTGTAGATTTTAGCGTGTTTATTCTATATTATACGGCTAATATCCACTTACAAGTGAGTGTATACCGTGTGTGTCTTTCTGCTTCTGGGTTACCTCACTCAAGATGATCTTTTCTAGTTCCATCCATTTGCCTGCAAATTTCATGATTTCCTTGATTTTAATAGCTGAGTAGTATTCCATTGTGTAGATGTACCACAATTTCTGTATCCATCACTTCACTGTGGGACATCTGGGTTGTTTTGAGGTTCTGGCTGTTACAAATAAATCCACCGACATTTTTAATTAAAGGAGAAATGTTCTGGGCTCCAAGGGTGACTCACTGGTTAAGAGCACATACTGCTCTTATAAAGGACTGAAAATTGATTCCCAACATCTACCTCTGGAGCTCACAGCCACTGTAAACCCAGCTGCAGGGGATCTAACACCATCTTCTGGGTTCCACAGGTACCCCACTCCTAAGTACACCCCCCAAACACACATGCACACAGAGAGATTTAAAAATAAATCTTTAAAACAGACTTTATTGATTTATTTTCAAGAATTTCATACACAAGTACAATGTGTATTTACATCATTGCCATACCTTCCTTTCCTTTCCAAGTATGCTTCTGTTCCTTGCAGTCCCTTGAGTTTTATGACAGCTTCTTCTATAATTATTGTTACTGTTTCATATATGTCATTTTATATACACATACATACACACATATGTATTACACACACACACAATCTACTGATTTCAATCAGCACTGCCCATGTGTGCTTGTGTTTAGGGATGGTCCCTTCTGATTAGACAACATATCACGGGGCTCATCCCTGAAGAAAACTAATTCTTCCATCCCCAGCCACGGATGGTTTGTAACCTTTTATCTACCAGCAGAGCCATATCGAAGTTTCCCCCATCTATGTTGAAATGTCAACTGGTGTGGTCATTTTTGCAGGTCTTATGCAGGCAACTATATTACTGAAATCTCATGGATGCAGCATCCCTGTCATGTCTGGGAGACACTATCTCACTGCAGGTGTCTGGGTCTCGCACTTTTTCTGCCTCCTCTTCCAAGTTGTTTCCTGAGCCTTAGGAGTGGGGTTGTACTGTAGATGTACCAGCTAGGGCTGGGCACTCCATGGTTATAGGTTTGTTTGGTTTTTTTTTCATTTTGAGCAGTTGTGAGTCTCGATAGTAGCTTCTGTCTGCTGCAGAAAGTAGCTTTTTTGATGAGGGGTGAGAGCTACTCTTACCTGGGGGTGTAAGGCTAAGTATTTATGTTTTTAACACATTTATCCTTGGAAGCTATATTGATTTAGGAAAATGACATCGGTAGGTTCTCCTCTAGGGTCTGTGACTGTTCACACCCTGGATTCTTGCCTAGGTTTACCATATAGGTACCTCCTATTGAGAAGGTCTTTAAAAGTATTGGTAGAATTAATATTATGATGATGACCATCCTACCAAAGGCAATTTACAGATTCAATGAAGTCCTAGTTTAAATTCTCATAAAATTCTTCACAGGGATAGAAAAAGAACCATAAAATTCATATGAAGCACACACACACAAAACCCAGATAGTTACAATTCTGAGCAATGCTAGAAGGATTACCATATCAGATTTCAAGTTATATTACAGATTCTATAGTAATAAAAACAGCATGGTATTGGCACAAAAACAGACATGTAGATCAATGAAAATAGAACAGAAGACCCAGACTTAATCTCACATAATTGCAGCCACCTGACATCTGATAAAGTTGTCAAAGATACACACAGAGGGAAGGTCAGCCTCTTCAGCGAATGATGCTGGGAAAACTGGATGTCCACTTGTAGAAGAATGAAATTAGATCCACACCTATCACCATGCACAAAAATAAACTCCAGGTGCACAAAATAACACAATGTGAAACCTTAAATGCCGAGACTGTTAGAAAGCATAAGGAGTACCCGAAGAAATATGGCCCAAGAATGGAGACTCCATTCTCTCAAAAATTAAGGCCAACGTCTGACAAATGGGACTTCATAAAAATTAAAACACCAGTTGAGTGAAGGAAAAAACTTCAGAGTGGGAGAGAGTCTTTGCCAGCTCTATACCTGATAGGGGATTAATACGAAGACTATACAAAGAATTCAACACACACACACACAAAACCAAAAGGCCACTAACCTAATTTTAAAATATTTTATGGAATTAAACAGAGAATTCTTAAAAAAAAAAAGAGTAAAAATATCTGTAGCTAAAAAAGAAGAAAGAAAAAAAAAACCTTTAACTGGTTTCTGTCTTTAGCAATCAAGAAAATTTGAATTAAAACTACTTTGAGATTTTATCCTATCCCAGCCAGGGTGTCAGAGATCAAGAAACTAACTGACAACAAATGCTGTGGAGCCTCATGTGCTGCCAGTAGGACTGCAAATGGTTGCAGGCACAATAGAACTCAGTGGGGAGATTTTTTTTTTTTGAGACAGGATTTCTTTGTGAGGGCTTAACTGTCCTGGACTTGCTTTGTAGATCAGGCTGGCCTTGAACTCACAGTGATCCACCTGCCTCTGCCTCCCTAAGTGCTGGCCATTGTGCCCAGCAAGAATTTTTTTTAATTAATTACACTTTATTCACTTTATATCCCCTCATAAACCCCTCCCTCCTTTCCTCCCAATCCCACCTTCCCTCCCCTTTCTCCACACATGTCCTTCCCCAAGTCCACTGATAGGGGAGGTCTTCTTTCCTTCCTTCTGATCCTACTCTATCAGCTCTCATCAGGAGTGGCTGCATTGTCTTCCTCTGTGGCCTGGTAAGGCTGCTCCCCCATCAGGGTGAGGTGATCAAAGAGCAGGCCAATCAGTTCATGTCAGAGGCAGTCCCTGTTCCCATTATGTTGGAACCCACTTGGATACTGAACTACCATGGGCTACATCTGTGCAGGGGTTCTAGGTTTTCTCCATGCATGGTATTTGGTTGGAGTATCAGTCTCAGGAAAGACCCCTGTGCTCAGATTTTTTGGTTCTGTTGCTCTCCTTGTGGAGCTCCTGTCCTCTCCCTAGCTTACTATTTCCCACTTCTTTCGTAAGATTCCACGCATTCTGCCCAACAGTTGGTCATAAGACTCAGCATCTGCTTTGATATTCTGCAGGGCAGAGCCTTTCAGGGACCCTCTGTGAAAGGCTCCTAGCTTATTTCCTGTTTTCTTCTTCTGATAGCGCTTCCTCAAGATCCAGCTATACCACTCCTAGGCATATATCCAAAAGAGGCTCAAGTACACAATATGGACAACCATATTGCTCAACCATGTTTGTAGCAGCTTTATTTGTAATAGCCAGAAGTTAGAAACAACCCAGATGCCCCTCAACTAAGGAATGCATACAGAAATTGTGGTACATCTACACAATGGAATATTACTCAGCAATAAAAAAAAACAAGGGTATCATGAAATTTGCAGGTAAATGGTGGGAACTGGAAAGGATCATTCTGAGTGAGCTATTCCAGAAGTAGAAAGACACACATGGTATATACTCACTCATATAGACATATAAAATAGGATTAATCTACTAAAATCTGTACACCTAAAGAAACTAATCAAGAGGGAGTACTCTGGCTAAAATGCTCAATTCCCAGCCAGAAAGAATTTTTAAGAAGAGAAAAGTAACTCTACTATATGACCCAGCTATACCAAATCTATGGCATCTGGCCATAAGACTCTATACCTTACTGTAGAGATCCTTGCTCATTGCAGGTATATTCACAATAGAAAGGAATCAGAAGCAGCTTAGGTATCTATCAACCAATGAGTAGATAATTATAATGTAGAACACACTCATAGTGGAGTTCTATTCAACTATAAATAATTAATGAAACCCTAAAACTTTCAGGTAAATGGATCACACTACAAAATATACTGAGTGAGGTAACTCAGACCCAGAAAGACTAATGCTACATGCCTGCTCGTATTGGTGAAATCTGATTCTGAATCTTTAGATGAAAATAGACATATTTTAATTAATCTGTAAAGTTCAGCATTCTAAAGGCAAAGGAAGAAAGGCATGGAGATGTAGAAGCAGAGGCCTGAACTGTTTAGCATTTAATGTGTCATTTTCAGCAAACTTCTCTCTCAGGTCTTGGTTTTAGTCCAGCATCACATCACTTTAACTATGTTTGATTCTCAGTCTTGCTGGACAATGATCTGTGTGTTCTGTGTTCTGCCATGCCTTGCATGAGGCTTTCTGTGTACTGCAGATCAATTTTATGTTTTTAAAGTCACATTTTTTTTCACTTTTCAAGACAGGGTTTCTCTAGGAATTAGCTGGATTGGAACTCACCCTGTAGATCAGGCTGGCCTCAACCTTACAGAGATCTGCCTGCTTCTCCATCCCAAGTGCTGGGATTAAACACATGTACTACCACTCACTGCCCAGCTTAAAGTTACAATCTTCAGGGGAGGGAAATATGAGAAATATTTTTATACATTTTTAAATGAGGAGAAAAAAATGTTTAAGTACATATTTCTTAGTAACTACATCTTTCTAAGCTACTAGATGGAAAAAGGCAAGTAAAAAATTTTTATGAGAGGCTGGAGAGATGTCTCAGCAGGAAAGAGCACTGAATATTCTTCTAGAGTACCTGGGTTCAATTCCTAGCACCCACATGATAGCACACATCTGTCTGTAGTCTTCAAATAGATCTGACACCTTCAAATAGACATACATATGTAAAGGCAAAATACCAATTTATACAAATAAAAATAAAGAGTTTTTAAAAAGAATGTGAGTTAAAAAAAAACAAAAACAGAAACAAAACAAAAACTTATATAATTATAATGGTAAAAACCCAAACAACAACAAATAAGAATCTATAAGGATCCTAGAATAGTAAGGTAGTCCAATTATGTCCTTAATTTTATAAATTGGAAGACTGAAACAGAGAAAAAGTGGCCTGGCCAGGTCTTGGTCATTGGCCATAGTAATGAGTGACACAGCTGAGATTCAGAGTCTTGTTAGCCATTGGGTTGTGTCCTCTTTATGAGGTGTTTTCCCTAAGTTACTCAGGAACTACATGACAGGTTTGCCCCTGGCATCCTGACACCTAAGTCCAACAGTGAAGTTCAACCTTTGATGGAGATATAACATGTTGAGAAAATGTCCAAGGCCACTTCAAAGTATACATTGGCATATCTCATGAGATCTGCTACATTAATCTCATTTCTGTTGTTATAATAAAATATACAAGGCTGGAGAACTTTATTAAATAAGTTTATTTAACTCACTGTTCTAACAGCTCAGTGGCATAGCATTGATGTCCACTTGGCTCTGGCCAAGGCTTTGCCACAGGTGGTATCAGAAAGGCAGGAGTTCAGGTGAGAAGGAGAGATGATCTGGTAAGAGAGAAACTCAGTGACTTAGAGATCAGGATCAAGAATTTTATATAATTTTTAAAGAATTATTTTATTTTTAGTTATGTATATGTGTGCGTGCATGTATGTGCATGTGAGTTTGGGTGCCTGCAACAGCCAGAAAAGGATGCTTCCCTGGAACTGGAAATATATACAGTTGTGAGCTGTGTCATATGTGTGCTGGAAAGCAAATTTGGGTCATCAGAAAGAGCAACAGGCACTCTGAAACATTGACTCATCTCTCCAGCCCTTAGGTAAGATTTTATACTAACTCATTCTCATAAAAACTAGCTCACAGTTCTGTAAGAATGACCTTAACTCCTTCAAAAGCAACACCTCAAAATACCTAAAGACCTCCTTATCCTTTAAAGATCTCACCACCTCAATCTTGTCTCATTAAGGACCAAACCTGACACTCTTAGGTGGTGAAGCATATCTGAACCATGGCAACCACCCTCTTTCTTTAGGATGGGCTGTTGAGACTTCCCCAACAGGTGGTGTCTCACTGGTCCAAATCAATAGCATTTGAACTACTAGAGGTAGATTCTGCTTTCAGTCTTGAGATACAGTGAATTGTACGGTGTGATACTTCATAGGAGAATGGTATCAATGGGCTCATATGCTTGAATATTTGTTTTCCAATGGTGGAACTGTTTGGGAAAGATTAGGAGGTGTAACCTCTTGAAGGAGATGTGTTTCTGGGGGTAGGCTTTGAGGTTTCAAGAGACTCACACCATTCTTGATATGCTCTCTCACTCTGCCTCTTGCTTATAGACCAAGATATGAGCTCTCAGCTGCTGCTCCAGCTGTTCTTGCCTTCCATGCCTTTGCTCCACGAGTATGGACTCTAGACCTCTGAAACCATGAGTTCAATTAAATATTAAAAAAAAAAATAAGAAGTTGCTGTGGCCATGGAGTTTTACCACAGCAGTAGAAAACCAACTAGTCTTGGTCTTCATTAAGAAGTGATGGGGCCTTGGTTGGAGTATCAGACTCAGAAAAGATCCCTGTGCCCAGATGTTTTGATTCTGTTGCTCTCCTTGTGGGGCTCCTGTCCGCTCCAGGTCTTTCAATCTCCCCCTTCTTTCCCAAGATTCCCTGCACTCTGCCCAAAGTTTGTCTATGAGTCTCAGCATCTGCTTTGATACCCTGCTGGGTAGAGTCTTTCAGAGTCCCTCTGTGGTAGGCTCCTGTCCTGTTCCCTGTTTTCTCCCTCTTCTGATGTCCGTACCATTTGCCTTTCTGAATGAAGATTGAGCTTCTTACCCAGGGTCCTCCTTCTTGATTAGCTTCTTTAGGTGTACAGATTTTAGTATGATATTCCAAACAAGGACCATGCATGGAGATAACCTAGAACCCCTGCACGGATATAGCCCATGGCAGCTTAGTGTCCAAGAGGGTTCCCTAGTAATGGGAATAGAAACTGTCTCTGACATGAATTCAGGGGCTGGCTCTTTGATTACCTCTACCTGAGGGGGGAGCAGCCTTAGCAGTCCACAAAGGAAGATAATGTAGCCAGTCCTGATGAGACCTGATAGACTAGGGTCAAATGAAAGGGGAGGAGGACCTCCCCTATCATTGGACTGGGGGAGGGGTATAGGAGAAGAAGAGAGAGGAGGGTGGGATTGGGAGGGAATGGGTAGAGGGGCCCACAGCTGGGATACAAAGTGAATAAACTATAATTAATACAAATAAAATTAAAAAAGAAGTGATGGGGCATGATAAATAGATAAGGGAATGGAACAAAGACACTTATTTTTGTTGGCAGAGGATATCTTCCCATTTCAACCCAAACATTTAATATGCCCAGAATCAGAGTTCTTCCTGCTAGCCCTCAGGAAAGAAAGATGATCCTTTAGCAATGAAGTAACATGACCAAGACCAGTAAGGGCAAATGGACTATCGTCGTCATCATGGATTTATACATGAGGACGAATTTTCCAGAGGGAACTGTGACCTCTCCTTGTCTCTTCTCACTGTAAATGCTATTTACTCTTGTAAATACTCTACCTTATACAGGTGGTGCCAATAAGGACACTAACCTTTTAACCATTGAATTTAATATACCTGGTTTTGGAGGCTGGTGATTTATTTATTTATTTTTTGCATACATGTTCCAGATGGTGCTAATTGCTTTAAAGGATCAGGGTTTCTATTCTAAGGGCAAGGACTACATTGCTGTTGATGAGCATAGTGTCCAATTGCATTTGCCACCAGAATGGACTTAGTACCTTCTGGAAGAGACTTGCATTCACATTTATCAGCCATTCCCTAGACATGGCCCTTTGAATACTTGCTTTCTAGTAACTCATGGGTGTGCCTATACGGTCCTGGGAATCCGGGCCCTTTGGAGTCAGAGCTGCACTCCAGATACCTACCTTCTAACTTCCAGGTCAAATTCTTCTGATTTAGAGTCTTCTTTAATCACCTCAGCTGAAGACTAAATTGTACCTTTTATAAAAGTCCCAGGAGCACTTTTCTGATCACCTCCTCAAAGAAGACTTAGAACAATGTATTCTAACTATTTATTGACATTTTATTTCGCTGCCTTA
This sequence comes from Pachyuromys duprasi, assembly GCA_028658305.1. Classification (NCBI taxonomy): domain Eukaryota; kingdom Metazoa; phylum Chordata; class Mammalia; order Rodentia; family Muridae; genus Pachyuromys; species Pachyuromys duprasi. Next base: position 45,688,703 of record CM053753.1, on the reverse strand, counting down.
TCTGAGTTATCTTTGCCCCAATGACACTGAAACTTCCCCCTTTAAATAGTAAATGATTTATACATTGATTTATTTGAGGTTTTCCCCTAACATCCCACCTGTACCAGAATGGTTTTAAGTTTGTGTGTTTGAAAATATTTTAAGTTGTTATGGAGGAAAGGAATGCGCATAGACATTCTTTGTTTGGCTGCATGCCATTTTATTGTGTTTCTGCAAATAACACACTTTTACAGCTTAAAGGTTTCTACAGTCCTAAATCAAGCAGGTCTTCAATGGTCAGGAAATATAACTGCATGCGAAACTAATTGTCTAGCAATCAAAAGACCCTGGGCTCTACACCATCAAAACAAACAAAAACTGTTCTATCAATGCCAATTGCCCAATGGCATGAGCTCACTGTGTTTCTGTGTCACTTTCTCTCTTTCTTTTTTCTTCATTTTTCCTTCCATCCTTTCTTTCTTTCTTCCATATAGGATCTCTCTGTCCTTAAAATCACTGTGTAGAACAGGCTGGCTTCAAACTCACAGAGCTATCTGCCTGCCTCTGCCTCCTGAGTGCTGGGTTGAAAAGCATTTGCCACCATGCCCACCTATCTGTGTTCCATTCTTAAAATTTTGCCAATATCTCACATATTCCCACTATTGTTATGTACGTGAAGGCACTCTGAACTAAGTGGTCCTTGATGTTCCTACTGTAAATTTCTGGGAAGTCATGAGTTCTTATTTCTAAAAGCAGCTAAGTCAACTGAGGAGTGTCATGTGTGCTCCACCAACCAATTGCCTCCTTAGTTCTTTCCCTCTTCCTGGGTCTCCCTCTTATCTGAGACACAACGCTATTGAAATTGTGCCAACTAATAACCTCACAGAGGTCCAGATGTTCCCAAGCAGAAGGAAAAACTCACACATTTCTCAATTTAAATCAAGAGTTAGAAATGATTACATTTAAAGAGGAAAGTATGCCAAAGGCTGAAATAGGTTGAAAACTAGGTTTCTTACACAAAATAGCTACCTGAATGTGAAGGAAACAGTTTGAAAGTGCAACTCGAACAAGCATAGGAGTGATAGCATAGTCAAACGGCTTTATTGATGGCATGAATCTTAGGGAGAAGATCAAAACAGCTGCGGCATTCCTTTAAACCAAAGCTCTCTTCAGTTCTATGAATGCTGAAAGACATAAGGAAGCCACAGAAGAAAATGTAACAGAGGTCAGCTCAGAAGGCTTGAAGCCAGAAAGCCTACTGTATAACAAAGAAGGACAATGTGAAGCAGCAAGCCTTGCAGCAGGAGCCACAGAAGGGGCCTGGGTCTAGCCAAGGATGCCAGTGAAGGCTCTACACACAGCAACAGATTTTCACTGTCAGCTAAGCAGCTTGGTTTTGGAAGCAGAACTATCTAGGGCTTTCAGAGCTACAGAGAATTCAGTAGCTAGCTTCAAATGTTCAAAGGTCAGACTGACTTTTGCCAAGGGACAATATTGCTGCTGACCCAAAGTTCAAGGCAAAGCTCACTGAAAAAGCCTAGAGCCCTTAAAGGTTGTTTTAAATCTTCTGGAAACAGGACAAAGCCTGGGTGATATAGTAATCTACTTCTAATGTGGTCTGCTGGGGAAGTAGACCCACTGTTGTGACTATGACTCTTAAATATTGTTGTTCATTAGCAAAGCATCTAGTTACCCAAGAGCTGAGGTGGAGACTCACAATGAGATGAATGCTTTTTTCCCCCCACACAACATCCATTCTGTCATATAAGGAGTAATTCCAAAACTCAGGTCTTTATTACTTAAGAAACATATCAGACCGTAGCTACATAGATAAATGACTTATCTGGTGGGTGTGGGCACAGAGACTTTTTGGAAAGGACTCACCTTTTTAGGTGCCATTTAGAGAGCCATTTATAACCCATTGGAGATCTTATGACTTAACAGAAGTGTCAAAGAAGCTGGCTCCAGTGTATGTGAGAGACTTTGAAGGGTTTGTGACTTCAGTGGAGGAACAAATGTAGCAGCTATAGCTGAAACAGCAAAAGGAATGCAGTGGGCAGTCTGAAGAGGCAGCTGAGTGGTGGACCTCACAATAAAATTGCACAAAGTTAAGACTTGCTTTTTAAGGAAGAGCAGAGAAAGTAGTTCCTTGAAGTTGCTTCTCTTTGTAGCAAAGATCCTAAGAACATGGGTTGGAGAAAAACAAAGAATCCAGAACATTATGCAAATTTAGAAGAGGAAGCAGTTTTTCTTCAAGAAGAAAGACTGATCTACTATGAGGAAAATGTTCTCAACCAGCCAGGCATAGTATCTACATCTTTAATTTCAGCAAGAAGGAGAATTTGAGGCCAAGCTGTCTTCCATACTGAATTCCAGAACAGTCAGGGCCATGCAGTAAGACCCTGTCTCAAAAAAAAAAAAAAAAAAAAAAAAACAGAAGCAATGTGTAATCAAACAATTTCTCCTGGCACAGGGAAATCTTTCATGAAAGGAGGAGTCCATTGATACTATTAACTCAATATTCTCTAGTAGCAATTTTTTTAAGAAATTGCCACAGTTGTCTCGACTATTAACAACCACCAAACTAACCAGTCAATAGCCATAAAAACTGGGTCAAGAACAAAGAACATCCACTAGGAAAACAAAATGTCAGCCTGGGATCAGGTTTTGTCATGTAGTTGGTAGATGTGGTGGTTTGAAAGGAACTGGCCCCCACAGGCTCAGAGGGGATGGCATTATTGGGGTGTGTGGCCTTGTTGGGGTAGGTGTGGCCTTGCTGGAGGAACTGCGTCACTGTGGGGGAGGGTTTTGAGATCCTAGAAGTTAAAGCCAGGTCCAGTGGCCCATGGATCAAGATGTAGAACTCTCAGATCCTCCAGCATCATGTCTGTCTGTGTGCTGCCATGCTTCCTGCCATGAGGAGAGTGGACTAAACCTCTGAACCTGTAAGCCAGGCCGATTAAATGTTTTTCTTTATGAGCGTTGCCATCTCTTTACAGCATAAAACCCGAACTAAGACTGTAGAATACTTGGTGAACATGTACAAGGTCCTACATTTGATCCCAGCATCATACAAACTGCAATGTGGTGGTACATGCCTACAATTCCAGCACCCTGAGGTACAGGCCAAAGGATCAAATGTATAAAACAGGTTTTAGCTCCATGATGAGTTTGTTGTTAGCTTAGGCTACGTGAACTTGCCATCCCCATGTATGTATCATATATATATGTGTGTGTGTATAAAAATATATTTAGTATATATATACATACATATATAATAATGTGTGTAAGTTGACTCATTTTAATGTAGTATTTGCTATATTGTAGTGGTCATAAACCTAACCCACAATATCTCTGAGGCATGCCTATACCTCTACATGCACACAAATAAAATTGCCAAAGTCTATAGTAAATGATGGATAACACAAAACCTAGTAGTCATACCTAGAAAGGAAACAAACATGATTGCTGTAGGAAATGACTAGAGGTCGGGTCAGAGGGCTTAAAACTCAGCTACAGTTAACAAAGAACCCCAAATGATTTTACTTAATGAATATATTTACTTAATGAACTGTTTGTATGAACAATGCAGGTGGAAAAGTAACAGCAGGAGTGGAAAGTGCAGTGACTGAGCATAAAAAGTGAATGAACGTGGAGCACACTGTGACTGAGGACATATGGAACAAAGAAAAAATAGAAAGCAAATCAACCCTGATTTGTTTGTTTATCCTTCATATATATACATATATATATATATACATATATATATATATATATCCAACAAACCTCTACTGACATGTCTTAATGTCAAACACTGTGTTTACACTGCAGACACAAAGGTAAACAAAACTATCTAATTCTTGCTATGCAGCTCTGCATACTGTGGCCAATGGCCAAATCTGGCTGGACATAAATAAAGTTTTATTGGAAGAGAGCCATAACACTTCTTCTATGTGCTTCATAAGTACAGAGTAAGATAGTACTGCTAGAGACGCCCTATCTTGCAGTTCTGAAATATCAGTCAACAGAATCTATAGAAACAAGTTGTTGATCTTGATTTTGACTCACTTAAAAGTGACTACAATACACAGGAAACAGTGCCGTGTGGAACGTGGTGCCGCAGAAGACACACACTCTTGAAAAATCAAGGAGAGCCTATTTGACTAGCACCGTGAAAGCAGAGACCATGTGTGTTTTGTTGGCTGCCGTGTTCAAAATGACTGATTCGTGCCAAACACATAGTATGTGCTCAGTTTGTATTTACTGAATAAATATATAGAGAGGGTCTAGAGAGCTATCTCAGTGGTTAAGAGCACTGGCTGCTTTTCTAAGGGACCTGGATTCAATTCCCAGCACTCACATGGCAACTGACAATTGTCTGTAACTGCAGACCCAGGGGATCTAATGCCCCATGCATGTGGTGTACATACATACATTCAGGCAAAACACCCATACACATAAAAATAAATAAAACAGTACCACAATATGACCATGATACACTGTGTGTGTGTATGTGTATATATATATATATATATATATGAAATTGTCAGTGAACAAATAACAATTATTTTAAAAATACAAATAGATTCTTTCTAAGGTGAGAGTTAAAGGCTGATAGTCCAGGAGATGTGTAGATGGATGGGCAAAGCAGCCACGATGAGGAGGTGCCTTAGAGAAGTGCTACGGGAGGAGAGCATGCACTCTTTGGAGTTTGAGGAGGAAGAGGTAAGCTGGGACCATGTGTGTGCAAGGCATTCAGGGTTCAATGTAGAACTAGGGCTTCGCTGAGAGGCACTATCCTTTACACTGGGACAAACTGAGAAGGTATCTTCAGAAGAATCACTTGAAAAATCCAGTTAGAAGAACGGCCAGCCTGGGAGGGGAGCCTGCCTGTGAGTTACAACAGAACCACAGGAGCTCGTGGCTGGTGACCTTGGAAACAGGATCAGGAGACTACTAGTTAAAGGGAGATTTAGAAAGCAGGGTTAGTAGGATCCCATGACTGAATGTTGTTGGGTTGGGGGGAGGGGGAGTCAGAAAAGGGGAAAGTTATAGAGAACGACAAGGATTTTCTTTTCATGTATCTATGACGATTTTATTTCTACTTACCATGTATCTTGATTGCCCTTCAGTCTTGAATATTTGAGTAGAATATCGAGCCCTTTACTGAGATGACAAACACATAGAAATAAAAGGTAAGGAGGGAAAAAAATGCCTTTCTTTGAGACATGTGGGATTAAAGGTCTGTATGAACTAATTCAGGAGCATTTTGAATACAAAACTTTCAAACTCAAGTAGGAACTGGAGAGATGATGCTGATGTTGCTCCCGCAGGGTCCCAGGTTAAATTCCCAGCATGAAACCTGGGGACTCACAACACCTGTCTCTCAAGCTCCAGAAGATCTAATGCCCTCTTCTGGCCTCCACAGGCATCTTACATGTGTGTGAGTATTTGCTCACATAGACAAATACTCATATAAATAAATTATTGAAATTTAAAAATCTGAAGAGTAAACTCAAGTAAGTATTGTAGCATGAAGATAAAATTGGGAATCATTAAAATCTAGAGAATAAATTAAAACCATAAGAGCAGATGGCATTTCCTAGAAAGGGAGAGAAAAGGAAGAGTTAAAAAAAAGGAAAGAATGAAAAGAGGCAGGGAAGGAAGGAAGAGGAAAGGGAGGGGAAAAAAAGCCAGAAGGATACCAATATTCAAAAGAAGAAAGGAGCCCAACTACTCATAGAGGAAATCAAGAAAGTACAGTTCAAGATCAGGAACAAAACGAGTAAAATTTTATGCAAATTTATGCAAAAGATTTAGTCAAGGTCAAATGTTTCAGATGATTAAGAGTGACTAATGGATAAACTCTAAGGCAGAGATACGATTATCCTTCAAAAAGTATTTATGTTAGAGGGCAACAATGGAACCCAAGACCTGAAAGGGGCCCAGGCAGCATAGAGAGTCTGTGCAGGAGGCCTTGGAGGGGGTAGGTAGCTTGCTCTCTAGTTGCTCATGGTTCCCTTGTATGCTCTCTCTCTCTCCTCTCCCTCTCCCTTTTAATCTTCCTCCTCCCCCATTCTCGCTATGAAAGTTGTGATCATGCCTAAACGCCAACAGAGGGGAAATGATATTTTTATTGTAATAATCATGGAAAGTTGGTTTCTGCAGCAGATGACTCCACAAGTTTTATCTCTTTAGAAAGAGAAATTCACTGACCCAACCTGTTCTCTTTTTCTGCTTAGTTTCCAAGAAGCATAGAATCAAATTCGGTTCCCCTAGATGACTGGCAGTATTTTCTGCCACTTCCCTCACCTGCTTTCTGTTCTGTTTTATGCTTATATATCTTACTCTGAGATAATTATCATGAGAACTTTACAGGAACTTTCTTATTTCATATTCACAGTGTCTGTCCAACATCCAGCTGTGTGACAGACAGACAACATGGCTACTTCTCCAGTCTGAATGAAGTGTTAGCTGACAGGGGCAGGCCTGGCTTTCCAGAGCTGTACAGCGTGGTTCTAAGCCATTCCCTCCTTATGCTGATTTTGGCAATGTAAATGAGACTGAAGACACTCTTTTGTTTTAGTCTTTCTTATTTTGGATCCCCGAGAGGGCAGCTGAACCTAGGTCCTGCCCTACAGAGTCCCCAAGGACTGACAATTAGAACACTGCACTGTCACCAAGCAAAAATCCTGTAAGTCAAAAGGCAGAGAAAGCAGGCGAGTTAGGCATGACCTCACCCCTCAAGAAGCCCAGTCAAGGGCAGAACATGTCAGGTATATGCATTTCAACCTGCAAGAAAAGAATGACTACATTACTCTGAGGCAGGACGAGGGCCAGTCTAATAGATGTTAGGGTCAGGGAGCATCATTGCAAACAGGGAACATCTGAGTTCATTTTTCAAAGAGAGAAAATTTTGACTCATAGAAATGAATACGAAAAAGACCGAGGGTTTGGCTCAATGGCAGGGATCTTGCTTTGCGCTCAAGGCCTCGGGTTCAGTCCCCCACAGCCCTGAAATGAGGGGGTTGTGTGCAGCAAAGCCACATCTCAGGCAGAAGAAATGTTGCTTTTCCTTTGGATTTTAGATTCTGGTCATTGTAGAAGCATGATTCCCCCAGAGCGCTTCCAGGTTGCCCTCCCACCCACCCCCCCAAAACAGGACACAGTAACGTGAAACTATGACAAAAATGTTTCCAGTGTTTAGGAGAATCAGATGTTTTCTAAGCCTCTGATCCCCCTATTTACAAAGAGGCCCTTGATCTGCTCATTTCGAAGCATTGTGGTGGATTAATTAGAGATTCCTCTAAGTGCTTTCCTCAGCACTCCTGCACCAGCTCATTTGGAATTACTGCAAGTGCAAGAAGTGTATTCTTCTAAAGAAACACCAGTAATGTCAACTTTCCCCTAATGCAAACAGACCTTTCCTCCAATTAGCACTCCTTAGTTGATGTCTTACACCAGGCTTTTATTGTCTCCTGGTACCCGGTAAAGTCGTAAGCCCCCCCCACCCCTACCCAAGCCCACTGAAGCTGCTGCTTTCAGTGAAAAAAGAGTTGGGTAGTTTTGTTGTTGTTTTGTTTGTTAATTAAAATAAAAAAAATGTGTTGCCCTATAGCGCTGTCCATGTGGAGTGGAGTGTGCCGTTTCAGTCCACAAACGCAGCACAGATTGATTAGATGGAGTATTTGCTGTGACCATCACGTGAGGCATTAATCATCAGTTTGGGCTGGGAGTGTCTAAAATCTCCTCAGTCAGCCATTTTGAAAGATGACTAATTGTTGCAACCCTGCAGTGGTATCCAACAAGAAAAGCTACTCTTGGCATCCAGCTGTGCCCTAGAGTCTAGACTTGGATTCTGACTTGGTTTGCACGGGTGAAGAAGGCTCTACGTAAAGGACAGAGGCTTGAGACAAAAAACGAAAACAAAACAAAAAACCGAAAGGATTGGGTGCGTGAAACAGTTGGGAGGATATTCTACCACTCAGATGTGCTATTTGTACCTGCTCTAGAAACAGGTGGAGCAAGCATGTAACTTTGAGCTGACTTTAAATTTTCCTGAACACATCCTCTGTGCATCAAACCTGACACATGAAGCCTAAACTGAGCCAGATATTTCCCTTTACTTGGACCCAACTACATAGACTCTTGTTTGCTTGGCTTCTAAACTTCTGAGATAACCTATGAGTAACTTGCTCTTCTTGCCACACCCTTTTGCCCTTGGGTCTGTTCTCCTATAGCGGCTGGACTGATCACGTTGAGCCTAAGTCGGATCAAGTGGCACCTCTAATCAGGAACCTTCTAATCAGAGCCTGTGGCTCCCCATCTCTTCGGAGTTAGAACTAGCAGGCTCAGCAGCTGCCCCTGATGACATGTGGACTTCATGTCACACTCTGCTCCAGCTTCTCCAGCCTCCTTGCTTTTCAGAGGATGCTCAGTTAAACCGGCACAAGGATACCATTTCAAATGATGTCTGGAACACTCTCCCTTCCAATCGCCACAGGTGCATTCCTTCCTTCAAGTCTCAGCTCAAGCATGGTCGCCACTAAACTGCACATGCTTGGCCCTGTAGCCTTTGTGCTTCTATTAAAACAGTCTTAAAACAGACCTCAACAGAGCCTGCTGTGTCTTCCATTTGTGTCTTTCTTCTGTTCTCCCTCCACTAAATATATGCATCGACCTTATTTATCCAGTGTGATATTTCTCCTGCTTAGAAATACATATGGAATATAGGCACACTCAGTAAATACTTAATGAAAGAATGTGAGTATTCAGCTGAGATGGTGGTATATATCCCAAGATCTCTGGACAGATCAAGAGTTCAAGGTCATTCTTGACTTTGCAGAAGTCTGAGGCAATCTAGGGTTGTAATAACTCAAAAAGCAAAAACAAAACAAGAATGACAACAAACAAAAGGATATTTAGAGTGAGATAATTTTTTTTCAATAAGTTGGCTTCTTTTGGTGTCAGATTTTTGCTCATTAAAAAGTCTGGGGCAAAATAGATGGCTTAGCAGATAAGAGTGCTTGCAGAGCAAGCCTGACAGCCCATGTTCGATTCCAGCAACCCACATAAAGGGAAGGCTGACACCATAAAGTTCTCCTCTGACCTCCACATGCATTCCATAGCAGGTGCATGCACAGATATACACGTCATTCACACACATAACAATAAGTAAGTTTTTTTAAACTAAAAACTATCATATGAAGATGACAGAAAACACTCAGGCATGGTTAATGTCCTCATCCTTGGTCAGAGAACCTTCTATTTATAATAGGTAGCAGGTGATGAAGAGACTCATATGTGGTCAGTACAGAATGAGGGACATCTGGGTGTTCCCTAAATGGGACATCTATAGTACACTCTCTAAGATTCGGACAGTATCTTGAATGAAGGAGCAGAAAGGATGTAGGAACTGCAGAATGCTGTCTTCAAGATGTGACATGGCTGGTGCCCTCGTGGCAGCAATGCCTACCTGTACCAGATGAGCCCATCAGCATTCCATCAAGGATGGGGAAGGGTATACAAGGCCTCCCCATGACGAGCTACAGGCAGTTAGTCACTGCAATGGGAGGGAGAGACATATCCTTCAATGATGTGGCCACTGATAAAATGTCTTTTGCTCAAGTAAATAACTCTCCATTCATGTCCACACAAGGAACTCTAGTTAAATGAAATGGGGCACACACAAAAAGGATACGGAAGTAGAACAGGGGCTTGTTAAAAAAGGGATTCGCGGCAGCTGTAAGAAGATGAGATGGAATGCTCACGAGCAATATTGATGAAAGTGCTATGTATATATAACATGCAATTATGAAAAATTTAAATTTAAAAGTCTATACTTTGTAATTGACAAAAATTTTAACTGTATTTAATTATTTTACCCCAATAAGACTATGTATGAATGCTGACCTGTCAAATAATTCAAAACGGAAAATATAATTCTTTTTTCTGATATAAAAGTCAGTGACTACCCCTAAATCAATTAATTTTTATCAAGCACAAGTTTTTTTAATGGTCAAAATTTGACACACAAAAAAAATCAAGTAAACCTATGAAAACAAGTAGCTCATTCTGAATATTCTCTGTCTGTTTAAAAGATATATTTTTATTTTTACTTATGGTGTATGTCAACTTGCTAGTGTGTATGTGCAAGAGTGAGAGAGAGAGAGAGAGAGAGCAGTGCCTGAGAGAAAAATATTGAGTCCCTGGTAGCTGTAATGATAGGGTCTTGTGAGCAACCTAAACATGCTCAGTGCTGGACTCAGGTCCCGAAGAAGCATAGCAAGTACCCTTAAGCATCGAGTAAGCTCTCTAGTCCAATTTTTTTAGAGATAGTCTCATGTGCTCTTGACCTTGCTATGTTTCAAAGCATGGGAAATTTCAGGATACCCGTGAGGGATCAATTGGTCAAATGGACAACTCAGAGACCTCAGGGCACAGAAGTCCTGTCCTATCACTCTTCTGTGGTGTCAGATCCATCAGCCTGTCAAGTCCAGGTAACTATCATATTCTGTCTGAGTAAACAATTTGTCAGGTATACATGCAATGTAACTATGTTAGCCACTGTGTATGTTATCTTGTTTTATGGGTATTACCATTATTCGCTGGTTTGTACTGAGGCAGGTTGTGTTTGTGTTTGGCTAGACTGAAGTGTCTTTAGGTGTCAGAGATTTGCAGTGTGTGAGTCCTGGGAACATGGTTGAGAGTCTCAGCTGCAGATTCAAATCTACACTCAACTGCTTCCCTCTGGCTGAGGCTACAAACTTCCCCAGACCAAGTTGCCTCTTTTGCAAAATGAGTCACAAACAATTTCTACCTAACCCATCCCATGTCGGAAAATAATCAGTGTTAGTCTCTCAAAGTAGGCAAGACCCTGTGCAGATTGTTCAGGAAGTGACTAAAAGCCATTATCTAGGGCCTTAACTGATTCCTGAAAAGATTAGTTGTCCAATCTGGAAGACGGTCTTACCCAAATATCCTCACTTGAGAAGAAAGCGAGGGGGATGAAGGAATCTAATTTCATGATGTTAGGAGCTACTCTTGGAGGTTGGTTCATTGAACTACTGAGCATCTCACTGTGTCTAAAATGTTGAATCTCTGGTGATTCAGCCTGGATATTATGCAGGTCTTGTCCTGAAAGTGTTCCTAGACACTGGTGAAGACTACCCCCACCTCAACCTGAACCCACATCAGTACACACAGCAAGGGAGTATGTTAGGAGCAACAAGAACCTGGCACGGAGTCAGTTCCATGTGGCCTTTGTCAATCACTCTGGATCCCAAGACTTATTTTCTCTTCTGGGAGAGTTTGAGTGATCAGAAGATGACTGAGACTCAGAACCAGGCAGCCTTTGGCTGGGGAGCTTTGCAAAAGGTGAATTGCTGTGCGGCAATTCCTTCTTCTCTTCTCTACCCCTTCCCCTCTGCCTCCTCTTTCTCCTTATTCTACTTCTCTTGGATGGGATTCCTGCTGTCAGAAAGACAACTCACTGCTGGCTTATTTTGATCACTTGAGGATCCAACTTGCTTCCTTATTGTATCACGTGATGGCTCTGAGTCGCTGATAGATCCAACTCCTGACTGCTTTAGACATGTTTTTCCAGTTTGTTGCAGTACAAAGGATGGAATCAAGGTGAACAATGACCTTTATTTCCAGAAAGATATACATAAACCTCAGGACAAGGCTGTTTATAAAGTAGGCAGTATTTCAAGTCAGTTAACACTGATGAGCTAAAATAGACACACCCACAGCTTCACCTTCCTTCACCTGCACTCCCTGGAACTTGTGATAGAATTTTAAGGATGATAGGGAAACCTAGAGATCATATTCTTGATGCAGTTTCTTTCTCAGCTGGTAAACTGAGGCTCAGTAGAAGGACCCAGTTACTATACAGCTAAATCAACAATAGGAAGTGTTGAACTCTGATCTTCGATTCCTGTTTCACTCTTTCTATCCCATGGACTCTCACCAGGTCCAAAGGGTTGGGCATTCACAGGCTCACATTGCTTCCATCTACCTTCTTTTCTCTTTTCCCTCTTTGGACATTCTCTTTCCTCCTACATTCAAACCTTCTTTCTGAGCCAGTTTCTAACAGCCAAGACTGTCCAGCCTTGGGACCATCAAGACCAAAAGCAGACTTTCATGTTTAGGCCAGCATCACCAACACTCCATGTTCTGCCCCATCCCCACTCCTGCCACACACGAAAACACAGCCAGTGCCATCCACACTGGAATTGGAAAGACTCACTGTTTCTTCTTATGATTGGTCGCCAAAACTGGGGGGAAAGGTGTTGCCTGTCTCAGGTCACTCAGACGAGAAAGCAGTAGCACCAAGACTTAGATCAGAGCTACCCAGTGCAACAGAAGGCTATTGCCTTAGTGTCCCTCAGCATAGATTTTACCTTCAGGAGGGGGCCTGGTGGTTGAAGTTTGTCCAATGGTTAATTGATTCCTGGCTCTTCCCTGGGGGTGGTGGCCCTGTGATCTTAGGCTCTGGAACATTTCTGCAAGCCTGACCACATACTGAGTGGTGAGAACTAGGGCAAGTCACTTCACTCCCCCTCAGATTCAAGAAGCGATAAGGCCTCCCAAACAGTTGTGAAAACTAAGGATTAGGAGAGATAAGGGTCAAGCCTCAACCAGCCAGTCTGTGAAAGACAGGACAGCCAGCCAAAACCTTTGAATAAATGGCCCTGCCTTTTCTAATTTTTGTTAACTAGGATGCTTGTGTGTGTGTATGCCCTTTATTTTTTAAGATTCTATTTATGTATGTGCACGTGCTCATTTTAGTATATGCCACAGGTGTGCCAGTGCCCTGAGAAGCCAGAAGAGGTCATTGGATACCCTGGAGCCGGAATTCCAGCCAATGGTGTAGCACCTGATCTCAGGTCCTTTGGAAGATCAGGGAGGACTCTTAAGTGCTAATGTATCTCTTCAGCCTTCTGTAAGCCTTTTGTAAGAGCTTGCCTAACTGGGAGGTCCTATACGCAATAAACGTAAGAATAATTTTTAGAAAATTATTGAATGTTTATACCTGAACTGATATCAAAAAGTTTATTTATAGCTTATCATGTCATTAGACCACTCTTTTAATCTAGACAAAAGCATACTGTTGACATACTAAGAAGCATCTAGAGCACATATCAAGGACTGGGCTAAGTTTTCTCTTTTCCATCATTCCATCATTCCATTTGGTCCTATTGTTGTTTACATTTTTTAGATGAGGACACTAAAGTTCAAGAGGTTTGAAGAGCTCGTTTACATAATAGTAAGCAAAAAGACGGGTTAGAGGGACATAAGAGGTCTTACATCAGGCCTATCGAAAGAAGACATTCAAATGCCATGGCTGAGTTGTGGACTTGGAATCCAGTGCAACAGATAGCTGGCAAGACATAGCTAATCAATTGTGAACTTATGAATCTGTGTGTGTCTATATGTGTGGGTGAATATGTATATATGTGGATAAGGGGCAAAGGGTGGCTGGAAGGCAGGATTATGAACAAATATTTGAGCTACATAAATGCTATATTTAAAGATGGTAGATGCCCTTCACAGAGAGACATGTACATGATTTGTAACTGAGGCCATTTATGAAAACGACTCATCGCTTACTGGGCACAAGGTCAAATATGCAAACTTTAGAGAGCACAGAACACAGTTACAGAGCTTCTCCTAAATTGGACCTCACAGACCCAGGAGAAATTGTTGGATGAGTATTTTCAACTTCCTTAACATAAATAATTGACATTTAAGTAAATTTCCTCTGCTAAAAAAAATGCTCTTTGTTTGTTTGTTTGTTTGTTTGTTTGTTTTCTAGACAGGGCTTCTCTGTGTAGCTCTGGCTGTCCTGGACCCCTCTCTGTGACCAGCCTGGTCTGGAACTCAGGATCTATCTGCCTTTGCCTTTCAAGTGCTGGGATTAAAGGCATGTGCCCCCATCCCCGGCTTCAAAAACTGTTTCTTAACCACACTGCCCTTTCCAAAATTTGCCATGGGAAGGAATAAAGAAGAATGTTCTGTTTGGGGGATATGAGGATAGGTTTGGAATGGAAAGCAGTAACTTCTTTAAATGGCCCAGACATAGTTTTTCCTTAGTGAAACTTTGAACTCTTCACAAACAAATCCAATGTCCTGAGAGCTAAATAAAGCAAATTGGGCTCCTGATTCTCCAAGGTTCAGATTGAAAGTCCAGCTCTTCCATGGAGGACAGCAAAATCTGAGAGATGGAATGCCCATTATAAACAACCCCAGAGTCTGGTCAATAACAATTTCTTTTGATGTCCTTTAAAAACCCTGGGATGAAGCCAGAAGAAAGGTACCCAATAGGTTAAACGAAGAGAGCATGAAAATATCTACAGCTGATTTCATTTTCGTAGCACTTAAAGACTGCAGTTCACAGCTGGAGGACCTGATGTCCAAATGTCTCCACTCTCTGCTCCGGCTATGTGGCATCTGGTCCTTTAGCACGTCTGTACCCACTGAGCCCCACTCCAGAAGAGACCTTTGAAATCAGAAACAACGAAGTTCATATCTTAGATGAGTCGTGTGACAGCTGTGACCACAGGCAAGTTATCTTAACTCCCCACGGGCTTTTTCTTCATTGGTACGTTGGCCTCATCTCTACCAGAGAGCCCAACCTCCTTAGTCAGATTACATCATCACCAAAGCCACACAATGGATGTAAATGAGCATTGGGAGGCAATCAAGTTTTCTAAGCAGGGAAGACTATATACTGCTTAAAATCTGAGAAGTGTGAGATGGAGAAACAGCACAGCGGCTAAGAGGGCTCACTGTTCTTCTAGGAAACGTGAGTTTGATTCCCAGCACTAGGTCTGGCAGATTACAAGCACCTGCAACTCCAGCTCTGAGGGATCAGACACCTTCCTCCACAGACAGCGGCACTCACTTATAGGGGCACATACGAATAAAACATAGAAGTCAATCTTTAAAACATCCAAGAGGGGACAGTACAGACCACTCACAGTTGCTAACAAAAAGTACAAGCAGTGAATAATGCAGGAAAATCCACAAAACCATCCTGGTCTATGGAGAGCAGAACACCAAGGCCTGCATATCAAAATACTCCCCCACATTGTAGCCCAGGATTTTCCCTGGACTCTCAGGCTATCCCTTCATATTAGCTAGCCAGTTGGGCTCTTTCTACTTTGGGGGATGTCTTTCCCTGACATAACTTCCTGTCTAAATTCTCTTAATCTCATCCCCCCCCCCAAGAAAGAAAAACACCCTAGATTTCTAGTGCTGTCATTTCAAGCTCAATCTGAACTGCTCTGCATTTTATTTGCACTCCAAATCCTAATTGTTCCCTTCCCATGGAAGCATGCTTCTTTGAGGTCAACGGTTTTCCTTTGTTTCAGTTGCCAAGCAAATGCTGAGAGATAAGGGTTGACAGGTGGACATGGAGAGAGCACTTCACACCTGGGATCCCCTTTAATCCTTTGCTGCTAACCAGCTTCAAGCCCTCATTTAGCAGTCGAGGAAGCGAGGAAGCAGAGCCTGAAAAGGTATCTTAAGTCTGTAACTGTCAAGGGGGAAAGTCAGGATGGAAGCCAGGGCTTTGTAATCTCAGTTGTTTTCACGTCCAGGCCTCCTCACACTACACATGTGTAAAAGGAGAAAACATTCACTAAATGCTTATTAATGGACGAAAAACAAAACGTTGGGCAAGGAATCTGCCAGTCTTCAAACATGGATGTGTCTCTCTTCCAGGCAGAGAGCCTCGTGTTCCTTCTAGGCACCAGCTTCTCAGGGAGCGTTTCCTGGAGGAATTGGAGGGAGCCTCCTGCATCTGGCTCGCCTTTACTCTTTCTTTCAGGCTGCCATGTCCTGGACAGATGGCATAGGAATGGAGAATAAATCAGACATTTGCTCTGTTCTTTGGGGTCTTATCTTTGATAAAACGGAAATCACTGGTGTTTTTTGGCAGGGGTCTAGAAAGGAGACATGGCTAACAGAATTAGGATTATTTAAGCTCAGGGAACGAGCATCAGAACAGTAGAGGTGACCCGTAAGGTAAGCCTCATGCTGAGCGAGAATTCGCTTCCCTTCAGAGAGGAAACTGAGCTGAAGATCATGAAGAACAACCAGATGACTCACCCATCAAAATAGGAAGCTCTCTCTGGAAAAGATGGTGGCACCAAGAAGTCCTAAACCACAAAGATCTGCTGAGGCCCTTACCACACTGGGGACTACATTCTTGTTTCTTGGTGGCTGTCAGCCTGCCATGGTGCCAGAGGGGCAGCAAGGCACAATATTAGGAGGCCTAAGATCTAGACTCATCTGCCTCTAAACCAGTGGTTCTCAACCTTCCTAATGCTATGATCCTTTAATTACAGCTCCTCGTGTTGGGGTGACCCCATGCATAAAATAATCTCATTCCTACTTCATATCTGTAATTTTGCTCCTGTTATGAATCATACCATAAATATTCAGGATATCTAATATGTGACCCCTGTAGGGGGTCCCCAAAGCAATAGCTGTGCAAATGTGTTCACTGGGCAAAGCGGAGGCACTAACAGTTCTACCATCACCTAACTGTGGAGAACAAAGAGACAGTGCCTGTGAAGTACACAGACCAGTGGCTGGCTCATAGTAAATACTCAGTAGGCTGACCACTTTCATGATGCTTTTCACGGTGATTCTGAAAATTCAAATGAAAGCATTCAGTGAGCTTCAGAAGGAAGAGAAGATGTTTGTGACTCACTCAGGTCGGAGGTAGGTGCATCATTTATCTTACACCTTGTAACAACGTTATTGCCAAGATGACAGCTGCCCATCAGCCCAGAGAGAGGTTCACCTAAACTGATACTTATTATTGTTCTCTACAGCCAATCTGCAAGTGGGCCATACACTCTGCTCTGTGGCTATGAATTTCACCCTCAACTGGAAGGGCAGCAAAGAAGTTATTCCTTTAAAGTCACACAGTCACATTTGTTTTTTACTTTACCAGACTGCTGAATTCATCAGAACCTATGACCCATTTGTGGCACACAAAAATATTATTCTAACCTCAAAAGGTGATATTTCAATAAAACCATCAACACTAATTTAAAACACATTTTAAATACCAAAATATATACATTGTAGAAATAACGATTTTATGCAAACAATTTGTAGTCAAATGCCAGACCTAACTTTAATGAAAGAAGTTCTGATTTTAAATTTTACAGATGGTTTTTAATATAAACATATTCTAGCACAATAATTTTAAAAATTATAAATGGTGAATAAATCTCTTTGGAACTTTGTTTATTTATATATCATACATTTCATCTTGCCACCAAATGCTAAAGGTTTTAATTTGTCATATTTTCTATATTATTCTACATTAGATACAAGGACTAAACCAATCAATATGGGAGATGCTTCTTGAACTGACAGAGAAGATAACCAAGGGATTCAATTAAAAAAAAGAAACTCAAGTTTATCTAACACCAGCAGTAGTCGTATTAGGATTTGTTGTTGAGTGAGGCCCCAAATGATTCTGAGCAAAGGTAGTAGCCATGGTCAAAACAGAATGGACAAAACCTCAGCTCTGCCTCATTGATTACGTGTCTGATCAGCCTCAGCTTAGCCACCTAAAAAGAATCGGAGTAACACCAAACCTATGAAGATGTTGCAAAGCTGAGAGCCAATCATGTATGAAAAGTACGTGGAACATAGTAAATTCAGTTCTCAAATGATGAAGATCACCTGGTATGTTTGAATGTAGATACAATAGACAGTGTTTGTGATTTATTTGTTTTTATATTGGTACTGCTTCATAAGGCTGCCACCTTGAGAGACAAAGAAGGCTGACTCATTTCTTTTTTGTTCCATAAAACTTTCTCTAGTTTCTACATGAAAGTACATGAGTAAGGCATCACACCCTGCACACACACTCCGTCAGTTACTTATGGCACGGCACACACTCCACAAGTTACATACGGCACCCCGGAGGGCTGGAAGATGTGCTCATTTCTGGCTTTATCTCAAAGGGCCATGTGAACTTTGATCAGCTGTCTGTCTTTATGGCCTCAAATGAACTTTCTTCTGGGAACGTTCCTCTAAAACTGTAACAAGAACCTAATTCTCTGGATCCAGACTTTTAGACATAGGTTCAATACTAGGGAAGGTGAAAAAACTATTTTAAAAAATAACTTAAGGTGCTGGAGATGTTGACTATGCACAGTGGTGACCTAAAGTGTTAAAAAAAAATGCAGTATTGGGTTTATAGTCACACAGCTCTCTAAATGTTAAAATGAAAGCGAGTCCTTCTAGCTCTTCCCTGTGACAAAATGTAGTGTTCACAAAAGCCTTCATCATCTATATCTAAGTGTGACACACTTGTACATATTGTTGCAAGTCTCCATAGTAGGCATGTACAATGCTTCAAATATAATCTTTCCTTTTTGTTCTGACCGTAGATGTATATAAGGCAGTGACTTGGGATCTTATTTTTATCAAGTGAAGTCCCATATAACTCCGAATGATTGATTGCTAACTGATATGGCTTGTGATAACACCTCTTCTCATCACTAAACCAGTAAATCCGTTCGAATGTATGTCTTTAGTCGTGAGTCTAGCCTTTAATGGCTAAGCCATCTCTCTAGCCAGTAAGTTCATATTTAAACTGTTCAGTGTCTGAGCTTGGCCAAACAGAGAGAGAGTCGACTTGAGAGACAAGGTACTCTCTTCTCTAGGGATAACCAAGAAGTAGATGCTTTACTAGATGTGATATTAGAGTAGCATCTTGCTTTCCTCTGAAACCAATGATTCTTTTTATGATTTATGATTTTATGATTCTTTAGTTGTAGTCATGATTACAAAGTCAACTCTGGAAGTGAGGTGTTAGGCTGTATATTGAGGGTTTGTTGTTGTTCTTGTTGTTTAAATGGCTTTGCAGCTCTGTTGGGTAAGAGGGAGATACCAACTCAACACATGGCTAGTTGAATCTTAGTACAGATGACTACTGCACTCCAGGATTCTGAGCCACTTAATTCAATTAAATATAGATGGCAGCATTACGGCAAAAAAATGAATCACTAGAAGAAACTGACATGCCCAAACCTGGGTTTGGCAAGCAGGAGGGAGCAAGATCACCTTACTTATATTCCCCATGGTCCCTGCCCATTACCTGTGTGTTTATTTCAGATCATCTGAGAATCCCAAAGCCTTCTTGGTTTGTGCCCACTTGGGTGCCCAGGCTCACCAGATTCTCCTGTAGTTGAATCCACTCCTTTTCTTGGCATCCTGCCAGGTCCAACTCAGAATTTAAAAGGTTGCACTTCCTTAAAATGCAGCATTTACCAACAGAATCTGCATCAATCAACTGATTCATGACTCCTGCACTGCTCTCTGATGAGCTCTAGGTAATGAGCTCTGGCTTCACCTTCTGTGAGGCTGGTCTTTCCCTCATCCATCTGAGAATCAGCTACTTAAGAGGAAGTGCATGGAATTACCTGGAATGCAGTAGGAAGAACATCTGCTCAAGTCACCGGAGCCATCCAAAGGCGGCTTTTGAAGCAGCTCTCCAGATCTGGTAAGGCTGTTAAGTCTTGGTTTAAACTTCAGGCTTTGGAGAATGACTCAGGAATTAAAGAATGGCAGAGTATCAAAGGTTTCCTGGCCCAAGTCTTGCTTCTCTGGGTATTTAGAAAGTCTTACAACCCTCCTTTTCTAGATTCCCGTGCCTTACCTTTTCCAGATTCCCATGATTTACCGCCCGATGAAGGAGTAGCATAGTCCGACCAACCATCCTCGGGGCAGCTGAATCTGTGTGGCTCAAAGGAATTGGAGTCTTTACAGGATTTACCTTGGCTTCAGACTAAATGCCGGTCAGGAAGGAGAGGCCCATCCCTGCGAGGATTGTACCTGAAAGGCCAGGCCCATGCTTGTCAAAGCAGAGCAAGGTGTTAGCGCCTGGCTGGCTCTAGTGCTCTCCTTGGAACCACAAATGGGTGGTGACATCCCTAGTCATCGGATAGGGCTCATGTTTCTCCTCCTGCCTGCTCTTGTCTGGGTTGCTGTGACCTCCTCTGTTGGAAGAAAACTCTTTGGCTCTGAAGTAAATTCATTCTCATTAGCTACCAACTGTCCAGCTGAGCCCCTCTCTTCTCATCCTCTTCCTTCTTCCTCGACTCTGTCTGTCTTTTGTTTACATGACATGTTGAAGCCGGGGTCCTAAATGTTTGTCTTGGTCATCAGAGAAACCCAAACGAAAGGTCTTTGAATCTGTTAGTTGAAACAAGGAAGTGAAAGTGCCCATTGGTTGAGTGGTGACATCAAAGAGAAGCCTGTGTTTGGTACTGCGAGGGGTGGCTGGGAGATT
The DNA here is from genome assembly GCA_028658305.1 of Pachyuromys duprasi. Taxonomy (NCBI): domain Eukaryota; kingdom Metazoa; phylum Chordata; class Mammalia; order Rodentia; family Muridae; genus Pachyuromys; species Pachyuromys duprasi. The sequence goes on along the minus strand of CM053753.1, from coordinate 45,668,395 downwards.
TGGATCCTAGAAGAGGATTAAGTAACAGAGCTTTCCAGGAAAACAATAGCGTTTTCTGTGCAGTCCCTTCATGTCCCAAATAATTCAGAAATGTGAGCATTAGGTACAGAGAGAGCAACTTTATTCGGCAGAGAAGCCTTAATGTCATTGAAAATCTACAAGAGACCTATACGTGATTCAAATGATTATATTCAAATGTTGTTCTGTTAACTCTGTTGATCTCTGAGCAACAGGATAGAAAAAACAGTGAGTTTAAATATTTCCTCAATTTTTCAAAAGGACACTAGGCCAGAAAGTGAAATGTCTTGTTCATAGATATCAAATATAGTACATACTTTCTTTACTTAAGATTTTTTACTTAGATTTTTAAAAATCTAGACCAAGAGTAAGTCTCTAAGTTCTACCTTGGGGTCTAAGTATCAAGGGAGAGGGTTGTTTTTTAAGATGTATTTGAAGATGCATGAGCCTATCATCACTTTCCAGAGACCCATAATGAAATCCTGCAAAACCAAACCAGGCCTTTTGACATCTTTTGGGTCTTACTTGTCTCAGCTGAGTGGCTAGCTCTGTTTTAGCTTGAATGGTAAGACGGCTTTCTAGGATCAAGGTCCAGTTAGGGTATTTCTGCGGTGGGCAAGCTCATCTCTGTTGCTGGTGAGAGGGACAAGATGAATAATCACACTTCTGGGGCACAGATCAGCACCTGAGAAACTGTTGGAGTTCAGCACACTACTGTGGACTCTCTAGGGTCTCTGTGTGAAAACAGCTCAGTTTTATGTGCCTGCCTGGGGTGGCGGGTGGGGGGAGAGTTCCATGTCCTAGCAGTTATGGCTATGATTAAGGGAGCATTTCTTCCATCTTTCCTTCTCTTCATTATTTCCTCTTCAGTGTAAAATCAACCATGAGTGCAACACAAGAGAGATGGATGTATAGCGGGACACACTTAGCTAGGAGTGTGAAGTTCCTGGTTCTTCCCAGGGACTCTGTGGTCTTGGACGGAAGGCTCAGCTCTGTAACCAGTGGTCCCAGCTCTCCAGGGAGACTGGGCTACACAGTCTGGCACTGGATTGAAGCGCTCTGACTCATCTGCTTTCTTTTCTTCATATATAACTTTATAATTGTAATGTGCTGATGTATTATCTTCAACTCCTTTTGTTAAAATTCATTCTACCTAAAATTGTATGTGTGTGTGTGCCTGTGTGTGTAGAAGTGTGCACATGTGACCAAAAGTGCCCACGGATCCTAAAATAATAGTGTGAGAGTTCCTGAAGCTGTGTTCACAGAAGGCTGTAAGCTCCCAACAGTGTGTGTGCTGGGAACCAAAATAAGGTTCCCCACAAGAGAAGCGCTCACTCTTAACTGCTGAGCCATCTCTCCAGGCCCATGTTGAACTTTTTAGAGGCAAGAAATCCTAGGACAAGTAAGAAGTCAGTGAACAATAGATATTAACAAATAATTTGTGTTTTTTTAAAATAACCTAAATGCGCTAAATTAGAAAACAAGTAAATGGAATTTTAAAAATTACACTTCTTCTTGTCTCATTGTTCAAGAAATTCCACTACGAACGTTTTACTGAGTTTATTGTCAGTGCTTTACATATGCATCTGATACATACACATATGATATATGCACTTAGATATTTATATGCCACATGTAATACATACATGTGTTTATTAACACTTATCATTGGTATTCCAAAGAATGCTTTAGGAATTCCTGCGGTATGTCTCTGACCTTACATCACCTGTAGAAGCTCTAACTCCCACAGTAAATTCTTAATTCCATGCTGTAGCTCTGCTTTCCTGCTTGAGAGTTCTGACTCGTACAGAAGCGAGTTCTGAAGCATTAAGACAGTATATTACAAAATAGCTCCAGGGTTAAAGAAAAGAAAATTCCCCATTTCCTGCTATATTTAACATCTACTGCACACATACTGCACACATCAGAGATCACACTAAGCGATTTATAGGTGTAATGTTACTTAATCTTAACTCCCTGGAGGGAAGTGTCTCATTTACAGATGAGGAAACTGGGGTTTAGGCAAGTTAGTTGGGTCAAAGTCACTAGCTAATGAGTGTCAAAATCAGGATTCAAACACAGGCAGTTTGCTTCCAAAGTCCACACCACGGGTTCAAGGTTAAACAGCTCGTGAACATGCTGATATGAAGGGTTCTAACCTAGTGGGGCACTGGAGGCCTTAAGGTGCTTGCTTACACTGTGGATGTGCAGAAGCTTTGGAGCTGAGGTGGAGAGAGGCATCAGTTCTGCTAGAAGGAGGTCATGAATTCAAACAGGCCTGGGAAACCACCCTGCCAGCCATGTGACCTTGGGTGTCTTAGTCGCTATTCTATTGCTGTGAAGAGATAGCATGATGAAGGCAACTTATAAAAGAAAGCATTTAACTAGGGGCTGGCTTATAGTTTCAGAAGCTTAGGTGATCATCATGGTGAGGAGTATGGCAGTAGGTGGTAGGCATGGTCCTGGAGCAATAGCTGAGAAATTATGTACTGCTGATCTTTAGGCAGAGAGAGCAACTGGGCCTGGCATGGGCTTTGGAAACCTCTAGAGCCTACCCCCAGTGACAACCTCCTCCAACAAGGCCACACCTCCTAATCCTTCCTAAACAGTTCCACTAGCTGGAACTAAACATTCCAATATAAGAGCCTTTAGGAATGGTCATTCACACTACTGCACTGGGCATGTCACTTCGTTGTCTAAGCACCAGAGCCTACTGATGAGCATTGTGGTTTTAATTGAGAGGGTTTTGAATGGAAGTATCTGGCATGTTTCCTATGGAAACGTAAATCTGAATAATTTAAGCTGTCAGTCTGATCAGAGAAGGTCCAAATGGAGACCTGGTCTTCAGTCTTGGATGAAACACCGTTGCTATGGAATTTTGAGCTAGATCTTACAGGACAAGTCCCTCATCTTTTTGGGTGACCATCTGGTTGAACTAGATCAGTAGTTCTGAACCTGTGGGTCACAACCCCTTTGGGGATTGAATGACCTTTTCACAGGGGTCACATATCAGAAATCCTGCATATCAGAGAATTACATTGCAATTAATAACAATATCAAAAATATAGTTAATGAAGTAGCAATGAAAATAATGTTATGGATGGGGGCCACCACAACATGAGGAACTGTATTAAAAGGCCACAGTGTTAGGGAGGTGGAGAACTACTGACCTAGGTGATCTCTGTCAGACCGTATTCAGTTGCTCTGAAGAGGATAAGCATGGCGTGTCCTTCTCACACTCACCAAAATGAAAGCCATTGACCCTCACACAGAAGTGCATTTACACCTTGCATCCTCTCCCAGGGGCTGGGGGAGGGGAGGAGGCGGACTTAAGACAAGATCTAAAACCTTGGAACCCAGAGTCTAATGAAAGTTTACCATCATTTCCCATTTCCCAGAAGAAGGGGCGAGGCTGTTTGTTTGGAGGGTCCAGATGCTATTGCTTTCCGTTCTAGGAAAGGAAGAGGCCATGGCTTTATGGATTTTCACAACAATAAGAAAGGGCCTAGAGAGACAGCTCAGTAAGAGTGTGTACCGCTCTTGCGAAGGGCCCTAGTGATTCCTAGCAACCATACTAAAGGCGCATATGTCTCTCTAAGATCCACATGGTATGCTCTCTTCCACGTCTATAAACAACTGTATTCTCGTGCACACACCCCCACATATACACATGCATACACATTATTAAAAATAGATTCTAAAAACCAGTTACGAGGTCTGTGGCATGTGCACATATACGCAATAAATGAACAGATAAGTGTAACTTGAAGACAAACCAAAAAACAAACAAAAACAAAACATGACTCAACTAGGAAATGACAAATCCAATAAATTCTTGGGTCCTTTAACTTTATCATTCTGTATTTAACCGGAAGATAAGATCCCTTAAGCCTGTAGAGCATTATTTCCCACAGGGGTGGAATATTAGATATCCTGCAGATCAGATATTTACATTACAGTTCACAACAGTAGCAAAATGCAGTTACAAAGTAGAACGAAAAATGAGTTTCCGGCTGGGGGTCACGACAACATGAGGAACTGTATTAATGGGTCGAAGCATTAGGAAGGTTGAGGGCCACAGCCTGCAATGAAGAAAGCCTAGATGGTGAACTTTTGGGAGAGAGGGTGTGGCTCTTGCTCCATGATTCCTCCCTCCAGCTGTCCCTAGTTCTCTGCTTGACAATCTTACCCCCAGCATACAATCAGATCCCTCTGTGCCACTTTTCAGTCTTTAATCAAATATTGCCTGTTAAAGAGCTCTTTCCTAGCCATCCATATGCCCTATTTCCCATATTTCTTCCCCCCTTTATTTTTGGTATAACCACTATCAGGAATATTATACATATTTACTATTGAATTGATTGCTATTTCTCTCTGCTAGAAAGAGTCCACAAGGGCAGTGGAGAGTATTATCAGATACTTAGTGAACAGCAAGCAAGGAAATAAATAGGATGGGTGGCCAAAGACTTTTATCATGGAGCCCGGGTTTGAATTAGGTGCTATACCACCAGGAACAGTTAAGAGAGCTTCTGAACAGGGATACTCAGGAGAGAGGGACAGAACAGAGGTCCAGGGAGAGGGTGATCTGGACCCACAGACCTTTCCCCATCAATATTTACCTTGCTAACATTATTTCTTCCACAATGCTATTGCCTTTCATTTTTTAAGTGACCCCCAACGTTCGTTGGTGTATTAGAAAGCTCATGGGAGGAATACATAGTCAGGATCCTGAATCTAAAATTATGATCATGAATCTAGCCGCTAAGCTTTCTGACCATCAGCCTGCAAATCTACTGAAGCAGTATTGGGGCTGTTATGGAGATCAAACAAGGCGAATAATGGGTGGATCATTATTCTTCTAAGATTTGGACCACTCTAGTGCTTGGTAGAATGTGCGTATCCGTACTTAATTCATCAGGGCATCGATCTAGCTCAATGGTAAAAAAAAAAAAAAGAGGGGAGGGAGATTCCAGACCTGTGGCTAGTTAGGGGATCCTTCATCTGACTTTTGGGGAGGGATTCAAAGGCACACGCTCCTGAGGATGTGGCCATGCCCTAATAAGGCACTCTTTCTTCCCTGCACACCAGGCTTGGGGGTTTACTTCTCCTTTCATCTTTGCATACATTTTCAAGTTAGATGTTAGTATCTCCTCCTTTAGACCTCAGAAAGGTTGTTTAACTCACCTGTGACCACAAAGCTATTTAGTGTCAGTCTCCAGGGGGTGAGGGTGCCGGTCAGGCTGGTGCCCTTTCCATTAAATTGCCTTTGATTGAGCTTTGAAGGTGGAAAGGTAACAAAGCACACAAATTTAAAGTGGGAGCCAAAGCAGGTAACAGGCAGAGCTTTTAGATACATTCTAAAGGTGGGAAAGAGGGTCACAGGGCACCCAAACCTGCAACAAGGCGCTCTCCAGGCCTAGCCCTATGAATATGTTATTCAGCTGTACATGATGACTTGACTTTTTGGCATATATATTTAGTAAGGGTAAAAGAATGTGTGTGTGTGTGTGTGTGTGTATCTGGGACTGATGCCCTCTGGTCTTTCTACATACCAGGTTTCAAATCGGTGGAATGAAAATAAGATCGCTAGGATGATAGCCACTCAGGCAGCAGCCTGTCACTTAACAGGGCTTAGCAAATGCTTACTAAGTATATTCATGGGTCTATGTGTACATACAGAATATGCATGGCAGCAGCGCAGTTTGAGCAAATATGTACATTCACTTAAATGGATGATGGATGCATGGATGGACGGATAAATAGAGCCAAGATAGCAGAGAAATCCTGCACACGGACTTAGCCAGTAAATGGGAACAGAACGCTAAGAGATCTTATTTTAAAAATTATTGCGAAAGAAAAATGTGTAGGGTACCTACTGTGTGCTTATCATAGGAAATGGGGGTGTAGGGGCTTGTAGTGGCCTTCAGAAGAACATAAGAAGCACTCATAGGCACTTTTAAGTTATAATTTCTGTAGTTAAGGAACACTTGTACTTGGAGGCAAAGAAGGACAATTTTCTTCCATGTGACTCACCCATTAGAGAGCAATAGAGATAAGAAAGACTGTGTCATTGGGTGCGCTGGACCATTTCAGATTTCAAAGTTGAGTCCCATAAAGGAAAGTTACACTGTGAGGCATAGGCAGACTCAAATAATCCAAACAAAAACATTCCTTTCCCAGCCACCACTGTTTTCAGAAGGTACCGTGAAAAGTTCAAGGAAGAGGTTTTTGCAAGGATATAGAAACTTTGCTGAGGCCTGGGGATGCAGTCCGCAGTAGGGTGCTTGCCTAGCATGCACAAAGCCGGGGCTTCAGTCTCCAGCACTGAAAAGGAGGAGGAAAAAGGAAGAAGAAGAAGGAAAGAAGGAAAGAAGGAGAGAGAGAGAGAAAGAGAGAGAGAACTAAAGAAAAGAAAGAAATGAGAAGGTCTGGAGTCAGCAGTGAAGAATTGTAATCTGAGCTCAGCCCCACACCCTTTGTAACCTCCCTCTCATCTGCTTATTGAACCTCTAATCTGGAGGGTAATTTCTTGGGCTCCCAATTTATAAACTGTAGGTGTGTGCTTCACATATCTCTGGTCAGAATAAAATGAGCCACTGCATTATGGAGGCAGAGCAATGTGAGTCCCTGGTCTAAGCACTCTTAGGATTTCATCTTCCTCTCTAAGGTCCTACATGCCCTCACAGCAGGGTAAAGCACATTCTGCTGTCTTCCTCCTCATCTACCATCTTCAGGTGATCTAGAAGGTGGCATCAAATCAGCATTTCTCAACCTGTGGATCCTAATCTCTCTGGGAGTTGAATGATTGACCCTTTCAGAGGGGTCACCTAAGACCATCAGAAAACATATTTATGTTACAATTCACAACAGTAGAAAAATCAGAGTTATGAAGTAGCAATGAAATAATTCTATGGTTGGGGGTCACCACAACATGAGAAAGTGTATTAAAGGGTCGGAATGTTAGGGAGGTTGAGAACCAGTGTATTAAATGAATCTTTTTAGCCCTCCCCTCCCCTTTAAACAGAAGGCTGAGATAATGTTAGCACATGAAAGTTCAGTCTCTATGCATTTATGCACAAATATACCCACTGTGCCTTGCTACACTGCATGTAGTACTTTCTTTTCTCTTTCCAAAGGAGCAAACTAAAGCATGAGCTCTAGAAGGAAATAATAATGTCTAATGTGCAGGGGAGACTCTTTTGGAAGACTTGACAGCATTTAGGAATTGAGGTCTTTCACGGAAAGATCTGCAGCCCTGATAAGTCATCTGAAAGTTTTTCGTACCTTTGCCTCACGTGTTCTCTCTCTTCTTGCACTGAAAGATTTAGTTGTCTTTCTTTCTTACTGCCCTTTTTAAGTGTTACTTTTTCTGGGCTGAGATCACCACTCTCCTAAGAGCTGTGATCTGATCTGGAAGACAAAAGAACAAAACAGAGTCCTCTGAACCGGGATCCCTGACTGGACATGCACAGACAAATCTGACGATGCTTGGCAACCCAGCCCTTGCTGCTGGAGGCTGCCGGGCTGGCTGTGAATTCTCACCCATTTCTTGATTGCCTTTCTTTTGACATTTGCTGTACTTGCCAGCAGATCCACAGCAGAGCCGGTTCTGTTCTCCCTAAAGGGTCTCCAACTGTACCCTACGAAATGGTACTTACTGAGCTGTACCTGATGTGACCATGAGTGCAGAACAAGGTTTTGTCTTTATTTCATCAATAAACTGAGGCTGGGTATTACTGGGAGCCTTGTTCCTGGCCTCTTCCAAACAGACACAAAGCCCAGCTTCATCTAATTCTAATAATGGAATTAAATTTTTGAAAACACCAAAGCCAGGTTTCATATTTAAATACTGACTTTCACCACACAGGAAAGGGCGGCCAAATCTAAGAGTGACTGGAAATTCTGGCAAAGATTTTAATTGGGATTTTCCATTGTCAGAGAAGCCATTTAATGACCTCACAGGGGATGCTCTGCATTCTTAATTTTCCAGGGTCTTGGGGACAAAAATCTGAACAGAGCCTGAAAGTGAATCCCAGCTTCCAGAAAGGAGCCAGGCTTGAACTTCCCCACTTTGAGAGGCAAGAGCATCCACCACACAAGGCTACCGTGGAGGTGAAGTCAGAAGACCATCTCTCCACACTCCCTCCCCTTGACCTGCGTTTTGAAATTCTGCACTTCATTCACAAAGGGTCTAGAACAGCACTAAGCACAAACTGTGGAATTTCAGAGGTCTACTGTCCGGAGCTTCACCTTTCCCTGACTGTTCTCAGTCTGTAAGATAGAGATGCCACCACCTAATTTTAAGATTGTTACATTGACTAAATAAATCATAAATACAAAACATTTTTATAACAGTCTATATTAGGCACTATGATAAAAAAATAGGTTAATTATTTCAAAGCTGTTTACTATTCTGTGTCTATTGTTTCGAGGATATGCTCATTATTTTACTTTATTTCAATGTTTGTTCAAATCTCACACCTCCAATAAACATCCTTAAATCTTACAGTCTGCAGCAGCCATGGACTTTATTCAGCCAGAGTAATTGCCCGTGTCAGACAGCTGCGGTGATTACTTTTGCTTTTGATACCTCCCTCCCGCACCGACCTTGGAACACAAGGGACAGAGGTCAACTCTTTAACCTCTGTATAGATGGTCAGTAGAGGCTAAATCGTTGTCAATGGAAGGTATGCAATTGTATATACATGAGCATGCCTACACATGCTGGATAGTAGCTAACAGTACCTTGCATAGCATTATTATATATTTTTAAAATATTTTATTTTGAGATTATGTTATAATTACATCATTTTCCCTTTCCTTTTCTACCTTCCAGCCTCCCCTTAAACCCCTCCTTGCTTTCAAATTTATGCCCCTTTTATTATTAAAATTTATTCATTATATATGCATACATGTATATACATACATATTCTTGAATATAATTGCTCATTCTGTATAATGTTATTTGTACGTATGTTTTCAGGGCTGACCATTTGGTATTGGATAAACAATTGATGTGTTCTTCAGTAGGGAAGACATTTCCTCCTGCATTTCTTGGTTGTCTGTAGTTGTTTGCAAGGTCTCCTGGGCTTTCCTTCATATTCTCTGGCTCATCTATTGATGTCCTTGTCCATCTCATGTTTAGGTAGTCATGCTGGTAAGACCCTTGGGGTATAACTTCTACATTCCTAGAAGACACAGTCTCACTGCAAACTCCCTGATCTTCTGGCTCTTACAATCTTTATGTCCCCTCTTACAAAATGTTGCCTGAGCCTTAGGTATGGGAGTCATTTTGTAGATGTATCTATTGAGACAGGGCTCCACATTTTTGGATTTTCATTGGTTGTGGTTTTCTGTAATGTTCTCTATCTGTTGTAAAGATAGGTTTCCTTCATGAGAGATGAAGACTACACTTAATCTGTGTGTATTAGATCCAATACTTAGAATATAGTTAGGGATTATACTGGTTTCATAAAGTGGTGATTGTAGGGTTCTCTTCCAATCATCATGACTTCACCAGCCCTGAGTAGCTGGCTAGCTTTCCAGTACCAAGTATGATTTCCTTCTTGTTGAGTGGGGTCTCAAGTCCAATTAGAAAGCAGTTGGTTACTGCCAATGTATGTGTGCCACTACCTGTAACCATATGTGTGCCCCTGGAGTCATGCCAGTGGTTATGTATGGTACCATAGCACAACTGTGTTTTAAAGACTGAAGTAAAATCATTTGTACTCTAAATGACACATAATATACTGACAGTAAATGTGTTTGCATGAAAAAAGGAAGGAGAAACTAAGATATTACAAAAAATTCAACAGAAGTTCCTATTCATTGGTTGCTTCTCTCATTCAAAACATGTATTGAATCGGGAAACTGCTTAAACTGCACATTAAGTGTAGATTAAGGTTCCAAAGAAAAGAAAAAAGGGGGGTCTTAATCTTTATATACCTGCATTCCAAAGGAAATTCAGCTTAATTTCAAGGTGATACTATTTGGACGTAAGTGCTGACTAGTACAGAATGTGCTGTAAGTTCAGTCAGTATGCTAAGGTTTGGTACAGTGGCTCCCAAACTTCCTAACACAACGACCCTGACCCTTTAATACAGTTCCTCATGTTGTGGTGACCCCCAACCATAAAATTATTTTCATTGCTCCTTCATCACTGTAATTAGCTACTGTTATGAACTGTAATGTAAGTATCTGATATGGAGGCAGGGTTTCAGGTATTGGACCCCTGTGAAAAGGTCATTTGATCTCCCCATAGAGGTCTTGACCCACAGGTTGAGAACCACTGGTTTGGAATATCAAATCATCCCAGTTATTCTCGTCCCAGATGACCACGCCTACTGTTCTGATAAATAAGGCATCAAGAAGATGGTTCTTTCTTGACTTAAAGGAAGAAGAGACCTAGTTCTGGGAGTGTGTAATGGTTCACACAGAGTAGATGCGACTATAAAAAAAAGTGGTGCCATGAACCACATCTTCAGAGCTAAATCCAGATAGAGGGTTTGTCTGTCCCAACCATTCTAATGTCAAACCTTGAGAATATGTTATGAAATGAAGAAGAGTTCTTCCCAGGCCAATGGAGTTGTCCATTTTCACCAGATACTTCAATTTCTCTGTCATTGAGAAGTTTGTTTGTGAGTGTCTCTAAGGTCCATTTCACTCTTACGTTTTGGGGGGTCAGTTTTGTTTCATTGAGACTGGGACTCACACTGTGACTCGGACTGGCCTAGAATTCACTGGAATCTAGGGGAGCATTAAACATCCTTCCCCAGCCTTCTGAGGGCTGGCATCACAAGAGTGAGCCGCTGTTTTTGCCTTACATCTTTTTCTGTGGTTTTCATTTTAAACTTGTCTGGTACAAAAATTGATTCTTTCTCCTACTATCAAAATTTGATTAATTATAAATTCGTGTCTCCAAACTGGTATCACTTTTAAATTCAGGCCTTGAATATTCAATTGCCTCTCTTAAAACATGTACCTCAGAGACATCTTAAAGGTATCATGTTCAAAACTGAGTTTTGAATACTTGCTCCCCACAAAAGATTTTCTTTGCCCTGTTTCTCATCTATAAGTGCTCCTCTAGCTCCCCAATCAAAAGAAATTGAGATTTATTATTTCTAGTCCTACTTCCTTCTCCACTTAGCCAAGCTCAGTCTGGCCTGTTATTAAACCCTGATGATTCTAGGTTGGAAGTGTGTCTCAAGTCTTTTTATGTCAGTTAGTCTATGTAAGTTCATCTCACACCAGAGATCCTACAATAGCCTTCTAAAATAATTCTCTTTTGGCTCTTTCCTCCCCTAAACAAGGGGAATGATGTGCTGATTAGTCTTGATTGCTTCTCAAGTTATCACAAGCCAGGGTCATTTAAGAAGATGAAACCCCAACTGAGGGGGGAAAAAAACCTCCATAAGATGAGCCTATAGGCAAGCCTGTGAGGAATTGTCTTAATTAATGGTTGATATCTGAGGACTCAACTCACTGTGGGTTGTGCCACCTTTGAATGGCTTGTATGAGTTGTATAAGAGAAAGACATGAGGACCAAGCCAGTGAGCAGCACTCTTCCATGTCCTCTTCTTCAGTTCCTGTCTTGAGTTCCTGCCTTGTTTTCCCCTGATGACATAAGTTGTAAGCCAAATAAAGCCATTCCTTCCCAAGTTGCTTTTGGTCATGGTGTTTTGTCACAGAAACAATAAGCAAATCAAGTCAGGATTTTCTTAAGATAAAAGTCAGATCTTGCAAGATGTTGCCAAAAAGGTTACATGATATCTTGATGTATTTGTAATAACCTATACAATCCTAGCTGTGGTCTGTGAAGACCCATATGACTTACTTTCTGATCCTCTCCCTAGCTCACTTTCTACCATGCTGGCCCCTTTCAGCCATTTGAAAAAATCATGAATTTACTCTCTGTAATATTTTGCTCCTGTTTCCTTGGCCTGAACATGTTCCCTCTCACTTTTGGCCTGCCTAACCCAGGCTTCTCTTTTAAGTCTCCTAGTAATACTTACTTAACAGATATCCCTTTACACCTGGAAAATTGTGGCCTTCCCTAGTTTCATGGTTCTACTTATCTCTGGTATCCCAGTTGTGACAGTTTTGACAGGGCAATCAATTTGTGAATGCTTATCTCCTCATGTGGAGCCTGAGCTTCTTCACGGATGAGTCTGTATACTTTATATTTGTGAACTGTAACCTGTCACTCAGTGTATACAAGGCACATACTTCATTATTAACTTTTGTTTGTACTAGTGACTCTTGTGGCTGCTGATTTAATAAGGCTTGAAGATATGTATATGTGGTTAATCCAATGCTGAAAAAGTATGACCCAAGTTGGTGCTCAACTGAGGAAATATAGTAGAATATGATCAGTTTGACCATGTGTTTCTGTTTTAAACTCCTCAGATCTTACAACACTCTTTTCTCTTTTTGGACCATCCCAGTTTCCAGTATTAAGAATGTCATACTTTGCTCTGATAGTTCCTTTGCTTTGATTCCCCTAGATATAGGTTCATTTGGGGTTAGAATAAAGTGCTCACAAGTATGGTTGGGTGAAGTGTGTTGGTCATGGAATAATTGGAAAGGGGAAACATGGAATTAACGTTGGAGATGGCTGTCCCTTCCCAATATGGAATATTGTCCAGGATCATAATTTTTGTCCTGGTTCACCTATTTTCAGTTTTTAGGCCTTAGACAACAATATTCTTAACTCTTTACCTCTAGGAATCCAAAAATAAATGGTCTATTAATCATGGGGTTGGCGCTGACCAAACTGGCAGGTATAGGCAGGCAAGCTTCAAATTATAGGTATTCTAATGCCATGCTATAGCCTGCTGCCTTCACCCCTTTGGAGGTGTGGCCCATCCATTCTGTGGGATCTCCCCAGTTTTCTGTTCCATTTAGGTACTTATTGTAGACTATACAGAGGAGGAGATGATCCTGACATGGTGGCACACATCTTTAATTTCAGAACTTGAGAAGTAGAGGAAGGAAGGTCATATCTTCAAGGCCAGTCTAGGCAACATGGTGAGTTTGCAGTCATCCTTTAAGAGAGAGGAATAGAAGAAAAGAAAGAGGTGGGGGAAAGGAGAGAGAGGAAGAAAGGCTTTTAATTTTTTTTTGTTTAATTAGTTTTATTTTGTGTGAGTGTGGTATATGTATATATGTTCACAAGGTATATATATGTACATGTGCATATGGCTGTGTGTGGATGTATGTATGCATGCATGTGGAAGCTAGAGATTGATCTTTAAGTATCTTCCTTGATCCTTCTGGACAGTTCTCTTCCATTTCTTTTGAGGCAGGGTCTCTCACTGAACCCAGAGTTCATCAACTCATCTAGGCTTGTTGGCCACTGTGCTTCCGGGATCTACCTGTCTTCACGCATCTGGGGTTACAGATCTACTCCACAGTAGATCTATAAAGCACAGGTCCTGGCTTTAAAGTTGGTGCTGAGTATCTGATTCTAGGCTTGACATGTCACAAGTACTTCATCGAGCAAGCCACTCTGTGGCCCCCAAGATGGGCTTTTAAAATTGTGTATGTGAGTTGGGGCAGGGGGCGGGGGATATATGTGCATGCACATGAGTGTGGAAAGTGAAAGCCAACAATCAAGTGTCTTCCTTGAATGCTCTCTACCTTACGTTTTGAGACAGGGTCTCTCATTGAACCCAATTGGCTGGACTGGCTGGTCAGCCTCTGAGGATGGGCCTGATTCTGCCTGCCTTCCTTCCCTGTCCCCACATGTACATTAGGTTATAGACTCACACCACCATGCCAGGGTTTTCACATGGCTGTTGGGGATCCAAACTCAGATCTTCACATTTAAGCATCAGGCACTTCATCCATCTCCACAATCAAGACGAGTTTTTGAATAGTTATTTTTACTTTATACTATAAGAAATGTAAAACTCTATTGTTCTACTTGCTTGATTTTTGCCTTCTTCAGCTCTGTCCCCTCAATGCCAATGCTGATAGATTTTCTAATCCATGTGAAGATTTTATTTACTGTAACGTTCTGGGGATGGTTCTGCATTTGCTTGCAGAGAGAAAAGAAATAGATTTAAAGAGTCTCTCACAAGACAGAGTTAGACCAGGTTTCTTTCTATCATTCAGGGCTTTTAGATAATTACCCTACCTCATTATTTTGATAACTCATCCATCATTTCAATTGCTTGGAAATTTTGTAAGCAGCTGCTTTGTCGATCTTAGAACACAGGCCTAATCAATTAGAATTTTACTGTACATTTTTCTAAGAGTGAAGTTAGCTCAGCACAACTTCTATTTTCCTATTTGGGTATAGGGAAGGTATAGGGAGGAGCTAAAGTAAAGGGGGAGGAAGAAAGGGGAAGAAGGTACCAAAAACAAGGATCTAACACTGGATTTCAGTTCCCACTATGGGAAAATGGTTCATTTCCAATTCTGCATTTCAAGAACAAAACGACATTCTGATGATCTTCTTAAATTTTCTTTGGATCAGTGTTTATCTTTAGCAAAAATGTATATCTTCCAGTACTCAAAGGCTTAAAGCATTTGAGGAAGTGAAATCATCATATTTAAGGATGGTTACAAAGTCAAGACAGGGCCCTTGACTTTTTCTAGACACAACATAAGTCTCAGAATGTGTTACCAAATAAGGGAACACCTTCCTCTGACTACGACAGTTTACTCTCTAGTTAATCATTCACCAACCACTCAGAATTATGAGTTTTGGATCACCTTTTCTTCCATTACCCTTAATTCTCATGAGATGCAATTAGGTTCTCCCTTCATGGAAATGACCACTTTAGAGAACAAGAAACTGAGATCCAGAGAACTTAGTCAACTGTGGAGTGTCTAACTGTAATCTGGGTCCCCAGACTTCATAGTGAATTCTTTCAGTTCTTTTTTTTTTATCTTTTTTTTTTTTATTTTTTGTTATCAATCACAGGTTAGGTACTTTGCATCCCATGCGCAGCCCCCCCCCACTCCCTCCCACCCTCCCCAACCCTCCCTCATCTCCTCCCCGCCCCCTTCAAGTCCACCAACAGGGGAGGACCTCCTCCCCTTCCATCCAACCCCAGCTCATCCTGTCTCCTCAGGGCTGGCTGCAATGTCATCCACTGGGATCCAGCCAGTGTGTCACTCCCCGGCTTGTATGGGGGAGGGTCAAAGAGTCAGCCATCA
>CM053753.1:45626580-45646081 GCA_028658305.1 Pachyuromys duprasi | reverse complement strand
CTCTCTCTCTCTCTCTCTCTCTCTCTCTCTCTCTCTCTCTCTCTCTCTCTCTCTCTCTCTCTCTCTCTCTCTCTCTCTCTCTCTCTCTCTCTCTCTCTCTCTCTCTCTCTCTCTCTCTCTCTCTGGCTCGCTTGCTCTCCCTCTCGCTTTCCCTCTCGCTCTCTCCTGTTCTCAGTTCTGTTGCCTTCTTTGCCAATTTTTCTCCCATCTCCCTTCCTCTCCCTTTCCCCCCCTCCCACTGGACGCTCCTTTAGTGACGCTGCCTCGTTGAATGTACACCAGGAAAAGCTGGACCTGCCGTTAGAGTGGGGAATCTAGTTCTAGTTCGTTCTCTTTGCTGGCCTGATTCTCCTTGGGGTTGTTTGCAGAGAACTTTGTTGGGGAATGGTTTTGAGATTTGGGGCAAGGGCCTGTCCTGGGTGCATCAGTTTCCTTCATATAAAGATAAGGTGTTCTGATGGGTGGTAAAGGACTGAGTGATTTATAAAACAAACAGGCTGAATGTTTGTGGAGCTTCCGGGTCTGCTTCACTTGGACAGAGGCAGCAGTCAGCTCGAACATTATTAGCCCCCCACCCCAGGGAGTTGTGGAACCTGCTGAGACTAGCTGACTGACAGAGAAGTGAATCCTTCCAGAAGAGTGACTCTATAGAACACGGGGAGCCCTTGTTGTGCATGTGCTTTTCTGAGGGAGACAGGCTTCATGCAAGAAGCCCAAGGCCAGCCTGACACCGGGCAGAGAAGGGCTGCCTATTTTGTTTGCTTCGGTTCTCATCTGGAGTGAGTCATTGCCACTTGTCATGGTGAAACGGCAAATCTGGGCTTCCTGTGGTCCAAAAGTCTGTGACTGGAAATCCACAAGTGAGCTGGTGGTTGAAGCTCAGCCCAAGTATTCCAGAAGGGTTTATGGATCTCTTCCATGGGGAAGCAGGAGAAAGTTAGTAAATAAATTTCACGTGTCTTCAGCGTTTATTTTCAAAAAAGACAGTCATTGAACTTGGGTGAGGACAAAGTAAAATCTTTTTACTCACTCTGAATTAGGACAGGCTCAGGAAGAAATAGTTCTTTTGTCTTTTTTCTGTCCTCTTCCTCCTCTCCTGTTCCCTACCCTAGCTCTGCACACTCACTTGCACATATTTACCTTGAGGCCGCTGAGAGTCAGTGACCGGCACTTAGCGTCATGGAGAAATGTCTTAGTGTTTGGTTACAGACTCAGGGAAACCTCACATTTTGGAGTGTTCATTTGGTAAGACTCGGCAGCATGGAATGGGTCTAAGTTTGTGTGGGGGAAGGAGCTTAAAGCCGAGATTCACCCACTTCAGGGTGCTGCTGTCTTGTGTGTCCTACGGCACGTAGGCTGACTTGGAAAGAGCACAGGAATCTGAGCCAGAAGACCTAGGGCCAGGCCATCAACTATCTACGTGGCCCAACATGACCTCACTGGCCTTAGGTCCCTTTACTGGGAAAGCAGCTCTGAAGGGCTGTGCTGTTGAAATGGAAGGACAGGGTTCCGATGTATTATTGCTCTGCTTTGCAGCCCACATTTGACCATAAAGGGAAGTCTTGCACCTATACTTTTAATGATTTTTGTTTTAGAGAAACCAACTTGGAGAGAGTGCATATTTCATTAAATCTCTTGAAGGCTCTCTGGCCAGTTCTCAGATAAACCACACAGTTAAATCTTTCACCAGCCAGGAGAAGCTCAAACTTGGAAGCTATGGTCAGTCCTCTGTCTAGTTTTAGACCTGGAAACAGAGGGAGGGGAAACTTTGAAAAGGAGGGCAAAGATACTCAAGGAATGCATAAACATGGTGTCTCAGGTTTTATTCTGTAGAGTTGGTATTCAGTCTAAAGCGTTCCAGAGAATCAGGAAATACTGCCTGGCTGTTTGTCTTGAACAAGTCATTTGAACCCTGAGTCTCAATTTCATCACCAGTGAAATAAGGATAAAGATATTGGCCCTATCAGCCTTGTGGAATCATTCTAAGACTTGAAAGATAATATTTTTAGCAAGGGTTTGAATAGCATCCAGTGTTTTTAGGCTCCTGAAGAATCATTTTCATTAATATTGAAAGAACTACTTATTTTTTTCCCATAAACTCAAATGGCCTTTTGATGTGTATGTGTATATATGCAGGTATATTTAATTAATGTATGCAATGGTATTCCTTTACCCATAAGGACAAGGCATTGTTACTAAATGGCTTTGAGTGCCTGCTGTTTCTATAAGGACAGAGCTGGAATATGTTTGCTAGCTTGTGGGGAAACCGCACCAGCTGGCGGGCTGCAGCTATCAAAGCAAAGCTAACTACGTGTGTCCTAAAATAAGACTGGGGTGGACAATCTTAACACTCATTTAGTCAATCTCTGTTTGCTCTCTTCTTTGCAGTTTTAAAGCAAAATTTTGGACTGTGAAGCAAGGCATTGGGTGAGTATATCAAATTACATGCTATAAAATTTGCAGATGAATTATGTCTTTTTAATGTTAATGTGTAAGCCTGTGTGTGTGTGTGTGTGTGTATGTGTGTCACCTTTCACTTAAACAAAGGATAATGAATTCTTGCCATACAGATCTCAGCCCTCAGCCCTCTGACCTGACACT
Organism: Pachyuromys duprasi; assembly: GCA_028658305.1. Classification (NCBI taxonomy): domain Eukaryota; kingdom Metazoa; phylum Chordata; class Mammalia; order Rodentia; family Muridae; genus Pachyuromys; species Pachyuromys duprasi. The sequence continues at coordinate 45,643,480 of CM053753.1, read as the reverse complement.
GACTTTTAATACTGTTGCATGGTGTCATTCGTTCATTCCCTTATTCATCCGTAGTTCGGGCTAACATGGTTACCTACTCTGCAAACATGCTGCAATTGTTAAATACTCAAACTACTGAACAAAACAACTCGGAGCTGCCAAACATGGGGTGAATAATGAAATGATATACTGTAAAAATAGCTGTGCTTTTTTTTTTAAGAACCTATTATGGTCTAGGCACATATTTCTAATTTTAAAAACCACATAGGTATTGCAGTTCCTATTTTGGAAAACCAAAGTTCAGAAACAATATCAGCATACACTAGGTAACAGAGCTGGTGAAAGGCAAAGCTAGCTGGGTAACTCTCCAAGAGTGGTTTTCTCCATTGCAACACACTCACTGCCTCTCAATGCTTGGCAGAGCCTTTAGTATGCAGAAAAACACTTCACACACAGTCCTTCCCTTCCCCTTTCCCCCAAAGAGCTTTCTACCCTAGCCTTTATTCTCCCCATTTGACAGCTATGAAAAGTAATTTCCAGAGATGGGCTATGAATTGTCCACTAGTTCCCTGAGTTGCGCTCTATCCCTTAGCAGGCTAAGCCATCTGCTCGGTATTCTTGGTCAGCAGGAAAAAGGTTCTCAAGGTCTAACAGGAGTGTTAACTTCTGTCCAGGCAAACGCAACATGGCCTCGCCGGCTGACAGCTGTATCCAATTCACCCGCCATGCGAGTGACGTTCTTCTCAACCTTAATCGCCTCCGGAGTCGGGACATCTTGACTGACGTTGTCATCGTGGTGAGCCGTGAGCAGTTCAGAGCCCATAAGACAGTGCTCATGGCCTGCAGGTGAGTGGTTTGGGGTTGGAGGGTGACCATATAAAAGGGGGTGCGAGGACTGTCAGCCCGCGAGGTGAATATGTAGACCATTTTGTGTCTGTGATGACACTCCCTTAGTCTCCAGATCTTAGCACAGGACCTTGTGCTGTGGACTTGCAGGAAACAATTGAATGAACACATCTTTGGAAAAGAGTTTCTGGGCAGAATGGGTGAAGAAATCATATACTCCCAAAGACAAGCCGTGTCTGCGGCCAGCAGAGAGTACCTTAAATTAACCATTGTGAGGATGAAATGCAAAAGAGAGTTTCTAAAGAGTTTAACCCAGCTGGAAAGCCACTGATCTTTTATGGCAAAACTGTACTTTATTTTAAAAAAATCGGTTTTGTTTTTTTCAGATATGGTTCCTCTGTGTTTAGTCTTGGCTGTCCTGGAACTCATTCTGTAGACCAGGCTGGCTTTGAACTCACAGAGATCTGCCTGCACCTACTACCTAAGTTCTAGGATGACAGGCATGCACCACTACCACCCTTAAAAGTATATTTTTTGAGACAGGGTTTAATGTAAACTAAGATGGCCTTGAACACGTTACCTAGCTAATGTGTGTGTGTGTGTGTGTGTGTGTGTGTGTGTGTGAGAGAGAGAGAGAGAGAGAGAGAGAGAGAGAGAGAGAGAGAGAGAGAGAGAGAGAATAAAAATAAAACTGCATTAAAAATTTTAAATATGGGAACAGGAATTTATAGAGATATAGCAGAATAGCTAGTATTTAGTATTTTTATTCTAGGACAACCCTATTAAGCACATCCACAAATATCCCTTTACTTAGCAGATGAGGAAAACAAGGTGCAGAGAATTTAAGGATATTTGCCATGCTTGAAGAGCTACTGGAGAGGGCCTGGCTCACTCCGGCAATACACCCAGAACGAGTAGAGTTGAGACAACAGTGTAGCCTAGACTTTTAGTTTTAACTGACTAGACAGCATGACCTGAAGGCATGGTTTGGGATTAGACCTAAATCTTCTAGGAACAGACCCAGAAAGACACACGTGGTATATACTCATTTATAAATGGATTTTAGTCATACAGTACAGAATACACATACTAAAATGCACAGACCCCAAGAAGATAAGCCCGATGATGGGCATCTTAGGCTTCATGTGGGCCTACCAGTTAGGGAGGCATCTTGCCTGCTTTTTGATCACTTTTTCCTGATGGCCACTTCCCTACCCACAGGGAGGAAGACAAACTCAGTCTTCATGTGAACAGATGAGCTGGGGTGTCTGGGTAGGGGGCTCCCCTATTCTGAGGAGATGCAGAAGGAAGGGTGGGACTGGGAGGAGAGAAGGGGGGGACCTATGACCCAGATGTAAATTGAGTTAATTAATAAAAATATCTTCTAGGAATAATTGACCTGGTATTCTTTGCACTTTGAGCAAGGCAGTGGAGTATAAATATGGATATATTTTCATCACCCATCCCCAGCCTGCTCCTCATGCAATAGACTTTTTAAAACAAGGCTATTGTGATAAAGCAGGAAAATACTCACATCAAACACAAAAAGTAAGAATAGTGACTGCAGATGAGTTCTGAACCAGACGAAAAGAAACCGGTAATGTAGTCCCAAGAGTATCTCCCATACTCTGTTTCCCAGTTGTAAGGGTGGAACATGGTGGTCCATTCCTTGCAGCATTAGGGAGAAGACAGGTTAACGTAAACATGCAAAATGCTTAAGGAATTCCAGGGATCGGCTGGACTTCCACAAGTAGAAGTTATTAGTAAGTGCCATGGAGCTTTGGGCTCTGGACTCAGGGCTCTGGGAAGACAGACACTATCCAACCCCTACAGTGGCACCTCTGTCTGTCTGTCTTGCAGTGGCCTGTTCTACAGCATCTTCACTGACCAGCTGAAATGCAACCTCAGTGTAATCAACCTGGATCCTGAGATCAACCCTGAAGGGTTCTGCATCCTCTTGGACTTCATGTACACGTCTAGGCTCAACCTTCGGGAAGGCAACATCATGGCTGTGATGGCTACAGCCATGTACCTACAGATGGAGCATGTGGTGGACACCTGCAGGAAATTCATCAAGGCCAGGTGAGCTGCTGCCTCAGGAGAAGCAGTGGATACAGAAAGGTTAGCCCCAGATCAGAAATCACGGGTGCTCTGATAGCCTTCAGGACACAGGATACCTTGCTTTCTACAGTTAGTCCACATTTGTACTCTTCACTCGTGTACTCTCGGTAGATGTCATTCCTTGCAGCAGCCCAGATGTGTATGTTCTGTGTACCCCAACTCACTCAGCTTCACGCTATTTTCTTTTAGTTCCCCCCACCACCACCACCACACTCAGCCTGCAAAGCCAAAACTGGATGCCTTTTCCATGGCCGTTTTTCTGACTTCCTCAGCTCATCCGTGTTTGGCAGGCGGCGTTTTGCTTTTCCTTCCGACTTTCCTTCTCTTAACATTTGTCTGAACATGTTAGTTCTCCTTTAGAATTCTGACAACTATTTATACGGGTGCCTCGGTCTCCTACCAACACACAGGCTACGTGAGTTTACGGAGCTGCATTGTTCTTCTGCGTCTATGTCATCATGCTCCTAGTTGGGAGGACACTGAATGAACAGAATTGAGTTCACTGGGTCTAACCCTTACACGAGGGGCAGGAGACACTCACATTATCAGAAGGTGGAGGATCCTGAGAATCAAAGTGGTCCTCCTTGGTAAATGGAGCTGTTGCTTGAGGCTTGAACTTCTTCAGAGCCACTCGAGGGCTCTTCAGAGCTTTAGGAGGGCTGCCTCCATTCTCAACAGAAGGGATTTCTAGTCTGTATTTAACCACTTCCAGGGACTAAAAACTCGAGTTCTCAGAGCCATACCATCTACCTCAGGTAGTTGGAAAGTCTCTCTGTACAGCCTCTTGAAATCTGGCTCTGTTAACCCTCCCTTTCGGATTCTAGCTCTGTCAGTGGAGAGCGTGTTGAGTTACCCTACTTTTTTCACCCACATAAGTCCCTTTAAGTATTTGCAGCCAGTGTTTTCGTCTCCAGTGGGTAATAATGGCGGCGAGTTCATCTTTGCCATCATTTGGGAGTACTTTATACAGGCCAGGCCTTGTGCTCTGAATGGTTAAGCAACTTGCTCCAGGTCAGAGCTGGGTTTGCAAATCAGGCCAGGCTGCTCCAGAGCCAGGCCTTCTGCACTGGTCACTGCCTGCTCTCCTTCAGCAACTTCCCTGCAAATCTGTTGGGCACGTGGGGCAGGTCTTTTAGTTAATATGATCTGATTGTATATTTCCAACATTGTACATATTCTTCCTTCCTTGTTTCCGTGTGTATAAAATGGCCTGCTTTTCCCTGCAGGACTTTTGCACATGTGAAATGAGATAAGGGCTTTCTTTAAAAGCTTTATATAACCCATGCAAGTCTATATCAGAAGCCTTACAGTTTCCAAGACATGTATACATGGGTTTCTCACATTTTCAAGACCATGCCCAATAAGACACAGATTATATGAGTAGCTCATCTTCCTCTGTTCCCCCAACTGTAGCCCAGCTTGGTAGACTTCTGGGTATAAATGCCCTATAATTGTGCTTCCCTTCTCCAGAGCCACATCTTCCATGTCTAGCTGACTCAAGCACAGATGTGGTTATATAACAGTGTCACTGGAAGGTCATCTGTTTAACAGTTCTAATTTTGGTCTTTTTTTAATCCCCCACAGTGAAGCAGAAATGGTCCCTGCAGTTAAGCCTCCACGTGAAGAGTTCCTGAATAGCCGGATGCTGATGCCCCATGACATCATGGCCTATCGAGGTCGTGAGGTTGTGGAGAACAATCTGCCACTACGAAATACTCCTGGGTGTGAGAGCAGAGCTTTTGCCCCTAGCCTGTACAGTGGCCTGTCAACACCACCAGCTTCCTATCCTATGTACAGTCATCTCCCGCTCAGCAGTTTCCTCTTCTCCGACGAGGAGCTCCGAGACGCCCCCCGCATGCCTGTGGCCAACCCTTTTCCCAAGGAGCGGGTTCTCCCCTGCGACAGTGCCAGGCCAGTCCCCAGTGAGTACAGCAGGCCGGCTATGGAGGTGTCGGCCGGCTTGTGCCACAGCGGCATCTACTCGCCCAAGGAGGCAGTCCCAGACGACGCACGGAGTGACATGCACTACAGCGTGCCTGAGGGTCCCAAGCCTGCTGCCCCTTCTGCCCGGAGCGCCCCATACTTCCCCTGCGACAAAGCCAGCAAAGAAGAAGAGAGACCTTCTTCCGAGGATGAGATCGCCCTGCATTTTGAGCCCCCCAATGCGCCCTTGAATCGGAAAGGGCTGGTTAGTCCCCAGAGTCCCCAGAAATCCGACTGCCAGCCCAACTCACCCACGGAGTCCTGCAGCAGCAAGAGCGCCTGCATCCTTCAGGCCTCTGGCTCCTCTCCAGCCAAGAGCCCCACTGACCCAAAAGCCTGCAACTGGAAGAAGTATAAGTTCATCGTGCTGAACAGCCTCAATCAGAATGCCAAACCAGAGGGCTCTGAGCAGGCCGAGCTGGGTCGCCTCTCCCCACGAGCCTACCCTGCCCCGCCTGCCTGCCAGCCGCCTATGGAGCCTGCGAACCTTGATCTTCAGTCTCCAACCAAGCTCAGTGCCAGTGGAGAGGACTCTACCATCCCCCAAGCCAGCCGGCTCAATAACATCGTTAACAGGTGATTTCAGAGGCCCTGTGGGTCTAAGGTCAGGGGCTTCCTGAGTGAAGTTCCGGGGCATCATCACTTCTGATGGATGCAGAGTACAGGGCTATTTTGTTTTTGTCTGAAATGCTGAGGGGTGATTAGCCTGAGTCCGGACGCACATTACACTGAAGTTGTATTTTCCTTTCATTTTGTTTTGTTTTTCATAGCAAGAGAGGGCATTCCCTTGTGTGGGCAGAAAGCATTCCACAAATCCCAAAGGCACTTCCTGTGGTCTTGAAGGAACAGGGAACCCCTTTTTTAGATTGAGAGAGGTTGTGAGAGTTGTGTAAGGAGACTGGGACTGGACATGGAAGGTGGGCACTCACTGACTCCAGCCAGCAGAGGAGGGCTTGGGGGGGGGGAGGGCTCTGAGCCTTAGAGGGGGAGAGGGCAATTCTGGTGTCTGGGCTTGCCTGAGCACAAGCGAGGGGTCAGCATGGCCCCCACGTGGGTCACTCTTCCCAGATGGGTGCTGAGGCTCCTGTTTTCTGTCCGCAGGTCCCTGACAGGCTCCCCTCGAAGCAGCAGTGAGGGCCACTCACCACTCTACATGCATCCCCCAAAGTGCACATCCTGTGGCTCTCAGTCCCCACAACATACGGAGATGTGCCTCCACACTGCTGGCCCCACGTTCCCCGAGGAGATGGGAGAAACTCAGTCAGAGTACTCAGATTCAAGCTGTGGTGAGTCCCTTTTTCCTCCTTCCTCTCAGTGCCCAGGAGAAGGAAGCCCCTCCACTTCCTCCCTGGGCTTTGTATTTCCATTTTATTTATGCTTCTGTCTCTGGGACATAACCCAGATTAGCAGTCCATTGGTGCTCACCATTACCAGCAGTAGTTACTCTGCCTTTCCATCTCCCAGGAGATGGGCTGATTCAAACAAGTCGTCAGGCATAGGTGGCTGAGCAGTCTTCAGCTTTGCCCCAGATTAGGTGGCCTGCAAGGCTGCTGGACCCTCTGAGCTTTCCCAGTGTCTCTCTGTGCCAAACCTATTGTACTGACCAAGGGACATAATAGCATTTCCTGGTAGGCTATAGATACTCTGGATTAGTCATTTCATGTGTCTTTCATGGGCCTTAGTTCATTCCTAGCATGGTTGAAGGTACTTAGAATATGTTTGCTGAATTAAGTTAGTTGAACTAAATTATTAAATTAATTATTTCCATATAGTCAGTATTGGCTCCATATAGTCAGTTTTTTAACCTGGTAAAAAGTCTCACTCTACACAGCTCTAGATACTGTCTTTTTTAGCTAATACTGCTTAAATTGCAGTGCTATACCATTCTTAAATGATCATGACAAAATAAAGAAGTTGCTTACAGTGAGCAGTTTGGCAAAGGGTCACAAATCAGAGGGAGAGTTAGGGACTGTACCCGCCTGTCCCCAGATGATTTTCTTGTTCTGCATTCCAGTTCCTATCACTGTTCCCCTTTCTGCCATCACCTTTTGTGTGCCAGTATTACAGATGGGTTTTGAAGACTTGAAAGGAAGCTAGGCACAAAGATGATCATGGAGTCCTCATTGATCCAATTAAAGGATAATCGGATTAGATCTGTGCTTCATGTCCCGATAATTTGTCATTCTTTTTCACTGTATAAAATGTTTCTATGAGTAGGCAGGACAGGGATTATCAACCTTAATTTGGAGACAGACAAAGAGAGGCTTAGAGAGGTAAAGAGTCTTTCCCCAGGGCTTCTGTGTATGAAAGGAGTTGAACTTTGAACTGATAAGAAACACTTCTCAGAGCTCTTGGAGGAGAAAGCTAACTTGTCCTCAGATTGGTGAGGACATGTGAGTGCCTCTAGAGTGAAATATCTCGACCTTAAGATTCAGTCTGTCTCCTATCTCTCTCTTCCCTGACTAAGATCGTAAAATGCTAAGAAAAAGAAAAGTCCCACTGGCCCTGTGGGTTCCCATGAGTGTTGGGTAAAGAGCCTGGGGTCAGCATAGTCCAGAGCAGGGAGGCTTTCGAGCTCTGCCCTGCCACTTCATGCTGACATGGTGTCCCTCCGTGCTCTGCAGAGAATGGGGCCTTCTTCTGCAACGAATGTGACTGCCGTTTCTCCGAGGAGGCCTCGCTCAAGAGGCACACGCTGCAGACGCACAGTGACAAACCATACAAGTGTGACCGCTGCCAGGCCTCCTTCCGCTACAAAGGCAACCTCGCCAGCCACAAGACTGTCCACACGGGTACGGCCTTGTCTCATCCTGAGTGCTACAGTTCTGGGTTACAGATAGTGGATCTTAGGACAAACCTGGGGACTTGGTTGGAGTGAGGCAGGAAGCAGGCCCCCACCCTGGCTTCAACTAGGCCAGTGGTCCTCAGCCTGTGGGTCATGACCTGTTTGTAGGGGTCAAATAACCCTTTCGTAGAGGTCACATGTCAGATATTAACCTTATGATTCATAGCAGTAGCAAAATGACAGCTATGAAGTGGCCATGAATATAACTTTATGACTGGGGTCACCGCAACATGAGAGACTATATTAAAGGGTCGCAGCATCAGGAAGGTTGAGAGCCACTGAAGGAGGACTTAACCGCGTCTTGTCTCTGCCCAACCCCCCCCCCGACCCCTCCCCACACCCCAGTTGAGTGAGGAGACTAATGCTGATAAAGGCAAAGTGGATTGGGTTTGGGTAAAGCCAGCTAAAAATAAAAGCCTCTTGATGTCCCTCAAGGACTTATCAAGCAACTTCTATCCGTTTTCCCAGGATGCGCTTCCCACCCTCATTGTTGTGGGCATTAGCTAGCTCTCAGACCTTTCAGTGGCCCCGTTCTCCCCGAAACTTTCCATGGTGGAAGGCTCAGCCGTAGATTGGTTTCCTCTGCCCGGCCTCGGCTCAGCCCCACACCCCGCCTTGCTTGCAAATGGAATACAGCTGTAGTTGCCACAAGCGGAAAAGTATGTTCTGAGAGAGAAACTGGAGCAGCCTGATTGTATCTCCCTGGTGGATTGTTGCGTCAGTCTGACCAAGGGAAGAGCCAGGAGAGGCTTCCCAGATTGTCTGAATCGGCCCTGTCTATTCAGAGAGAGAAACTGAGGCCCAGAGGACTGGGTCTTGCTCAAGTCCTACAGGCAGATGACCCTAATGACAACACTAGTTCTGTGGGGTTGGCGTCTTGAAACTTCCCCCGCTATGTCCAGCTCATAGTGTTTCTATCCCACCATGCCCACCTGCTTGTTCCTTGGCTTTGAGCCCTGCTGGGTGTAAGCAGGGCCCTGGATCAGTGGCTCTCAACCTGTGGGTCGCGACCCCTTGGGGTTTGTTGAGTGACTTTTCCACAGGGGTCATCTAAGACTATCAGAAAACACAGACACTGACAGCATGGTTCATAACTGTAGCAAAAATCACAGTAATGAAGTAGCAACAAAATTTAATTTTGTGATGGGGTGGAGGTCACCACAACATGAGGTTGCGGCGTTAGGAAGACTGAGAACCCAGATTATCTCTGGGTCCTCCCCGTAGAGAAGGGAAGGCATCCGCGGCCCTGGATGGCCGTAGTTAGTTGCCTTGAAATTAGGGGCCAGTGTAGACCTCCATTAAACATGATTTCCTTTCTCCATTTGTCTTGGCAACAGGTGAGAAACCCTACCGCTGTAACATTTGCGGAGCACAGTTCAATCGGCCGGCCAACCTGAAGACCCACACTCGAATTCACTCTGGAGAAAAGCCCTACAAATGCGAAACCTGCGGGGCCAGATTCGTGCAGGTGAGCAGGGCAGCATGGAGAAGGGAGCCCGTGGGGACCTGGTCATAGGCAGGCGGTGCGCCCTGGCCGCACCCCTCACGCCGCGCTCCTTCTTCAGGTGGCCCACCTCCGCGCGCATGTGCTCATTCACACCGGAGAGAAGCCGTATCCCTGTGAAATCTGCGGCACCCGCTTCAGGCACCTGCAGACTCTGAAGAGCCACCTGCGCATCCACACAGGAGAGAAACCTTACCATGTACGTAAATGCCGTGGCTCCTGGCTGACCGGGGAGGGAGGGATGTGGGGACAAGTGGGCAGCAGAGCTGATGGCTCCAACCTCTTGTGTTGGAGCAGAAGACTAGAGGTCAGGAGAGCTACATCTGGGCCCTGATGGCCAAAATCCCCCTCGCCAACAGTCCCAGGTCTCAGCGTGGTCGTCTCTGAAATGGAGGCATTGCTCTGGGTGACCTGAGCCTTAGGAAAGGAGACAGAGTGGACAACTTATTCATTCCACAAATACGTGAGCATCTCCAGCATACCTTTACACTAGCTGTGTGTGAAAGAGTAGCTAAGGTGGCAAAGAGGACCTTAGCAGAAGGAGAGCAACCAGAGAAATATGGCAAAGAAAGCCACCAAAATCAGGACCAAAAATAAGCGTAGAACATACTGTTTGAAGAAAGGGCAGGTGAGAACCGGAAGGTGGTGGGGGAGTTAAGAGCACTTGCTGTTTCCAAAGATGAGGGTTCAGTTCTCACAGATTGGCTGGTTCACAACCATCTTTATTTCCAGCTCAGGGGATTCACCCCTCTCTTCTGCCCTCCCCAGGTGCCTGCATGCACGTGGCGCAGATATAGAAAAGCATGCATGCGTGTAAATAAATTAAAAAAAAATCCAAAGAAAGAGCAGGTGTCTGCACAAAGTGTGCAGTGCTGTGGCTGTTGGGATGGTTATGTCTCAGAGCAAAGTCTCAACACATGACAGTCTCCTCTTTAAGTTTTGAATGTTGTGTAAGCAAAAACTGTGACATTGTAAACTTGTCTGAAATTTAACTCTCTGAGGACCTAAATCAAATACAATGGGAACGCAGCCACACGATTTCCTTTACGTATTGTATGGTGGTGTTCCGAGGCATTAATGACAGCACTGGGCACTGCTACTGGGTACAAGAACTAATCAATGAAGGGCCCCTAGCTGATGAGGGGCAAAGTGCACTTGCTTCTTAAGACTTTGAATGAATATCTCTGTACCTGTTTCTTGGCAAACAGGTTATTTTCACCTTTATGGTCTTACTTTCCTCGTCTGTACATTGATTTGGCAAATAGTACCTGCGTCCTAAAGTGGCCGTATTTAGGGAACTAATCCATTTGGTGCTTTGAGGCGTTCAAGCACAGAGCTGTACTGTGAACTGCTAGAATTTTAGTCGCAGGGGCAATAAGAGTTGAAAGTGATGTTTGGCATTGATTGGCCTAATCGCTTACAGAAGGGAAACCCTAAGTCTTGATAGATGGTGGCCAGGATACAAAGCATAGGTTCAGTGGACCTATGCTATTTGAAAAATCATCTCCCAGAATCAAGAATCCCCATGAATTTAGGCTATTTAGTTCACTTGTGCTGTTGCAGTCTGGTTGATTTCATAGTTTTCTGAAGGTGCATTCTGGTAGGATGTAAGGAGCCTACAAAGTTGTGATGAGAAGTACTTATTACCTTCAAAGCATAAGCCACCTGATGAGGACGTTAGCATACCAGGACAGTTGTGGGCAAGGTTACAAATCTGAGAGCTAAGAAGAGATAAATTATTTTATCTTAGGTTGAGAAATGTGTTATTAATTAGGGGAGTTTGCATCTGAACTTATCTTTTGGATAAGACTTGTGCTCACGCACTTAAGTCAGGGAAGGACATTTCAGGCCTGAGGGACACATGAGTGGACGGGAAGGCTGGGACATTTTGCACAATGTCTACTTAAAGTGCAGTGGGAGCCAAGATTCAAGCGGATTCTAAGCCTGCCCTTTGAGAGGGAGGAGCAGCCTCCACCCAGCCCTCAGAGAGCCATCCTCTCCTCTGGGTTTTTGAGCAGTGACATGTTTCCCGAGTTGATGACAGCTAATGCTCTGCTTTTGCTGTCTCTCCAGTGTGAGAAGTGTAACCTGCATTTTCGTCACAAAAGCCAGCTGCGACTTCATTTGCGCCAGAAGCATGGCGCCATCACCAACACCAAGGTGCAGTACCGGGTGTCGGCTGACCTGCCTCCCGAGCTCCCCAAAGCCTGCTGAAGCATGGAGCGTCGACTCTTCCCTTCCAGCCCCTTCTCAGAATCTACCCAAAGGATGCTGTAACACTTTACAAAGGTCATCCCATGATGTAGTGCCTCTCTCATCCACTAGTGCAAATCATAGTTGGGGTGGGGGTGGGGGCGGGGTTTGCGGGACCGGGAGCCAAGGCCGTTCCCCTTTCCCACACTGCCATAAAACATTAAGAAAATACTATTGCTTCTTCTCCTATGTGTAAGGCAAACCATGTCAGCAAAAATCAAAATCATTTTTCTATATCAAAGTAGGGGAGAATGCAAAAGTTTCTGACTTGACAGGTTGTAACATGAGGAATGTAAATGTTCTGTGGGAACAGAGATCTCTTTTGTATGTAAATGTGTATTGTTTTAAAAGACAAGACTTCAGTATGTTGTCAAAGAGAGGGCTTTAATTTTTTTAACCAAAGGTGAAGGAATATATGGCAGAGTTGTAAATATATAAATATTATATATATAATATAAATATATAAACCTAAAAAAAGATATATTGAAAATATAAAACTGCGTTAAAGGCTCGATTTTGTATCTGCAGGCAGACACGGATCTGAGAATCTTTATTGAGAAAGAGCACTTAAGAGACTATTTTAAGTATTGCGTCTGTATAAGTAAGAAAATATTTTGTCTAAAATGCCTCAGTGTATTTGTATTTTTTTGCAAGTGAAGGTTTACAATTTACAAAGTGTGTATTAAAAACAAAAAGAACAAAAAAAAAGCTGCAGAAGGAGAAATGTATACTTTTGTTCTAGTTTTCAGTTTGTATATACCTGTAATGTGTTCACGGTGCCTTTCTTCACGGAAGTTTTCAATGACGGACGAGCGTGCGCCATCCCTTTCTGACGCATAGGCAGACACAGGGACTTGAAGTTGTCACTAACTAAACTCTCTTTGGGAATGTCTGACTCCTCCCACATTCTGCGTCGTGCTTGTTGTTTAAATTACTCCGGAGACAGGGTTTGGCTGTGTCTAAACTGCATTATTGCGTTGTAAAATATAGCTGTACAAATATAAGAATAAAACATTGAAAAGTCGAGCCAGCTTTTTCTGAGGATCTGTTTTTGCGTCGAGGTCCTGGTGGGTCCAACCTTCTGTTCCAGTGGGAAATGTTCTAGGAGGGGGAGGGGCTGCTGGCCAGGAGAGGTCGGAGAGGGATATTACTTGAGGCTAGCCTGGGGTTTGTCCAGGTCACTTTCTGCCTGTTTCGGTTGTAAACACCAGGATCAGCTGCAGAGCCTGGACACCGGGCCTGAAGGTCAAGTACAGAAGCTGAATGGACCCTTCCCCAGCTCGGAACTATGCTCTTGATAACTCCACTCCTTGCTCTTTAGGCACAAACATGCCATGGTCTGGGCCTCAGTAGAGTATTTCCCCTCCCCCTCCCCTAAAGTGAGAAGTTCCATCTTGGCCCTGGCTTCATAAACAAGTTTTCTTCACTTGGCTACATGGGGCAGGTCAGAGGCATCTGGCTTTAGCCATGTGCTCTCGGCAACAGCGCACTCCATGTCTCCTGGGTGACCGATGGACATTTATAGTCTTAAAACCTTACAATTGGCCAGAAGCCAAGCAAGCCTCTACCCCAGCGCTGGACCTCAGCCATCTCCTCCTGTGCAGTTGGGTCACCGTTTTTTTGCTGTGGGGTCTCTATCCTGGCCTATCCAAGAGGAGACTGGATTAACTGGACCATTTGTGAATCCATGATTCAGATGTCAGTTCACACTAGCCTGCTTTGGCACCCATTTGTTTTTTACCTCAGAAAACCCCAAGGAGCAACTATGATTGACAGGATCTGAGACATGGGAAGACAAGTGTGGTTCTGGTAATAGGCCCCGAAGAGAAAGTCTACATCTCCTTCCTGTTCCTGGGTGGCGGTGGGGAGGGGATGTGGGGATGTGTGCCTACTGGTCAGTTCTTGGCAGTGGCTTTGTGGCAGTCTCTGAGCACGTGTTGGGGAGCTAGGGGAGCTGACCACCCAAAGCCCCAGAGAGACCTGCAGAAAGTCACGCTGCCCTGTGCCAACCGCACGGCCTTACAGCTCAGGTTTCCTTTGAAAATGACTTTAAAGGACTTGCCAGCTCAAGGCCTCAACTCACCCTGGTCTTTGAAAAGGGAGAAAATGATCCCTCTGCTCCCAAAGAAAGCTGGCAGAAGAACTTAGCACACAGCTTCAGGAATGACAATTCGCAGGCCTGAGGGAGGCTGGCCCTAGGCTCCTTCTGCTCCCCACAGTCTGTTTTTGTGTCATTACTATTTATGAGGGAGACTGAGGAGCAGACAGGGAGGGCGGTGTCCCGACAAAAGGGAGATCAAAGACCGAGCTACTACATCCAGCTGATGATTAATAATAAGTAAAAAGAAAGTACCTCTAAGTAGAGCTATTAAGAGTACAGCCCAGGGCGAAAGGGAGAGACAATTTCATTACAAAAGCAGGGAGTGAATGTGATTTTCACACACATGCACGCATGCACACACAGGCATGCTCACACAAAAGGGGTCTCAAAAACTAGGATATGCTTAACATTCTTATGATGAAATTTTGGGGGAGGGGAAAGGCTTGCTGGGGCCTCAGGTGTGTATTAGCTTTGGCGCTTTTTTTTGTTTTCCGTCACTGTGACACACGGACAAAAAGCAATTTGGGGGGGGGGAAGGGTTTATTGGGCTTACCCACCCTGATCACAGTCTACCACTGAAGGAAGTCAGGGCAGGAACTCAAGGCAGGACCTGAAGCAGAGGCCGTGGAGGAATGCTGCTTACTGGATTGTTCCCGGTGGCTTACTCAGTTTGCTTTTTGATGGAACCCTGGCCCATCTGCTCGGGACCCTCCCACATTAATGACAGATCAGGGAAATGCCCCCTCCTCCCCCCAGAACCATGTCTACAGGCCTGAGGCCAGCATTTTCTCGGCTTCCTACTTCCCAGATGACTCTAGCTAGAGTGGAGTTGACAACTGGGCAGCACAGATTTCTTTCTGGTGTGACAGAATGTCCAAGGCAGCAAGGAAGGGCCAGGGTCTTTAAGCTCACAGCTTCAGATGTTTCTGTCTATTGTCCTTGGCTCTGCTAACTCTGGGCTTATGATGAGACAGGATGTCACTGCAGACAGGAAGCAGAGCAAGAGAGAGGACACTGAGACACTGTCCCAGGGGTATGCCCTGAGTGACCTATTTCCTCCGGATAGTCCTCTCCTTCCAAAGTTTCTAGAACCTTTAAAAATAGTGCCAGCACCTGAGGACATGCATCTTAAAGCATGAGCTCTTGGAGGATTGGGAGCTTGAAGGCTTGAGTACATATCTAAACCACAGCAGTAGACCTGTAGATATGGGTGAGTAGACGCAAGCAGAGCTGTGTAGGTGTTGGAGGATCCAGAGGAGAGAGAACCCTCTCCTTCAGGTGGCTCTTCCAACCCATTACTGAGCGAAACAGGTCTGCTGCCACCTAGTGACTGGGTAAGTATGGCGATGAGCCTCCCTCTTATCCCAACCCTAGGAAAAGAATAGGTTTGTGTTCTGATTTAGTAATGATGGAATGAGCGGGGCCTGTCCAAGGTCACACAGCTGAGTGTCCAGCTTGCCTGGGTTCGCATACCCAGCTATTTGTAGAACTTCAAGTTCGGTCAGTGGTTAGGACCTAGGCCTCCTGTTTTCATTTCTTGGTGTCACTCGCAATAGTGATTAGTAGCAAGTTTCCTTGTGTTTTCCCGGAGGCATACTCAGGAAAACATTCAGAAAACTGAAGTGGGGAAGAGAAACAAGGAAAAGCTGACCCCTGGGCAGCAGTCAGGCCACATCAATGGCAGAGCCCCAGGGCGAGGCTCTCAAAACAAGATGATCTTACAATACTGCATTCTATGGAGCTTGCTATCATTTGTTCATTTCTGGACAGACATTTCCATGAGACTACCTCTTACAACTGCTAACAGTAGAGCACCTGTGCCTAGCACCATCTTTTTTTTTTTAATTTTAACATTTTTATTTTATATTAATCACAGGTTATGTACTTTGTATCCCAGCCATAGCCCCTCCTGCATTCTCTCCCTATCCCCCCCCCCTTCCCTCCCTCATCTCCTCCCTGCCCCTTTCCAAGTCCACTGATAGAGGAGGACCTCCTCCGCATCCATCTGACGCTAGCTTATCAGGTCTCTTCAGGGCTGGCTGCAATGTCCTTTTCTGGGGTCTAGCAAGGCTGCTCCTCCCTTGAGGGTGCGGGGGAGGGGGGTCGAAGAGCCAGCCATTGAGTTCATGTCCAAAATAGTCCCTGTTCCCCTTACTAGTGTACCCACTTGGATATTGAGCTACCATTTGCTACATCCAAGCAGGGGTTCTAGGTTATATCCATACATGGTTGGAGAAACAGTCTCATAAAAGACCCCTGTGCCCTGATATATTTGGTCCTTGCGGAGCTCCTGTCCTCTCCAGGTCATACTAACTCCCCCTTCTTTCATATGATTCCCTGCACTCTGCCAAAGGGTTGGTTATATGTCTTAATATTCTAGCACCATGTTTTTACTTGGGCTGGTTTGTGTGGCTTCCTATTTCTTGGAACAAGAGCACAGTGTATGCTGGCAACCAATATTTCATATATATTATTATTTCATATTTTATATAAATATGTATTAGGGTTTTAAGTTATTTATTTACAAAGTTTTTACTAACTTTAAAATATATTTTTTAAACGGTCATTTGATAATCTCTAAAGTGGCAAAGGAAAAAATATGTACAGTCAAACTACTAACTGAGATGACTGAAAATCTTTAAGTAATAACACTGCTCCCCCTTTTGGCTAAAATCAAGTGTGAAACTCTTAAGTAATGAAAAATTTGCAGTATACCCTATACAGTAGGGAATACATTTATTCACAGCAACTTGATGGTTTTGCATTATTGGCGATAAGGAACACCACCAGGAGCCACAGATGTGGCTCAGCAGAGAACACTTGCTGCTGTCCCCAAGCTCAGTCCCCTGCATCCTCATCAGTCCCCTCCAGGGGTTAAAAATAAGCAATATGTGAAAGATAAGGTCAGACTGTGGAGAATATTTTACAGTTGTTAAGTTACCAGATTCCCTTCTAATTATGGTACTCCAATAAAGAGTTGCCCACAGAGGTCTTATATGAGACAGTTTCTCCAACCAAGGATATGGCCTAGAACCCCTGCTCAGATGTGGCCCATGATAGCTCATTGTTGAACTGAAGACCCTAGTAAGGGAAACAGGGACTGTTTCAGTCTTGAACTTGATGGCTGACTCTTCGACCCTCCCCCATACATGCCAGGGAGTAACAGCCTGGCTAGATCCCAGGGGAGGGCATTGCAGCCAGCCCTGAGGAGACAAGATGATCTGGGGTCAGATGGAAGGGGAGGAGATCCTCCCCCGTTGGTGGACTT
>CM053753.1:45609895-45626080 GCA_028658305.1 Pachyuromys duprasi | reverse complement strand
ACCCTAGTAAGGGAAACAGGGACTGTTTCAGTCTTGAACTTGATGGCTGACTCTTCGACCCTCCCCCATACATGCCAGGGAGTAACAGCCTGGCTAGATCCCAGGGGAGGGCATTGCAGCCAGCCCTGAGGAGACAAGATGATCTGGGGTCAGATGGAAGGGGAGGAGATCCTCCCCCGTTGGTGGACTTGGAGGGGGCAGGGAGGAGTTGAGGGAGGGTTGGGGAGGGTGGGAGGGAATGAGGGAGGGGGCTACACATGGGATGCAAAAACCTAAGCTGTGATTGATATAAAAATAAATAAATTTATAAAAAAAATAGTTGCCCAGGGCATACATTCCACTTCACAGTGGATTGGTAGAGCTGATGATAACTTTGCAGTTTCCATAAAGAATATACACGGAGGCTGGAGAGAGGGCTCCGAAGCTAAGAGCACTGAATGCTCTTCCAGAGGACCTGGGTTCCTCTGGGTTCCTCAGTTCCCAGCACTTACATGGCAGCTCACAACTGTTTAACCCCAGAATCTATACCCTAACACCTTCACACAGACATGCATGTGTAAAGCAGCACCAATGCAATGCAAATAAATCACACAGACAAAGCTGGGCATGGTGGTAAATGCCTTTAATCCCAGCACTTAGGGAGGCAGAGGCAGGCGGATCTCTGTGAGTTCAAGGCCAGCCTGGTCTACAGAGTGAATCTAGGTGGCCACGTCTACACAGAGAAACCCTGTTTCAAAAAAAAAAGTTTTTACCATAGCTTTCCCACACTCAATTATTTAATTCAACCTTATTTATTGAGGCAAGGCCTCTCCCTGAAACCCAGGGTTCCCTGATTTGACCGGTCTGCCCAGCCAGCTGGCCTTGGGGACCCCTATGCCCGCCTTCCAAGTAACAGGGTTCCAGGCAGCTTCTAAGGCACCCCAACATTTCTGCGATTGCCGGAGCTCTGCACTCACCTTGCCACACTTACAAGCCAAGCACTTCACCGACTGTGCCATCTCCCTGGCTGCATGTCTAAATTTCTTAACAATCGTGGCTGACATTTGCTGGGTTCCTCCAAGAGAAGACACAAGCCTTAGTTTACTGAAAATACTGTGAATGATGGGGAAAATTAAGTTTCTCTAATCCCCAGAGAAGAGAAAGGTGCCTTCTTCTGCAGGGTCATGCAACCAAGCACAACCAATGCAGTGATCAGGGGCACTAGCAAAGCAGATTTCTAAGCAGAGGGACATCAAGTCAGAAAAGTCTTGAAGTCTAGGAAGGGAACTTGAGATGCTTGGGGGGACCACCGTACCACCTGCCTTTGGTGGTTGACCACCATGACAGATGATTGCTTAGCACATTTAACAAATGAGCCAGGACTGAAGACAGTCTGTACCCTAGGCCTGGCTCGGACTCATGGCACACACAAACTGTCTTTGAACTTGCTCCTGTCTTGTCTCAGTCTCCCCCGGTGCTGGGATTGTAAGTGTGTGGTACCATACAAAGCTTCTCTTTTGCCTTGATATCCTAAGCAGGCAGTCTAGTCAAGTAGCAAGCATGCGTAGAGTCAGAATGATTGACTATTGTAACTGGGGCTCTTAAGGGATTATAATAATTTTACACAGTCAGGAATACCAGCCCCCACCCCACGCAAGAAAGTCATAACTGTTAAAGTTATAAACACAGTTTATAAAACTGCATTTGTTTCTCAGTTCTTCTTTTAAACCGGCTATCACAAAATAATTGAGACTCTCTTATTTTTGTTTAATAATAAGTTTCACAACACAATAACTGAACAGTTATTACTCTGTTCTTAACCCTCTAAGCTAATCCTCCTAGCGTACATCCCAGAAATACTTGCACTTTTTACCTTTCTCTTGTCCAGCTCCTCTTCTGATGTCACCTGGACCTCTCCTGCTGGTGCAAGCCCTTACTTCCTCCTCTAACTCCTCTTGCTTGTCTGGCAGGAAGTCCAGCCCTATTCTCTCCCCTGCTCGGCAATTGGTTATAAGCTTCTTTATTGGCATACCAGAGGAGAATTGGGGAACAGTGTTTACACAACATTGAAACAGTAGATTCTTAGAACAAGGATTGCAACCAGATATGGGGAGGGGGCGCGTACAGAAATCAGCATTTGAATTACACAATAACTTTATGCCTACACATAATGTCAAGGGTTACAGCAACCCAAGTTAGGTTTCTAGCATGATCCAGGTCCTCAGAATGTTTGCAGTTCACTTGGAAAACTATAACACAGACAATGTAGAAAAAAAAATACCAAAAGGCATTAAAATGATGGCCAATGAATTTTGATCCTATGAATCCTGGGACCTTGAGAAGGACATAGCTGGAATGTCACATGGCTCTTTGGGGGCACTGTGTGGTAGCTGGTCTTGCTGAGAAATTAAGCCAGAGATAAGCATCCCGAGACTTTCAACAGCCCCAGCCTTCTACATGGGATGGCAGGGCCTCTTCTATTCAGAAAGAGCTTTCTTGATATGACTGTCTCTTGAGTTTGTCAGGGCTGTTGTATCAAAGTATCACAAACTGAGTGGGTTCAACAACAGGAAGCTGTCTGTCCATAACCCTGCATATGGGATTTATGAGACCCATAAATCCAAATCTAGATGTCAGGGGGGTGGTTTCTCCTGAGGGCAGGGGGATCTTTTCCAGGCTTCTCTCCTAGCCCCTGGTGGCTTCCTGGCAATCTTTGATTCTCTTTGGTTTATGAAAACATCATCTCAATCTCTTTTTTCTATAATGAAATCTTTCTCTTTCCCCTTTTCTCTTTGTGTGTGAGAGAAAGAGAGAGAGAGGATGTGTGTGCACACACTTGCACACATGTGTGCAGTACATGCAACCTCATGTACATGTGTAACCTCTTTTGTAGCACAGCAGCTACAAGCCTCAGCAAAGGGTTAATATCTAGACTATATATGAAGTTCAAGCTACTCAATAGCAGGAAAAGATCAGATTGAAAATTGGTACGGGGGCTGGTGAGACAGCTCAGTGGGTGGAGGCATTTGCCACACAAGCCTGGAGACCTGAGTTTGATCCCAGAAATTCATGTAAAGGTGGAGGGAAAGAACTGAATCCACAAAGCTGCCCTCTGATCTCCACAGGCACACCGCGGTCCATGCCTGGACACAGAGATACACTAATGTTACTACTACTACTACTACTACTACTGATGATGATGATAATGATGATGGTGGTGGTGGTCATGGTGGTGGCGATATAAAAATGGTGTAAACATGAATGGGCATTTGTCCAGACACTTAAATGGTCAAGAGAAACATGAAAACATGCTCAATGCTATCAATCATCAGGGAAATACAATTTACATCACAGTGAACTTTTACCTTACTACTAGAATAGTTGTTATCAAAAAGGCAAAAAAGTACAAAGTATTGCTATGTGTGTGACGAAAGGGGAACTCTACACACTATTCTTGGTCATGCAAATTAGTATAGCCATTATGGAAAGGAGTATGGAAGTTCTGCAAAAATTAGAAATAAAACTTGCCAAATGATCCAGCATTCTGACTGCAGGGTGCACATATCTGAAGGAAACAAAATCACAGACCAGCACCCCATATCCAGGGCAGCATGAGTCACAGTAACAAAGAAGTAGAGATGAGCCGGTATCCATCAGCTTATGAACGGAGAAAGAAAATGAGGTGTGTGTGGAAGGGATCTGTTATCTGCAGCTGGATGGCTTCGGCAGTACCTGACTGTCGCACTGTTCGGAACAAGGACAGGAAGGCCAACAGCACAGTTTGATAAGGTTTAGACTCATCTAGGAGACGAACCTCTGCTCATGTTTATGAGGGAGTTTCTAGGTGTGGTTGATTGGAGTAAGAGACATGATGGGTGTGGTGGCACTCACCTTTAGTCCCAGCACTCGGGGAGGTAAATGCAGACTGATCTCTGTGAGTTCAAGGCCAGCCTAGTCTACAAAGCAAGTCCAGGACAGCCAAGGATACAGGGAGAAACCCTGTCTCAAAGAAAAAAAAAAAGAGAGAGAGAGAGAGAGACCTATCCTAAAGGTCCTAAATGTGATACATGATGGCACCATTTCATGAGCTGTAGACTAAGACTGAATTAAAAAAGAATGATTTGTGGTATTCTAGTGCACAGAACACTAACTATTTTTAACAATATTTTATCAAATATTTCAAAACCAGGTAAAAGGAAGAATGTTGCATAATCTTTCTGTGAAGAAGTGATAAATCAGTTAGGGACATGTAGATTTGATTATTACAAGTTTATATGGGCCAAAGAACATGTATATCCAATAAAAGATAATAGAACTATTATATGCTATTATGTAAAAGAAAAGATTAAAATGCTGAAGAAAAACCATAATGAAAAGACAAGGACACACCAGTTACATTGGGCCAACTGTGAGTCTGAATGACCTTGTAGTGATTAATACTGTCAACATGACAGGATTTAGGTTCACCTAGTAGACAAACCACTGGTAATGTTTGTGAGGGAATTTCTAGATTTAGTTAATTGAGGTGGGAGTCCTAACCCTAAACTTGATGGCACCATCCCATGAATTGTGGTCTAAGACTGAATAAAAAAAGAGAACTGGGGTGTAGCTCAGAGGCAGAGCACTTGCTTAGTATGAAGTAAGGCCTGGATTTTGTCCCTAGCAGCAGCAGCAACAACACACACACACACACACACACACACACACAGCTTCATATATCACACATACCAGCTTTCATATATCTTCGCATCCTAACTGTAGACACAACGTGACTACACACCTCATTCTCCTGCCATCATGCTTTCTCCACTGTGCTAGATTGTATTCCTTCGAGCTGTAATCTGAAAGAAATTCTTCAAGTGTCTTCTGGTAGACCAATTGGTCACAGCAATGAGGACAGTAACTGCAGCGGAACCCTGGTGCCAAGCAGTAGTCCTTCCATTGCCGATACTCTGATAAACCTGACCGTGTGCTCATTAGACCTTCAGACCTGGTTTGTGGGAGAAATGTGGAAAAGTCTGAAACTTTGGCTTAGAGCCTTATATGCTATAAGAAGAACTCAATGGGCTATCCTGGTACAATACCAGAAGACCTGAAATTCTAAGAGACAAGCAGTCAGTGGTGGCCTACCTCAGAAAGTTTTAGAGAATAGAGGGAGAAAAAAAATCAGAAACTGGGGTACAGACCATTCTTGTTATATTCTGGCAGAATCTGACTGTATTTTTGTCCTGAGAATGGGAATGAGGCTCAATTAAAAAGCAATGGGCTAATGTTTTTGATGGAGAGAAATCTAGAGAGAGGCAGTATTCAGGCTATAGCTCACGGCTCTGATCAGGGTCTACAGGAAGCAAGAGAAATGAGGAAGCAAATAAATATGAAAATATTATTGCTTGGTGGGGAGAGAAGCAAGTTTAAAGCTGTAGGCAAGGTACAGGCAGAGAAAATAGCTTGCACAGAAAACAGAGATCAGTAACACTGAGGAAAACCTCCTGCTCTGCACTGGGTCATTAGTAAAAAATATCCTGAGGTGAGACCCCACCCATCACAGGCTCCTTCCTGTGAAAAGTACAACTGTCATTTGAAAGATGAGATTTTGACCTGAGAATGCTAAGAGGTTTCTTGCTCTAAATAACTGCCTAGGAAGATTTTTTTCCCCCACAGATTTACCCATCAAGGGACACAGAGCATTGGTCGAGGGAACCAGGAGTCTGTCCTTCTTGCAGCAGAACGTGGCAGCATACTCTACATGACACTGATTTTACAGGCACGAAAGATGAAAGGGTAGTAGCGCAATGCAAGCTTGCACCAAGGTCTCTAGAAGTCAGACAGGCCAGGTACTGAGTGGCCAGGAAACTTGCGAGGCCATTGCCAAGACCCTGGGAAGAAGAAGTACAGGCTAAAGTTGTGGAGCCTTGAGAATGATGGAGATGCCAGGACCACAGGCCTTCTGCCGTAGGCATAAAGTAGATTCTTCCCAGGACAGAGTCCATGTGGTCTCCAAGTGGCAAAGCTGTAGATGCGGGGCTGCTCAACTCCTGTGTGTGCAAAGGACGATAGCATAAGCTCTAGGAGTTTTGCTCTTGATCTGGGCTGGCAACTCTGTTATGCCTTCATTTCCCCATTTTGAAGTGGAAAGGCTTACTTATTCTGTGCCATGTATGCATCCATGTTCTAATATGTACTAGAACTATGTAAATGGGTATTTTTTTAATTGTGTAGGGGTTTACAGCTAAGAGCGTGCCTTAAATCTCAGAAGAGACTGGAACTTGGACTTTTAAACAGTGTTGGAACTGCTAAAAGTCATGGGGACTTTTAAAGTTGGATTGGATGCATTATTTCGGCCTGGCACATGTTACCCTCAGTCACACGGAAAGGTGAGCAATGCCTAAGAGCACAGCGTCTGGTCATCCTGATGCTGCCTGGCTCTCACCATTCTCTGCCTACACTTCCTTAACTCACCTCAGATCTGACCCAAAGTGGCCTGAGCAACAGGCAATATGTTTAAGGAGTTCAGGTTTATTCATTCATTCATTCACTTACTTTTGAGAGCAGCTATCATTTTGGATTTCATCCTTCCCTCAAGCTCACAGAAACACTTCCACCTCGGCCTCCCAGTGCTGACGACAAGCGTGTAATCCTATTTCCAGATCTCTGGTCTTTACTTGTATTTTAATTTGTTCTTTTTGTTGTTGTTGTTAAACATTCACAGATGTGTACTGTATTTACGGTGTTTTCTCTTTCCTCTCCTTTCTCCAAGCCTTCCTGTGCCCTGGCACTCTCTCTTAAATTCATAACTCTTTTCTCTATCATTCCCGCACATATATGTGTATATATGTGTGTGTGTGCAAATAAATGTATAAACACAACCTACTGAAGCATTCAGTGCTGCTCTTGTGTGTAGGCTTTTAGGGCTGATCATTTGGCATGGAATAACCAGTTGCGGTTACCGACTCATCCCAGGATGATTTTCTCTGTTTTGGCTTCCCGTTTTGAGGCTAATTTTATTCATGCAG
The DNA here is from genome assembly GCA_028658305.1 of Pachyuromys duprasi. NCBI lineage: Eukaryota > Metazoa > Chordata > Mammalia > Rodentia > Muridae > Pachyuromys > Pachyuromys duprasi. The sequence goes on along the minus strand of CM053753.1, from coordinate 45,619,088 downwards.
CCTGGAAAATGGCCACCAGGTGGCAGGGTAGGCTCAGCAGTGGCTGTTTCACCCCGCCCCCCCCCCCCACCTCACACCACTCTCCCCTCCCCACACCACTCCCCCACCCACACACACACTCACACAGTGTAAATTGGGTCAGGCTGTCTTTGGGGACTGGTCTTGGATAGGACCCTTTTCCCTTCCAGTAATTTTTTTTTTACTCCAAGTATTTAGTGCCCTATAGGGTGTGAGTTGAGGCCTTTACTTGAGAGGGTAAATTTCCACCCTGGCATTCCTTTGAATTATAGGTTGTCAATTTCCCTTGGGGGGAAAAAAAAACCCCGGAGGAAGCCCTGTCCCAATTCCCCGTCAAAAGAGGCCAGTCTCTACTAGCCCTCCAAAGAGCCTTCAAATAATACTTCAGCTAATGAGCATAGTGCACTTTCTAGGTCAGAAAAGCGCCTTAGGAGCCAAGAGCTTTGATTCGCACCACAACCGTGCTGGTTAAAGAAAAACAACACAAGAAAACCCCATCTTAACTGACAAGCAAACGGTGATTAGAAGGCGCTAAGCGCACTGGGCTGGAAGTGGCCCGGCTGGGGCCCTCGTGGCAGACCCACTCCTCGGAACACCACGCCCCACGTGTCTGTGCAGCCCAGTGCACGGCTTCCCCAGTGCACAACATAGTCCAAGCAGAGAATGAAGGTTTTCAGAACTGAAAGGTTCGGGGCCATAATGTTGTAGACTTTGAGTGGAGTCAGAGAGGAAGCCACCGGGACACCAGAACGCACCCCCTTTGTTGTTGCTGAGGCTGTGGATTGGGCTCATCCCTGCTCTCGCTGCCCTTCAGCGACAGGCCAGCCACGCCTCTAAGCACTGTTCGGATCATGCCCAGAGACTGTGGGTGGCTGTGGAGACTTATTCGATCTCTGTGGAGCAGAGACCCACCGCAATGAGCTCCTGCACACAGTCCTGGCTCAAGATCTCCTCTTTTGACCAGCTTCTGGCCTCCGTGGGGGATGTTCCCCAGGCTTGAGTGTCTAGCTGCCACTGAAAAGTCCACACAGTGATTTCAAGACAACCCGCCACCCCCACCCCCAAATGCTGCCTGTCTTCAGTTGTTTTTCTCTGTTGCTGTAATGAAACACTCCAGAAGAAAGTTACAGGACGAGGAGGAGCTTGTTCTGTCTCACCCTTCCAGGGTTCAGTCCATGTGGTGAGAGCTTGAAGCAACCAGTAACATCATGTCCAGAAGCAGGAAGCAAAGAGGGATCTGCGAATGCACACTTACTAAGGAACGGTGCCACCCACTGTGTGTGTGTGTGTGTGTGTGTGTGTGTGTGTAGAGGCTCTCCCCATCTCAAATAGTAAAGTGAAGACATTCCCCAGAGCCGTGCCCAGAGGTTCATCTCCCAGAAGACTCTGGATTTTGTAAAACTGACATCACTAGCACAGGGACTCTGACTTCTGCATTCTAAGTGGGAGCTGGGACCAAGAGCCTTCTTCACTGGAATGCTCCCGGAATGTCGAACACTCACCGAGACACGGAGCTCTAAACTCCTGGAAGGCATCCCTTTCACCTACCATTCTGAGAGTTTCTTGCCCACTCAGCTACTCAGGACTTGAGTCTTCTCTGGGCATGGCCCCTAATGCCACGGAAACTCAGAAGGAACTTGCAAACCATGCTAGCTATCTACAGTTCGCAACTCAGAGTCCCTGTAGAGGTAACAATTTGTAACTCTGTTGAAATAGGTTTTTTTTTTTCCCCAAAAAGAGCAGTTCAAATATTTCTTTAACTTTAAAATTGATATATACATGTATATATATTGATTGCCGAAAAACAACTATGACATAAATAATGGTACTCAAGAATAGTTATGAAACACTCAGAATATGACAGGAACATTTGAATAGCTTTTAACTCTGAAATAATTTGCAAGTACCGGGAAGTTATAAAAAGAGAGCAGGGACAGCCAGAATTCTTGTCTCCCAGTGCTGATATGGTACATGCCTACTGCTCAGTATCAAAGTGAGAGTCACATGGTACCATTCATAGACCTAACCCAGGTTCACCAGTTTTTTATGTGTTTGTGTTCATGTGTGTTTGAGAGTATGTTTGTGTATGCATGTGTGTATGTGTTTTGGTGGATCTGTGTGTGTGTGGTTTGTGCATATCTGTATGTATTTTGGTAGATCTGTGTACATGTACATGCATGTATATGATGTGTGCATGTCTGTATGGGTGTCTCCATGTGTATGAGTATGTCTGGGTGTGTAGGTATGTGTGCATATGTGTATACCTGTGTTTGTATGAGTGTGTACATGGTTATGTCTGTGTGTGTATGTATGAGTGATGTGAGATTTTATGTTCCCTCTGATTGGAGCTTTCTGCTCTATCCCCACTAAGGTGTCTTTTGTTCCCTCTGTACCTTCCACCCCCACCCCTGTCTTTTTGCAGTCACTGGTTTGTCTGACATTTCCATAACAGGTGTGTGTTTGAGAATGTCATCAGTGAAATGATACGGTGTAGTTTACTAAGCCTTTGCTGTGTGAGCACATTTGGTCCTGTCCCCAGTCCCCAGCCTCCATGAGCCTCCAGGTTTTACAGACCGGGAGGCTGAGTTCCTCAGTTAACTGATGTGGTCAATGGCCAGCACAGCTGGGATTCGGATCTAAATCTGACTCTACAGACTGGAGTTTCAAATATAAAATACAACTTCTCTTAAAAGGTACAATACACATTTTAAAACTTCAGCCAAGCAGTGGTGGTGCACGCCTTTAATCCCAGCACTTGGGAGGCAGAAGCAGGTAGACAGAGTCAGTTCCAGGACAGCCAGTGCTACACAGAGAAACTCTATCTCAAAAAAAATATTAGAAAATTAAAAACGCAACACAGGATGTTATAATTACCAGAGGTTAATAGTAGCCTCAGAAAATTTCCATGGGTTAGTACCACAGAGTACATTTTCTAAGAACAATAAAGCATTTTAAAGCAATTAAAAATACAGAAAAAGTCTTTGTTTTTTAAGACAAAAAATAAACTTATGAAAAATTCACAGGTCAGAAATAGGCAGGGCATTTACCTTCATCCAGACAGCCTTAGTGTGACTGATAACACAGTGCACTGAGCATCATATATTTGCAGAATGTGACAATGAACATGCTACCAGCTTTGTGTTAAGCCACATCCTTGAGCACCAGCATTGTGTTCCAAGCTCCCCATATCCTCAGAGCTGTAGACCACACAGACTCACACACTGGACACAGGCTGTTGGATTCAAGTTCTGGGGAAAGTCAACATGGATCCCAAGGCATACACCTACCTTCTCTGGGTCATTCATGACAGAGACAAAGCTGGAAGGTCCTTGTGGGCCCTGAAAATGAAAGCACCCCAAATTAGGTAGAGAGGCATCGGGACACTAAGTGAGGGCTTTCTGTGTGAGGATATTTGAGCCTTACATGCTCCATGTGATCAATGAGTGGGCCTTTGGGTTTTAGCGTCTTCAGACTTGGGAGCAGAAATTTATTCACAAATTTAGATGAGAGGTATAATCCAACCATGAAGATCATAGACATCACATGAGATTTTGCCTAGAAAGGAATCCTCTAAGTAAGGCATAGCATTTTTTTTAACCAATATCACATTTAGAAAGAATCATGATGTGAGTGAAGGACTTTCAGAAAACAGAACCATTAGGATCTATCTATCTATCTATCTATCTATCTATCTATCTATCTATCTATCTATCACTTGTCTATCTATCACCTTCTATCACCTATATTTATTTGTCTATATATTGTCTATAACTATAAATGCACACATATTTAAGATGTGGACTGATCTTGCAAGATGACTGACCCATTAGAACTTTGTGATTACAGAGAATTAGAATTTGGGAGACCCCAAACCAAATTATCTTGAACTATCTTCAGCTCCATCAATAGCTGTTAATTGCCCACTTGCATCTTTGTCTAGCATCCTTGTGACTATCACATGAGACCTCTCGGAGTGTATTAATTTAGACCACTAGCTTCCACCAACCCGAAAGGCAGTGGTGTCATCAGACGAACATCTGAATTCTGTAGTGGAGTTTTCCCTATTTGAAAAGCACTGTGCATTTATTATTTTTAACTTCTTTAACTACCAGAGCTTCACGAACCTGCAGCAACATCGGAACATGGTATTTAGGCAACCTGAATCTGTGTTTCTGGGTCACGACTACTTGGGTTCAGCTTCACAATGAGGTGAGAGTTCGGCATTTGTACCGGTGGTTGTAACATACAAATAATGCATCCTTTGTTGAGAGGAGAGATGTGGTGATAGCTTATGTTACAGACATGAATATGTCACATGCTTCCTATATTTTCCATTGTCCTCTAGGGAAACGAAACCAATGGGGCGGGGAAGAACTGTCCTATGTGATTATGGAGGGCGGTGGTATCCTGGGCAGAGTTTTGTCTACCTGACAGAAGCCACAGTTATCTGGAGAGCGCCACTCAGAAATTATCTCCATCAGATTGGCCTGTAGGCATTTTCTTGGTTGATGATTGATGTGAGAGGGCCCGGCCCACTGTGGGTGGTACTGTACCTGGGCCAGGGGTCTGTGGTTGTGGGAGATATAATAAATCAGGCCGACTTAGGTGCGGTGCCTCTAGTCTCAGCACTAGGGAAGCAGAGGCTTAAGGATCTCCGTGAGTTTGAGGCCAGCCTGGTCTAAACAGTGAATTCCAGGAAAGCCAAGGCTACATGGGGGAGAAAGAGGAGGAGGAGGAGAAAATGGAAGGAGGGGGAAAAAAAGAAAGAAAGCTGAGAATGTTACAAAAGAGCAAGCAGAGAAGCAGCATTTCTTCATGGGCTCTGTGTTAGCTCCTGCCTTCAGGTTCCTGCCCTGCCTGAGTTCCCGCCTTGGCTTCCTTCAGTGATGGACTGTGACCAGGACATGGAAGCCAAATAAACCCTCTCCTTCTCAAGTTGCTTTTGATCGTGGTCTTTATAATAGTAGCAGAATACCAAACAGGTGGAAAGTCCAATCATCTTCAACAAGGTGGAGAGCCAGGGAAGCTGGTATGTGATATACAGGCTGGTTAGCCAAGGAACAAAGGCAAGAGAGAGCTAAAGTCCCAGCCAGGCAGCCAGGCACAGTGGGCCCAACCCTCCTACAGTGCCATCTTGTTTTACTCAGGCCCAGTAAATTGGATGCCTTCCTATACTAGAGAAGGCCACCTGCTTTACTCAGGCCATCGGTTCAATGTTAACCTCTTCCATAGATACCCTGTCAGTCAATACTCTGTGTCCACCAGGTTGACATAAGGTTAGTTATCACGTATGGATGCCAAGGCATGTCCTCATCTTACCGGTTAATGATTGCCATGGAACTGTAGTGGAGAAGCAATGTTCTTTAACTTCACAAGGCATGGCCTGTGCAGTAGAACATGCAGGCCACCACGAAGTGTTGAAACTGAGGCGCTGATGGCAGCTTCCAGGAGAGGGCACCTGACGTTACTCATCTCATTGCAGTGACAAAGCACCTGAGAAGGGACAGCCTAAGCCCCTAAAGATTATAAAGGACAACCTTACGTCCTACCTAAGAGACCATCGGTTCATGTTTTCTCAGAATTCAAAGGTACAGTGCATCATGATGAAGGAGCTTGAGGGAAGTAGCCACATTTGCCCATGTGTCTGGAAGCTGGGAATGATGGGTCCGGTACACAGGTCACTTTTCCCTGTTTATTCAGTCCAGGACACGTGTTCATGGGATTTTGGTATTCCTACACATGGTGGGTCCTCCCGCCTCAGTCAACCCAATCTAGAGACTCTCTCAAAGACGTGCTTACAGGCTTGTCCTCTAGGCGATTCTAGATCCTGCCAAGCTGACAGTCACTATAAACCATCACAACATCTGTTAGTAAACACCGGCTCACAAGGTTCAGGTCTGTGTCTCATAGGCCACTCTGTACCAAACTGGGAAGGCATCGCTGGCAAAATATTTCTAAATGCTATGTATAATATAAAATAATATATCTTTTAAAATAAAAATGAGTTCTGTCATCAAATAGATTTTGAACTTTAATATATTTTGAATTGCTTGAAATTGTGTGATGATTAAGGAAGTGCCATGTTGAAATGTATGCAGGTGGTGAGCATGTGACACAGCTCCAAATCCTAGAATGAACAAGCCCTCAGCCACCTCTCCCACATTAGCTAACCTTTATGAGCCTCAGTTTCCTTATATGAAAAGTGGAGGATGCCATCACAATACGACTACCTCAGAAGGTTCCTGTGTGTTGGATGAAATGATACAGGGACAGCATGGCATCATTAACTTTTACCCTTGATGCCTAGCAAGACCTCTCCCCTACATGTGTTGGTATTTGGTGTATCAGGAGCAGCTCTCAACTGCCATGCAGGCGTGAGAGGAGAGAAAAGCACAGAAAGAGAAAGGGAGGAGAAGAGGAGGAGGAGGAGGAGAGACACAGAAAGAGACAGGAGAGTGAGGAAAGAGAGCATGTGAAAGAGAACACGTGTTGGTACTTGGGCAAGGAAACATTCTACCACTTCCTTGTCTGGTTTCTGGTGCCTTAGGTGCAAGTTCTCCTCATGCTTACATCGTAGCAAAGTGTTTGGGAAGAGTGTCCTGGGTTTCCTGGTTGGGAATTGCAGGTACCCAAGAGTCCCCTGACCAGTTTCCAGGACATTCGGCTGGAACATTGAGGCCATTCCTGATTGAACCTTAGTGTTCCCTTGGACTTTTCTTACTTGCTTTTGAGGGCACCTCACAGACAGATTGTTATTGTGGTGGCTCTTGAAACTGTAGGTTCTATTTTGTGATCACCAAATTGATTTATTCTTTTAACTTAGCATTAAAATTCTAATTTCCCTTATATCCAAGATAAATCTATCTTGATGTTGCCCTGGTCAAGACTAGAGAGATGGCTCAGCAGTTAAGACCCAAGTATGGTTCTCAGGACCCATAAGGCAACTGACTCACAGTGATTTATAACTGTAGTTCCAGGGAATCTGAGCCTGTCTTCTGGCCTCAGAAAGCACCAGGCACATATGTAGTACACATAAATACGTGTAGGGAAATCACACATACACACACACACAAGCATGCATGCACAGACGCACACACACCACAACACACACACTGGAAATAAAAATAAATAAAAATTTTAAAAGATTGTCCTGTTCATAGTCTATATCCTTGTTTTTCTAAAACTAGTTAGGAGATTAAAGGCAATGTGATGGCTATACCCTGCAGCTCTCTGTCTTAGTGTGATGCTATAACAGAATGCCAGAGCATGGGTAACTTACAAAGAGTACAAATTCTTTTGTCTTATAGTTAGAGTAAATGGGAAATCCCAGGCAAGCCACTGTATCCGGAAAGAGCCTCTATTCGACCTCATCCCGAGGTAGAAGTGAAAGAGACAGTGAGAGCCAGAGAGCAAGAGGGAGCTGAACTTGGTGTCTGGCTTTGTTTGAGGAAGGGACTGACTATGCAGTTGAGGCTAGCCTTTAACTCACAGTGATCCTACTGCCTTTCTGAGTGCTGGGACTACAAACACATGCTCAGGCAAATTTGTTTCTTTTGTGTGTGTAGGGGGAGGGGGGTAAGTGGTTATGTCTATGTGACTGCCATTACCATAGAGACCAGAAGAAGACACAGTGTCTCCTGGTTCTGGCCTTATAGGCTATGGTGATCGAGTTGTCTGATGTGGGTGCTGAGAATCAAACTCCCATCCTCAGCAAGAGTGGGGCATTCTCTTAACCTTTGAGCCATCTCTCCTGGCTCTGAACTCTTTATAACAAGTTTACTCTCATGATAAATAATCAACTACTCCCATGAAATTGGTTCCTTCAAGAGAGCAAAGACAGGTGATCACCTAACCATCTCTGATTAGACCCCACTTCCCAACAGCATTCCTGTATCGGGATTAATTAATTTTCCAAGTCATGACTTTTGAGGGACATGCGCAAACCATATGGCTCCTTTGACTGGTCTGGCTTGCAAATCACTAGTCATCTGTTCCCCCAAATTTTTATAAAATTCCATTACCTGTGTGTGGCAGTTCATGTGGATCCATAGTCCTGTTCTAGTCCTGCATCATCAGATGTCTTTCTTTTTGCCGATCAGCTTGGCGTCAACAATATCCCATTGAAACTGGAATTTGTTTTTGCTTGCTTGTTAAGTTGTTTGAGCTCCACTTTACCCAATGGTGGAGTTTATTTGTTTGCATTTAACATATATACCCATGCATTTTTATTTCCGTCTAGCATCTGACTTTTTTTTCTCTTTTTATCACATTGCAGTTTGAATAACTTACTTTTTCTTGCTCTGAGGGGGCTATCTGTTTTCTAACAGCCACATTACTTCCTCTTGCTTAGTTTGAAAGCTGTGCATATTGTGTTTCTAGTTCCTCTATTGTCACAAGCACTCATGATGGGCGTGATATTCTTGTGTCCTCTGGGAGTGACAGTCAGGCCTAGATTGGTTTCTAGTCACCACTCAGCTGGATGTGGCCTTTCGGGGTTCTGGCTCTCAGGGGCCCTTTTACTTAATTTTTTAATTTATAACAATTTATTCACTTTGCATCCCTGCTGGGACCCCCTCCCTTACCCCCTCCCAATTCTGCCCTTCCTCCCTCTTTCCTCCCTTGCCCCTCCCACAGTCCACTGATAGGGGAGGTCCTCCTCCCCTTCCATCTGACCTCCTCAGGACTGGCTGCGTTGTCTTTCTCTGTGGCCTGGTAAGGCTGCCGCCCATCAGGGGGGAAGTAATCAAAGAGCCAGACACTGAGTTCATGTCAGAGACAACCCTGTTCCTCTTACTAGGGAATCCACTTGGAGACTGAGCTGCCATGGGCTGCATCTGTGCAGGGTTCTAGGTTATCTCCATGAATGGTTGAAGTATCGGTCTCAGAAAAGACCCCTGAGCCCAGGTTTTTTGGTTCTGTTGCTCTCCTTGTGGAGCTCCGGTCCCCTCCAGGTCTTTCTATCTTCCCCTTCTTTCATAAGATTCCCCGCACTCTGCCCAAAGTTTGAGTCTCAGCATCTGCTTTGATAACATACTGGTAGAGTCTTTCAGAGGCCCTCTGTGGTAGTATCCTATCCTGTTCCCTGTTTTCTCCCTCTTCTGATGTCTATCCCATTTGCCTTTCTGAATGAGGATTGATCATCTTACCCAGGGTCCTCCTTCTTGCTTAGCTTCAT
>CM053753.1:45508691-45609795 GCA_028658305.1 Pachyuromys duprasi | reverse complement strand
TACCTGCAAATTTCATGATTTCCTTGTTTTTTATTGCTGCGTAGTATCCCGTCATGTAAATGTACCACAATTTCTGTATCCATTCCTCCCTTGAGGGACATCTAGGTTGTTTACAGATGCTAGCTATTACAGATAAAGCTGCTACAAACATGGTTGAGCAAATGTCCTTATTGTGTACTTGAGCATCTTTTGGATATATGCCTAGGAGTGGTACAGCTGGATCTTGAGGAAGCACTATTCCTAATTGTCTGAGAAAGTGCCAGATTGATTTTCAAAGTGGTTGTATTAGTTTACATGCCCACCATCAGTGGAGGAGGGTTCTCAGGGGTCCTTTTTATATTCCCTCTCAATGTGGGCTTTGGTATCTCATTTGGCTCTGTGTGTGTGTGTGTGTACATGTGTATATGTGTGTGTTTGTGTATGTGTATGTATTTGTGAGTATATATGTATATGGTTATGTATGTGACTATGCATATACTTGCAATCTGGAGGTCAGAGGTCATCCTGAGATATCTCTACTTAGAAGCCATCCAGCTTGCTCTTTTGACACAGGGTGTCTCCCTGGGGCTCGGGACTCACAGATTAGGCTAGGCTACTGGCAAGCATGCCCTAGAAAGCTGCCTGTCTCTGCCATAATGGCTCTAGGACTATAAGTGCATGCCGCCAGGCCTGGCTTTTTACACAGGTGCTGAGCATCCTACCAGGTTATCATCATGGCCAAGTACGTTATCATCTGAGCTCTTTCCTCAGCCCCACATCTGGATCTTCTGAAAGGACAAATGAAGGTACAGCTTCATTCTTTCACTGTGGCGGTTGCCGTCTGTTCATACACCGGATTTCATTCATTATGCAAATGGTGTTTTTCAACCTGTTGTGTCTTCGGTGCTCTTACAAATAATACTTTAAGCCACATTTTAAAATAATGCTCAGAGAAATGGTTGGCATGTCCAACCGAGTCTTCCAGTGACTGGAACCAGACAGAGTAGCAGCCTTGCTTATAACTTCACAACTGATGTGTCTTCGAATCTTTGAACAGACACAGCAATGCTAGGAGTTGGAGTGTTTACTATCTGCTTCTTATTTTGTTAGTTACCATTTTTAAAACAAATGTGTCTTTTTTTTCCAGAGACAAGTTTTCTCTGTGTAGCCCTGGCTGTCCTAGACTCACTTTGTAGACCAGGCTGGCCTTGAACTCACAGAGATCTGCCTGCCTCTGCCTTTCTGAGTGTTGGGATTACAGGCATGCACCACCTTTCCTGGCTATTTTATGTGTAATAGTGTGAGGGTGTCAGATCTTCTGGAACTGGAGCTATAGATTGTTGTGAACTGCCATGTGGTTGCAGGGCATTTAGCCTGGGCTCTCTGTAATAACAGCCAGTGCTCTTAACCACTGAGCCAACTCTCTAACCTCTGTCATAGAGAATTTTAAGAAAATTTGAAGAATAAACATTTATTATTGGACATTCCATAAACAGGACAAGCTTGAGATATATAGATATATATTTTATGAAGGCTAAAGTTAGTTCATTTAAAAGACTATCCTCAAAGAATGGAGATAAGGCAGCTGTGAATAGTGAACTGTCAGTGAGCAATGTGCCCATATGGAGAGCTTTTTAATGGTGCAGCCCAAAGACTGAGGTTTTAGTGCTACTTCATTGTATAGTAATTACTATACTCATTGATGGTATCCCAAGAAAGACTTTCCAGGGCAAACAGCGCCTTTATACAGAAAGATGAATGACATTGGTCTCTGCTTAGACAATTCCATTCTAACTTAAGTATGACCCTATGCCCAAAGGGATTGCATCATTGGAGACAAAAACAAAACAAAGCAAAACAGATGAGCCCTGGCAATTCTCATTGTCCTTTTATTTTTCCCTTCACTGTCATTTGATCTGGGAACAATGGCACAGTATCTCTCAGAGCTGGACTATGGCATATAGCTTTAGGTCAGGTCAAATCTCCTCCCAACTTCCCTCAGTTCCTGGGAATTCATGGGCCCTGTATGTTACCTGTTTTGTAGCCAGTTACAGGACAGTCCTCAGTGAACCACCAAGTCCAGGGTTTCTTTTGGTAATGGTTTTCTATTTCTAGGCCTCAGTTGTCCTAATTCACTATGAAAATTTTGAGTTGGGTGTGGTGATCCATGCCTTTAATCCCAGCACTTGGGAGGCAGAAGACCAGCCTCTGTGAGTTTAAGCCAGCCAAGGTTACACAATGAAACCCTGTCAAAAAGCAAATAAATAAAAAAAGGAGAGAAGGAGAAGAAAGCTGGGGGGCAGGGATTTGTATTGAGGCCAATAGAAAAACTAGAAATCAGTACTTCTTTCTCTCTTTACAGTATAGATGCGTCCTTTCTGAGGTTAACACAGAGCTAGTGGAAGAACACTTTCCTGACTTGAAAGACATCCAGTAGCCCTCCTCCTAACCTCATCCCACTTGGAAACCATAGGCAAATCTGGAACCCAGCACTGATAACCTCCACCACCCAGCAAACCTTTTTAGTGCTGCCCACTTTTACTGTCTCCGCAGTTCAAGGTTGCCAGAGCTTCAGGTTAAAGAAGTGACAGGTTGACGGACTACAGGCATTGCAGAAAAATTCGCAATGTCCTGGGCAGAACCAGGCATCACCACACCCTCTGGTCTCTTCCCTGCTCAAGACTGCCTCCCCCTTGGAGATCACCTTCTCCTGGATTGTGCAAATGTGGAGTTGAAGTCCCCTCTGGTCTCTAAGGACTTCAACTTGGGCATCAGGGAGCGGCTGCAGGGCTCACTGTTTCTCCTCTGCAGCAGCTGAGGCAGCGGCAGCCTGCAGCTCAGAAGGAAACAGATCTCCTTCCAGCAGCAGTGAGCCTTGGGAGCAGAGAGTGAGAGTTAAAATCCTGCAGCGGGAGTTGTTATTACTGTGCTTTTCATGGGGTATTAAATTACTTCTATCTCACCAACCGGACCGAGAATTCTCCAGAGAAGTAGTACATGTCACCTCTCTCGTAATCATTGTTACGCGCTTAACACTCTTGCAATAATTAAACGAATAGGTATCACTTCCGAAGGGCCAGATCTGAATTGTGGATGAGCACTCAGACGTTAGGTAAGCCTGTTTCCTGGTCTGTCTTGGGCTAGGACACAGGTCAGGTAGCTTGTGCCCAGCACATGGCAAACTGGCCACAGCACATCAGGAGTATGGGAGCATCAGGTCCCTCATCTCCATCCTGCTTTTTTTCTGGGCTCCCTGGGGTATCATGGTTGCCATAGCACACAGCTGGAGAAAGCATGGAGGAGCAGTGGGGTGAACCAGGGCCACCACATGGCCTTATCCTCTGGGCGAACCTCCATCAGCCCAGGGCAGTTTGGGCTGAAGCTCACCAACTCTCTGCTTTCTCTACCTGGTCAGCATTACTACTCAGTTTGCCTCTACAGTCTAGATCAGGACTCTCCCTTGAGGCTTCCCTCCTCCCTAGCACCTGCCTGGCTGTCATAGTAACGGGTTCCAGGGTGACAAGAGAGGGAGCTGGCTCTTGTGGGTAAGGCTTTTTGGACCATAGAGACTGCCTGGGCTGCACCCATCCAATCTTTCTGTGTTCTTTCTCAGGCTGAGCTCATACCCCCACAGCAGCCAAAAGGACCATGTCCACCAGCCTGACCACTTGTGAATGGAAGAAAGTCTTCTACGAGAAGATGGAGGTGGCAAAGCCAGCTGACAGCTGGGAGCTGATTATAGATCCCAACCTCAAGCCCAACGAGCTGGGCCCAGGCTGGAAGCAGTATCTGGAGCAGCATGCTTCAGGCAGGTGAGAGGCAGACGGGAGTGTGGTGCAGGCAGCCCCCTTGGGGTGGGGGAGTCACAGACTTTTCAAGTACGGACCTGCGGTAGGTCTCACCCGGAACTAGAGACTGGGCTGCCTGGAGGGCCACAGGGGCTTTGCTTCTAACCACAGCTGTTCAGATTCCTTGGTTACTCTGAGCAAATTGTGCTCTGCCTGTGAGTCTCAGTTTTCCACAGAAAACCCAAGACTGGAGAAAATCTTCAGTTCCCTGAAAATTCAGATGCTTAGTGTAGTTGGAATGGAGAGGGGATGCAATGAGGATTCTTGGAATTCTCAACCTAGAAGTCAGGGGACTTGTGCTTGGGGGCTGCGGCATCCCTCTGTTCCAACAAATGCAACTAGACTTGAAGACACAATACATTTGCTGTTGACCACATGTTTTGTGGAACCTGGTTGTGTGGCTCTGTGAACTTGGGTATGTCCCCTTTTTTCTCTGGCTCCCAGTTTTCACATTCATAAAACAAGGGAGCTCAACATAGTTGTTCTTAAAACATTTCACAAATCCCTTCCACCTCTGTTATCTGTGGATGATAAAACTGCTGACCTCAGACAGGACTTCCGTTATATCTTCTCCTTCCTAAGTGTTCCTTGTGTCCTTGTGGCTTTCCCTCTTACAAGCCAGGTGGTTTGGGACTGGATCCACAGTCTATTGCTCACACAGCCTCCAGACTACCTGCAGGAACTAACCACCTCCTCCTCTTTGGGTATTTGGATTCACAGGAGACCAGCTAGTGGCTGTGTGGTGGAGGTGTGGACAAAATATGGCAGAGACGGGGTTGTCCATAGTGTGTGGGTGTGAAGCCTCTTGAGTAGAGAACAGAACAGGATGAGGATGGGAGCAGGAAAAAAAAAGACTTTAAGTGGACAGTGGGCATCTGGCCTTACAAACAAATAAATGGATCCTGTGTAGAGAAAGGACAGAGAGCAGAGGCCAGCTGGTTTGTGTTGACACTGGGAACTGGATGTCTCTCTAAGTAGCTTCATGTCCTTGTTTTCTATGTGTCTGTAACATCTCCCCCAAAATGTTGACCCATGTCGGATACTTTTGGAGATATTGGAGATTTGCCTTGATGGAGGGGAAATAATTCTGGACTGGCCTATTTAGTAAAACCTTAGGAGACTGAGAGCACGAAGCTTTTGAGCCTCGTGGAGGATAAAGCACAGGCAGTTGGGAACTGGTGTGTGGGGCTTCTGGAGTTTAGCGACAGCTCCAAAGGCTCACAGATCTTCTCACCTCAGGGCTTAGTCCCAGCTGGCTTCAGGAAGGGCTGAAGCATAGATTTGCTTTTAATCTTTCAGATGTATGAACTCTGACAGAACTGACCAGTATAGGGCTGGGAAAAGGACCAATCAGACTCCTCTGCCCTTTGTCCTGTGTTGGGTGGAGCTGGGGTATTGTTCTGTGCTTAGATTGTTCCTGGCTTCCACAGTTCAGAAGCTGGCTCGGTCTCACTGCTATTCCACAGCGGCTGAGTAGCGCTTAAAATACAGCCGGTGCCTGATGGATTGAACTGAGTTCTTCATCAGAGATACTTTTAAGCCATTGTGCAATGGATTTAGGCAGAGCCAAAGGGAAAGACAGAATCAGCCCAGTGGACATGCAAATGCCTCGGAAGCCTTTGAAAGAGGGTCTCAGAAGAGGGCATTTCAGGGACCTAGGAACCTCTCTGGAGTTAAGGAGCAGGAGTGCTCCATCACAGAAGGTATGTATGTAAGCACTCTCAGGAGGCTAGGAGGACCAGGGCTTAGCCCCAGGCCACCCCCCTCCATGTTTTCTGAGGCTGTGGCCTTTGTGAAAGTCAGGCTGGGGGCAGGCATGTACAGTCTACTTTTTCCATTCTCAAACAGGACTACTGTGTGCTTAGGTGTGACTGGTCAAGGGGTGTTCATCTCTGCAGATGTAAGAACCAAACGTAGCATTGTTCTCACCCAATCTGCTGCAGCCTGCTGACCTTCCTGGTTTACTAACTGTGGCGTTAGCCTACACCCAGGACTACCAAGTTAGAGTGAGGGGAGGTACCACGTGCTCCCTCAAGGTTTCCAACGTAACTGGTATTTTCTGGATGGCTTACTGCAGCCCTACAGCGTGCCAGGCTCTGAGCTTGCAAGATGCAAGGGTCAGATGGTGACATTACCACCCTTATCAGAGGTATGAAAGGTCTGAGCACAAGGTCCAGCATGGCTACCATCGCACTACAGCCCAGGGATGAGAAGCGAGCTGCAGAGAACCGGCTCCACACTCTCTTTGTGGGTTGACTTAGCCCTAACTCAGCAACCGACCGAGAGTGGGGAGGGCTCTGGTTTCCCCAGTGGTTCCCAGGCTACCACCAGGAGGAGGTGGTGACTGCTGACCTCCAGAGCTAAGGAACCCACAGACTGATAAACTTCAAAAGTGCTTAAATTTTCAGCCTCTGCCTAAAACACTGGCCTTCTCTTTCCTGTGCAACCCCAGGGCAGGCTGTCCCCTAAGCATCTCACCTGCTTTTTTTTTTTCCTCCTTCCTTCCTTTTCCCGCAGGTTCCACTGCTCCTGGTGCTGGCACACCTGGCAGTCCGCCAACGTGGTCATCCTCTTCCACATGCATCTGGACCGGGCCCAGCGCGTTGGCTCGGTGCGCATGCGCGTGTTCAAGCAACTGTGCTACCAGTGCGGCACCTCACGGCTGGACGAGTCCAGCATGCTGGAGGAGAATATCGAGGGCCTGGTGGACAACCTCATCACCAGTCTGCGCGAGCAGTGCTATGATGAGGATGGTGGCCAGTACCGCATCCACGTGGCCAGCCGGCCGGACAGCGGGCTGCACCGCAGCGAGTTCTGCGAGGCCTGCCAGGAAGGCATCGTTCACTGGAAGCCCAGTGAGAAGCTGCTGGAGGAGGAAGCCCCCTGTACCGATGCCTCCAAGAGGAAGGCCCAGGCCAGTTTTGTGTACAACTTCTTCTCATTTCGCTGGTGCCTGTTCTGGGGCGCTCTCTGCCTGGTCATTGTGTACCTGCAGTTCTTCCGAGGCCGCTCTGGCTTCCTTTAGTGGGGTTGTTTAGGGGTGGGGCGAGCGGAGAAGAACTCAGTTTCCCCCTGATTCTGCTACAGATTCAATCGATGACTGCGCTCATGTGCACGCTGCTCCTCTGTGGAAGCTGGGGTGGGTTGGGGGCGGGTGTTGGGTTGGTTAAGGGCACATTGTCCAGTGGATTAGCCATTGGCCATATGTGGCTGTTTCGATTTAAATTAATTAAAATGAAATAAAAATTGTTCCTTAGTAGTTCCAAGCCCAGTTGGGCTTACACAGAATTTGTCCCCATAGGGGCCATTGCTCAATGGCAGGCAAGGGTGACTTCTAGGAAGATGAGCGTCAAGGGTTTGGGCATCCAGTGCTTCCCAGAGGACTTCCACCCTCTGCTTTGTCCACCATGGGAACTCCTCAAGGCAATACTGAGCAATAGGCCCAGGATAAAGAGGCGCCAGCCTGCATTTCTTGCTAAAATGTGGTTTTGTGTTTAGAAATAGATTTTGCCAAAAATCTGCCGAGGGGATAGGTCATGTCTCAGAGATTAAAAATAAAAAGTTGGGGTATCTGACCATTGCACCAGAGGGAGGAAATACTGCTGAAGATGCGTGTGAGGTCAAAAGAGCTACAACAGGTGACGAGAAACAAGGCCGGAAACATTGCCAGAGGGAAAGCTTCTCCACCAGCTAGTTCTCCTCAGTGAATGATGATTTCCGCATTTTCATGTTTTGCTGGTGTTCCCTGACTTGGCGTTCTCCTCCCCCAAACTACTAAACTACTGCAATGTTTTTATCCTTTCAGGACTGACATAGTAGGTTATATTTGTTTCTTAGACTTTTCTTTTCCTCTTTAATTCAAGAAACTCTCATTTCTATGTCCCTACAACCAACCCTCCATACTTCACTAGCAAAACATTGGCTGCTTTTCTATTTGCATCTGCTTCATGTGTCTGCCATGTTTTCAAGTCCTCTCTTTCTGTATTTGTTCTGTTAATTGAAAAAGTGAGTGTTGCTCTAACATTCCCTTATATGCATACCATGTATTTTGATCACATATATCTATCACCTTTTCTTGTCCTTCCAACAACTGGTTTCCTCTTTCTTGCTTTTGTATCTGTGTTTTAAAACACATTTTACACGTGAGAGAAAGCATGTGATTTTTTTTCCTCTAACTTATTTGGCTTAACATAATCTCCAGTCCCATCCATTTCTCAGTAAGTGGCGTCATTTCATTTCTCTTTATGACTGAATATATTCCATTGTGTACATGTTACATGTATTTTCACCCATTGATCTGCTAATGGGTGTTTTCGCAACTTCGCTATTGTGAACAGTGTCATAATAAACATGGCTGTGTTGGTACCTCTGTGGTTTGCTGACTTCCATTCTTTTGATTCCTCCCCCAACCCCCGCTCAAAGAGCTTCTATAGTGGATGGACAGCACCACAGAGCTTCATATTCTAGTTGCCTTTTCTCTCCATTGTAATATCCTATGTGGATGTGTTTCTCTTGTTCTCTTTGTATGCTCAGGGTGCCCCCCGATTCTCTTCTGCTCATTTCCCCTCATCTCACTATGTATGCACTCTCAGACCTCATGGCTTTCCAAGATTTCGCACAGAGCTCCAGACACATAGACCAGGCTACCCATCCCCCAGGAGCTCTCTTCCAAAGCAGCCTGACCAAACCCAGATTTCTGCTTCTTAGCACTCTAGTGTTATCTTTTTGTTTCTCTTCACCTCCATGGCCTTCTCCACAGCATTCTTCTGTCACATCCCATGTCATGCTGCCTGTTGTCTTCTTATCTCTCTTCGTGGTCCTATCCCACCCCATCCAACCCTACTCTACCTATCCCACTTGCCCACCTTCTTCCAGGTCATGTTGGTTGTATGTTGTCTTCTCTTCTTGCTCATGGTCCTACCCCACCCCACCTCACTTGGCCACTCCTTTCCATGTTATTTTGATGTTGTCTTCTTGCTCTCCTTCACTGCTCTACCCAACCCCCATCGGACTGCCCACCAGGCTTAATTCTTCATTTCTTGGCATTCTGGACTCCTGCACCAGGTTGCAGCCAATTACAAGACTTACAATACTGAACGTCTTCTCACTAAGTCTCCATTTTCTATCTGTGTCAGTAACTATAGCATCTAAATCATCGGTTATTAGGAAGAAATTAAATATGCGTTATGGCCCAAGGTCAAGATTTCCTTCTCATCTGAACTCAAGGAATCATAATCCATGAAATTTGTTTTGAGCGGGGGAAAGAAGATAACATAAGGAATATTGTGCCCAACAAGACAAGAAGCAGCCAGTGAACGATGCTAATTAAGCAGTTACTCTGTATTGAGTACTGGGGACAGAAAGATGAAGAACTGCTTACAGAGGATGCTCCTGGCGTCAAGCAATGACAATAGAAATTATGTGTGCAGAAGCAGAGATGGCCTCTTGATGGTGGGATCCTTCCTCTATCTGAGGCTGTGACTAGCTGCACTGGGAGCCAGCGCTCATGCTTAGACTGAAGAAAAACATTTGAAAGCCAGTGGTGACCTGTAAGGAGCTGAGATGAAGGAGACAGGAGATTGATGCTTAGCGAGAGGCTCAGTAGCATAAGCCTTGTAAATGAACTACAAAATTATGACAGCCAGTTTTATATCAACTTTACACAAGACAGAGTCATCTGAGAGGAGGGAGCCTCAACTGAGAAATGCCCCCAAAAGACTGCGGTGTAGGCAAGCCTGTAGGGCATTGTCTTAATTGATGAGGGAAGGCCCAGTCAATTGTGGGTGGTACCTTTCCTGGGATTGTGGTCCTGGGGTCTATAAGAAAGCAGGCTGAGCAAGCCATGAGGAGCAAGCCAGTAAGCAGCACCCCACCATGGCCTCAGTCTGCATCAGCTCCTGCCTCCAAGTTCCTGCCCTTACTGCTTTTGATGATGAACTATTATATGTTGTATGGAACTATGTGCAAATTAAGCCCTTTCCTCCCCAAGTTGCTTTTGTTCATAGTGTTTCATTACAGCAGTAGCAGCAACCTTAACTAACACAAAAAACATGATGTAATGAGGCTCAGTTCAAAGGCCATTGCAAGAACCAATGCACCTTGTCAAGAGAGCAGACTTAATCTACTACTATTTCCGCTAAATAGACATAGTGCTAAATTGACTTTTAATCATTATATGCGTAGATTAGCCCATCAACCAACCCTCACTAAAGAAGCTTCTTTTGCAGTATATAGCACTTAACACAGAGACCCACAACTGGCCAAGGTGCAGAGAATAAGAGCTGACAGAATGCTCAGCACCTGTATTGGACACCTAAATCACACCGCTCTCTTCAAGGCTCAGGAATCATTGAAGGAAAGTGGGCAGAAAGTTTGCATTAAATGACTACAGGGGCACTGTGTGTGACTCAACTATCTAACTTGAATTCAGCTCTTGTTTAGGAAAATAGCTGTTTTAAATGTTAAGTTTGTGACTCTCCTCCATCTTGGCTGGTGACCTCATCACAATGGAAGTGACCACAGGCCTGGCAGCCATCTTTGCTAAGGCTGAGGGGTACAATGCCATATTAACTTTATCTTCTCCGTTAAGATGACCGTGTGGTATAAAGCAACTAAGAAGCAGTTATAAAACTTCTTAGTCCTAACGAGCCATCTGCTTATCATTGGATCTCCATTTTCAACTAGAGAGACAACAACCAATCTCCAAAATATCTTGGATTAGGATGGATTTTTATGATTAAATATAATCAAGGTTGATAAATTCCTAAGGTTATAAAGATGTTCTCAGGTTTACAAACACTGGCTTAGAGGATTACATTTAACTAATTAAGTCTTTGCTACCTACATTAAACACCAGTCTTCTAAGTTTAAATAAGAAACAATATACGTTTGCACAATAATATAGCCTCTTTGTGTTCGCTCACTTTTTCAGCTTTAGCTATTTGGGTAAACTGAGTCATACAAGAAAATGGAATATTCTATACGACGAAGATCAAGAAAGTTCCTAGTCTCTCTATGGACTGCTTTTATGGCTTAAACCTTTACTAAGGGATCTTCAATTAAACCTTCAACTGAAAATGTTAAAGCTCAAACTTAACAGGGATAAAGCTATAAAATCCTCATCTTATATAAGCTGCTAACTTGTTATAAAATGTTAAAAATAGTTAAGACATACAAGTTAATGTGTTTTCAAAGTTAAAACCTAAAGCAATTAACTAACTCAGGTATACTTAATAGATTGTCCTCAAACTTGTCAGAGGCCTACTGAACATGGTATTTAAAATGTTTAATGAGAAAGTTTCCCATAACAGACAGAATGTCAGCTCCCAGTGGGAACTCTAAGGTCTACAAAGAAGAAAGATAGGACATGACTGCTCCACTTTGAGTGTGGTGATGCTAGCCACTGGGCAAAACTGTCCCATGCCCCGCCTGCCTCCAGGACTCTGCCCAAATTGTGGCCGTTCTTGGATTGTATGCTCTACTCTGCCTAAGTCAAGATAGGCCATCCCCTCATGTTCCTCTTGCATGGCAAAGTCTCTTAGATCTTCTGGGCTTGGAAGCTGAAGGCTGACTTTGCCCCAGGACTTTTGCTCCAACAAAGCCATTGAGACCATAGCAACCTAAGGTAACCACCCATGTAGTAAGTCTCTGTCATTTTACTTGATGCACAGGCTATTTGGATGATACTGCCTGCTATAATCTGTTCTTCTCAGATCTCTGATGGTACTGATGGCTAACTGTAGCTTTATGTTCCTCCTTCCAAGGCAGCCACTGCCTGTTCAGTTCATTGCATATGTAAACCAGACCTCACTTTTCTAGAGCTACTAGATGTCTTGCTGAGAAAGTCAGATACTTAGCTGACTGGCTTTGCTCTGAAAGAGATAAACTCCCAAAAAAGGTTTAAAAGTGTTTCAGATTTCTTTTTCTATCTATGCTATTGTTATACTAAGACTTCAGAAGTTCAGAGGTTTATCGTTAATCAATGGACCTCTGATAAGCTATTTATTTAGAAGCATTCATTCTTTTAACCCAGAATCATTTTGGGGGTTCCCAAGCTTTTGCTCTGCTTCAAAGGCTTGAGTCTACTGCCTTTTCTACAATGTGCATTTCAGTATACTAGTATATCTGAACATTTTTATCTCTTTTTTGTAAAGTTAAAAAAAATCGACTTGGATTCATCTCTCTCAGGTCAAATGGACTCTAGATAAGTAATCCTTGGTTTGCCCACCTGCCTATTCCTGAGGGTGAGATTTCACCTTCCCCTGATCTTGGGACTTCTTCCCTCTTCTCATCTACTGCACAATGATCCTGAAAGTATCAAGGGTACACCAAAGGTATTCCCTCAAGCTTTTTTTTTTTTTTAATTTTTGTCCTTTTCTTCTCCTTCTTTCTTCTTCTATGTATTTTATTCATTTATTATAACACAGTGTTCTGACTAGGCCAGCAGAGGGCACCAGATCTCATTATAGATGGTTATGAGCCACCCTGTGGTTGACTAGGATTTGAACTCAGGACCTCTGGAAGGGCAGCCAGTGCTCTTAACCTCTGAGCCATCTCTCCAGCCCCTCCCTTCAGCTTCTTAACTTTACCTTCTGTCTCGTCTGTACCATCCAAGAGGATTTCCAATCAACTGTGGACAGCTCGAGAACTTCTTGCAATATGCCAGCCCCAGGTGTTCCTTGGATCCTATATCCTAGTTGGCTCCAAAGCTGCCTGCCGTTCCTAGCCCCAGATGGTCCCACAGAACCCAGGCAGTGAGTAAAACAGATGTCCCCCAGCCTTGTCTTTTGACCATCATCCCAGCCTTCCTGAGCTTCCCAACAATGTTGTTCCAGTTTCAGCAGGAAATAGCTATAGATGAGATTATGTTGCCCCTTTACCATCAACAAAAGGCTAGACTGTCAGGTCTTGAACTCAGGGAAAATCTCACTCAGTACCTGTGGCTCTTCCCACTCTCCTTACCCTGCCCTACCCTAAAACTCTCACTCCCAGGGACTGGGCTTCTCTTTCCCTTCCCCCTGCCTGCTCCCTATATAACTCAGTCATTTTGGCTACCGCAGTCTCTTGGTCTCTCGGCCTGGGCTGCCTCTCTGGTCAGCAGCTCCTCTCTTGCCCTCCCTCCCCACCCTCCTCTCATGGTTTGGTTTAGTCTGCCAGCCTGTTCAGCCTAGACTCTTCCCTCTGCCTGCTTTCTCCCTTCTATCTACAATACAATCTCCCCCATACCTAGAAGCAGTCATGTCTTCCTTCTTTTGTTTCATTTTTTTCCTTCATGGAGGAGTTTGTGAACGTGATCAAAATAAACTATACAAAATTCTAAAAAAAAAAAAAAACCAAAAAAAAAAAACAAAACAAAAACAACTAATAACAAGAGAGAAAATAAAGAAGCTTAGGCAAGAACCCTTGTAGACTCTTGGTATGAGGTGAGCAAGTAGTTCATGCACGTGTGTTCCAAGCTCTGTTAAGGATCCTTCTTGTTTTTGTTTGTTTGGATTATCAGCTGTAGCTGCCTCCATGTGCTAAGGTGTTCTTTCTGCTCACTTTGCACCACTGAATAAATGAGTTCTTCTTTGAGTGCTGTTTGGCAGTTGTTTACAGACTACTTGGTAAAGAGGACATGGAAAGGAATGTTGTGCCAGGGCTCCAGAAATCTCACACTACTCAGCCAAGACAATCAAAGGAATTAAGACAGACAGTTTTCAGCCATGGAAAAACAAAGCCCAAACTGTCTCCTAAGCAATACAACTGTGCTTCGTTATACACCTTTGCTCATAACACTTACCCCTTTCCAGTTTGTTTACTTTTCACTTGTCCAAAAGTTCTAGAATCACAAAGACAATTTTGGATGTCCCTGGCTCGGAGGGCTTTCAGTGACAGAGTCCAGCGCTTACCAGACAGTATTCTCCTAGGAGAGGGGAGTCGTTGATCATACCCAGAAGTGGGGTGTTAGGGGTCTTCTATAAAGAGGAGTGACAAGTGTATGTTTCCTTGGGCATGTGGGAGGAGGATAGGAAAGCTTTGCTGGGCTAAGAGGGAGCTGAGTGGATCCCAAACTGAGGGAACCCTATAATCAAGGAGAATGAGTACTTAAGCACCAGAGAAGGCAAGAGGGTAGAGGGAGAGAAGGGAGGATTTGGGGGCCTAGGAACACTGGCTAGACCTGGGTAAGAAGGTAAGGTAGGCTGGGGTGGGGGTGATGAGAACCCCCTTGACTCAAGCAATGGGTGAAGTCCTGTGGCAGGAGGGAGAATTTTGATTTATGTTAGGCATTTTATTGTCAAGTTTTCTTTAAAAACAAAAGAAGCGAAACAAAATGAGCAAACCAGGGTGCCCGCCTCCCACCTTTTGCAGCGGTTTTCCGGCCTGTCTGTGTCTAGGCACCCATTAAAGAAGCCTTTTCTCCCTCCATCTGAGCTTTTGCCATACAGCTGTGTTCCTTATTCCGGTAACCAGCTCTCCTCTTTAGCCAAAGGGAATGATATCTTCAAGTGCCCCGAGTGCAATGATAATCTGAGCTGTAAATAACAAATTACAAGTAACAAAGCTAATTACTTTAGTCAAGTCACACAAGAGACTATTTAATGCCCCACATTAAGTTAAATAATGTAATACAAATAGAGATTGTAATAATTAGTACATCTCCTTTCTTTCTGGTACCAATCATTCATGATTGCTGAATTCAATTAGGACAAATCTAAGTTATTCTCCTTGTGTATTGCCCATTTTGCTTGTTTTTTTTTTTACAACAAAAATGAGTTATTTTTGCAAAGACTTAAATATATGTATACCCATATCTATTTTATACATAATTATATCATCTATTATATGTAATTATATTTAATATATTAGATATGTTGAGAAAAATGAAATAGTCTTAATGCAATAAAATGTGTAACAACTGTAAACTTTTTAGGTTTAAAAGTTTGTATTGACCCAGTTTCTGCACCTATAATGAGCCTATGATGTGATGTTTTGATTCATGTGTATATTGAAAATAATAAATTCAAGATATATAATGTATACATAACCTTGAACTTTTATCATCTACTTGACTGCATTAAATTCCTCTTCCTTAAACACCTCACAATAAATAATTAGTTAATGAGCAATAATAGCTTTTTGTAGATGGAATGTTTCAATACAATATTTTGTCATAGAGCTCAGACTGTAACTGGAACTTATGATCCTGCCTTGCCTCCTGAGTGCTGAAGTACAAGTATGCGTGAACACACCCAGTAGAATGATATCTTTTGATCAAATATACATATGTTTGTACTTACTTGTCAAGGTATGTCTGTACAAGATTAGAAAGAGGAAAACAGCCTTTCTTTTTTGGGATCTGGCCTGGCATTCATAGCCAGGCTGTGATTCTTTTCTGTTAAGCACAAATAATTCCACAGAAAACCATTCTCATCCACAGCCATGATTGGTGAGCAAGAAAAGTAAGGCCAAGTCAGCTCCAGAATTATGTCTGAATGCAGCAGAAGCATAAAAAAAAAAAACACAAAAAACCCACTCTTTCTTCTGAGCAATAGAATAGTTGCTATTTCTTTGTTAGTCAGAGTTTTATCTTCATTCTCTTTTTAATTTGTAGATAATTTATATTTTCAAAAAATTCTAAGAGGACATGAATAAATCTGTGAATGAATTTAAAGAGGATGCATATGATAACCTGAATTACTCAAAATACACATAAATAGATGAATGAAATTAGAAAGGCAGTTCGAGATATGAAAAAAGGCTTCAATAAAGGGACAGGTATTTTGAAGAAAACCCAAACTGAAATGATACTGGAAACCAAACATTCAGCAGGTCAAATAAAAGCCTTAATCAATAGAATGAATCATAAGAAGGACAGATTTTCAGAGCTTGAAGATAAGATAGAGGAATTGGATCATTCAGTTAAAGAAGTCAATGACAAATTTTAGGAAAAGTATCAGTAGAGGGTACAAAGTCTGTGGGATACTATGAAATGGGGTCCAGATGGAAAGTAAAGGGGAGAACGCAAGATCCTGGGTTGTTGAACATAATCATAAGAAACTGTCAAGATACGTACACGACAAATGTCCGTTATAGCACAGACTACTCTTTTTTGTTGTTGTTTTCATTTATTTATTTATTTTGAGACTAAATCTCAGTATGTAACCCAGGTGAGCCTCAAATTCATGGCCATCCTTCTGCCTCCGCCAGCTAAGTATTGCCATGATAGGTCTGAGCTGTCATACCTGCTGATATTTGTAAACTACAGAACATATTTTCAGCTACATTCTCATAGGTATTGCTAGAGAGTTACATAGACTGTCACTTTTTTTTTTTTTGCCAAAAGATGGGAAGGAATTGAATACACTCTGTTTCCTACTAAACTAATTCTACTTTGTTAGAATGGTTTAGCGTTTTATAATTAGGCCCATAAGATCTATAGTACCAGCATCCTCTTTTTAACCATTTTAGGAACAAATTACAGTTCATAGCAGCAATAAGAAGTTAAGGAAACAACTTGTAAAATTTTACAAGTTTCTTTGATCATCGTTTTTAACCCCAACCTAATTCATTCCTGAACTCTTTATTTGGACTTGTTTTCCTTTCACTTGGAGGACTTTAGCAATTCAGGCCAAGAATGTGGATGGAATGCCTCTTTGTGAATACTCATTTTTGCTGTTTTCATCTATAAACATTGCTTGGCCAAGTGCTAAATTCTGTGACAACATTTTAAAAAATATTTTCCCCCTCTCAAAACTCAGAAGGTGTAACTATAGTCAGTGTCTTCTGGAATTTTCTTTGACCAAGAAATATTATAGTATCAATCTTAATGGGAATTTTTGGGTATATATTGCCTGATAAATATTAAAAATCTCATTGGTTCAGTTGCCTCCCAGGCTGCATTGAGAATAAAAGCTACAGAGATTCTAAATGCCATGTTTTATTGTTCCTTGTAGGGATTTGTTTGTAGTATGTGGAAGAAGAGGACATTTTTCTCTGACTCTTTATATTGTTTTTTTTTTTTTAGGTTTCTTGGGTCTCAGTTTTTCATTTGCTTAATGATTTCACTCTTGAGTCTTATAGCGAGAAATGGAAGAATTCACTTACATGTTGTGTGAGGGTTTTAAAACTTATTTGGTCTCAGAAAAAGAAGAAGGAAGATGTCTTGGCTCACCAAAGTTTAAGTAATTAACTGTGTGCATGTGTCATGGAGCCTGTGAGAAGATCTGAGACAATTTGTGAGGGCTGATTCCTTCATTCCACTGTGGAGTCCTGGGAACTGAATTCAGGTCATTAGACTTGGCTGCAAGCACCTTCATCTCTAAGCCGTCTCTCTAGTCCCTTTGTCAAAGTATTTTTATGAAGACAGAGCTCCTGTTGCCACACATGTTTGAGGTAGCGGGCCTTCACTGCAATGTAGCTCTATAGATAGCTATAGGAACATGGTAAGGCTCTGTCTTCCATGTTTTGTTGCAGATGGGGTTCAGGGTTCCCACTTACTGGCATGAAGATCCTTACTAGAAGTCAACCCCTGTAGTATGCTTTATCTTGTGTGAATTCAACCTGGAAATTGGTGCAATGGCCAGGTGTTTCCTATGTGGGAACCTATTGTAGTTCCAGAAGAAGGAATAAGATTTGTGCCCCTCCATTGGATTCATCTCCAGATCTTGTTTGAGTTTATAGGAGTGAAGATCAATATCTCAGATGCTTAAGCCCCACCCATTGTGTGACAATCTCTTCTTGCTGCCTGGGGATGACGATATAGAATGCTCAGCCCCTTCCCCACCACCGTGTCCGCCTGCATGCTACCATGCTTCCACCATGATGATAATGGACTACATTTCTGAAACTGTGAGCCGGCCCCAATTAAATATTTTCCTTTATAAGAGTTACCATGGTCATGGTGTCTCTTCACAGCAACAAAACTCTACCTAAGACACCCTACCAATAAGAAGAGTGACTTTTAAAAGGCCCATTGAAAATAGAGGAGTATAAACACAGAGTATATAAAAATTGCATTTCAAAAAGAATATTGTCGGGAGCTGGAGAGATGGCTCAGCAGTTAAGAGTACTGGCTGATCTTCCAGAGGTGCTGAGTTCAATTTCCAGCACCCACAACGTAGCTCACAATCATCTATTATGTGATATGATGTTCTCTTCTGGCATGCAGGTGTACGTGTAGAAAGAGCATTCATATACATTAAATAAATAAATAAATAAATTTTAGAAGATTTATTTATTTATTATGTATACACTGCTCTACCTGTATATATGCCTGCCCACCAGAAAAGGGCATTATAGATGGTTGTGAGCTACCATGTTGTTGCTGGAAATTGAATTCAAGACCTCTGGTAGAGCAGCCAAATGCTCTTAACTACTAAGCCATCTCTCCGGCCCTAAATCTTCATTTATTTATTTTAAAAAGCAGGAATATTGTCAAACTTATCTTTGAGGCAAACCACTTCCCATATTATGTTAGTTAGAGTTCTCTAAAAGAACAAAACTGATAGAATGAATCAATAGAAAAGGATTTATTAGAATGGCTTACAATCTATGGCCCAACTAGTTAAAAAAAATGACTACCTCCCAATGGCAAAGCCAAGACCCCAGTAGTTACATAGTTCTCAAGGGTGGACATCTTAGATGGTCTTCAGTCTACGCTGGAGTCCTAAAAAAAAGTAGCTTGTACTATCAGCAAATGAATGCCTTGGGAGCAGGGTAGGTGGACTTGCTAGTGAGAGTGAGAGGCAGGCAAAGCAAAACCTTCTTCCTTCTATGCCCCTTAAGTGGGTGGCCACCCACAGAAGCTCTGGCCCAGGTTAATGGTGAATCTTCCAACCTCAAAAGATTCAGATTTAGGGCAGGTCTTCCCACCTCAAAAGATCAAATAATAAAAAAAAATTCCCACAGGTATGCCCAGATGCCTGGGCTTTAGTTAATCCCACGTGTAGTCAAGCGGACAGCCAAGCCTAGCCATCACCCACATACAATGACCATTGTTTCTCAGTAATCCTATTTTCATCTTATTGTCTCAACACTGATCTCACATTTGAGCTTCGAGTCAAGACCACACTCAGCAAAGGAATAAGACAGAAGGAATTCTTGCTCCTCATATCACCAAGTGCCTTGGCCTTCTTCAGTCATCAAGCAAGAATTCAAGAGCACAACAGGTGACTCTGCTTTAAAAACCAGTGCAGTTTCATCTGGGCCCCATGAAGTGGAGCTCACCACAGCCATTCTGTTAGTCTCATCTAGGTGACCAGCAGTCCGGAGCTGCAGTTACATGACCCTGTGTGTTGTTCTTTAAACTGTTTCCTGTGCTCAGACACCTGTAACATTGAATTCTCTTTCTTCAGCAAAAGCTATTCCAACCAAAAAGTGTCTCTTTGCTGGAAAATTTTTCATGTGTCTATGGCAGAAGTAAAGACAGCAGGATCTCTTCTACACACCGCCATAACCTCTTTCTCAAATCTGTTCTTAATAAGCGCACCTCGTCCTACATCATAGTTGTTGATACACCTCCTTTCCCTTCTGTGTTATGAGATTTGGAGAGATGAGTGACTTCTAACCTCCATCTTTACCATCCCCCTACCTAGCAATTTTCCAGGGAATTGAATTCAGAATGTTGATTCTTACTGTATTTCCATCTCTCTGTGCAATGAATCTCTATTAGTCTGTACTCTCTGGAAAGAAATTTTTGTGTTTATCAAGTTCTTTTTCTTAAGGAGCCTATGTCACTCCACAGCAAACTGTAATAGGTGAACTTCCTTGTGGAGAATAGGAATAGGAGTATGTGCCAGAGGAGATGGGCATGGCTGCCCTGCAGCAAATAGACTTAGGGGACGGTGAGCACACATGTTCTCCGAAGGTTGCTGCATGTAAGGTAATCAAAATTTAAAAAGTTAGAAGGACATTCTGAAGGGCCTTAAACCTCAGTGTCAGGAGTGGGGACTTCCTCCTGCTCTCTCACATTGCAACGACTTCTATTTGAACCTATTGAATGGAGCTAATGAGTATTTAGAAGTTGAATGAGACTGTGAAGTGTAGGATAAATCTGAAGGGACAGAGTTGGTGGTGTTGATGGGGAAAACTGTCCATGGGAAGGCTGGTTAGGAAGCTTTAAAAATGTTTGCAGGGACACTCTGTGGTCCTGAGTTGGGGGGGGGACTCAATTTGGTGATAATGAAGAGAAACTAAGAAGAACTTACACACAAAGGACACTCAAAGCTAATAGTTAAAAGCAGCGTCACAAAGGAGAGAGACAAAGAGGCAGACAGAGAGAGCAGAGATTGAGAGGAGAGGGAGACAGAGAGACAAAGAGAAAGAGAGGCAGAGAGGAGAGGAAGAGGAGAAGCCTCAGCTTAGAAGTTCTTTGCATAAAGCTGATAGCTGACGATTATGATTGACGGCACACATTCATGCAATGCTCCATAAATGTTTTTGCAAGCATGTACTGTATTGCAGGCTGTTTTCAGGGCAGACCAAGACAAGAAAGCATTGTCTCTGATGTTGAGAAAAGCTCTTTAGCAACAAAGGCAAAGCCTTTTTAACAAGGAAACAACAGACAGGCAAACTACCGACAGATAATAAAATAATTGCTATAATGGAAAACAAGCAAGCAGACAAACGTGTCCCATTCAAGAATTATTTAGGACCATGTCGACCCTTTGTCTTGTGGTTTCTTAAAGGACAGGGCGCATGCTTTTACCTCAGTCCTATGAAATTGTCACAAGTGCACAGAGGGCCAGTGCTATAACTCACTGAGAAAACACTTGCCTGGCATGCACAATGTTCTGGATTAAGAAAAAAAAATGCCCAGCTTCCTTTTAAGAGAAGAAAATTGGGATTTTCTGCAGAAGACACAGCACTGGGTGAACATAGGCTGAAGCACTGGGAATCCAGGAACATCTTCTGCACTCATTGCAGGAATCTGTCCTGCCTGGGGCTCATCTCTCCTCATGTGGTAACCTAAGAAAAACAGCTTTCTGCTGAACCAGTCCTCTTGGTAGAAACCCAAAGTTGACATCTGCTTTCCCTGTGACTCCTGCTGTCAAATGTTGCTTAGCCAATGGTTTATTTTTTTCCCAAGGCATGACATTGGTTCATCAATTTATTTGAAAGTTTTCATGAGTAAGAAGTGCAGAGCTAGGGTAAATGAGAGAGTGGGAGTGATGAATCCCCTCTAGCAATCGAAGCAGATGGTGCCATGAACAGGTTCAAAGCTGAGTAGATACAAAGTACCCCTGCTGAATTTTGCTTTGACCTTGTCTACTTAAGCAGTGTATTTTCTACAGCATCGGAGTGGGAGAAAATACCCCAAACCGGTCATTATTATGTTACCAACCATCTGGTAAACAGCTACCCGTCTCTAATTCAGTATAGTTTGAACAAATCTCACTCTTTGGAACCCAGACCTTCACACAAGCCCACCATTACTATGGCAATGCTAAGCCTGGCTTCCAGCTCAACAAGGAATGTAACATGGCCCCAGTTGGAATTGAGTTGATTAAGATGGAGTCAGGTGACTGTCACCGAGGTTGCCCTAAGTGACAGTGATAGTAATAGACTCTAGGTGCCTGAGTAAAACCTAATCTTTGGGAGAAAGCACCTGGAGGTCTAAGCCTGGCTCTGGGAATGTACTGGGGTGGGCCAGTAGCATGGTCCCGGTACAGAGTTGAACTGATCCAGCCTTGCCCAGCTCTCTGGGCCTCTCCGAGCCAGGAGGAAATGGAGAGTGGCACAGTGTTTGTGCTTCCCATAGCTGCTACTATACATTGTAAAGTTAGTGACTTAAAACCACAGAAATGTCTTTTCTTCTATGGGCGTGGGGATGGAAATCTAAAATGGAGGTGTGACCAAAGGCCACACCTCAAAGGTAAGAGGTGAGAATGCTCACGGTCCCTTCTAGCTTCTGGGATGGCTCCATGTATGCCAAGGTTCATGACTGTGCCATTTCAGTGCTTGTCTCCAGCTTTGCACGGTCTTCTCCACTGTCTATTCTTCGGTTTAGGGCTGCTTGAAATTGGCCATCGTCTCCATCTGGATCCCCCTGGCAAGCTACTCTGGGGGTCCTTGACTGAGTTACATCTGCAAACTCCCATTTCTAAATACGTTCATATTGGAAGTTTCTAGGGATTAGGATAGAGACATGAATTTGGGGGAGCAGCACTCAGCCTACTACTGTTAGGAAGCTCTGCCTTTCAATTAGCAGAGAGCAAGGCAGCTCTGTAATGAGATTGTCAGAAAGGATGGGAACGAACAGGTGAGCACCAGCATCCCAAAGCGGATTGGCCGCTGCCCAATCAGGACTGAGGGACTGCAGGGGAAACTTTGATCAGGGAACTCCAGTGGTCTAGACATATGCAGTGTTGTGGGTTCGGGCCGTGGTCACACATTTCTTCATTGAAGATTAAGTAGGAAGCGTTAGAATTTGTTGCAAGTGTTTCAAAGCAATTATTTTAAGAACTGCATGCAAGTGGGCACTAGGGAGAGAGACCCGCGGGTGGAGAAGTGTCCTTGGTTCTTGGGAGAGGGGTGTGTGTGGGGTGGACTGGGAGGCCCTGAAAGCGCTGGTTAGGCTCGACAGCAATGGAGAGAAAGGCCACAAGAGGGCGCCCTCAACACACGAGAGCCCTTTCCTTCTGCCACCAGCCCAGAGAGTGGGCTTGCAAAGAGATCAGAGATCTGTTGTCCTCAAGGTGAGAAAGGGCAATTAGGTTCGTGAATTCTGGCAGCAGCTTTTTAGAAACGTGACACTGATTTTAACATAGGTTCCTACAGGGGTGACCCATCCCCACGCAGAAGAGTTAGTTTTGGAAGCGTTATTTTCTACCTTAGTTTTCCTATTCGACTCTTATTCTTAGGAAACTTTCTGGCAGCCCCAAACCTATTTGGGAAGGACATAAAGGTAACCCTGCATTGGAAAAGCTTGACTGTCCCTTTTAGTGTTAATCCTTTCATTCTATGTCTAAGGAAAAAAAAAAACTGTGATATTGGCCAAGCCTTGGCCTCTTCCTGAGTCAAGGACAGCGTTTTGCTCATGTTTGATTGCTCAGCACAGAGTGTGACACAAAGTGTTCAAAAACTGGAAATTGGAAGGAAGAATCGATTTCGTGAGTTTCTGTGTGACTCCTGCATCAAGCACAGCGCCTACGACATCAAGAGTGCTTTTCAGTGAAAACAATGACTAAAACCTGCCCTCGGCTTTTAGCATGGCGGTCTGCTCTCCGTGGAGCCAGCAGAGGGCAGAGGAGCTCAGTTTAACTGCTGTGTCCTCTCCTGGGAGAGCAGCCCAAGGCAGCACAGCAGGTCTGGCTGGTTTTATGAGATTAGGAAACACCCCAAAGGACACCTACACAGCGTGGAAGCCCGAAGGAGTGATTTTCACATCTCTGCCCATTAATCACCAAAGCTTCTCCCATAGGGTGATACCCTTGTCAGGAAGTCAGGCTTCTGGTTTCCTCACGCCGTGGGCCCTTAAGGAATAGAACAGGAGCTGCCGGGATCACACCATGATCTCCAACCACTCAGGGAAAGAGATCCACGGATTAACCTTTGGGGCACTTGTCCTAAGGAAAGGAGATCAGCGTTCAGAAGGGTGAGAGTCTCGAAGCACTCCTTGTTTGCTTGGCTTCAGTTTTCCTGGATGCAAATTAGGTACTTTTCAAGGTTCTGGTCCAGGCTAGGGTTTGTTTCTGACCCCAGTCCTGCCTCTACCCTCAACTCTTGAAGAAACCTTAAGAAATTCAATAAACAGGTACTTCAGACTCTAACAAAGCTGAACCCCTGAGAGAAAGGGAGAGGAGAGTTGTAATTGGGGCAGAAGAGACAACAGGAGCTGGGAAAATAGCAGGGTAGCTGGGAGAAAAGATTGGCAGGGAAAACAGCAAGGGAGCACAGGTGAATACAGGCAGAGGGAGGGAAAGAAAGGCTTAGTGGGGAAAAGGGGGAGCAGAGGAAGAGAAGCAGGGGATGACAGTGGACATTGGCCTGGGACCACAGGTTTCCAGCGTGGTGAAATTCCGTTTATAGACCCAAGCTCCTCAGTGTGGGCCTGGCTCAAATCAGGACCACCACAGTGCTGCCCAGCGAGGCCAGGCACAAGGCCAGGAGTGAGAGTTCATACCCAGAGTGTGGAAAAGCTAAAGCTGATTTAACAGGGGCCCTTTGTGTTCATGCGGCTTCTGTCATTCAGTCTCAGTGAGGAAGCCTCCACAGCACCCTAAAGATGTCTTTTTCCAGCTCTTCTGAGGAGTAGGCCAGTGATGTCTGGTCCCATTTTTCAGACCCATAGATGGGAGTTTCTGGCCAAGACTGTTCCTCCTTGATGATTGCACTACGGGCATTCTTTGGACACCTCAGTTTTAAGGCTCTTAAAGTGGGAACACAGGCTGGAGGGATGGACCATGTGACCCAGAGGCACAGGTCTGGCTTGGTTTCATTTCACAGGGAAGTCCTGAGCAGATCTGAGAGACAGGTGGGGTGTTTCTGGAGGGAACCAGTGAACTAGCAGAGACAGGAGACATTCAAGTAGATGATAAGCACAGAGTCCCTTTCCTAACTCCTCCCTCTGAGAAGACTGGTGTGTTTCAGGCCAGGGACAAACTGCTCCAGATTCTCCCAGCATTCCTTTGCCCCTATCTGCTGCTGGGCATGGCTGGCAATGCTACCCTCTACCCTGAACTTTTCAGGGCAGGGGCTTCCTCTCCTCCTCACCATGTAATCTGGACATTTTGACACTTTTGCTCTCTCTCTCTTTCTGTTACCCTCTTGCATGGCATCCAAGAGCTGCCTCCAGTGAACCTACATTTATATACTTTAACTTCCCTTGCATGAGAAACAGCTCAACATCCTCATGCCTTTCCACCCTTCCCTCACTCCTCTTTTTTTAATTATAGAAAAAGGGAGGAATGTTAATTCACAGGTCAATGTGCTAGCCTACTCCTAGGTTGCTTAGACACCTGTGATGTCATTATTGGTCGCCGCTGCAAGGGGCCTAGGATAAAAGGACCTCTGACTCTAACTTTGCCCTTTCTGCTCTGTTATTCTCTCCCCTTTTGTCTATCTGGAAGCTCCCTCCTCCATCTCTGCCTCTCTTTCTTCTCTGCCTTCACGGCTCGCTCAGGCCCTAACTCTCTTCTGCTTCCCTTCCACCAGATAAACTGTTTCATATAAATCAGTTGTGTGCATGGCATTTTTACAGAAATGCTAGCAAGCACAGGTTAGAGTGGCAGAAGCCGCGCTGATACAGCCCAGGAACAGAGAGCTGTAGAATGGGAGCCCCAGTCTGATTGGCATTAAGACACCCAGTCAACCATGAAACACAGCCCAGAGCTGGGTTAGAAACATAAGCCTGCTTCGGCAGTTGAGGATGTTTTCTGCCCAGACCTCTCAGTAACTAGGAGGGCTTGTATTTTTAGCAACTCCATTTACATAGTCATCTGCCAGTGTCGGCTTTCCTACTAGGAAGCAATCACAGTGGGCAACGTTTCAAAGCTCAGAAACAATGGAGACACCAATATGTATATGCTCTGGAAGATTGTATGTGGTGGGTAGAGTGTGGCAAGTGATGTAGTCCTTAGTGAGCCAAGACCTACAATGCTTGTCCTACCTGCCAAAGCCACAGAGGTGTCACATGGAAGGAGAAAGAAGCTTGTCTGCAACTTAACCATCATTTTCAACAACCGCCTTGAGCTCACTTTTTTGTCTTGTTTGTTTGTAAGATAGGGACTTCACTATCAAGTCCAGACTGACATTAGATTTGCTTTGTGGCTTCACTAACCATTGCTCTCACAAGTCACCTATCTTTGCTGGGTGCTGGGGTTCCAGATATGGGTCAGCAAACTTGGACTGTGTCTGTCTTTCTTAAGTGCAGACATGGTGTCTGCCTTCCACAAGTTTCTAGGCTTATTGATGAGACACAGACTCCTCAAACACAGAAGCTCATAAAAATGATCAGGGAGAGACTCTGACAATGGGTGCAGAAGATCCACTTTTGGGCAGAGAAGAAGGCCCAGTAATTCTAGGAGTCCTTGAAATATCTTAGAATGAGCTATACCGTCAGAGTGGGGTATAACAGGAAGAGGAAATAACAAGTACAAAAGTATGTGGTAAAGAACAGGGCACAGCATTGAGGAACAAGTGCCTGGGGGGACCAGAAAGGCTATTTGGTGAGGAATGGCTTGGTGTGAGCCTGATTAGAAGAGTTGGGTCTAAAGAAACATGCTTGGCTGGCTGGTGTGTCTGCATTTAGACTTGCTGGTATTCAGAGGGCTCATTCAAAGCTTTTGAGGTGAAAGGTGAGAGAAGAAAGAACAGACACAATATTAATGTGGCTGGGCCTAAGACATCCTTCCCTGTAGGAGATGTTAAATCTACAAGCCTTCCTCTCTTAATTATCTATGGCAGTCACTGTGGTACGGGCTGTGGGAGTTTGCAGCAACATCTGACTCCGTTGGAGTCATCAGTTTCCTAGGTGTGAGCTGGACTCCCCCAGCAGAGAGGAATCTTTGGAGGACTGCAAACTCTCCTTTTTGCACTCCTTGGGGATAGGAGCACTTAGGAGAAAAGGTTCTCATGGGATTTTCATCCAATCAGCTTTCCTTTGGGGGGAAGAGCAGGTTATATTTGTACACAGCCTACTCTTACCGCCAAACATTTCACCTTGGCAAGTCTGCCCTCTGCAATGTGAGTATTGCATGATATGAGTCCATCTCCCTCCTTACTTGAACCCTTTGCTAGCCAGCTCTACCTCCAGAAAACAATTCTAATGAATCCACACAAAAGAGTTTATAGTTTCCAAATTGCAACACATTTGTTTCCAAGGTAATTGTCAGAGGGAGAAAAGATTGTTTTCCAGCCGGGGTGGGGTTTTCAGCATCCATTTGTTGCCTTTTGTGAAAATCTCTTGCTCGGTCTCCAGATCTTGCCCTACATTCTCCCAGGATGAGTAAAGCTTGCTTAGCTGGACCATGACATCAGCTTGAGCAGCCTACCTCCTAAAGTGTTTGGCTGGCTCATTGGCCATCACTCCGCTGGACAGGGCTGGCTACTTCAAGCCTTCCTTCATAGTCTTAGACTGCTTCATGACTATCAAGCACTCTCACTTGGCTGACCTAGTTCTCAGATCTTATGAGGACTGTTATGGTGACTGTCAACAAGAAAAACCTGAACATTCGTGCCTAGGGTTTCAGACACAGGGTCTGCGGCTCTCTAGATAGCTACTTTCTCCACCAATGACTTTTCTTTCCACTCTATTCTATCTGGAACATAAAAGGGGTTTCCATTTGCAAAGTGCCCAGGAAAGGTTATCAGCATAAGCTCGGGCTTCTTGAAATCTCAAGAGCTTGTGAAATGTGAAAGCCTTTTAGAAGAACACAAATACTGCTTAATGTATGCACATATGTGCACAGATGCATTGCTAATAATCATTAAATAACTAAACAAACACTCATGTTAATTACAATCTATGTTTCTGCATTAGGCCACGTGTGTCCTTAGTTGGTGTTTATGACTACCTTTGTCTACTCATTCTGTATTTCCTCCACCCTCAGACAGTACCTCAGCAGGTTTGGGCTCTTTTCCTGGAGGAGTGACCCATACCTTCCTTCATTCCTGAAGGGCCCATGTCATCCTGCTTAGATTGGGCTGTTGTGGTTTCTCATTGACTTTCAGTCACCCAGCCCTCCTAACACTATTCTTTTTTGTATGCTCTTATTCCTTTTGCAGGCTGTCAGCTTAAAGACATAAGAGGCCCAAAGTGGCCAGAGAGAAATCTGACTTTCCAGTTCAGTGGAATGTTTGTTGTGTCTCCAGGCAGAAGCTGTGATCAGTCTGGAACCAACATTTTTTTTTAGGCGTGCAGAATTTAAGGGTTTTGGTAACTGCAAGCAAAGCTTTCCTAAGTCACTAGGGGTGATAGTGAGGGAACCAAACCTCATTTCTATCCCTTGATTCCGGGATTTCCTCACTATGGGAAAAGTATGAAGCATTCTTCTTTTATCATACTACTGCACCCTACCTGAGGCCTAGTGCAAAGCCTTTATATTCTCAGGACTTCAGTCTCCTTCTATGACATGTTCAACTTCTCTTGAAATGCTGGTAACTCATGGTGACTGCTTAGTGAAGAAGCCAGGTGGCTGCTGGTGACCACCACCACAATCCACCCTCCCCGCTAAGCCTTGAGACTTGGGACAGAGATGGCTAGAGAGTTTGAAGCAATTTAACGCTAAACCATCCTTTGTACTAAGATGGAAAAAAAAATTGCCCTGCCTCTTTTAAATAAGATCGTTGAAATGGATCGTATATTCATAACAATCCAAGGATTATAAAAGCAGCTCAAACCCCAGGAGTCATCTCATCCTCAGCCTTAGCACTTCACTGGGAGTGTGAGGGAATCAGCTCCCAGCTCTGCTTTTCCTGAGTAGGTGCTCAGACTGCTGCCGATCAGGAACATCTCTGGCAGGAAGCGGCTGGGGAGACAAGAGAAGGAAGGGGAGATGCAGAGTCTGAGCTAGGCATTGTCAGGCTAGAGACTGGAGGAGGAAGCTCAAGGAAGCCAGAAAACAGCCAGATCAAACCAGAGGAAAGTCGGAAAGCAACTGCAATGTGAGACTCAAAACAGAAATGAAGCTAGGATAGGGAGAGTGAGAAACAGCCTGAGAGAGAAATGTCAGAGGAGGGTATGACAAGAGAAAGAAGAGAGAGGACAAACTGTAGAGGGAAAGGATAGGAATGTGGAAGTTCGGGGTGTGGATGGGGGTCTGGGAAGGGAGGCAGACAGTGAGATGGCCAGATACTGTCTGTTCCATTACTGGCTTTCGTTTTCTACTTTGTGGGGCTGCCGAGGACCAGGTCCACAGTAGGAGAGATAGGAGGTCACTTAGGGATGCCACAGGACAGGTGAATGATACAGACCCTGAGACCCCAGCCTGGAGCCTGAAAAGATCTTAGGATGAATACGGAGATGACTTATTTTCTAGGGTTGGGTTTTATAGCTCTAGATCCACTGCTCTCTCAGACTGTTCCAAAGCATGAGTGATTTTCAATTTAATGCCCTATTTTGTGCTTACCCTGTCTGTGGGATTGCTCGGCCCTGGAAGCTTTATCACTCTGTGCTGTTCATTATTCAGGCTGTTTCAAGATACTGATCAACCCCACCTCACCTGTCTACTTCTTGATTTGGATGCAAGTATTGAGAACAGTATTAGAACGCATCCAATTCATGGTGCATAGCTGATAGCAGCATTGGGCAAATCCTCTGGTTCACTTGACTTCTGAAGCTGTACATTTAAAAACAAACAACTCACTATTGGCTTCTCTGACAATCCTAAATTACTAGTCCTTGAAGAGCCTGTGGAGATCACCTGTGGCCAGGAATGGAGCTTGCATTTCCTTAATAAGTAATCGCTTTGAAAACCACAGCCAGAGCTCGCAACTAGATGCAAACACTCAATCCGGTGACAAGTAGACATCCTTAAACTTCCTCTGTGGGAGAAGGAAGAGAGGCTCTGACCGTGGGTTGATTCCTTCCCCACACAGATATTCAATGGCTACATACCAGGGGCTCCTTGACTTGTCTGTGCCCACCGTGGGGATTCCTAACTTAGAATTGCTTCTACTGGCCAGGAATCTGTCAGAACATGCATAGCTGTGCACAGGAACCCTGGTCTTGGAGTCTAGCTCCCTGGACTTCCCTCCAGCTGTACAGAGCAATTGCCTGCTAGTTTCTTAAGCTTTCTTGATTCAAATTCTAAGGCTTATTAGATAATTTCTGAGACTGCTTCCTAGGGCTGTTTCTGGGTGCTAAAATGTAGGCTCTCTCCCTTCCTCTCCCTCCTATGTGTGTATCTCTCTCTCTCTTCAGTGTCCTTTTGTCACAGTAGAAAGATAGGAAGATTGGACAGAAGTGAGGTTCGTTACAGTGCAGCCTAACCCCTTTTCCTACACGGCTTTAAGAGACAGAGAGAGAGAGGGGACAGTCCAGTCCTCTTAACTGCACATTTCATTCTCAGATCTGCTCTAAGCCTCACTTGCCATACAACATAGTTCAGCATGATGGCAAGTTCAGTAATCTGGGTGCACTGACAGGCACCCAGCTGTGTGCGATGGTGTATTTGCTGGCCAAAGGCTGAGTAATCTCGGTGTAATTGAGTGTGCACATATGTGGCTGATATATGGGCTACGCATGTCAGCGCTGAGGGAAAGCAAGATTGTATGGTGTGTGTGGCGTGGGGAATCTCATGTGCCTGTGTGGGTGCAGCTTTCTTTTTTAAAAATAAGCCACTTTAAGCTGTGTCGTCTCCCCTCACTTCTGTGATTGATTTTGCTAGGCTAATGGTGCGTAAAAGCGCTGCTGAGATCTGGGGGCGCCTCCTTGGCTGACGTCAGGGAGAGAGTTTAAAAGGGGGAGACCGTGGAGAGCTCCATAGCGGCTGAAGGAGACGCTACTCAGAGCCGTCGTCGCTGCTGCCTGCGGACCCGCCTCTAGACTGACCCACCGCTCTCCAGCTAGGCTGCCTGAGGCCGGGGAGATGCTGTCCTGCCGTCTCCAGTGCGCGCTGGCCGCGCTCTGCATCGTCCTGGCTTTGGGCGGTGTCACTGGCGCGCCCTCGGACCCCAGACTCCGCCAGTTTCTGCAGAAGTCTCTGGCGGCTGCCACAGGAAAACAGGTAAGGAAACGGCCGGGACTTGCCCCTCTTGCGAATTCCCCAGCCTTCCCCTTAGCCCGTGCTGCAGCGCCTGCGACAGGTGTTTAGCTGGCGCTTCTCAGAGTCAGCTCCTAGGGAAACTTTTGAAGTCTAGGGTCCGGGTCCTCTCTTACCCTTTCCAGGCTTCATCAGCGCAGTTGGTCACCTTGAAGGTAAGTTCCTCCCTGGCGTTCAGAAAAATTCAGAAACGGGATGACAGAGAGAGCCTGGCGGGAGTGGACTCTATCCCTGGTGCTGCGCCTAGAGCCGCTGACCCAGGTGCTGAAATGCAATGTTACTCCACAGAGGAGCCAGGGGTGAGGAGCTCTGCAGTCCAGGAGGGAAGTTTGCCTGTACCTTGCAAATAAATACGGCAAGAACTCAGGTCCACTTCGTAACCTCACAAAAGGAAAATGGAGCTGCGCAAACTGTTGGCATTCTATTTATTTATAAAACCACTTTTTATCGTCTGTGGTTTCTTTGTGTTTTCAGCCTGAATGGGCAGAACACTTTATGAAAGATTTGGGTTTGGGGAAGCATTTTCCCCCTTCTGCTGCATAATCTAGTGAATATAGCAACCACCCATATTATTTTGAAAACTACGTTTTGAATGATTAAATCGTATCTTCAAAGCTCATTTCCCCCTTTCTCTCATTCCTCCTTCTTTTGCTCTTCTCTCTGCCCCATCCAGGAACTGGCCAAGTACTTCTTGGCAGAGCTGCTGTCCGAGCCCAACCAGACAGAGAATGATGCCCTGGAGCCCGAGGATTTGCCCCAGGCAGCGGAGCAGGATGAAATGAGGCTGGAACTGCAGAGGTCTGCCAACTCGAACCCAGCGATGGCACCTCGGGAACGCAAAGCTGGCTGCAAGAACTTCTTCTGGAAGACCTTCACATCCTGTTAGCTTTAACATTGTTGTCTCAGCCAGACCTCCTATCCCTCTCCTCCAAACCCCATCTCTCTTCCTTAACCCCCAGACCCCATGCTCAAGTAGACCCTGTGTTAGAAATCGAAGACTGTAAATACAAAATAAAATTATGGTGAAATTATGAAGAACAACTCTTTGACTTTTTATTCAGTAAATTGTCTTGTTCAGAACTATGTGTTGAACTCGAATCCTGGCTTTTGTAAACATATTTTAGGTTCACATAACAATTTTCACAAGCATCTATTTAAAATTTCCCATGGTAATAAAGATTAGACTTTGAATGATGGTTCGTTTAAAACTTACATAACTTCAAATGTTTTATAAATTGAAGCATGTATCAAGTGATAGCTATTGGGAACAGCTGCCATAAACATCATTTACATATTAAGGACATTTGGAAATAGATGTTGGGGTACCAAAATGTCCTTTAGAATGTATGGGCAGGTAGGCTGAAGTGCTCAACTGTGCATTGTGCTGATTCACAAAATATATAACATTTTTTAAATGGAAAGAAAATGATTGAAAAGTGGGAAAAGAACTTGGTTCAAACAGCTAAAATGGGCTTTCAGTCTTTAAAAGTTGTTTTTTAGTTTGTGAACATTCATCTCCAGAAGCACCATTGATTTTATATCTTCTCTGATAATTTTCCCTATGTCTGGGAAAGACTAAATGTTGCCTCCGTTTTAAAAGAATGCTCCCCATGTTCACAGGGGAGGTCATCCCTTTGGATATGATATTAAAGCACAAGGATAATTGGTCACAAGAAAAACGTGTGTTGGGTCACCCACTAACTGCCGTACTGTGCTGTGGGTATCTGTGCTCAAAGCTTTTACCACAGAATAACGAGAGGAGACATCTCAAGCCTTCTTGATTTTAGCAGCACAGAAGTCAGATAAAAAGCAAAATTCTAATAATAAATCATCAATAAATTACATCTGTAATTATCATTAAACAACATATTAAATGGGATGACTCAAGATGATGATTAAAACAGTGACCATTTAACTCATAGAGCACAGGAACAGAGGTCCTTAGGGCACACGTGTTTTAACTCTCACAGCTATTGGGATAACAATTCAAACATAAAATAAGCATAAATAGAAAAGTTAAAAAAAATTACTAAAGGAGCAAATAAAGACCGAAGAAGAATTTCACATTTTTGTAAGAAATATTGGGGCTCAATAAACCATATCTTAAAAAAGAATGTGTTTTTGTGGGTGCTAATTTCCCGAGAAGCTGAACAAAAAATGGGGAGAGTGCGCCTCCACCCTACTAATCTCTATAAATAAAATGCACTCGGAGGGTTGGGTGTGTCTTCTGTGGTGGGCATTCAGGGGGTGCCAGTGCATGCCCACTTAAAGAATGTGTCTATGCTGACTCCCTGTGCCTGCTGGCTGCCAACAAACTGCAGAGGGATACGTTCACATTATTATGCGTAAAAGAAAAGCACAGTAGAGCTGTTTTATGAGCAGCAAATGAACTGCATGACTGTGAGGAGATTTCAAATTCCTAGCATCATCTTTAGTTGTCAGTTCCTAACGGCAGCACGGGAATCAGCAAGGATCCTACAGCCATGAGCCTGCGCATAAACAGGTTTTGCTCCGTCTAAACGCCATAAGGCTCGTGAACAGTGTTACCTGTCCTCCAGCCCCACGGTTTCCACATCTATAAGGCAAATCATTTTGTAAATAAAGGCAACTCACATCCTTTCCGGTTTTCTCTAACATTTTATACTTTGACAATGACAAAGGTACTTGAGGAGTGCTGGTTTTGGTTCAGTTAAAATAATGTGTCACGGGTCATGGGGGAAACAGTAGGGGAAGAAGACAAGTTGGAAGACAGAATGGCACATACTTATGATAATGCTATAATGAAAACCATTGCTTTCTATGCTAACCTAGAGGTTAGTAAGAAAGAAAACTACACAGAGTATTATCATTCAAATTTTCTTTATTTAGACATACAGAGGCTCTTACCTTTTTGTTTTTCAAGCACCTCCTATGTTGGATTTTCTGGGAGATCACCTTCATGTTCCACCTGATTATCATCTGGACACACACAAAAAGAAAACCTCTCAGATATTTCCTTCTTCCCTCCTTTATGCTTTGGCATTCTTGAAGGACCTGCTGTAGCTTTCAGGGAGCAAGTTTGGGTAAACATTGTTATTTTCTAGAACTTAGCCTCCCCATCTGGAAAAGGATGTGCAAGCTAGTGAACTTTCCCCCTTCTCCAGGCATGGTGAGGCTTTGTTTGATCAAGTCTTTAAAGTTCTTAGGATCAGATGAGCCCTGCCTACTGTTAAATTCTAGTGTCTCGCCATGTGTGATGTATTTTCTAGCTGCTGCTATGACAAGGGTCTTTGCTTTTCTCTGTTTCCATGAGTCAAACCTAGGCAGCCTTACAGACCCATTTTACAAGCTTCTTGCTTCATAAAACTCTTGCTTTATGCTGTCAATTGAAAGCTGCCTTCTCTGATCATTTAATGTATCTCTGCCATGCTGCTTACCTTGTTTACTCTACTGTTTGTTGCGGTTGTATGAGTGTGCATGGGAGAGTAGCCTTTCACAAATGAACTTCTTCAGGGCAAACATATGTCCAGGCAATATCTCATACAGCGTTGCTTCTTAAAAATAAATTTTATGTTGAACAGTGTGTGTGTTGTGTGGTGTGCTCTGCATTTATACTAGTGCTTGCAGGGGCCAGACGTGTTGGCTGTGCCTGGAGCTGTAGATACCGGTAGTTATGAACCACCCAGCACGGGTGCTGAAAATCTAACTGGTTCCTCTGCAGTAGCAGCCAGTACCCTTAACCCCGAGCCAGTATCTCTCTAGTCCCCCATATAGCACATTATGCATAGTACATTGACAGTGTTCCCTGAAAAGAGTACACGATCTACAGCTAATTTCTATTTGCTGGCTGACAAAATTCTTCTTCAGTGCTTGATTTGGCATGGGTAGGGGACATCAGGGTTATGCGTCGCTAGTGAGATACATATGGAGAACCAGACACATTAATCCCTTTCTTAGGTTTGTTTAGTCTGAGATACTGAAGATCTATTCTTCATACAAATTCAGGCTTATTTCCTTCTATTTCAATTAAAGTAGAACAAACGAGGTCTTCACTCCTCTGTGCTACGCTGTATCACTAACTCTTGTTTTTTGGAGGGAGGTGGCGGTGTGGGTACAGTTTCACTATGTAGCCAAGGCTGGCCTTCAACTTGCAATCCTCCTTTAACTCTCCAAATGCTGGAATTATAGATGTGTGCCCCTGCGTCCAGTTCTCCCTTTTTATTTACGTGCCTATCTACAAAACAAAATAGTTATTGAATGAAGACTCCATATAGTCAGTTATTTTCTGGGCACTAGAAGA
Source organism: Pachyuromys duprasi (assembly GCA_028658305.1). NCBI lineage: Eukaryota > Metazoa > Chordata > Mammalia > Rodentia > Muridae > Pachyuromys > Pachyuromys duprasi. The sequence goes on along the minus strand of CM053753.1, from coordinate 45,575,005 downwards.
CAAGAGCTGTCAGTGACATTTCAGAAAGAGAAGAATGCATGCTAGGCAGTGAGACAGGAAGACACCAAACACAAAAACATCATTTAAATTTGCCTGAAAGCAGGCAAATAAAATCCAAAATACATATCAAAGGGCTGCTACTTCAAGTTTCTTGGTTGTAGCTCTAGCTGTTCTTAATGCATACACAATTCTGTTTTATGGTGACACCACACACATCTGTCATTCTGAATGCCCAGCATGGAAGGGTAAACACTGTGAAATCATCTCGCTTGCCTCATTTATTTTGTTGAAAGATGACAGAAATGATTTTAACTGCCTAATAACACAGTAACTTGTTGCAGAGTTTGGGAAAATCCTATGTTACCCCTGTTTTCCCCCAAGGTGGTTTCCATTATTCTGTTCCTTTGCCCTAAATGAATCTGACCTTCTCCGTAATTGGTGTGTTTCATTCCCCTTGTATAAACAATTGAACTTTACAGTGTCCTTACTTTCTGCCAGACAAATGGTCTGCTTTTTGGAGGAGACAAGAAAGTAGTATAAAACAGAGAAACATTAGCAAGAAGTGATGAGGGTACTGATTGAGGAGAAAAGAAGCTCAAGCATGGAAGCACAGTAAACCTACCATGTGAAGAGGGATTCTGTCTTGGAATAGAAATGGGCTGCCCCAGAAGGCATGGATTTCCACAATGATCTGGCATGCCTTTCTAAGCGACCTTCCCAGAAGTCTTGTTCCACATCTTCACAAAGGAGGGAACACATACCTCCCAACCCTCCTCAGCTCTTTAATGAGCAAGAGTGAATGCGTTAGTTCTGGGGTTTGGTTTTTCATTAAAGTGCTTTTGGAAACTCAGAAGCAATGCTTGTGTAATAAGCTTCCAGCCTTCAGAGAACCGTGGATTTCGACTGAGACACATTCATCAGGAATGACCAAATCGACTGTGGAGGCTTGCTCAGAGTGCTAGCAAAGCGGAGGACATCAGAAATTCTTTTCTCTAAGCTGGTTTTCTTACTAGTTTTAAAGAATGGCTTATAAGCCTCAATGATTTTATTCCAGATGGAATGAATAAGCTATAGGTATACTGATGTGGCATGCATTTCCATAACTTGCAGCATGTTAATACTCTTTTGTAGATGAGGAAAATGAATCACAGACTCACTCAGTAGCTTGTTTAAAAGGTTCAGAGCTGGAACCAGAGTGTCTAATTTTTAATCCAATTCTCTTCCCACTACTTCTTAGGGGAAGGGGTGGAGTTAAAGAAAAACTGTAACTTGTCAAGTGGATAAAAAAAAAAAACAGCTTGGCTTTAGACCATCTTGACTTAGTTCTCTATACAATACAAATGAGATTACTTCTCCATTATTGCTAGAGGAGCAGGGGACTTGAGCTCTGGGGTTTGGTTTTCTGAATTTGCCAGAAGCCCTGTGTCTTAAGAAATTATTTGTAACTTTTCTTTTTCACATGTTAAGCATTATGCTCTTGCCGTTGCTAAACAAGTGAATGAAAACAAGCAAACAGCAAGAATGACACCGGGGCTTTTTCTCTCCTACACCAGTTTTACTGAAAGCGAGGCTAGGCACAGTGACAGATCTATTGGTTGCAGTTCTACATGTTTGTACAGGCCATGTCACATGTAGGAGCCATGTGCTGTCATTTGTCCAGAAGTGGTGGATGGGTTGCGAGTTTGTCTACCAATATGATGGTAACACTTGGAGCCTTAGTAGAGGGGATTAGGCCATGGAAGCACCATGCTGGAGGAGGTCAATGCTGATTTTGTAAAGTGGGCGGGGTCTCACAGGGATGATTTTTTTCCCACAGGAGTAAATTGTTGCGAATGGCAAGCTTGGTGCTTCCCTGATGCTGTCTCCTCATCTCTCTCCTTTTGTGACCCCTTTCTCACACATGTGCCACATGACAGCAGCTGCTGTGCTTTGACGGAGTCAAATGGTTGACATCAGAAGTTGAAGAGATGAGGCCTCCTGACCTTGAATTTTCAGCTGTCACACTTGGGAGATAACTAAACGTCTTTCCCCTTGTAAAAGTATCCAGTCTCGTATTATTTTGATTGCTTATTGGTTTGTATGTATGTTCTTATTTTCAGACAGAATCTCACTCTATTACCTTGGCTCGGCTTGGAGTTCTGATGTTCCAGTATCAGTAAGCCATGTATCTGGAATTATAGGCACACAGTAGCATTAAATATATGTATGTGTATGTGTGTGTATATTATATATATGTATATACATATATATATGTATAATGTATACAATGTTTTGCTTGCACTCCAAAAGAGCACACCAGATCTCATTATAGATGGTTGAGGACCACCATGTGTTTGCTGGGAATTGAACTCAAGACCTCTGGAAGAGCAGACAGTGCTCTTAACTGCTGAGTCATCTCTCCAGCCCCTTGGGGTTTTTTGTTTGTTTGCTTGTTTTTTAATTGAATCTAAAATACAGAAGAGCTAAACCTGTGATTTTTTTTTGCCTTTCTTTCTTTCCTCTTCTTCCATTCTTTATTTTATTAGACTATTGAATTGAAATTCATTTTTTTGAGAATTTCATAGATGTATACAACCTACTATGATCACATCCATCACCACCATTTTCTGTTCTAATTCTTTCCTCAGCTCTTCTACATTTGCCCCTCCTTACTTCATGTGATTAAAACCAAACCAAACCAAAACTGGATTACCATGTCCAATTAGTACTACTTACATGTGCGTGGGCAACCTAGCAGTGGCCACAGGGCATCACAAAAGGGAAATAAAATGACTCTCCTTTCCCAGCTGCAGCCAATCACCAACAGCACCTCAGACGGCATGGGTCTCGGGAGTTCCTCTCTCCTGCATGTTGGAATTTTGACAGGCATGTTCCTGTGTGGCTAGCTACAGTTACTGTGGGCCCAAGAGTACAACAACCATGCCATTTCCAGAAGACAGCCTGCCACAGCAGCCTTCCCAATCTTCTGGCATTTACACGCTTCCCTTCTCCTCTTCCACAATGTTCACTGAGCTCCTGTGGAGAAGCTGACAAAGATGTCCCATTTAGGGCTGAACACTCAGAGTCTCTTACTGTCAGCACTTTGAGCGATTAACAATCTCTTCTTTAACTGCTGCCTATTTCTAAAAGAAGCTTTTTTTTTTTTTTTGATCAAGGTTGACAGCAGCCCAGGCCCATGGTATAAACATAAATATTTAGAAAGTAATTTGGCAACATGCCCATGTAGTAGATCACCTTACCAGCCATGAGTTTTGAAAAAAAGTTTATAGTACCATACTAGATATGGATTCTCTCCTGTGGATCAGGCCTCAGATCCTATCAGAAATCAGATGATTACCTTGTAACTGTTATGGCACCGTTGTGCTAATGGTTACATCTTGCTGACAGGTTGATACTGTGGCACACAGGGTGGAGTTTGGAGTACCGGGTATGATCATTAATGTCTTTCTCCCCAGCACTATGAACAGCACATTCTGGCACTATGAACACTAGACAACAGGAAGGAATTTCCCTGTTGATTTGAGATTGATTTTTCTATGTTCTGCAACCAAAATATACAGCATCTTCATTTAGTTACAGTGGTTAACCAAGAGCAAGGAAGGTAGCTTTTACTGTTTTGAAGGCAGCTGGGCCTCTCTGACCAATACATTACTCAGAGGGCAGGATCCCATGTATGGTACTGAAATTTTTGCTTAATAATCCACATTTTTCTGGAAACAGCATTGGGTATTCATATAGAGTGCCTCCATTTGAAGTCATTTTTTTAAAACAACCATTACAACTTGAAATTAGAAGTCAGCATGTCTCCATGGGATTTTTAAAAATATGTTCCTAGTTTTGGTTAATTCATTCCTCACCTTCTACCCTACACTCTGCTGCATCTTCGCTGTGTTTAAACTTTCAGTGCCTAGCATCCCCCATTCTTTCATATCATGTGTTCTACTATTTCCTCCAATTATCATTTTTTAATTGAGCTGCATGATAGTAGGTTTCCACGTGTATTCTTCCTGGATTCTTCCTTCAATTAACCCTCTTCTCCCTGATTTTCCCATCTTTCAGCACTCCTCCCTGCTTAAGATTTTCTGCACACAGTATTCCACCTCTACACTTATGTTTTATCTGTAATCTACTATTATCCTCTCCCCTAATTTATCTTTCTCAAAACCACATTTCTAACCCTTGAAACCTGTAAGACCAACTTTTATAAATATGCATTTTTGTCACTGAAGTTACTGTGTTTCATAGGGTCTCAAGTAAAGTTTCTAGATCACACAAATGGTCATCTTATTTTTATTAGCTTCACATATGTGGTGCATTAAGGTGATGACATCATTATCAATATTAAGTCATATTATCAAAATAAATACCTCAAAGAAATTCATGCATTTAAAATAGAGTTCAAAATAGTTAAGAAAATGAAGTGCATTTCCAGTTAATTGCTGCTTAACTCAACATTTCCTGTATAAAAATGTAAAATTTCATTTGCAGTGTGCATTAAGGCCAGACAGCACATTTTGTGAAGGAGAACATTAAGCTGCCCTAGAATTGCCATCCTTGGATAGCAATTTACTGGCTGAAAAACGTAAGCACTATGAGTTGAGATTTATAATTTTAACCAAGGCTTAGTTCTTTGTCCTTCTCCATCTCCATTTGCCACTCCCAAGATTAGGCTGACAGGCAGTAACTGTATGAGACCTTTCACATCCTCTGTTGTGTGTCTACTTCCACTGAGTTGAAAGATTCCTTCTTGGAGAGAGAAGGGAGGCTGACAAGGATCAGAAATAAACACAACTTGCAAGACCCAAAAGTAACTGAAACTCCTAAGATTTGAAAGGCTTCTCCCCAAGATGCAATAAACAATGGCTAGAAGGAGGAGGAGGCTCTGGCTCTAGGTTTGTCTGGAACTGTTGTAGGACCTCAAGGGATGCAGCTTTCATTAGTTTGCATCTCTGTTGGGGTGGACTCTCAGGATGCAACTGCCTTTGACTCTCTCACGCTCCTGTACATAACCCCAACAAACAGTGCTTTCACTAAGCTAAGCTTAGGTAGGACCACTTCTTTGGTTTGTCATTGGTACCCTGTCAGGGTGCACAGACATTTTTATCTCTCCAGGAAAGATCACACAACACAGTTGACACCTGAATAGGAACTGACAGAACTAGGAATGAGTTGGTGTGCAGTGAGCATACAGCTTCTGCAGTGGTGTTAGGCATGAACGCAAGGCTGAGTCCTATGACGGTGGAACATATGCACAGACCAGCCCGATATTGCTGTTCTTTCTCACGTGGTATAGGATGGTATGCCTCCCTGCTTTAGCGGTGGTGGAATTACGCCCTGCAATGAGTGGTAAGATACACAGCCAAGGTGAGAGCACGAGAGCGCAACACACCGTCAGGGAGAATTCCCAAGATGGCTGTCTTCCTCTGTTTGGAATGGGGGTGTCATGGCTCCTTGATGACTGAAAGGCAACAAGGCAACAGTCCGATACAAGGAGGCTTTCAAACCATAAGCTGTACCTGAGAATATATTACAACTCCTGAAAGTATCATGTATAGGAAGGGGTGATAAGCAGATTGTGGCTTCGTTTGCATGGCCTTTAACATATAGGTGATAAAACAGACAACTGAGCCTCAATTGTCTTTCCATAGAGAACTTGCTAACGTAATGGAGAGATTACAATCGGAAAATAGACTCTATTCTATTTTATGCTTTACCCTCTTATATGGAAGAAAATATGGGAAAAGGGGAAATGAGGCAGAGGTGTTGGAGTTTTATTTCTTTTGATGCAATAGGGAAGAGAATACAAGTGAAATCCATGCTAAAGAGCCCTTCTTGGGATCCATAAATATGGAATTCATATGAAGAATTATAGAGAGGAAGACAGTGAGGTAGAAGAGTTAGAGGTAACCCTCAGACCTGACCTTCGGTCCAGAAAAAGAGAAAATTCATGATTTTCATGTTGATGGGGGACTTAATAATGAATGGTCCAGTTCAGAAAACTAATGATAATCCGAGAACATGCTGAATATAAACTGCTTGAGTTGGGGCATTAAAGCAATCACAAGTCTTTTATGCAGTAGGGCAGATGGTGGATGGCATCATTCAAGGTCCATGGAAACAGAAACAGCAATAACTATATACTATATACTATTTACTATACACTCCTCCTTGAGACAAAGGGTACATAGTGATAGACGAGACAAAGGAAATAACAAAACTGGCTCATACGAGACATTAGAGACACTCGATTATCACTGGCTGAGATCGTCCCTGGGAGACAAGAGATAGGGGCAGGCACTGCTGAAACAATTGGGCACTGGAGACAGAGTTTCATGTTCAGTTCACTGGCAGGAACTAACTGTATTCATGGAGACTTAAGAAAGAAGTTAGTTCATCAGAAACCTCAGAACTGGTAAAGGACCTTACTGGCGTTGTTAACTTCCATGGTGGGATATGATCCCTAATAGGGAGAAGCATCCCTTACAGGTCTGAATGACTTTGAATGGTATGCAAATTGTGTGTGTCCTAAAACAATTAAGAAGGAATGAGGAAAAGAAAGCACACAGGGACCCTGCCCTGGATACTCTAAGGCAAATGTTATAAGAATTGTGACAGGATGGAATTCCTAGAGAAAATATGAACAGAACCTCAAATACTATGCTAGGAAACTACTGGAAAACATTAAAGTCAAACAAACACCCACAGAGAACATCAATGATTAAAACTGATACAAGTGAGGCCATATGTTAATGCTGAATTGGGCTTTGATGAAATTTATTTTTAGAATACCCATCGCGGTACAAGACCAGCTGACACTTGCCTTTATAATAATAGTGGGCCTTCATAGATCTTGGTTTTTTTTTGTTAAAATACATAAATTTTAACAAAATAAATAGAAAGCTCCTTTATATAACTATAACTTTTGAGTGTCCTAGAGATTTTAAAAATTATCTGAAAAAAATATCAAAATCAGCAAAATATGAATTTCAAGAAAGATATGCATGGATGGGAAAGAATTCCAGGAGCCAAACAGTTGTTGAGTAAAAAAAAAAAATCTCACTGCCAAGGGTAGGTTATCTCCCTATGAGTTGCTGGCCAAGAAGACTCTTAAGGTCCCACAGGTCATAAGGCTGTTGCAAGTGCTTTTTATTGCCAACCAGAATTGGATGATCACCACATGCTTTGGCTACAGGACGTAGGGAACTCACGTTAGGAGGGAGACGGAAGCTCCTTTCCTGCTGGCTGGCTTTTACGGTTCTAGAAAACAGAATATAAACTTCTGGTGGAGAATTATCAGCAATGTCTTGATGTGACTACATGCCACATGCCAATATGTCAGGCAAGAAGAACCTATTTGTGCAATATTGGCAAAGCTGTTATGGGTGTAACCTGTGGCTAACCAATTGGATATAAGGCTCACTTCACAGGAAAAAAAAGTCACATTTAGTACTTTGGAGATTGGAACAAAGGAATGGGATATGGCAACCTTTCCAAACACCTTGGTAAGATGTTTCATAAAGAAACAAATGGAGTATTCTTTCTAAATCTGAGGTGGGGTAGATATTTCAGTCATAAACCGCTTACCAGAAAAGCATGAGGATATGGGTTTGATTCCTAGCAACCATGTGAAAGTTCAAGTGTGGTGGCACACACTTGTAATTTCAGCACTGGAGAGATAGAGACAGAAAAGTCTTTGGAGTTCACTGACCAGTGAGCAAGTTCCAGGTCCTAGTCAGAGACACTGTCCCAAAATTTGAAGACAGATGGCTTCGGTGAATGGTACCCAAGGTCAGTCTCCAGCCCCTACACACATGCCCACACATGTCCACAAAGACATACACATACAAAACCATGCACACTCTTGTCCAATTCAAGAATCTTCAGTGACATTTCTAGAAGCCTGTTGGTTGGAGTATATTAAAAAGAAGGACTTACTTCTCTCCAATTCCAGAAAACAAAAGTTAGTGAATTTTTAAAACTATATATACCTTATTTGGGTATACTACCAAGGCTTATTTACAAGTATTTCAAGTTTTCTGAAAACTCAAAAGAAACGGTCTTGGAAATAGTCTAGGTTTATTTGCGAACAACTCTATAACTTTAAACATAACCTATAGTGCTTGAGATGTATGTGGTACATCGAAAGGTTTTTGTGTGATAACTAGCTGCTGCTAAAGGTAGATGAGGGATCACATGATGGAATTTGCTTATTTTCTCTTTTACAAATATCTATGTTCTTTAAACAAACAAACAATTCAGCTTCTTCCTGGGATCCAGTAGAGACTGAATGCTTGATCTTGATCACAAACCACAAAGTTCTAGTTACTATCTGACCAATCAACCATGAGCAGCATAAACTTTACTAAACATACAACATTCTATCAACACAGAAAGAGAAAATTTATCAGACTCTGAATTCTCTTGTATTTCTTCAGGTCATACCGTCTTTGTCTCAAGGAAGCATCCTATTTCATGGACCTCAGACAGATGCCATCAAGTGTATGTGCCATAGCCTGATGAGTCAGGCTGTGAGAGGCTTTAATTGTTTATTTATAACTCTTTCCCAACTCAAGCTGTTCAAAGGCAATAGACCCATGTGACCTTGGGCTGAAAGCTCTGAAACCAAGAGCTCAAACATACTTTTCACCTTTCAAAGTTCATTTTCTCAGGTAGTTTGTTATTTGATACTTTTTTTCTGCAGCAAACCAAGAAAACGTGACTTAATTTTCTTTGGTGTAAGTCAATGCAGGCTTTAGGATTAAACTAATTAAGCATGAAAAGTGTGAGAACTACTCTAACCACTAGAACCAGGACACACCTTCCTCAGAAAGCTTAACCTGACACTATCCATTTTTTTTTCATCGTGGATGCTCATGTTTATTCAAATCCCCCTCAGTTTTCTGTTGATACATGTTGGGGAAAACAGCATGAGGGTTCTCTTTGTTTGTTTGGAAATGCATTTTCCGTGTGTCACTGGTACTCTGTCATCTGGAGACACTGGAAGGACAGTGTCGTAACTGTCCTAGAGACAAAGACAACAGGCGTGGAGCCTGATGGGAAGGATTCCCTATACATGCGGTGTACATTCACACAGCAGCAGAGGAATTACAGTGTCCAGGCACAGGGCATAGCAGAGAGAAAAAAAATTATTGTCACATTATATGTGAAAACATTTGGAGAATAGATCAGTGACTAAGGGAAGACACTGCTCCCCTGGAGTTAGTAGTGGTTCCCTCCACTCCCCCTTTTGAGAGGAAAGTCTTGTTATTCTGGCAGCTTGGTTGTGTACTCGTAGCTCAGGTGATCCCCTGCCTCCGCCTTCTGAGTAGCTGGAATTACAGTTACGTCATCAACCCTGAATGTTCTACTTTGTGCAATTTTGTTTTTCTATTTTAAGAAAAAATTTTGACACCTTGGTACATGTACGCAAGGTATTGCAATTCTATTCACCCCATTATCCTCTCTTTTCCTTCCATGCCTGCTGATCCCAGTTAATCCTCCTCCTTTTTATTGGTTGCAAACATCCACAGCTGTTGGGTGTTCATGACTGTGACAGCCATGTCATGCCCAGAAGACAGTCTTTCCTCTGCCTCGCACAATCTGTTTCCTGTTCTGCGGTGATTCCTGGACCTCAAGAGGCAGTGACATATTTGTTCCATTTCGGGCTGGGTATTCAACATTTGGTTGTTCTCAGCACTCTGACAAGTTTGGTGGTCGTGGCAGAGCTGGTGTTGGTGCTTGTGTGTGGGGGTGGGTGTACGTGTGTGTGCATGCATGCATGCATATCCTGTATTAACTGTTGCCTACTGCAAAAAGCACATTTTTTGACTGGGACTGAGAACAGCACTAACCTGTGGGTGGTATATGCTAGACTATATAATATCTTTATTATATAGCTATAAATACTTAGAAAGCAACTTTGATTATATGTCCATTTATGTTCTTTTTTGGGGCCAGTGACCTCCACACTGATGGACTTTTGACCAAGCTTGCAGTACCAAGCATGCATTTCATCCCAAGAGCAGGCCTCAAATTCAATCAGAAAATGGTTAGTTACCTGGAACAATCATGTGACCAGTGCACTAATGCACACATCTTCCTGGCAGCCCTGTATTGTTCAGCCAGGGCCTATAGGAGGGTGAACTTTTCTTCCCCCTGTACTTCTTCCCTCTCCCTTCTGGCACTATGGATGCTAGGCATCAGGGAGGAAGCTTGCAGTTCATTTCCATCTGAATCTCCCTGTGTTCCGTATCCAACCCGTGTGCCATCATCAGCAATAAGTTCTTACTATTTAGTTCCAGTGGGCAACCAAGAGCAATGACAATCATCTGTGTGGTTTGGGATGCCTCTGGGATCCCTCTGCTTGCCTGGATTTAAGTTGTTTTGTAACATCCCAAGCACTGTGTGCTATTAAGTCTAATTTACAGCCAATTTTCCGAATAGCAGTAAATTTCACTGATTTTGTTTTTTTTTAACACAAAAACATAAAATCTCATTATGTTAGAATACAGTTCCAAGAACTGTTTCATATGTAAATAGTCTAAATTTTGTCTTGTATTACTATATGGAACACCCACTTATTACTTTTGATTCTATCGTCCTGTTTGCAGGTTTCGGTGAGTTGCCATGCTGACTGCCTATGTGAGTGACAACTTTGTGCCAGTTGGAGAGCTCAAGTTTCTCTTCACTCGCAAAATAGAGAAGACCATGTTCATCTTTCCGAACACACAAGAATACAAGGAGACTCAAAGAAATGAACCATTTTGTAAGGAAAAGTAAATATGTGTAAGCAGCACCCTGAGTTAAATATGAACACTCCAGAGTTTGAAATTTATTGACTTTTTAAATTCTTTCATATCCAAAGCTCAGGTTATTTTTTTTATAGTTGAAGATGCTCTCAAATTGGAAGAAGAGAAAGGGGAACAAGTGAGGAAAAAAGAAAAGAAGCGGGTAAGAAAAAATTCAGTACACCAAAATGATGTCCCAAAAGTCAGTTTACTCCCTCTTCCCATCCATAGCTATCATTCTATCTATCTATCTATCTATCTATCTATCTATCTATCTATCTATCTATCTGTCTGTCTGTCTGTCTGTCTGTCTGTCTGTCTGTCTGTCTGTCTGCCTGTCTGTCTATCTATCTATTGTCTGTCAATCTACCATCTATGTCTTAGTAATTCCAGGTCTGTGAGATGGTCCTAGACTTCATAAAAGTTTCAACATTTTGCGTAATAACACTTTTTTTTTACTTACTGCAGGTGATAAAACACTGAATTGTGTGAAGACTAATTCCATAAGATAGTCACTGCCCAGTGAAAAAAACAATAATTAAGGTCCATAATAAGAGCTTTTGTAGTCCATATTTTTTAAAGAGACACAGAAGACTATAGAAGGAAAGAGTAATTTAAGATGGAATCAAGAGATTCTTTATGGAAAAGACAGAATATGAAGGATGGGGAAAATACCATCATTTGAGACTTCCTTGTGATTAATAAAATGGCACTTTACACTGGGAACATGTGAGGGAGAATTGGTCTATCTTTGTTTCTTGTCTAAATGTTGAACGAATTTTCCCTGAATACATGAAAGTTGCTTTATACCCACATGGCTGAGCCCATAAAACCTGTAGTATGCATTCAGTGGGAAGAGCTCTAGGGGGCACAGTTCCAGAGAAGATCATTCTTGTAGAAGAAGATGGAGAGTGGAAGGGAAGAGCTCTTGAAAGAGATGGAAGAATTGAGACTGCAGGGAAAGGAAAGCTTCCATCCTCAAAACTAGAGAGGCAGACAAATGGAGATGCCAGCAGCCAGGTCAGTTTATTGGAGGCAGAAGCTACTGTAATTGCTCTGGGCAGGAACACTGGACTGTAATTTTGTCCTTCATCTGAAGGCTCAGTGAGGGATAATTGCAGAGTTAAGCCTCCTGGGGACCTGGTCTTAGGAAGATACTCATACTTTCCTAGATCTTAGATCTGAGAGCCACACTAGATTATTATGTGTAGCACTGACGACAAATTCACTCCTGCTTAAGACAGGAAAAAGAAATCTTTGTGAAATATGCCCAGGAAAAACTATTTTAGTCACAATATATCCTCTCAAAGCAAACTACTAGAATCCTATCTGATTTGGGGGAGGGGAATTTGATAACTCTATATGCACCTAACCTGCATGTCTTATATAAGAGGAGGTTATCTTGAAATTCACAGGTTAGAGACTCAGGTCAGTGAAACTAAGCTAAATTTCATTGTAAGATTATGGAGTGATTCCTCTGTGAGATATCTTACCGTGACATTAGTAGGACTGTAGTATAATTACATTAGATAATAGCTTGAACAGATGCAAACTCTAAACTACTTTAAAAGGAGTTCTTAGGAAACCTGACAGAAGGGAAGATGAAACAAGGAGAGTAGATGGAACTGACCCCTCTGCCTTCCACAGCTACCCCAAACGCAATTACAAAGCACAGCTCAGCTCCCAAATAGAATTACACAAAACCTCCCTTCAGATGCCTGTATCATTTCTATTTCCAGATGGATGGCTAGATTTAAACACATTTTAGATTGCAAGCAACATACATTCTAAAAGACAAAGCACCAATCAGAACCAGACTCATATAAAAAGATGTTGTATTAGAAAAAAATTAAATTGTTATCATTAGTATGTTAAAGGAATAACAAAAAGATAGGTAATATGGCAGAAATACCAAACCATTAGAAAGGACCTATAACCAAAGAGAAGTCTCTAATAGGGAAATTAATTCAGGACCTAGACAAGGAAGTTACAAAGTCAATTCAAGATGTTTACCAAAATAGATTAAGGAATTTTCACCTTGGGAAAAAATTGAAAGAAGAATAAACAACAACAACAATAACAAAATCGAGGTACTGAAAAATAAAAAAAGAACTAAAGAGAAATTCAGGAAATTAAGGAAACAATCCACCACAGAAAGCACAGTAGAAGGAAGCAACAGCAGACAGACCACGCAGAAGAACAAATGTTAGAAACTGAAGGTAAAGTCAAGACCACAATACACATAAACATATACACGAAAGAAAAGTCAATGGACATGATGAAAACGGCCAGAAGTCAGAGAAACGTTCAAGAGATGAAACCTAACAATCCATAGCACAGAAGAAGGCTCTGTGACAGCATATTATACCCACGACGTTCCCAAACCTTGAGAACGAGACTTTCATGAACAGGAAACATTCAGAACTCCAACCAGGTAGACCAGAGGAAACCATTTGTCCATGACACATCACAGACTAGATGCCAAAACACAAAGCTGAGGACCAATTCTACAAGCCATAAGGGAAAACTGTCACATTTACAGAAGTAGAAATATGAAATTATTAGATGTGTTACCATCAGTCCTAAAGGACAGGAAGGAATGGAATGATATATTTCAATCTCTGAAAGTAAAAACATTGCTAACCAAGACAGCTTTTCTCAGCAAGACTATATATCAAAAATTTATAGGAAACGAAGAGTATTTCAAAAGAAACACAAGTTAAGGCAAATTATACAACTAAGCCAGAACCACACAAGATTTTAAAAAGAATACTGTACATAGAAGAAGAAAAGGAAGAGGATGAGGAGGAAGATGGGGAAGGAGGAAGCAGAGGAAGAGGAGCAGGAAGAGCAGGAGCAGCAGGAGGAGGTGGAGGAGTACAGTTTCTTCCATGAAAACACATTAAAATTTTATTTCATTAAAGGGACAGAGACACAGGAGAGTAGAAGGAAGGAATCAGTCATTACTACTTGGAGAGGAAAAAATGAACAACCAACAAAATAATCAGTAATAGCAAACCCCTTTCAATAATAACTACTGACATGCTGATGATCTTAACTCACCGATTCAAGACACACACACTAACTGACTGGATTATAAAACAAGAGTCAAGTACCTGTTATTAACAAGAAACTCACAAAACAAACAAACAAAAAAACCCTGAGAGCCAAAAGTGGGAAATTAACCAACAGGGCAAATACAAATTATAACAGGCTGTCATGGTGAGTCCTATAGGCTCACAGATGAGCAGGAAATTCTGCATCTTCCAAAATCTCCATATTTTGTTGCAGACTTAGGGCAGGGGGTGGGGTAGGAGGTGGAACAGTCCTGAAAAACAGAAAGGCCTGTTAGCATTTGGGAAGTTTCATATTTTGCAGCAGTTTCAGAGAAACTGCAGCCCCATGGTGGGGACCAGATTTAACTCTGGGTTAGGCTCACAGGCACATGGGGAGCTATGTAATTCCTGAAGATGCAGTGGTAGCTGAGGAAACAGAATAGAATCAGATTTGACTCTTAGTAAAACCCGATGATGTGTGGATAATCCCATAACTCACAAGGAGCAGAAAAGAGTCACCTATGGAGGAGGCTCTGGGTGACAGAGAACAATACTTGACTCTAGGAGGAAGATCCCAGATAGAGCCTCTGATACTAAATGCCAGTCCTACTGAGGGGAAGTCCACCTCAACTTTACTGAACACTGAATAGGGCAAGCACCATCGTTGCAAGAAAAAAAATGACTAGAACTCTTAAAATATGAAAAAAGGAAAACTTGACCAATGAACTAACTCCAGATTTGCAGTCCCAGCACAGAAATGAAAGCAACATGAAAATCGAGGCAACATATTTCCTGTACAAACCATTATACCCATAGTAATGACACCTAATAAAAATGACTTGCAAGAAATATCAGACAATGAATTGAAAAGAATGATTGGAAGCATTTTCAAACAATCTGTAAGTATATTCCAAGAGATAGAAATCAGGGATGATGGAAATGAAGTCAATCTGAGGCATGGAAAACAGTTTGATTTGAATTTTTCTGAAAGTGAAAAACTGAAGAAACCCAATAAAAACCTCAGTGGGAAGCCCCAGAAATAGAAAAGATTAGGTAGAAAGTGGAGAATCAAAAAGAAGACAATGCTGATGAACTAGATCACTCAGTAAAAATAAATAATACATTTTTAAAAAGACATGAACAGAAAGTCGAAGAACTTTGGTACACTAGGAAAAGACCCAACTTTTGGGCCATGAGCATAGAAAAAGAGAGAGAGAACAAAACACCAGAGTGAAAGAATAGAGAATATCTTTAAATGAAGTCATAAAAAAATTTTCCTAAACCTAGAGAAAGATGCCTATAGAATTCCAAATGGGCAGGACGTGGAAACTCATCATGATAGTTTATAGGTAAAACATTAAAAACTTAGTAAAAGTTACTAAAAGATTCAAGAGATAAAACTAAATTGCTTACAACAAACCCAATTAAAAGATGGGCTATGCCCACCACACTCAGAAGACCTATCAGCTACCCAGACTAGGGAAGCAGGTAAGCTAATTGCTGATCTTCCTTCCCTTCTCCTCACCTCCAAGTCCAGGCCCCTAGAGTCATCCCAGGTTCTTAGCAGACCACGTGCTACAGCTTCCCCTCCCTTGCTGCTCCCACCTCCAAGGGAGCACATTGTTTTTGAACCTTCTTTCCCAATTAACCCATTTCCCCACTGCTCAATTCTAATAAGCATTTCCCGGGAAGGCCCAAGGCAAGCCTGTCAGAGAAAGAGAAACGTGTAGGCCAGCTTAGCAGTTAGGTGAACTACTTCCTGTCGCCTCTTCTCTCTGTCTCTGTCTCTGTCTCTGTCTCTGTCTCTGTCTCTGTCTCTGTCTCTGTCTCTCTCTCTCTCTCTCTCCTAGCATTCCCAGTGGACTAAGAAGATCCTGCTAGAATATGTTGCTTTCCTCCCTTTTGTGGACCACCTTAGGCCCTCACTTCTGGCTCATTCCCATTCTTAAGTGTCTGCTCCAATACTTGGAAACACATTGTACCAGGAACCTCCAGTGATCACATCTGACACAATCATTCCCTACCAGGCAACACACAACCAGCACACTCTCCCAAGAACCAGAGAGGGTAGGAGAAACCAGTGAACAAAGCACCCATCCAGCAAAGACTAGACCAGACATCATTACCTTCAATTACAATTATCCCAAACCCAGAGGCCTAGACACTGGTGTAAAAACAACAATCAATAACACCTGGGACAATATGTCTCCACTAGAGCCCAACAATTTTACTACAGTAGGTCTTGAGAAATTCAAAGTAGCTGAAGCAAAAGACAAAAGCCTTAAAATAGCCTTTATGAATATGATAGAGATCTTTAAAGAGGAAAATTAATAAATCCAGTAAAGGAATCTATGAAAACACAAACAATGGAAGGAAATGAATAAAATAATTCAAGATCTGAAAGTGAAATAGAATCAATAAAGACAACCCAAACTGAGGGAAATATCATAATAAAATATTTAAGAACTTGAACAGGAACCTTGAGGCAAACTTCGGCAACAGACTATAAGAGATGGATGACAGAATCTTAGTCATTGAAGGAAAGAGAGAAACATGAATACATTGGTCAAAAAACATGTTGAATCTAAAAAACTCCAGGCACAAAACATCCAGAAAATCTGGGACATGATGAAAAGACCAAATCTATGAATAAAGGGAATAGGGGAAGGAGAGGAAACTCAGGCCAAAGACCCAGAAAATATTTTCAACAAAATCAAAATAGAAAATTCCCTAACCTAAAGAATGTGGTGCCTATCAAAATACAAGAATCATACAGAACTCAAAACAGACTGGACCAGAAAAGAAAGTCCCTATGTCACATATAATCAAAATACTAAATGTACAGAACAAAGAAAAAATATTAAAAGCTATAAGAAAAAAATACCAAATAACATACAAAGACAAACCTATTAGAATAACACCTGACTTTTCAATGGAGCCTCTAAAAGCCAGAAGGGCCTGGACAGATGTTCTACAAGCTCTAAGAGACGACTGATGCCAGCCCAGACTACTGTACCTAGCATAACTTTGCAATCACAATAGATGGAGAAAGAAAGACATTCCATGATCAAGCCAAATTTATGGAAGAAAAGTACCATGTCCATTGCTTCTTTCAAGGCTAAAACCTAATTCCTGATTTGAGTGAGAAGATCAAGTAGGGAAGGAGGTTTGGGAGCAAGGAAGCAATAGAGGGAAAAACAGCTAAAATTAAGAGCCATTTGAGTGCTTGTATGGAAACCTAATATTGTAGAATCTTCCTGAATTATATACATATTGTTAAGGTGAACTAAATGAAGTTGCCAAATAATAGAGGAGGCAGCCCGTCAACTGGACATGCCTTATTCTGAAATGAAGCTTTCAGTACCAGGAATGGTTTACATCTAACTGAATTGTTGGCCAAAGTGGTCTCATGGGTATCTCCAAACAACTGAGGCTGTTGTCAAGTCTATAGGTTGCTCTCCACAAACTGACAGCAAGGCCTCATTGCTGAAGGCAACACCTCCACAACTCACTGAACAGGGAGAAGTTGAGCTGGCGCCTACACAGAGCCATAACCCCTATAGACTTCCAGTACATGGTACTAGAAGGTACTCCACATGCTGCTGAAGGAAAAACATAAGCACAAACTTAGTTACCACCCCTTCTCTCTACATTGGTGTCCTGCGTGCAAGTTAGGCTAGTGCAATGGTGGCAAAGAGCTTGTGGGAGTAAACCAATATCTGATTTGATTTAAGATCGATCGATTCCATAAGATGGAACATATGCCCCATACTGCTTGGATGACCAAGAATCTGAGACTAGATAGTCCAGCGACCTAGGGGAAAAGTAAATACTACTGCTATACTAAAGGAATGTACAAATTCACTTAAGGAAAATGGAAGCACAACTTAATGCAGATCAGTGGGTGCTGTAGGAGCAAGGACTGGCGGAAAAGCTTCAGTGTAAGTGCAGACAGAAGGAAGCTTAACCAGCCAAGCTCTTTTCTCTGGAAACTAGAGAAAGTCTACATTAACAATGAAAATGAGCAAAAATGGTACAGTTGAAAAGAGCAAGCGATGAAGAAACAATATATATCCAAGAATTGGCTCTTTTAAAAGATCAATACATTAATAAAATTCAAGTCAGGAAAACCGAGGGAAAAAATGTCCAAAATGACTAGAATAAAAATTAAAAACAGCAATTTGAGCTAATTCTATGTTCACCGCAGTGAAAGTAAAGGAATGGAAATAATAGTTTCTTGGCCACAAATTTCATCATTTTGACGCAAAAGATCTACCCCTTTGAAAAATCATAGAGGTCACACAGGAGGAACAGACTGAATGCTAAACAAAAATTAAAGAACCTTTCAAAAACAAAACAGCAGGCCCAGGAGGGATTATTGGTGACTAATACCAAGCAGTTGAGAATACTTCCCTTTCAGGACATAAAGGCACAGGGAAGTAGATGAGCCAGAACAGACAGCGCGCAGAGTTGAAAGCTACAAAAGAATGCTTCTCATGGGCAGAGATGAGAAAAACCTTCACCAGAACACAACCAAACCAACCAAACTCAGTCTCCTCCAAAGACTACACGAACACCATAGGCAAGTGTTATTATTATTATTATTCATTGTTGTCACTGTGTAGCCCAGGTTGCGTGAGATCCTGTGCTTGAGTGCTCTCATCCTACCCAGTAACTGTGATTACAAGCAAACGTCACTGCACTAGCCTGGGAGTAATGTTTTTCCAAATGTTCGGGGGTTGGGCATTCCGATCTGACCCTTCATGTCAGTAAGGTCAAGAGAAAAGTCTTCTAACAGTACAAGCAGACCAGCAAAAGCACTTTTAAAACTCTAAAGCTAGCTCACAGGCTTCAGAAGAGTGTGTAACGTGTGTGTTTGGATGTGTGCATGAGCACGTACATTTGTGTTTGCACACGTGTGTGTATACATGTGCAACTGCTTGTATATGTGTGTAACATGCATGTATATGTGCATATATATGTAAGTGTACAGCATGTATTATGTATGTGTGTGCGTGTGTATATATGTATGTATTTGTATATGTCAATATGCATGTGAGTGTGTGTTTATGTCGAATTATTTCATTTTAAAATGTCTTTGAAGGTCTGTTTGTTTATGTATAGAAAATACCAATATGAATAAGCTAAAATCTTTGTTCTCAGACAACTCAAAATCTGAATCACACGAGAGTTTTGAACAAGCTGGGCACTGGTGACGCATGCTGTTAACCCCAGAACTAGAGAGACAAAGGCAGGAGGATCATAGCTCAAGGCCAGCCTGGTCTACAGAGCAAGTTCCAGGATAGCCAGGGCTACATGGAGAAGACTCATCTCCAAAAAAAAAAAAAAAAACCCAAAACTACAACAACAAAATGTGTGGTAAATTAAATGCTTGCTCCCGAGATCGAATATATAATAATGAAAATTCTGTGGGACCAAGTAACCAAGTGAGAAGCCTGCTAGGAGGTACTGAATTCTAAGAACCCCTGTTCTGAGATGACCAGGGGAGACAGCCAGGGCTGAACACGCTCGTGAGACAGTGTGTGTTCTTTCTGCCCACAATTCCATGGTTTTGCTATGTATACATGAAATCAAAATAAAAATATATTTTTTAACATCAGTCATTGTTATTTTGCATAGGATTTCACTGCACAAGCACATCTCAAAGTTTTTCATTCTCATATCAACCAATACTTGAGTTGTTTGAAGTGAGAACAGAAGAGAAAGTCCTTAGAGCCTTCCTAGCACTGTCAGACTGGATGATTTGTCTTAACTGAGGGGAATAGCCACACATCTAAGGAGCTGCTGGTCTTCATGGTCTTTTTTCATTTGGCTGTAAGAATCCCATGCTTTCAGGATAGGCAACTGTTGCATTATAATTCTCATTTGGAAAAATTCCATATGCATCTATAGATCTATCTGCTAGTGCATTTTAGGTTTTACACTAACACATCCTTCAACACTTCAATCTGCTGTCAGAGCCCAGAAGTCACTTATATTTTGCTTATGTGCTTCTGGTGATGGTACTTACTGCCGGTGAAGTCCATGTCTTAGGTTCTGTCTGCAGCTCTATGTGTGTGTACATGTTGTGTGTATGTGTGTGCTTGTGTATGTGGTGTGTGTATATATATGTGTGTGTGTGTATGTACGTATGTGATGTGTTTTTTGTGTGTATGTATGCATGTGATGTGTGTTTATGTGTATGTGATATGTGTATGCTCATGTGTTATGTGTATAGATGTGGTATGTGTGTATATGTATTTGTGTATGCGGTGTGTGTATGTTTGTGGTGTGTGTGTGTGCAGGGGGAGGGGAGTTCAGGTCCTTTCACTCATCTTTGTACACACTTTGTGTTTGCTTTTGCTTATTTCTGAAAGCAAGGAGGCACAGTGAAGGTCTAGGAAGAAAGGATTTTAACTATAGGATTAAGCACATTGGTTTCTTTTTATTATTTTTTTAATAAACCACTTTTGGTACATTGACTACATTGATCAACACTTGGTTGAAATGTGCCGGCTTTTTGGGTCCATTACTGCCACCAGACTATGGAAAGATAATTCCTCAAACACTTAACACTCAATTTTAAAGATGAGAGAAAAGTGAAATTTATGGAGGAAAAAATACCATGTCCATTGCAGCTTTCAAGGCTAAAACCTAATTCTGATTCTTTTAAAAAATACACTTAAAAATGTTCCATGTAGTCCTGTAATCTGTATTCTCTTTTGCAGTGTGGAGGTGCATGGTCAGCAGGCGGTCACCATGGAGCCCCCTCCCATTTCAAACAGTGTTGGCATAGAGTGAAGGGAGTCACTCTAAACCCAAAGTACAGCCCACCATTCAAGGACTGAAGAGTGGAGTATATCATTGATTCTGTGGTGCCTGAATGCTACAAGAACAATATAGCCATTGACACCCAACCAGAACCCATGGTAGACATGGTTCCTGAGGCCTTTGCCATAGGGTCTTATCCCATCTATGGTGACAAAGCTCCCAGCACCTCCTCTGGCTTCTAGGGTGGCCGAAGATGATTTCTTGAACATGGTTGAGCTGGGAAAGGCCCAGCAGGGCTCAGTTACAGTTCTCAGTGTCCTTGCTGTCAGGCTAAACAACCTATTGGCTATGGGAGGAGGAGCTGGGCATGTGGGGTGCAGTTAGCCACCTTCCTGCTCTGAGGGGAGCTCAGAGCATGTGCCCAGCCTCACTCTGGGTTGTCATTGGCTTCTGTCTTCATCTTCTTCACAATAAAGCTGGCCAGCTATGTCAGCTG
Source organism: Pachyuromys duprasi (assembly GCA_028658305.1). Classification (NCBI taxonomy): domain Eukaryota; kingdom Metazoa; phylum Chordata; class Mammalia; order Rodentia; family Muridae; genus Pachyuromys; species Pachyuromys duprasi. The sequence continues at coordinate 45,553,895 of CM053753.1, read as the reverse complement.
CCCAAACCATCAGTTTTCATCTTGGCCTTTGGGGTCTCCTCGAGAATGACGGTGGTTTGGGGTCTTGAAGTTGGCCTTGATAGAGTAAGAACATCCCAGTCCTCTGCATTAGAATGCTCCAGAAGTCTGTACAGGTGAGCCTTCTCCAGCAAGGCTGCAGTCTCCACTGGTCCTCTTCCTCCTGGAATAGACATCATTGCAGCAGCATGGACATCTAGTCCATATGTTCCTGCTGCTGGTCCATATATTTCTCCAGTACCTCCATCTTCTGTATCTCCTTCTGCACCTCCAGCTCCAGCTTTGAGCCCTTCGTGCATTTCTCCAGGACGGCCCATGGGGTTTCAGCTTCTTCTGTTCTCACTTCTGCACACACATTTCCTCCTTTTCCATAAGCTTTTCTGCCTGGAAGTTCCTAGTGGCCTCACACTCTGTGGGTTTTCTAGATCTGTCCTGAAGGCGACCTCTACAGAAAGCACTTGCACTTCAGGCAGTCCCAGGTATACCCAGTTGTGAGCCATCTCCTTGTGCTCACTAAGTGTCTTCCCTTGGGGATGTATTCTCCTCACTCCTTACAGCTCATGTTGAAGGAAGTCATCAGCTGCCCCATGTCACGATGGCCTTTGGGTAGCTTGAGCTTGGGGATCTTTGACAAATGGAAGTTTAGTGGGTATTATTTGTTTAAAACTTTCCACTATGACATCTTCACTTCCTGTTTGTAGCATAATCCACCTGGTTCTGTGCTTCCAGGTTTTCTTTTTCTTAAATGATGCCTGGTAGTGGGGGCCTCACCAACTACTCAGAGCTGGTGGATCTGACAAAAAACAAACAAAACAACACAAAACCCTACAGCTACCACTTTACCAACTCCCCATCATCCCAAACTCCATTCCAGACATTTGTCTTTACACCCGCAAATGAGTGCAGTCCTCACCTCTCCTCAAGGAAACTTGTCTTTGAAACATGTAGAGTCCATTACAGAAAACCACCCAAATGAAGAGATGTGGAGCCCAGGTTCAGCTGAGACATCTACTAAACATTCATGAATCTAAGGCTTAAGGAACATTGAGGAAGAGGGGGAGGAAGAATTTATAGAGACAGAAGATCAGGTAGTTTGCTGAGAAACTGGGTTTCCTGAGAATGTCAGAAACTACACCCATAAAGGCTGCCCAACACGACTGCCTAAACATGAGCATAACAATGACAACAACGGACAGGGCTAAAGTGAATACGGGGAAGCCCAAAAGGCCTCAACCTTACGTAAAGAATCACAGGCAACAAGGAATGCCAAGAGCAGGGGAAATAGAAGAGCATACCAACTGGTGATTCAATACCAAAGGTCAGTAGTAAAAACATACAATAAGTATACAATCAGTATATATACTGAGAGGGTTATATTTATGTATTTAGGTCATATATATGTATGTACATATGTATGTATATACATACACATTCGGTCCTATATTATGTAGGACATATATATATATATATATGCATATATATATACATACATACACACACATATTCAGTCCTAAATACAAAGACAAATAGGAAAACAGGCTGGAGAGGGAGAATCAGTTTCAATGTTTTATGGTGATCTGGAGTCTCCTTTGCACACAGCATAAACTTAGGCAACTTCCTGTTGATTTATTTGTGAAAAAGTTGATGTAGAAATATAAATTCTTCCCTGAGAAAGGACAGAGGATATATATGTATTCTTTTTTGAGATGTCCTGTGAACATTTTCCAAATTCTGGCTGGAACTAAAAATCATTTTTGGAGGTCATAGCTAAGATGCTTTTGCAATACCCTGCAATACCAGAAAAGAAACAAAATTAAGAGTCTGTCAAAATGGCTTTTGACAGTTCAGCCTTAAAGTGACTTCAAATAGGACAAAGTCAATTGGAAAGTCCGTCCATTGACCTGGAGTCTTTTGTTTCTCTAAATTGTTCCTTTAGTACCTTTCTTTGCTCTTTTATCTTAATTTTTGGTTCATCATTTTTCATTTACTTGTTTTAACTGCTGAGGATCAAACTTAGGCAAGCCTTAGTTTTAATTTTTGTGGAAAGCTATTCATTCTATGATAGATTCAAACATTGGAAGACACCATAAGTCAGAACTTGGGGGACTTTGGAATGATCTAGTAGATGTGAAAAGCCTTTGTTTTTACACAGGAAGCTTGAAGTCTGGTTTGCCTTACTCGTCTTTTAATCTTGTTCTCTGTGTCATTGTGTGGACTTTAGTTTATAGGTCACTGTTAACAAGTTGTGATTCTTCAGTTGGGTTTCAAGGATAAGCAGAAATTTGGAAAAGGATTCAGTCAGAGAATCAAGATGTAAACAAGAGACACATTGAGAAGTAGCTTGGGCTTATTTGTGTCAAGTGAAAGGACCCCACAATATGCTTGTTTCAACAAAACTGTGACTGCTTCAAAGAACCCATGAGGATGTCACGGGCTGTGAGGTCAAAGCGCTGTCAAACCATAGGAGAGACTGATCCAAGAACTGAAAAGCAACTCACTAGACCACAGATATCTAGCTTACAGCTATCAGTCTGTGGTCCAAATTCTTGGTGGAGATCAACCGCCTGGCCCAGTGCCTTGAATCTATTCCAGCCACACTGTAATGGCCACAGGGTAGAGACATATCTTGTAAAGCTCTCCACCACGGTTCAAACATCAAAAAAGGGGGTGCAAAGGCTGAAAAGACTCCAAGGAATTTTCTGGTCTATTTGAAGATAATATGAGGCTTCTATTCAACAGTTATAGTCAATGCCAATAGCAGTAGGGGCAATGAGTTAATGAGAACAGAGGCTGATGGGGAAGACATTGTTTGCTTTATTTTTTCTTAAGATGATAAGGTCTTGTGTACAAGAGTGAAATGATTGAGATTGTCTCGTAGGGGGGAAGTGGATTTGAAAGTGAGAGGCTGAAGGAGCAAAGCACTGGTTAGGAGCAGTTGAAACGAGATCATGGAGTCAAGCAAAAAGAAGAGGAGAAGGAGGAAAAAGAAGAAGGAGAGGAGGAGGAAAGGGAACAGAAGAAGGAAAATGGGGGCAGAAAAAGGAAGAGGAGAAAATAAAGCAGGAGAAGGAGAAAAGGTATCCTGGAAGTCAAGAACTATTTCGGGAGATGGGGACACAATCCTCTTCGTGCCGTAGAGCTGGGAGACATCGTTCCTGTTTTACAAAGCAAACTGACATTTAAAGGCAAAAACAGTTTGCCCATCTTTACAGTAGATTGGTAGCAACAGGAAGACTAGAGGCTGGAACTTTTAACTGCTAAAACGGTGCGCCTTCAGTGACAGAGCCCACAGAATTCTGGGACCGCCCTGACAGAGTCTCGCTGAGGTAGCCACCGAACCTCCCCAGGCTTCTAAGGAATGCTGCTCCTTGCTACTGTCATGTGTCCCCAGTTCTCAGAGAAGAGTAGTGAGAGGTAAGCGGAACAGGGACAGGACACTCAGGTGTGGTACCAGCCTGAAGGCCTGCTCAATCTTTAGCTGGCCCTGACATTACCTGGGCTAGGCCCCAGTTTTTGTTTTTGTTTTTGTTTTTGTTTTTTTGTAAAGCTGAGACTTTGAATTGTATGATCCCACCTCTGGTTTTATGGTTCTTTTTTTATGACATGGTTTATTGGTTTTTCTTTTTTATGGAGAGAACACATACTCATAAATTTTCAATTCTGTCTGTAAACATGAAGGTGAGAGGAGATGAGAGGCAGAGGAAGAACCAGAGACCTTTGTCTTTATGGAAACTGATAATTCAGAATTTTACCAGCTTCTATAAAGCATGAGCAAATTTGATGGGGTAACAGGAGAGCTGGGTAAGGAGGCAGGGGCTGGTGAGGCTCAGTGATTAAAAACAAGTCATGTAGAGTGATAGCTATGAAAAATGAAGCCATACTAATTAAAAACAGCAGAGACCCCAGAGAGGCATTGGGAAGCAAGCTCATTGGATCGTTCAAATTAAGAACAACAAAGAAATGCCTGTGCAAGCTTAGTCCAGGTCCTGAATGCATTTTTATTTTTTAAATAAACTGATATTAGAAAAAAAAAACGTTCCTTTTGCAAATCCTCCCCATGTTGCAGAAAGAGAAAAAATTGTCACCATTTTCTTTAGTCTTTGCATTCTGGAGTTAAAGAAGAATGAAATTAAATTTACTTAAGTGTTTTCCTTCCAGACTGTAAAGCTACTGGCATCATTTACTTCAGCCTTGGCACTTACATAATCTAGATACCACGGGAGCCCTTGGAAGTCATTAAATAAAAGAAAACATCAAATAATAATAATAAAAAAAAGAAAGGCAGTTAAAACCTTGGCAGTTAAAATAAGCTAGGCAGAAGACTTGATTTACATGCAAACCCAGGACACAGATTATTCACCATTAAGAAAAAAGGGGACTCAACAGGGAGGTGTGGAAACAGTAGGAAGTGTGGAGAGGGATGGACTGTATTGTGGCGATGTCATCTTTTTCTGTGGAGAGGAGAAAGAATATCACCAAACGTGCTGAATTTTTTTATGGCCCCCTACATCGTGGGGGGGGGGGGCGGGGGCAGGTGTGAGGAAAGCAATGGCTAGCTTCCACTGGGATGGAATACTTGTATTTTAAATTTTGATTTATTCATCTTTTTAAAATTATTTATTTTTGTTTTATGTGCATGGGTGTTTTGCCTGCATGTATGTCTGTGTGAGGGTGTGGGATCCCTTGGAACTGGAGTTACAGAGCGTTATAAGCTGCCATGTGGGTGCTGGGAATTGAACCCGAGTCCTCTGAAGGAGCAGCCAGTGCCCTTAACTGCTGAGCCATCTCTCCAGTCAGTCCTATCCATCTTTTTATTTGTGTGTGGGGGGGCAGGGGGTGTATACACATTACCTGCAGGAGCCAGAGGTCAACATCGAGTATCTTCCTTGATCTCTTTTCTTCCTACTTTTTGAGTTTAGGTTTCTCCCTGAACCTAGAGCTCACCATTTATCTAGACTGGCTGGTCAGCAATCCTCAAGGGTCACTCTGTCCCTGCCTCCCCAGAACTGGAATTATATACACATTATTTTAAGCGTATAATTTTTATCATACAGTGTGGATGCTGGGGATATGAACATCGAACACTGGTCTTCAAGCTCACCCGCAAGCACTTTACCCACTGAGTGATCTTCTCACCCCCGTGTGGGATGTTCAGTAAGAAGACATCCGGAATAGGGGGTATGACTGGAAGCTTGTTTCCCTTTCTTTTTCTTTTGTTTCCGGTCTTCCTACTCTCACAGGGGCCTGGAGTTTCTTATTTAGACAGTCTCCTTGCACGCTGCAGGCTCCACTGTTCTAGGTTTGGGTGCTTCCTGAGGTTGGGGTTGATGCTATCCTGGGAAGTTAGAATCTTCCAACGGGTGTCTCAAGTGCGTCGTTCTGGCTCTCACGTTGTAGCAACGCCAGTCCTTTCAAGATCTCATGGCCTAATGCCCCTGAATCTGCTCTCCATTGTCCTTGAGAGAAGTAGTTTAAAACTTGGCCAAGGAGTCGAGGGTGTGGCAGGTACAGTCAGAAGCAAGGAAGGTTAGGTCCATGCCCAGGTTCAGGGGAAAGCAGAAAATGTAGCCAGAAATGGAAGGGTGAGGATCTCACCTAGATCCCATTTCCAACTAGTGGAATGGGGGGGGGGGGAGAGGGGAGGTGCTATGGGAAGGAGGGTGTGCAGGCTTCTCAGTGTGTGGTCTTACCACTCCGCCCTCGCCTAACTTTGGAAGGCAATGGAGTCAGCACTTCTCCTCATTTCCTCAATTCTCTTTCCACCTCCACAGATGAGTAGCTAGCAGCAGGCTGCATAGTAATTCCCAAAAAGCTCAGAATCAGATGCCAGGAGCCTATGTGTGTTAGCTGACAGAGCAGGAGTTTTGCCTCCTATGCCATTAAGTTAAGAACATTAAGATGAGAAGATGATCTTAGATTACCTAAAGCAATCTCCAGTGTCTCTATCAAAGGAAGGGGTATCCCTGGGGTGCAAGGTGAGCTAGCTCAATGGTTAAGAGCACTTGTTTGATCCTGGAGAGGACATGCCTTCAGAAATCACTCATATGGTTGCTTATAATTGTCTGTATCTCCAGTTCCAGGGGATCCAATGTCCTCTTCTGACCTCCTCAGGCACCAGGTATACACACGGTGCACAAATGTATATGCAGGCAAAGCACTCATACACACGAAATGATAGTGAAAAGGAAGGCAGGGTTGATCTGGTATAGAACAAAGGCCAAGCTTCACCAAGGCATAAGCAAAACCCCTGGGTTTGGAACTGGACTGAGTCAGGAGCCAGAGGGTACAGCCCTGGAAGAAGAAAAGATCAAGGAAACAAATCTCTCCTCTACCTTCTGTGGGAAGCATAGATCTGGACCCAGTGAAAATGACTTCAGGTTTCATCTGCTGAATTGTAAACAACTGCCCTGAAGAAGAGTGATGGTGCACGCCTTTGATCCCAGCACTTGGGAGGCAGAGGCAGGTGGATCTCTGAGTTCTAGTCCAGCCTGGTCTACAGACTGAGTTATAACACAGCCAGGACTACACAGAGAAACCCTATCTTCAAAAAACAAAAACAAAACAACCAAACACATACATGTTGCTATGTATCAGTATTTGTAGTCATTAATAGACACAAGGATTGAACAGACCACTCCAGCCACAGAGCTGGGATTTGTTTGTTTTGGCAAAGAGATGAAAAGAAAACAAGGTGTTTCCAGACTTGGATCTGTTTTGTTGCTTTAAACAATTCTGTCTCAGCCTGTATCAAACGCAGAATTTCTCCTTGCTTAAATATTTAACAATAAAATCCTTGATTTTCATGCTAGTTTCGTTTGGGTTGAACTTAACTGTTTTATGATACATGTTTCTGATAGCAGCATTAAAGACAGAAGACCTAAAGGACTGGGATCCTGCTCCACACCCCATAGTGGATGTGAGATGCTAGCAGATAAGATCAGAAATATGGGAACTTTTAGGGATATTAAGGGCTCTACAAGTTCTCTTTGGTGGGGTGGTCACTGTTTCATATTGGCAGTATGGTCTAGGTCACCAAAGAAGTTGAAGGTATGAGGACTTGGGGAACATACATGGCAACTTGGTCCTCCTTCTGTTCCTGACTCTAATGGAGTGGTCAGTTTCCCTGGCAGGCTACATCCATTGTAGAGGTCATGAAGGATCTGGTAACAGAGGACTAAGGGCTACATTCTAGTTTGGACCTCAAAGAGTGATGTCCAAAGGTCCTGATAACACCATGTACATCTTGCCATCATGGAAAGAAGGTGAGAATCAAAAAGAAGCAATGGCTTGAGTATGTATCTTCTGTAGTGCTGGAGTAGAAACAGGCAAACAGAACCAGTTAAACTATATGGGCAGCTTCAGGTTGCTACCGGGAGCAGAGAGATTGGTTGTGGGGACTTCCTTCTGGGGAGGCTTCTGTTTCAAGATCTGTAGAGATCTGCATCTGGCCTGGAAAGACCCTCAGGTTGAAACCCGAAGGCTCAGCTTATTGTCAGTAGTGCCTGCTTTTCTTTTCGTTTTGTTTTGCTCAACTTGACATAAGCTGGAGTCATCTGAGGAAAGAAAAGGCAACCACAGTTCAGAAAACACATCCATAAGCCTGTGGGACAGTGCCTTGATTAATGATTGATTGCAGAGGTCCAGCCCACTATGGGTGGCGCCAGCCCTGGTCAGGTGATAGGCTGAGCAAGCCATGAGGAATGAGGCAGTCAGAAGTGCTCCTCCACGGCCTTTAACCAATCCTTATCTACAGGTCCCTGACTTGCGCTCCTCCCCTAACTTTCTTCAGCGATGAACTGTGACACATGTGAGATGAAATAAATCCTTTCCTTCCTGAGTTGCTTTTGGTCATGGTATTTCATCACAGTGACAGAACCACAGTAACAGACAAGGGTTAAGAAGCTTGTGGCAGAGCCTGGACTTTCCTGCTATATTTGACCTCAAGGAAGGAAGGACTCATGTAAGATGATTCCCTGGGCCCCTCCTCCTGCCTCACTTATATTTCGGAGGGAGGTCCCTGTTGGCAATCTTTTGATGTATCTTGTTAGATAAGATCTGCAGAGCAAGTAATATGAGATTTGTAAAACTCTCACACCCACAAGAAGATCGGTAGGGGAGAGATGATAAGACAGTTGGACAATCACAGACTCCTATCGAAAGAGTTGGCAGTGCCTAAATGGTCATAGATAAAAGAGCGGGCATCTGCATCTGGGACTGGGAGATGGACAAGGCATCTGGCTACAGCCCTGGCTGGTTGAATTTAGGTTGCCTATGCTTCCCCCACTGTAGAGAAAACTTGTCCCCTGGGTTCTTTAGAATAACCCAAGATAATCTCATTTAAAGACCTTCAGGTTAATCACATCTGAAATACACCTTTGTCATACAGTTCAACATAGTTGGAGGCCCTAAGTCAGTGGTTCTCAACCTCCCTAATGCTAGGACCCTTTAATACAGTTCCTTTTGCTGTAGTAACCCACAACCCTAAAATCATTTTCATTGAGACTTCATAACTGTAATTTTTTGCTACTGTTATGAATGTAAACATCTGTGTTTTCTGGTGGTCTTAGGTGACCCCTGTGACAGAGTCATTTGACCCACAGGTTTTGACCCACAGGTTGAGAACCACAGCTCTAAGGGTTTTCATATAACTGTCTTTGGGAGATATCATTTTGTCTACACAGATAGTCTTACTACATTTTGCCCAACTCATCAAGGTGAGCTCCTAGTTGAACAATGTCTAAATTTAGGTGTCCTCCCTTAGGTCATTCTCTTTGAAATGACTGGAGAAGGCCAATGACAACCTTAGGACAATCATAGGAAGATGCTGTTCAAGTGTAATGGAGTCCGTAGATGCAAATAGGGGCCATGCTCAAAGGGACGTGAGCAGAATCACCAAACACCTTTGATTGCTACGTAATAAGCACTCAAAAGAAGTTAGCTGCCAGCCTTTGACCTGGCTTGAGAGAGGCTATATGTTACTACTGGTTGGGATGTTAAAAGGGAGATTCAAGATTCAAGTGATGGCAGGATTCAGGGACTTTTGTGATTCTTCAGAACTTAGACATCTATTTGCTTACCAAATGCACTGGAAGAAGACAGTCCATCTTGTTCAGAAACCATGGTGACTTGACAGTAATTACCCACTGTGTATTTATAATGATGAGTCAAATAAAGTTTCAAAATTTACCAACAAGAAGCAAAAGTCCCAGAGGACAAAATGAACTTCTTGCCCACAGCTTCCATTAAAGTTAATGAGAAGTTAATCATGTCAATAGACGTGACATAGTAGAGTCTTGAGAAACGAGGAGGAATGGAAAGGCTCAAAATGCCATTGGCTGAATACTAATTCAAATAACTCAACTTCCCATAGAGTGGCGGGGGGTGGGGGTGGTAAAGGACAGCGAGAGATTGCATTAGCGCTTTGCAGAGCACTCTAATTCTAGCTGCCACAACAGTGCCTCTTAGCTTGAAGTGTTTGTCCAAATGAAGCACTTCATTAACAAAGAGTGGTTCAAGCTACTTAATAGCATCACTCTCAGACATGCAGGCTTGGAAAAGGTGGCCTTGCCGTGAAGTTTGTTCACATCTTGCCTCAGAAACATACAGCCCCGGCCCAGCTCACATTTTTATACTTCTACCCCTGACATAAAAAAAGTGTTTTTACTTGTGTGCTATCTCCTATGAACTATGATCTGAATCATATATGCTTACGTACAGGTGAAAGAATTGGAGGAGGAACAAACGTGTGTGACTGAACAGTGGAGGGGCAGAGGAGCAGATACCACAGTTTCTTGGCCAAACTGTAAAGTCCTAGCATGCCAAATGTAGATAGGTTTTGGTGCTTATCTGATGTAAACGTTTATAGCTAAGATCAGGGATTAGACTCTCAGCTCTCTCTGGAGCTGTGATGTTTCCACTGACAAGGAAGCCTGAGATTTGCTTCTGCTGTGTTTTGCACTAAATACACTGGCGCTACCTGTTATGACTCTTATGCTTTCCTATCAGATGTTGACATTTCACTTCCACCCCTTCCAAAAGGGATGGGTTCGTCCTTTATCCGTACTCGGTGTCAAACACTTCTTTATAATCTACATTGCCGTCCCTGGCACACTTCTTCTGTTTCATAGGTACTTTCTCTGGAAAGTATCCCTTCCTTCCCTGCTGGATTCTCATTCATGACCTCTGACCATCCAGAGCCTTTCTTACATTCCTCTCCCAGGCATATACTGTTTTCTAAGTTGTAGTACCTATCCGTAAAAGTGTCATAACGCACACGGTGACAAACAGGGCCCAGGTCTGCTTAACACCCATATTCTGCTCCCTACCTTGGTCATAGAGCAGCCAGGCACATGAAGAAAATAATAGCCATGGTGACAGCACATGCTAACACAATACTTACCAGAGCCAGAAGCCACTTTTAAACATTTCACACTGATTTATTCCTTTAATTTTTCAACACTGGTGTGAGATCATTGCTAGGGTTGGGTATTTGGCTCAAGGGCACCCAGCTAGTTAGCAATTGTGACAGAACTGGGACCAGGGAATCTGGCTCCAGACTTCCGCTCATCCACTTATCAGAAGAGTGGCAGGTGTGTTGAGATGAGTATGCGTTTGCTCATCTGTGTCCATGTTCACGTGTCTATTTTTACCCTGCCCTCTCTCTATCCACCCATTGCCTATCTGTATACGCATCTCTGTGCTCATCTCTAAGTGTACGGGTGTTAGAAAGGATGGCTGTTGGATGGACACTCGTCCTGCTTTAGGGTTCCATTTTCACTGTAAACTAAAATAGTGAGCACTGAAGGGTGGTGAAACACCAAGGCGGACCCAGAGCAAATACTCTAGGGGAAATGTGGGGGCTTTCTCTCTGAGTCGTCTTACCTAAGATATGTCCTGGATTTTATGGATAATGAAAACAAGAGCAAACACTTTATTTTTAATTGCCTCTAAATGTCCATGGCTCCCCTACTCACTCCAGAAACACTAAGAGGTTCAGACACGTGGAAGTGGTAACCAGGCTGTCTTCACCTGAATAAATATTACCACCATCTGGTTTCCGTTTTTTTTTTCCAAGATAAGCACCAGAAGCTTTAATAATTAATCAAATTAGGACCTAAAAATAATCTCCCTTTTAGGAAGTTTGTTTCTGTTAGCTATCAATTAACACTGATGACTTCGGTTCCCTTCACAGCGTGTTTCGGAAAATGGGAAACAGAGAGCCTCTGCAGTGTGTTAATGGCGCGTAATACACATCGCCTAATGAAGCATAAAGGCCTTGTTTGCTCTCAATACTGCAATCATTTAGGGGCTTTTAAAACCCAGTGTCAAGCTTTAGCTCTCATCCTCCTCTTCCTCGGGACCCGAGTGGTGCACTTAAGGATTTATCTGTGCGTGGTGGAGGTGAGCAGCTCATTACACTCTCCATTTGCCAAATCCTTTCACTGCAATGAAAGGCTTTTGGCCATCTGAGCTCCTGTGCCGTGCTTCACGGCACCGTGTAGAACCACCATGTAACCTATCACAGTCAGAGCCTTGCATTGCTAACCTGTATTGGTTGGGCCCTGATGTGTCCAAGGGCCCACAGGTTTGGAGCCCAGACCTCTCTCCTTTTAAATCAGCAGGTCATTCTGTCTACACACAGAGTTCTTGGAGTCAGGATTTCTGTATCTAAATTCAGGCTCTATTCTTTACCGTTGTCTGACCTCAGGCAGGTGGCTAAGCCTCTCGGTGACTTTCCCTCATAAAAGGAGATTGGGACAGATACTCTAAACATTAGGAAGGTTACCCTAAGTCCCTTATCAAAAGACCTGTCTGCTCATTTTCCTATAATAGTTTATTTAGTAAGACTCTTGATAAGTCAGTGTGGGCAGAGTTCCTACTCTGGATATCTGACCTAATTTCTAACGTTGCCTGTTCACCTTGGCTTGTCTCCAGCAATGGCCTGGCGGGTTGGTCCTGCCAGCATCCCCGCTCTTACGTCCCTGTTTAGCAATTTTCCATCTACTAATTTTCATTCCTTCCCAATTTGCTTAGTGCCTGCAAATTCCCAATTGTTCTGATTGGATTTGGAGTTGAGCACAGTTCTGAACGAGGCTTTCTCTTGCCCAGCGGCAAAAGTGTTGAACAAGTTTCTTCTTCCCTGCTTTAGAAATGTGCGGTTTTCTTACTCAGCTGATAATAACAATAGAACCTGCGTCAAGCAGTCACCGCCACAGCGAATCCTTCAGAAAATGACCACCATGCCCAAGTTTACCAATGGTTACCACTTAATTTTTATACCATGTTGGCTGACTCTTCTGTAAAGTCTCAGAAAAAAATGCTCTGCATGTAGCAAAGAAGTGTGGGGTTGGGAATTGGAGCATCTCCACCCAGCTTTCTTCAGCTGACTCTCTGGCTGGCACCTGTACACAAATCACTTCTCCCTTCTAAGCTTTAGTCCGCATCTGTGAATTGGTGTAGGTGCCTGGCTGTCCCTTGCACCTACTGTGAAGATGAATAGCTACCGTCCAATAAGAGGAGCTTGGAATGGCTGGGATAGGTGTAAGGGTACCTGAGGGCATGATGCTTTCCCATATACTCTAGAAGGTAGAAACAAGCGACACACACCATGTCTTCAAAGGAGCCTGCCACTTTATGAGGGTGTTTGCAAGGACATACAAATAATAGACACCATAAGCAAAAGAAGTTGTTGTGGTCAGAATGTGTCTCCCCAACAGTTCATGAGTTAAAAACTAATTCTCTAAACTCACAAGTTAATGGTGTTCTAAGGTGAGGTCTTTGGAAGGTAATTAGGGTTAGAAGACATCATGAGGGTAGGACTCCCATGACATCTTTAGTGGCTTTATAAGAACAGGAAGACTGGCTCAAAGTGCCATGCTTTCTGTATCTTGCTGCATAACATCTGTCACATTAAGATATAGTGAGAAAGCTGAGCTAAAGCTGGGCCTGGCTTGTAGACATCCTAGCCTTCAGAACTGTGAAACTTCTATTCCTTATAAATTTGTTAGTCTTTAGATGCCTGGTACAAAGTATTTTGGTTCATTTTAGATTTGAACCTTACTACTGAATAACTGTAAGATTTTTAGAAATCTTATTTGTCTTTCAGGCTCATTTTTATATATTTAAAATGTGAGCCCCAGAAGTTGGGTAGTTGAGGCAGGAGGATGGAGAGTATAAAGCCTTTACAGGGAGACAGAGATACCATATAGAAACAAAATGAGAAAACAAAACAGAAATTCTGATAAGACCTTACTAACATCTGTAAGAACTTATATTATTAATGACTGTATATTAAGTCTCTATATAAATATAGACTATATATTAATGACTGCAAAGCTCTTACATCAGTATCTGGACCACAGACACTATCTAGAACTGGTCATCATATGGACGTGTAAAAAAAAACAGTCTGAGGGTTACAGAAACATATACCATTTACACTGTGTATGTGCATGGAGGAGTGGAAAATTCGAGTGCATGCCAACAGCTGATCTCTTCTCAGAGCCATGGACTCTGTTGGAAAGCCTCCTGGAAGTTGACTGGCTTGCAGGCCAATGAGTACTGCTCCGAGGTGAAGTCATCTTTCCAAAAGTCTTTGAAGCCACACAGTGCTTCCACATTGTAAGATAAAGGGACCACTTCCATGGCAAAGCAAGGGAATTAGACCCGATAGTCCGAGACAATCTGCCTACAGTTATTGGAAGGCTTACACATCCCGAATCTACACTGAGAGGGAATTCTCAACACTGCAGTGTTAGAGGCAGGGCTTTTAGAATAGGAATAGTGACTTTATTAAAGGACCGGAAGGAGCCAACCAAGCCTTTTGTCCTTCCACTTGTAACCTTCTTCTTACTCCAAAGAAACATGAAGGAGGTGACATTTTGAGGGTTTGCACAAACAGCTCAGTGCTTAAGCACACTTGCTGCTCTTCCAGAGGACCTGAGTTCAGTTCCCAGGATGCTTTCAATGGACTGTAACTCCAATTTCAGAGCACCTGACACCCTCTTCTGGCTTTGATGGTCACCTTACCACAAACAGACAGATACATGTACATAAAAAATAAAAACAAAACTTTCTCTTTTTTTTAAGGTACCACTTTGAAAGCAGAAACTAGCCCTCACCAGGCACCAAACGTGGGAATGGTCATGGATTTTCCAGCCTCCAGATCTTTGAGAAATGAAGTTTTGTTGTTTATATAATACCCGGCCTCAGGCCTTTTGTTATAGCAGCATAAACAGACTAAGGCATTGAGTAAATTAATATAGTCCATCGGTGGCAGAGCAGTTGGTAGAATGTAGGGATTTCACTTTCTGGTCCAGCGCTCCATGCTGCAGATGATTCCGGAAGGCCTGATGATAATAGCCTTTCTTGTACCCCCCATTAAAAGGAGTTACTGTGGGGATCAGATACTTTAAGAATATGAGTGTCAGTGTGCAGGGCATGAAGCTAAGGAGGAATAAAGGCGGACATCCACCACAGTCATCTAGATCCTAGGGGTCTTGAGTACAGAAGTCTATGAAGTTGCTCGTGGACATGTGGTAGGAAGAGAAAGTCACACAGGGATAACGTACTCATGTTCCCTGTGGTTCTCCTCCTGCCTGGGGGGCGGGAGGGAGCTGTTTCCCACCGGCCCATGAAGGCAGCGAAAGACGGAGTTTGGAAGGCCAGCCAGAACAACAGAGATTAGTCACTCTGGGAACCACGGCAGTTAAACTTTAATTTCAGAGAACAAAGGCTATATACCCCTTGGGGAGTGGGTGAGGGGCTCCAAGGATAGGTGTACATAAATTGATTAGAGCCCACCACTTCAAGGATGCTTGCTTCGCATTAAACGGGGACGAGGCGCCTAATTATCCTATAGGCGCAGGGAGAGGAGAGGGAGCAGGGAGCTGCGTCAAAGGCCGTATATCAAACGTGGTCAGGGGCTGCTATGTCGAAAACACTCTCCAGATGAAGTCAGGCAGAGGGCAGGAGGTCCTGCTGGGGAGGGGGAGTCCTGCACCTTAATGCAGAGCTCAGAATGGCTGTCCTGACTGGGAAGACTGCAGCCTTTAAGAGCAGAGCCCTTCCAACAGCTCCACTGTGCCTGTCGGGTCCCAGTTGATGCGATACCTCTTCTGCCTTCATGCTGTCCCTAAACAATGTTGTTCTATGCCACCCTTGACACTGCATACTGGCTGACCCTGTCCTGCTGTTTGTCTCCCCAAGAAACAGCAGAGGTCTAAGGAAATCAGATATCTTCTGCTACTTTCCCATATTCTAGCTCTAAGAGGCTTATGGGGCACAGAGAATGACCTTGCTCTGAGGCCCCAGTAATGTGCCTCATGGTCCAGGGATGCAGGCAATGATTGTTAACATTGCTCTGTTGACTCTGAGCTCCTGGAAGCCTGTTGGACCAAAGAAAGCCCACGTGATGTTTTCTTCTCGCAAAATTGGCCCTCAGGGTTGTGACACCAAGGTGAGGAGGCACGGAATAGACACCTCCCTGACAAGACCCTGGGGACCTGTGTTCACAAACTCACAGGGCTCTGTTTAGCCAGGGCATAGAAACATGATAACCTTACTCCCCACCACCTCAAAAAAATGTCTGTTTTGCTTCAAATTGTATAACTCAAGCTATTTTCTTCAGCTGAAGTGCACAGCCAAGTGTTAGGACTGCTGATTATCTATCTGTCAGCGTGCAGAGCACATCTGAGATCTGTCTCCTCAGATCTTCCCTTGAAGCACACATAGCATGTCTTCCGGCAGAGGCCCAGCGTCAAGTGTGCTGACTGACTGGCCTCAGTCTCCCACTTCATCTTCTATTGATTTTTTTCAGTGTGCCTCAAGCACCCTGTACACACTATTTCATTTCCTCAGCCCACTGGACTCTGTCCACCTCTTTGCCCCTCACATGCTTCCCGGCTGTGAAAGCTTTTATGAGCACTGGCTGCTTTTGGAAGCCCCCTCCCCGAAGGCTACCATCATGGATCACTTCCCCAATTAAAATGGTGCTCCCTGTGATCTCAAGAAACGGTGGCATGCACTTAGATTATTTGCATCCTTTCATTCAATCAGCAGGTGAGATTGGGTTGAGTTTTAGTACATGAGTGAAGAGCTTTACAGCGGACGTCCTCAGCTAAGCTTCGTGACACCAGCTTCATTAATAAACTTCAGCACCCGTTTTGCCGCTCGGTAAATATTTGAGTCACTAAAATTTAGTAAATGAAAAAAGAATCAGATGTTCCCTGAGCACTGAGGGATGGTAATCTCCGCTCGCCGGTGTTTATTTAGTAGTTAAGAGAATGGAGTTGAAGCCCAGCTTCTAGTTCTGAGGCCCTGGATACATCACTTTATGGCTAGCTGTGTGACCTTGAATACGGACTTGTGTAACCCTCATAATATGTGGTCATCTCATTTGTAAAATGGAGGTTAAAAATGTACCTGTGGGAGAAGTTAAATCAGCTCACACAGCCATGTGAAAGTTAAAAGGGTCACACTGTCCTGTGAGTTACCAGATTTTGGCATTTGCTGTTGCTTCTGCTGTGTTCCTTAGTATGAAAGTCCTTTGAAGTGAGTTTACTGTGGAAGTCCTGCTGTGTCTGTGAGGACTGTCCCTGCATCCCAGGCTCCAGAAGTCTGCTCTTCACAGATTGGTCACATCTGGCTCAGACAGGCCTTGAAGCCAGTGAGCTGCTGGGGTGCTCTGGAGGAAGCAGGAAGCTCTTGGCCTGCTGTGGGAAGCAAGCCTCCCAGACCGTTCTGCACTGCAGAATGAAGCCAGACAGGAGAAAATATTTTCGGAAGGCTGTGAGTAGCGTGGAGGGAGCATCCGAGCCAGGCCTGGAATCTGGGGATGAAGAGAAGACAGACAAAGCAAAGGATATTTCCAATAAGGGATTTGGATAGCTTCTTCAGGCCGGGCCTGGGAGATTTTAAAGAAAGGCTGGAGATTTATACTCCTTCGCAGCACACTTCAGACAAAAGTGCTGCTAAGTGACAGAGGTTTTAGCTTTCTGTGCTATTCTTTCAGTTAATCAAAGGTGACACAAAGTGGGAGGTGAAAGACCGCCTCTGTCTCTGGGAAATGACTCAGTCCACTGCACCAGCAAAGGTAAAAAAGAAGACGTGGGAAGACACAGAGATGGAGGGCTGGACAGGGACCATCAGAAGACAAGGCTGGATGGTCTGAGGAGTCACGGGCTATGTGAGGTCAGATGCCCTCTTACTTTGCTGGCCTGTGTACAGCTTACTGGCAGGCAACTGAACACGTAGGCCACTGGCCTAGGATTTTCAGAACATGTTCTTCAGAAATGTGGGGTTGTAGCAAGAACACAGATGGTTTCAAGGCACATCCATCGTGGTGTGCGCGCTGACCCTAGCTGCTCCACTCTGGAATGGGAGCCTTCCTCAGCTGCTGACAGGTTGGTTTTGGAGTGCAAAGAGCTAATTCCCTTGCCTGGGTAGTGCAGACTGCTTCTGGCTAGGCCCTTCCTTTCTCCTGCTTCTCTTTTTTCCCTTTATCCCAAGCAAAATGCAACTAACACACAACTAATAAGTCACCGAAACAAGAGCCCGAATCTCTGATTCAACTTCTAGACAGCTTGAGCTAAGTAAGACATGTGCTGACCTGTTTGAGGAGACACTAATACTACCAACCGTGCGTGGGATAAAATGAAGACAGGTTGACAGCCTGGTTTCCTTCAGGCTATAATGACACATCCATCGGCAGCTCCTGTCCGGAACCACGTTCTCCTTGCTTTCCCGCCAGCCTTGCTGAGGGACTAGCTTAGCCACAGAAACTCAATGCAAGGAAATCAGCTTCGTTTTATAACAGACAGAACCTTCTGTGATGCTAAGGAATGGAATTCGCCTGGCCGTTTTCGGACAGTACTGCTGACACTTTTGAGCATTTTCTCCTCTAAGCAATAGCACCTATATTAATCAGGCACACACGCACAGCCAGGCACACTCACACCCCCACAAGGACCCAGCCTCTGCCAGCTCAACCTCCGAGTGCAGCGCTGATAAATATTTGTGTTTAATGGCACTTAAGGGGAGCATTTTGATTTCTAAACACTAGCTGGTGAGTAATGATTTTACCAAGAGCACAGCAAGGATTTTGCAATCTTGACTATTCCTAGGCTCCTGATGACATACAATTATTCCATACTGCAGAAAGGAGTTGACAGAAATTCTTTAAAAAGCTCCTTTGGGGACAATTCCATCCGGAAAAAAAAAAGTAGGTACAAAGCAAGAGAATTCCAAAGCAGTAAACTTTGTGTTTTTACCATCGTTCCTTTCGCCTGTGACACCAGAACCTGCGTCAGGCCCTTCTCCTTACACAGGGGGCTCAGCAGCCCTGGTTGCTTAGTCCTTGTTCCCCAAGAGCACTGCTGTCTAACAGACCTAGGGGTCAGTCCCTGGTGTTTGTGAGAAACCGAACAAGCCTGTAGCTGGCAGCAAGCGCAGATGTGTCACCTGGGAGAGTGTAAGACCCTGCGGTGGAGGTGTGAACATGGTTGTCTGAGCTGCTCTGGGAAATAGTTACCATCCAAGCATTTCAGTTTTTACAGGTAACAGTGAGAAGCACCCCCTGAAGGCAGAGGTCTGGCGAGGAGTGCCTGAGATGGCACATGTCACCTTGCAGAGCCTTCCCTACACTGTCCAAGGTACGTTCTTCTCCAGGGGCCAGGTTAGTGCTACCTCTGTGTTTGCTGGAGTGGCGGAGGCACTGGGGAAGCCAGGAGGTGGTGAGGAGATGGGAAAGTGCATCTTTGTATCTCTTCCATTCCTGGGCTGGTGATACTTGTCAGACCTTGACATCTGTGACCCTTCCCTTGTATTCAGTCTTCATTGTCTTTGCTTTCTGAGTCCGTACTTAGGCACTGGCTGGTGTTTCAGCATGTTTTTAGTTGTGTATGTCATCCCTCCCTAACCATGGTCCAAACTAGGGACTCATCACTTTTGTCTTTAAAGCTCCTCTACCCCATTCTGCTCCCGAAAATGCACATGTAACACGCAGGATACTAACTACATATTGATTGATGGAAGAGTTTTGGTTAGCTTGTGAATTGGATTGTTGATTTAGAATATGAAATGCTCATTTTTCAATCTTCATTTGAAAATCATTTTTTTGTATTATTTCAAGGATGTGCTAGGCTCAACTCCCATCTCCAGGTAAATAGTAGAGGATGTGTGTGGTAGACAAGGCCTGTGCATTCTCTGCCACTAGAACTCAGAGGTTAGGGCACCATTCTTTCCCTGCTTCTTCATGCCCAGAACGTTAATGTAATTAGTCCACTACTTCATCCTCGCCACAGACTTGACTCTGTGGCGACACACTGAGGATCACTGGTGTTTATTGAGTAGTCGGTGTGTGTCGTACTGTAATAAATGTCCCATGGTGTCTCTGTGAGTGTCCATGGCTCTTTGATGCAGGCAGGGACAGTGAGGTTCAGAGCGATCCATTTCCACTGGAACCCCATTTGGCTGACTCTAAAGTTTAATCTCTAAGGAAAAGATCTGTGAAATTACGAACTTACCCCCAGCACAGCCAGTTTGAGAAGAGCCCACCCTCCTCTCTCCTCCCCACCATGTCCCTGGCATAAATCATTTCATGTAGAATGAAAAACTTGGATTCCCGTGTTGGCTTTTAAAATTTTTTTTTACAGGGTGTGTGTGGACTTAGGCAAGCCTCTTAGTTCTGTCTTCTAAGTGTCAGGGAGTCACAGCCTCCCAAAGATATAGGGAAGTTTGGTTTTACCCATGGTTCACTTGGAGCACTGTGTGCAACAAACCTTGCATGAGGCTGACCACCTCCACACACAACAGTGTCAGGCTTTGGATTGCTTTCCTCCTACCAGATGCCTTTTTGTCATGATCGCGGAGAAACACAACCATCTGGTCAACAGTCACCTCCCCCCAAGGGTTGAGGTTTACGTGTGTGAAAGGAAAATCATCAGGGTTTAGCTCTGACAGCATCCGAGGATCTTGCTACCAAGAGGTTGAAAGTTCCCAGTGTGTGGATGTGATTGAGTAGGGAGCACAACCCAGCTCTGCCAGCAGCAGAGGAAGGACTAGGTTGAAGACTGGGAAGCTGCCAGACCTCAGATCTGCTCTGCAGCCAGCAGAGAGAAGGGGATTCCCTTTGAAAGGTAAATGAGGAAGCCTGAAAGTCTTAGTTCCCCTGCTTTTCTTCCTGGAGCCCTGTAATTAGTGTTGACCTTGGTCCCTTGAACTATTCAGGTTTGTTGACTTGGCAATTATTTCTTCCTTCCTTTTTTTGTTTGTTCTGTCTTAATGGACTGATTAGACCTGTGGGCTGTCAACAAATGTACCGGGTGCTATGCCTCCCTAGAGGGAGGGTAAGGCAGGGTGCCAGGAGAGGCCTAATGCAGAGGTGTGGGTACAGGCTCTTAGAGTTCCTCTCATTTGGACTGTCCTTCTTGAACTGGAATGAGCCCTTCTTGTCATTTCTGAGACCAGTCTCTGAAGGGCAGAGTAAGGCAGTATGAGGCATGCAGGGACTCCTCCTGTCAGGCACGTGGCCAGACCATTTGGCCTCCTTAAGCTTCAATCACTTCATCAACAAAATGGGAAGAGGGTTGTAGCCAAATCGGAGCAAAGCTACTGAGATTTATTTATTCCTTTAGTCCCTCAGTACATGTTAACTGAGCAACTGCTACACTCAGGACACTGTGGCAGGTCTCAGAACACAGCAGTGAAACAGTAAAGATTCAGGCCCCCAGGCAACTGGCCATCTTACAAGGCCAGTACACAGTAACAGAAGGGGGACTATGGAGGGACCTATAACATGGAGAAGGGGG
Organism: Pachyuromys duprasi; assembly: GCA_028658305.1. Lineage (NCBI taxonomy): Eukaryota > Metazoa > Chordata > Mammalia > Rodentia > Muridae > Pachyuromys > Pachyuromys duprasi. Next base: position 45,533,070 of record CM053753.1, on the reverse strand, counting down.
ATGAGCGCTGTTAGCACTTTCATATGGCCTCTAGGAAATACGACATGTGATCAAGGATCTGCAGGAAATGAAACAAGTCTGGAGCAAATCCAAAGGAAGGGGTGCTCCTAATGCAGGCAGGAAGACCAGCGGTCAGACGCTATAAACAAAGACCCTTGATCAGGAGAAGAGCTTGTCTACAAATATGGGTTTCACCATTATATCCTTGATGCCAGTAAACCAGCACTTCACAGAAGGCACAAGTCCTCTTTTTCTGTTGTAGTCTCTCTCTTGCATTAACCACTTCCAGGGTCATGTCTGGAAGGACATGCAATTCAATTAAACATATACACAGACAAAATTGGCATTGTATTTCTCTGAGCCTCAAATAACAAAAACAGAGCACCTGTCAAGTGACCTTTTTTTTTCTGTTTTTCTGCATATCCTGAGTGCATGTTTTTCCATGATGGGGTGTTCTTTCTTTCCTCCTTCACCTTTCCTTTGGTTGTGCCAAAATAGCAGCACCGCCTCCTTAGTATAAAATGAACACTTTCACTGACATTTAGAAACGGCTCTGAGTGCTTCAGACGAACAGCTCTCTAGATATACAAGAAGCTTCAATTATTCTGCCTAAGAAAATAACTTTTCAGAAATGCTTTTCAGCATCGGGAGGCCTCAGCTGAGACAGGTGGGAGAGTTAATGAGCAGAATTGATAATGACAGGTAGGAAAATTGATTGTCAGTCAAGAAATGACAGGCAAGTGAGCAGGGAGGTGGAAGATAGAGCTGTTGCAGATGGACTATGGTCGGGAGAAATGCTTAAGCTACAAACATAAAGTGATACCTATCTGGATGGATCCCAGAGGCACGTTGCTGTGCTATTACTGTGAAGAGACACCACAACCAAGTCAACTCTTACAAAAGAAGGCATTTAAGTGGGCCTTGCCTACACTTTACAGAGGCTTAGTCCATTATCATTATGTCAGGGAACATGGCAGCAAACATGGAGCTGGAGAAGTAGCTGAGAGCTACATCTTGATCCACTAACTGAGAGAGATAGAGATAGATAGATAGATAAACAGACAGACAGACAGATAGAAACAGAGAGAGACAGAGGCAGAGAAGACAGACAGAGTTACAGGGTATTATGTCTGGGCCTGGCATGGGCCTTTGGAACCCTAAAGCCAACCCCCAAGTTCAACAAGGCCACACCTCCTAATCCTTCTAACTCTTTCAAAGATTAGTCACTCCCTGGTGACTAAGCATTCAAATAAAATATGTAAGCCTACAGGGCCATTCTTATTCAAACCACCACACATCATAATGTAGGATTTAAAAGGCTTGGGGGATGGATTTATGATTTCATTACATTTAGGCTACCTCTTGATTTTCAACTTCAAAGGGATGGCAATGGGAGCCAGACTTCACTGAGCCTCCACCGTCTGCTTAGGTCAGGACGAGGTGATGTTTACCGGACACATATCTTTGATATAGCTGGTAACAAATATATGTTTCAGAGTCTCAGTATTGTTGCATTAAAAAGAATTTGCTGCTGAAGGATCACATGGAAAAATGGCCAATGCCATTGAAAAGAGGTGTATTTGTTCACTTTGATTCCTACAAGGATTAGGTGGATTAGAATCCCCGTCTGTATTCTGTTAGGAACTCCTGTCATTTCATGTTGCCTAAGAAGCTTATTACTCTATGTCAACCAGGTGTGATTTGTTGAGTGGTCTGTCCGTCACTGTTTTACTTAGTATAGCCATGGGAGAGCCTCTTGTTTTGTCTAATGCTCAATGAAAGTTACACTTTGACCTAGGATGACTGGACTCTAAAATGTGTAGAGAAATTAAGCAACTGAATTTGATGGAAAGTATACTTCGTGAAGCAGAAGATGGAGTACTTGGGTCCAAACCTGACATGCTGGTTATTGGACTTGGACAAGTACCATGGATGCCTGGAAAGGAGCTTAGTAGATATTGGCGGGAATCTGAGCTAGTTCCACTTATTTTGGCCTTGGGTCAGCAGATCATTTCTGTGGAGGGCAAATTTAGTGGTTTGAAAGGTCATTTTCAAGCCTATAGAAATTCACATATCCTTGTTAAATGTATTCATCCAATGTTACTTTTTGGGATCTCAGTCTTCTTGCTAAACTATTAGAAATCACAATCTATCCTATTCTGCCTCACCAACAAGACAGAGCTACAGAAGACATTATTTCTTACAATGCAGCAACATAGTAAAAAGGACACAGGATGTCTCTGCTATTTACCATGACAACTGAAAAGTCCCTCTGAGCTTAAGCTTATTTCTCTATAAAACTTATTTCTCTATAACATATTCCTGCCCTTCTTTCCTGGTAGAATTTTTGTCAGGTCCAATAGAGGAGATAAGGACAAGAAAAAAACATGTTGTAGCTGAAGCACACTAGATTCAGAGCTAGAAGACCTGGCTTGCAGCCCTCACCATTTAATTACTAGGTACTTATGCAGACACCCTTCTGAGATTTAGAATTTCACTGAGATTTGGTTTCTCAGTTTGCGAGTGGGCATGCTTGTTCTTCTTTCACAAGGGTATGAAAGTTAGCTGAGATGACTCATTTGTCTGTAATTTGAATACGAACACCAAGTGCATCTTCTGGAGGGCGCACTGTGCCTCTACCATCCCTTCATCGTCCCTCTCCTGTCCCTCAATGTGGCCCCTGGGAGGACAGTTCCATGTGATCATGAGTGATGTCTGAAAACCAAGGCAAGCATTTCAGAAGAGCCCTGGGGATGCTCTGGGCTGAATCATCACTAGTCTTCCTTCGGAACTAGAGAAGGTGCTTCTGTCTGGTCACATTCACAGTGAATTAAGAGGGTGTAGGCAGGTCCTGGAACCCACGTGCTGTTTCATTTAATCGCCATGCCAGTTCTTACCTAGCTCTAGACCAAAGTTCTCTTGTGCGAATGGGTTGGAAATACCAGCTATGGAAACAACCCAGCCTACTGTTTGGATCACACAGATGAAGACTCAGAGGCTGAAGAAAATCCACGCTCTAGACCAGTAGCTCTCCACCTTCCCAACGCTGTGAGCTTTAATACAATTCTTCACGTTGTGGTAGCCCTCAACCATAACATTATTTTCATTGCTACTTCATAACTGCAATTTTGCCCCTGTAATGAATCATAATGTAAATATTTGTGTTTTCCGATGGTTGTAGGCGAACCCTGTGAAGTTGCTTTGTTCCCAAAGGAGTCGAGGCCCACAAGTTGAGAACCACTGCTCTAACATAAGCAATAGTTAATGCAGTGACAAGGCATCAGACCCCAGGCTTTTAACTCCAAGTTCTTTGATTAACACTGTGTTGTTGCATGTCAGCAAGCATTACGGGGCCACAATACGTTAGGTTTCCGTAGATTCAACCTGAAGAGCTTTTGGTGACTAATAAGAATGGAGGAGGCCTCTGGGAGAGTCAGGAGGAGACTGGAGGCTGAGGCAGTGGTAAACTTTGCCTGGCATCCTCCCACAGGCTTTCGGATGAGATGGACATTGGGCGAGATGGTGGGAAATACCTTGGTGAATGGTGTCAACCTGCAGGTACTCAGAGGAAACAAGATTATTGCCAGATTCCCCTGCAACAGCTTAGACCCAAGGAGTCATCAACATGTAAGCAAATAGCTCTAGTCCTGAAGGCCAGACCCCACTGCCCGCTGAAATAAACCCGCTCTAGAAGCAAGCACTTCAGATCATCCTGAAGGTGTTTTTCTTTCTTTTTTTTCTGTCACAATCTGGTTTAATTTTCCAACTCTTTAAGCTGATTTCCCCATCTCTGAAATGATATTATGAATGTGTTCATTCACACATTATCACGTATTTGTCAGCATCCACCTATTATGCTATACTTTAAATTTTCTGATTAGATTTATTAATTTCGTTTTACATGTGAGTGTTTTGCCTCTGTGTTGGTATGCTCACCACATGTGTGTTTGGTGCCCACAGAAGTAGGAAGGGGGAACCACAATTTTAGAACTATAGTTGCAACATGGCTGGGAATCACTGTGTGGGTCCTGGGAATCAAGCCCAAGTCCTCTGTAAAAGCAGCAAGTGCTCTGAACCAGTGATTCAACCCCAGATCATGCTATTCTTAATCCTCTCTCACAGAATAAACAGATCTGTGACAAAACACACAATTCTTGGCTCTACTCTAACATATTTCATAGGTTTAGTGGATGAGCAGCAGAAGCACAATGAGTCAGGTGACCATGACAAGAGCTGATCTAGTTTGCTTTTTACTACAGTGATAAAGACAGCGACCAAAACTAACTTTGGGAAGAAATGGTCTGTTTGGCTCGCATGTCCTCGTCAAAGTCCATCACTGAGAGAAGCCAAGGAAGGGGCTAAAGCTGAGGAGGAGCCTGGAGGCAGGAACTGAAGCCGTAGAGGAGGGTTGCTTACACGCTTGCTCAGCCTGTTTTCTTATACAACCCAGGCCCATCTGTCCACACTGGGCTGGGCCCTCCCAAATCAAGTTAATCAAGAGGATGTCTTTCCCACAGACTTGCCTGTAGGTGGAGGTATTTTTTTTTCAGCAGAAGTCACCCTCTCCCAGATAACTCTAGCTTGTGTCAGACTGAGTTTCCAAAACTCTAACCAGCCCCAGCAGTTAGATTCACTTTTCACACAGAATTAATGGCTTAGCCTGGGTGGGATGTTGTACAGACATAAGGGTACTGATATCTATGGAACCTACAACTGCCTTCGAGGTAGTTGCAGGCTATTTGGAGTTGGGAGCTGGGGCAGGCACATTAGCCACCTAGGATACAGTCAACTGTTAAGCGTTAGGGTAGAAACAAGTACTAGTACCAAACAACATAGCATAGGTTACTTAACCCTGTCCTGAGGGTTTGGTAAGAGATGAGGGAAGCATAGAGCTGAACCTTGAAGTCTGTGTGCAGGTTGTCTCTTGGGTGACAGGAGTGACTTGGACAGGAGAATCAGAGTCACTTAATGTGCTCATGAGGAGCATACAAAACTGAGTGGAACAGGAGGGAGACAAGGCTGGGGAGGAAGGTAAAGAGCAGTATTGAAGGGTTTAAGCTGCAGGCAACGGAGAGAGCCAGCGATATGTTCTAAGAAGAGAAATGGCATGATTCAATGTGATCTTCAACAAGTTCTTTTAGCAGCCTTGTTACAATAGATCAGGGCTCCGGGAATGAGAGTGAGGCGGGAGGCTTGGGCAGCGACAGCTCTGTTTGTGAGCGTGCGAGATGATGAGAGATCATTTGGTCAACAGCGCTCCTCTGGAGAAAGGAGCAGAGGACATTAGTTTCATTACAGCCTTGGACTTCCAGAGTAAAGCCTCCTTTGGAGAAGAACAGAGTGACCAAGGTAGTCTCCAACAGGAGAGTAAAGGGAGGAGGAATAGGGGCAGGGGAGTGCTCAGTGTCAAACAGTGTTTAAAATATCCCCTTTGCATCACAGTAGCTCTTAATTGGCACCAACCACTGAGGGCATGATTAATCCCAGCGAGAGTCCAGCAAAACAGATAATGTCTTATAAGCCTCTGAAATCCATGAACACTGTGGCATCCCACACACCAAGGCTTTGCTGATGGGAAATGACTTCCTTGAAGGGATGAGTTTCTCAGGCGGTTGATTTTGTGTGTATTCCTCCCCCACCCCAACCTTATCATAATGCAGACTCTATTCATGTAGCTAATGCCTGGGATCTTGCTGAGCAGAAGAAAAGCAAGCAAGCAAAGATCTAGGCAACACACCGCCACTATGGATTAATTCTTCATAAAGTGGGCTCATTAGAGACACTAAGTCAAAGGCTGATATGGGGGTATGGGGCTTGACCATGAAAAGTCTGCCTACTACACTCTCAGAATTTGGGTCAAAGCCTCACTGTCAAGCCACCTCCCACATATGGCAAGGACAGCACTGGCTCCCTTTCGAGTCCTGGGCCTTTGCAGAGGGAGAGCAGCCTACATTTATTGAAAAGTTGTTATGTTCTTGGTACTTAATCCTCTACCCCCCCCCACACACATACACACACACTCACATACACAGGGACACAAGTGCACAAACACACCAAAACCTTAACCAAAGTAAAATAAAGTCTTTCCTCTCCAGGTGTAGTTGCCCACGCCTTTAATTCCAGCACTCGAGGAGACATAGGCAGACAGATCTCTGTGAGTTCAAGACTAGCCTGATCTACAGAGTGAGTCCAGGACAGCCAAGGCTACACGGAGAAACCCTGTCTCGTCAAACCAAAGAGAGAGAAACTTAATCTGAAAACATTACATGGTAATGTACTCAAGCTTTTTCTGCTTAGTGCTTTGGAAGGTCCTGGGCACTAGGGTGGCAGACCTCATTTACAGAATCATTTTGCTCTTTGGAAAAATCTTTTACTGATGCTGGCATGGTAGAGTCAAATGTCTGTAATTACTGAGACTGAGTATAGACTGCTCATCAGAACTCAGACAGGGCTTCTAAGGGGCCCCGCAGGGTAAAGGCGTCCACTTCTCTGTGCCAGGGAATGCTGGAGTGTGCCTGAAAGAGGGGAGTATGTTTAACGGACTCAGTCTGTGTTGTAGTTTATTATTTTTCTGATTTCCTGATTTATTTGTAGCCTAACAACAACAGCAAAATCTTTCCTTATTCTTACTGTGTCACACTATCTCATTTTTCTCCCATTCTGTCCCCTTCCAATTACCCTCCCCTCTCCTGCCTCTCTTCAGGCTGTAAGTATACATGTATTCATGGTGATGGGTGAGAAATCCCTCTACGGTTAGAGACTAAGTGACAAATGGCTGACTGGTATTCAAAAGGGATAATAGCATGTGACAAAATATTTTGGTGTCTGTTCTCATTGATTTGAACCGAGTACTGACTCTTCTCTCCTTTGTACATCGTTTGGGCCACTCAGACCCAAGCCTTTAAAAAAGATTCACTGATATGTCTTGTTAATCCGGCATGAAACTCAATTATAAAAGACCTCATATTGTGGGACACATGTGCAGGTAAGCTGTGCCAAAAATGATGTGATCAAGATGATTTGTGGGAGCACTTACAACTCCCATCCCTTTTCTTATCTATTAATTCATTTGCGTGTTTGTCATAAAACATGGAGTGGGCATCTTAGGAATGAACCACATTCAGGAAGAGGTAAACCGAGTCTCTGAGAATCTCCTGTCCTCCCCAGGCTGGACCATGGCTCAGAGTTGGACTTGAGTGTTTTTATCTCTCACTTTGTGCACATTGCTGCTGGGTCAAAAGCAAGAAATTCTTTTTGTTTAAACCTCAAAGAGCAAACAGGAGGCTAAAACCTTGATAAAGAACAATCCACCAAACAGTTTGGCTTAACAATACGTTTAGCTCAAGTGTCAGTGTTCTGCGGTTTTCACAGGACAGATTGAGCTCTGAAAGAATCTGAGCAGAAAGGCTATTCATTCTGGCTTCTGCGAAACAGATTTGATTTCGGCATCTTGATGTGCACTGTCCAGACCTTCCTCACATTTCTGTGGAGAGCCTGTTCAGCAGTGGCGACTCTGTGAATTGGAAATGGTAATTAGCACTGTTTTCAGTTCTTAAGTATTAGAACCCTGCTAGGAACTTCCAATAAATGAATTTTGGCATTAAAGGAAATAGAATCAATAGGAAACAGTTCCTTCATTTCCAAGCAGGCTGAGAGCTTTTCTAGACAACTGTGAGGTAGGTTATTATATTCCTTATTTTTACTAAATCTACCGAAGCAAGAAATTTCCACAAGCTAAAAACCTTACAACAACAACAAAAATACTGCCCCACACTGGAACAAAACCTTTCCAGCAGGTCAGTGAGTAAGCCTTGAACTTCGCTGCCCATTGCCCTTGACAAGCTTGCTAAGGGACCATCCAATCAAACCAGCCACTTCTACAGCCTGTAGTGCCTGAACTTGGGTTCACAGACATTTATAAGGCTTGGAATAAGACTCAGACCGCCTCTGGTGCTCAGTAAGATGACTTTACGAATCTTATCAGACCAGCGCAAAAATCTCTCCATAGACTCTGTGTCTCATCTTGATCTATACCCTCAGCCAAAAGCCACCCCTGCTTCCGACACTGTATGGTTGTGAAGATGTGAGTTATAAGCTTTTGAAAGCAAACAACTACCTACCAGGGGGAGATTTATTCACTCCATCAAGCACAAGAAAAATTCAATTTTGAAGCTGTCAGCATGGGCCAGTAATGATGTTTAAAGAATTCCATTATGGGCAAATCTAAACTGTGAACAATATTTTTATTGATTTTTCAGTGTGTTTTGGCGGGCGGGGGGCGCTTCAGCCTGCATCAACCCCCATCCGTAAATTTTATGCTGTCCCCTGGGTAAAGCGACCCTGGTTGATTGGCAGTTGTCTCTCGGTAAGCATTTCATGCAGGAGATGTTCCTTATCAGCCATGGCCATATTGAGGGTCCTGTAAATCTCTGGTGCTGCTTGTGGACTGCGTCACGTGATTGATGGGGGTGAGGAGTAAGTGTCGTGTACACTGTAAGTTAGTTCCTCCAGACAGCACCAGGGGAAAAGCCACACGAAGCATAAAACTGCCCCCCATGGGATTGTCACAACAATTTTAACAAGCAAAGCTTCTGTTTTGCATCTCATCAAATACAAGGATGGTTTGTCCTAAGCAGACTTCTCAGTGATGTTAGATGAGCAGTTGGCAGCCCTGGCTTCTGGGTTACTCCTTACATTTTGCTACAATGCTGAGGGTTCTCTGTAGTTATATTATAATTTCTTTTTTTGTTTGTTTGTTTCTTTTCTTCTTTTTCTTAGTATAATTTTTGTTTATTAAATTTTATTCGCTTTGTGTCCCAGCTGTAGCCCCCACCCTCATCCCCTCCCAACTCCCTCCCTCATCTTCTCCCATCCCCCTTTTCCAGTCCCCTGATAGGGGAGGTCCTCCTCCCCTTCCATCTGACCCTAGCCTATCAGGTCTCATCAGGACTGGCTGCATTGTCTTCCTCTGTGGCCTGGTAAGACTGCTCCCTCATCAGGGGGAGGTGATCAAAGAGCCAGCCACTGAATTCATGTCAGAGATAGCCCTTGTTCCCCTTGCTCGGGAGCCCATTTGAAGACTGAGCTGCCATGGCTACATCTGTGCAGGGGTTCAAGGTTATCTCCATGCATAGTCATTGGTTGTACTATCAGCCTCAGAAAAGACCCCTGGGCCCAGATTTTTTTCGTTCTGTTGTTCTCCTTGTGGAGCTCCAGACCCTTCCAGAGGTCTTTCTATCTCTCTCTTCTTTCATAAGATTCCCTGCACTCTGCCCAAAGTTTCACTATGAGTCTCAGCATCTGCTTTATTACCCTGCTGGGTAGAGTCTTTAGGAGGCCCTCTGTGGTAGGTTCCTGTCTTGTTCCTTGTTTTCACCTTCTTCTGATGTCTATCTCTTTTGCCTTTCTGAATGAGGATTGAACATCTTGCCCAGGGTCCTCCTTCTTGCTTAGCTTCTTTAGGTGTACAGATTTTAGTATGATTATCCTATATTATATGTCTAATGCCCACTTATAAGTGAGTAAATACCATGTGTGTCTTTCTGCTTCTGGGATACCTAACTCAGGATGATCTTTTCTAGTTCCCACCATTTGCCTGCAAAAGTCATGATTTCCTTGTTTTTAATTGTTGCGTAGTATTCTGTTGTATAAATGTACCATAATTTCAGTATTCATTCTTCAATTGAGGGACATCTGGGTTGTTTTCAGATTCTGACTATTATGAATAAAGATGCTACAAACATGGTTGAGCAAATGTCCTTGTATAGTTGAGCATACAAGAGATGGAAAAGAAAGAATCTCAGGTGTGGAAGATAAAATGGAAGAAATCAATGCATCTGTCAAAGGAAATGTTAAATCTAAAAAATTCCTGACACAAACTGTCCAAGAAATCCAAGACAACAAAAAAGACAAAACCTAAGAATAATAGGAATAGAGGAAAAAGAAGAGTTCCATCTCCAAGGCCAAGAAAATATTTTCAACAAAATCATGGAAGAAAATTTCCCCAACTTAAAGGAGAGGCCTATAAGCATACAAGAGGCCTATAGAACAGCTAATAAATTAGACCAGAAAAGAAAATCCTCCTGCCACATAATAATCAAAGTATACAGAACAACAACAACAACAAACAAACAAACAAAAAAATACTGAAAGCTGCAAAGGAAAAAGGCCAAGTAACATATAATGGCAAACCCATCAGAATCACACCTGACTTCTCAACAGAGACTATGAAAGCCAGAAGGGCCTGGATGGATATCATGCAGACACGAAGGGAACACAGATATCAGGCCAGGCTACTGTACCCAGCAAAACTCTCAGTCCTCATAGATGGAGAAAACAAGATATTCAAAGACAAAAACAAAATTAAACAATACCTACCCACAATTCCAGCATTACAGAAGATACTAAAAGGAAAAATACAACCCAGGAAAGTCAACTACAGTCAGAAAAACATAGGGAAAATAAACAAAACCTCACTACAGCAAAACTAAAAGTAGCCAAGCATACAAACACACTACCACAACCAACAACAAAATCAAAGGAGCTAACAGCCACTGGTCATTAATCTCTCAACATTATGGGACTCAGCTCTCCAATAAAAAGACACAGGCTATCAGAATGGATTTAGTGTAAACAAGACCCAACAATCAGTTCCATGCAAGAAACACACCTAAGTCACAAAGATAGACATTACCTGAGAGTAAAGGGCTGGAAGATGGTTTTCTAAACAAATAGACCCAAGAAGCAAGCAGGAGTGGCCATTCTAATACCTAATAAAATAGATTTTCAACCAAAATTAATCAACAGAGATGGAGAGGGTCACTTCACATTCATCAAAGGAAAATTCCACCAAGAAGACATCACAGTTCTGAGCATCTATTCCCCAAATACAGGGGCACCCACATTTGTAAAAGAAACATTAATAAAACTTAAGCCACACATAGATCCCCACACACTAATAGTGGGAGACTTTTACACCCCACTCTCAACAAAGGACAGGTCAACAAAACAGAAATTAAACAAAGAAATAATGACTCTAAGAGAGGTCATGAATCAAATGGACCTAACAGACATCTAGAGAGCCTTTTACCCAAACACAAAAGAATTTACCTTTTTCTCAGCACCTCATGTTCTAATTTCTTGCTAGAGCTCTGCTGTTAATTCAAGTAACTCCAGTAAACGTATTGGAAGAAACCTGTACAATTTGAGAATTGTATAGCCGTGCTAATCTTTGAGATCAGTGACAGGTGCTAAGTTCCCTGCAGACATGTCCTGCTTGCCTTGGCGTAATTGATTATTTCTTCTGTCCTAAGTTCAGCACCTTCATGGGATGAACTATTGGTGTGATACATTTGCTAAACTACCAAGTATTCAAGAAACAAAAGATTCACGTAGTGTGTTTGAAAAGGAAGACTTAAGCCCCAGGGGATTTTATATATCACAGTACCTTCCTTACAGACCAGGACTGTGGGATCTAGAGATAATAAAGGTTAATCCTGATTCTGCCACCACAACTGAGCCATGGGCCAGTCTTGCCCATGAGAGGTCTGAACTGCCTAAAATGGTGCCCCCACATAGCAGGACTTTGATAATGTTTGGAAAGCAGTGGCTATACGAACCACAATTTGGTCTCAATTTCCTCTATTTCCTCAAATTCCTTTTTCTTCACGCCTGCTTTTCAGGCGTATATTCATAATGTTTATGTTGGCTTGTGTACATTGCTTCTTCTGTGTGGCATTTGCTCTTGTAGAAAACATATTCTTTAGGCCATAGAGTCCCCTAATCACCATCTATAGTGGCTGAGCAGACACAGGAACCCTTTCTAATGTGAAAGCTGAAAGTGTTCATTTCTGAAGGTGCTAGCCCTTAGACTGGATATCAATGTATTGGATGGGAATTAATTACACTCAGAGCTTGAAGGCCACTTCCTACTCTGACATAAGCTCTGAGTACTGGCTGTTCTATAGAAGCATCGGGCTTTCATGAACTATGACAGACTAAATCAAATCTTTCCCAAGAATCATTCCTCCTACCATGTGCCACACTCACCAAAAGCTAACGCTGCCTGTTAATAATTTAAAATCATAAAGCAATGGAACTTTTCTTAGAAATTGCCACTAGTTGCAAATTTCCATTTTATTAGTAAATAGTAATGAAGAGTCTATATTGTAGGCACCATAGTCTTTGATCTTATGGAACCAAGTTAATGATCACTAACACTGCATAAGGCTTTGGGTACTACTAAGTTTAAAAACAAAGCCCCTCTGGCTTAGTGGGGTTCAAGGATTGTGAAAGGGAAGAGCAGATGGCACCCCGTTAGCAAACAACCAACAAGTCATGAGGCAACTGCTGAGGAAGAAGCCTGGAGAAGGGCGGTGCTGACAACCCGCAAAACGCAAAGGTAACTGCAGATTGGAGTGATGTTTGAGGTCAAGAAACTAAGACGTGTAGACTAACAGCTTTTATCAAGGCAGGAAAGGCTTGATAAAATGTCCCGAGAGAGAAGACAGAGAAAATGTGGGAGTTCATTCATATGGAAGAAAGTTTTTTTGTTTTTTATTTTTTCTGCTAAGAAGTGTTAAGACAGGAATCCAGCAGGCAAATGCATTCAGCTACAGCTTGATGGGATGGAGAATGGAGGAAGGGTTCCATTCCATTGGGTTATATTTGAAACCAATGTCTGTTTTCAGTGTGGTGGCACTCTGTTTGTATTCCTGCAGCAATTGGTTTTGTTCGTTTCTTGCATTTGACCTTTTTAGGCTCTAAGGCAGCATTCACACATCACCACCATAGGCAGCTCTGTTGAGAATGATCTGGAAATGCGTAGCCTTGCTGGGCCATGTCAGCTGTGCTCTCCTTCCTCTGGAGTGGACCCAGATGGGCTGGTCCTAGCTCTGTGATGGCCTGTAGGGCCCCTCTTCTTCAGCAGGGAGACCATCTGTTCTTGATTCATGTGACCCAGTGGATCTTGCAGTCAAGGGCCTATGCTGAAATTCCGGCACAGTGAGGGCACTAACTGCCTGGCCTCCAGCTGGATAGCAGGTGGCTATTTTTCAGACTCTAGAAGGACTTCAGGATCAGGTGTCCTTGTGTTTCCTCGGGAGGAAGAGCTGAACAGCAGAGGAGGGAAAGGCACTGCCTAAAAAGCTGGGAAAATGTAGCCTGTAGGAAATGGATGCAATTGAACGTTGTAGTAGTCAGGGCTCATAGTTCAAGGCCCTCTTTGAACCCTCAGTGTGGACATGGAGGCCACTCAACATAGAGGTGGAGGTAATTCACCTAACAGGCAGGAATTTTGTGCCACTCTAGTTTCCTGAAGGCACCTGAAGGACTCTGGCTAAGGGAACTGAGCCTCTGGGTTCTAGTTCTCGGCTTCCTGATTAGAGAAGCTAGAAATTACAAGCTGTTTCAGAATTTCTAGCTAGAACAATATCTAGCTTTTCCTGCATTTCAGGCTCTTCTGTTAGCGATTTTACCCACAGCAACTCTCCTATTGTGTTTAGTCCCTGAAGCAGCTTTATGATATAGGGGCTGCACTAACTCTCATCTTAGAGACTGTCTACGAAACAAGTCTATGAAAGATGGATGTGTCCTGGGGGATATCCCAGGGCTTTGGGAGGATCACATGTATTGACATCTGTGAATCCACTTTAGGCCCTGTAAACTGCTCTACATACAGGAGGGATCTGCTAGTCCACAAGTTCCTCTGCGGTTTCCTTCTCTACTTATCCTGTGTCTGTCCCTAAGGTAGGGTCAGATGAAGGGAGGTTGATGGAAGAAACTGAGGTCTTCCCTTAAAACAACTAGCAGGTGGGGGTGAGACAGTGGTTGCAAAATAAAGATTCTGGGAGAAAGAAGCGAGGAGGCCGAAATAAGCTGTAGAGGGGATTAGAGCCTGTTTCTTGACTGGGAGCCTGGAGAGGCATTGGTTGTGGTGCTCTGGAGAAGGTTGTTTCCAACTGAATTCTGGGAGATTTGTCTTGATTCACCTCCATTCTAGTGATTTGTCACTATGTCATTAATTCTTCATTTACTTTGTTCACTTACTTCTTACTCTTTTTCTTGGCACTTATATTAATCTGAGTGACGTGTTGGAAGCTCACAGTAAAAACAGCTCTGCCAGTCCTGTTTGGTCATTCCAAGCAGATTTAAGCCAATGAACCATATTATTGTCATTGTGCTTGGATCTCTCCAATCATTTTTCATCTCTGCTAATCAGAGGATAAGGACAATCCTTCTCCAATTTCTGCCTCCAAACCCATTTTAGTTGTAGCTTCACGCTGAGCTGGACCATTTGAAATCTAGTATACAACACCGGAGAAGAGCTATAATTTTCAGATTTGTCTGCAGATAATGCACGTGAGAAATGCAAAGTCCTAGGGATTTGGCTGTTTGAGACGAAATGGTTTTTCATGTCAGCATGCAAGAGCTGAAGCAGGCACAAGTGTCCAGAAGCAATGTGTACTGCCAGCGCCCAGACCCAAGATTCAAGATGGTTCATAGGGTTTCCAATCAAGGAGAGGAAGAGGGGAGGAAGAAACCAAAAACACTTAAGCTCTTGAGAGTGCTGCTCCCAAGAAAGTTCAGACAGTGTTCGGGTTGCCACCTCCCAGGAATCCTTGAAAGGGTCACTTCTTCCTTCACAGAACTGGCTGTGGCCAGTCTTCAGTTAGGTAGCCTCGGCACAGTATGAATTCCCCAAGACTCTGTGGTACTCGTCACGGTTATGAAGTTCATGTATGAAACTGTGCATTTCCAGTGAAAGGCAATGTCCACCGAGACCGGGCTTACACAGCTCTGTACAACAGAGCTGCCTTGCTGCCGAAGGACACCCTGGAAACCGCCCCTGAGTTACAAGCTTGCTTGTTAAGGATGGACTCTTACGAAGAAGAAGCCCAGAAATCAAATATCAGTTCCATCAGGTCATCTGTCTACCATCCCTGGGTCTGTGCTCTGATGGCTTCCCGCTCCACAACACTGCTGGCAAGCACATTCGTAACAATAGTCCCTTCTGTGATCCTCTTCATTGATATCTTTCAGACTAGCCACTTTTCTGTCTCCTGCCTAAGACCTGATTTGTTTTGTTTTCTAACTTTTATTTTCTTTTCCGTTCTTCCCCCCCCCCCCAACACACTCTCTTAAGCCCAGGGCCCAGGGCCTTGAACATGCAACAAGCATTCTACCACTGGGTAGTGCTCTCAGCATTCCACTTCAGTTCTTACCATAGGCTGATTCTTGTGGTGCTTACCCGCACTGGCTGAAGCATAACATTCTCCAAATGACTTTACCACTTGCGTATTTACTGGGTAAGCAGGTCTGCTGCTTCAATGAGTCCCTCAGCTTGTTGGCTGCCTTGCCCACAAGGTACAGTTAATGTGTGTACCGGGCACAGGGTTTAGTTACGGGAAGGAGTACAGGAGCTCAGGTCTTGCCACCAAACTTCCTGCTTGATGTAGCTGCAGATTTATCAAGTGACTTCATGACCTTTAGGAAACTAGTGTTCTTGACAGAACTGACTGTCTTCGCCCAGCAGCAGGGAACTTGAGAACCATATTTGCAGCTTTTTTTCCCCCTTTCTCTCTTTCTTTCTTTTCTTTTTCTTTTTCTTTCTTTTTTTTTTTGGCAGCAGGGTAAGATCATGTGGTAGATATTAACTGTACTGGTCGAGGAATTCTGTCTTTTGCCTTTTTTTGTGGTTTTGTTTCTCTTGTTACAGTCTTGGCAGTTGTTTTATACTTTTGCAAACTGTTCACACAAGCTTTGTTGGATAAAGGGAGCTCCAAGCTCAACAATGTTGACTGCAGGCAACACATTTCTATACATTAAAGGAAAAATAGCTGTAAATTTCATGGGATATTTGAGAAAATACAATTCTCGTGATGTCCATTAAACTTAGCAAAACTTTTAAATAGTTCTATAGAAGTGGAATTTTCTAATCTACCAGCTTTGTTGATTGTGTGGAAAACATGGTAAATATGCACATGTAAAATGGGGTGAGGACATCATGTACATGGGGGGGCTGTGGGCACATGGGGAGGACTTCATACATATAAACAGGACTCTGTGTCTACCTTCTGGTCATGACAGGAGTACAGGGAGAGATGGAAGAGTACCAGAGAGCCCCTAACAGAACAGGCAATGTCTCCAGAGGGCTTGACACCACCTTATTTCCAGTCATTGAGAATGGGAGCTCTGTTTTCATGGGGCTTGGAAATGAGTTACTCCTTTGTGTTCAGAAACACAGCGATCTCTAGACTAAACATCTCATCATAAAAAAGGAACAGCTATGGCTCAAAGATAAGCCATGACTTGCTTCAAGGTTGGTGCTCTTCAACATCCAAGCTAAAGCAGAGTCCCAGCTGAGTCTTTTTCAGATTTTTCTCCTCAGTCCCATACATGATACTTTACTGTCTTGTTTAATATTACACTCTGAATGTGTTTCTGTCCTCCCCTCTCTCCAAAGCCTGCTCTTCAAGAAAAGACTGAGGCAAGTACAGTGGTACACACCTGCAATCCCAGCACTCGGGGAGGCAGATCTTTGTGAGTTCGAGGCCAGCCTGGTCTACAGAGCAATTCCAGGACAGCCAATGCTTCAGAGAAACCCTGTCTCAGAAAAAAAAAAAAGAAAGAAAAGCAAAAAAAAGAATAGACCCAATAGCTGTAAAATGAAGAGTTCACTGGAAGTATTCCAGGAGTATTCCCAGCAGACCTGTTGATGTGTTTTATTTAGAGTATGGTTTCTATTGCAGGAACAAGGAACAGAGCAAGGGGGCGGCTGCATAAATGAAAACATCGAGGGCTATTCTCTATTAAGTGATGACACTAAGTAACACATTATTTTGTAAGTGGGAGGCATGGACCTAGTGGTCCATCGAGACAGGTTGCACACACAAGGGAAGGCTAAGCATCAGTACAGGAGGACCTAGAGTCAATACTGGCACTTATGGTCAATGGCTGGCTGACCACTGATCACCTTTGTGCTTAAGCTGGTTTCTCATCTCAACCATTATGACTACTGAGAAATCTCTGCATCATCAGTCTGGGTGCAGCAAGCAAGAAGGTAGACACATGTAATTAGTATGAAAGTTATGGTTTATTATGATGAGGGTCATCACATAAGGTTCATACTCTAGGTTCCCAACTACTGTCCTAAGCCTATCTCCCTGTGTGATGTATCTTAGCTGAAGGTCAGGTCCAGTGTCTAGCAGAAGTCTCTGATTTGAGGGTCAGTATCCTGGGGAGACTCTCCAACCACAGTGCACATCAAGCTGGAATCCCTCCAGATGTGCAGAGCAGAACATTGCTTTAAGTCTTTGCTTATATACAGTCCAGTGTACATCATGGGCTTCTAAGACTGTGTCTAGTTGTCCTGAGTGAGGGATGTCACTGGGTTTGGGTTATCAAGAGCAGCCTTGGTGTAGTGGGGTTCCTGACTAAGCTATTTTCACATATCTAAAAGGCATTTTTTTTTTTTACTATGCTCTTTACACTGGGCCACATGTAGCTGTGGGAAAGTTTCTCCTATGTTTGTCTCTTCCTTGTTATGAACCACAGGTATGTGCATTAGCTTCCATTATAGTGTAAATCCCCAGAGCTGGGTGTGCAGACAGTGAATGTGTATTGCATCAAGAGGAGCTATTCTGAAATACATCTGTTACATGTCTTCCTTGGCCAGATCAAAACAAAACATAGCACCTCCTCTGCTAAAAGCCTTTTTACGGGGGAGTCTTCTGAAAGATGAGGCAGTCATTCAAATTCCTGTATGCCATAATCCTTCCCTCAGAGAAGGTTCAAAGCCGTGACGAACCTTTCAGATAATAGGGGGGAATCATCAGGATGACAGGATAGGCGGTAATATGGTTATTTTAAGAAAATTCATCTGCCCGGATCTGTTCATATGCCGGAGCTGGGATAACAAAGTACCACGAAACTCTGTGGACCAGACACTAGAAATCCACAGTCCCACAGTCCAGGTGGCTGGATTGTTACAGAGGTGTGGGCAGACCTGTCACTTCCTGAGGCTGTGACAGAGAATTCTGTCCACACCTCTTTCCTGGCTTCTGGTGGCTTTCTGGGCATCTTGGGTACCACTGTGCTTGTTCATCTTCCTCACATAGCATTTGTTGCTTCTATGTTCACATTCCTCTTTCGCTAATGACGCTGCCCATATTGGGTTAGGTCCCTCCATAATGACTTCATTTTAACTCCGTTATCTAGATCCTGCCTCCAAATAAGGTCACAGTTGGAGGAACTGGGGGGTTAGGATTTCTACAAATGAGTTTTGAATGGGCATAATTCAGTCCATAACACTGGGGAGTGAAAGTCAGGAAGTGAGTAAGTAGATTATCTTCGGTCTGCAGACACAGGGCTGAGCGTGTCCTTCTCTTGATTCTAGTGAACTGAGAAACCCGAGTTATAGTCTAATTCTACTTTAAGTGCGTTGTAACCATGTAACATGTTTGACTTTTCAAGGGGGTCCATTTTCCTATGAATAAAACTAGAATCTTAAGGCTTTGGGGGAAGGTCGTTTACGTGTATTCCCGGAATGGCATGTGTTAAATGCACTGCCTGGCCCGTTGCCGGTGTTTGATGATTGCTCACTCTTCTTGGAGCAAATGTTAGGTGAAGTTTGAGATCAGGAAAGGGTGGTGGGTGCTAGGCTTGGTGAAGCAGCTACATCAATTTGTCTAGTGCAATTGTTTTTGTGAAGAGCTATTTGGGTTTGAAGGCTGGAAGTGGAAAGGAAGCAGTCAAAAAGCTTTTTAAATTGACAGCAGACAAGCTCCTTAGGAATCCATCACCTCAAATCGCCCACCCCACATCAGGTCCTGCTATTTTTTCCTGATGATTTCACTGATAATGACTTCTTCCAACTTTCTATGTGGCTTTTTGAAGGGGGCTGATTTATAAATAAAAATGTTCTCTCTTCCTGACCTTGAAAGCCACATGAGATTTGATTTATTATTTTAATGTGTTGCCCTTTCACGGTACATGTTTGGAATGTATAATGGGGAAAGGCTTGGGTCAACATCTCTAGCATAGGGAGGTAGAAGGAGACAGCAGAATTGGGAGACTCACTCTCCTTGCTTTTCAGATATAGAACAGAGAATCTCCACAGTCATCCAGGGGGCAGAGCCTGCAGCTGGCCCTGGGGTCACGCTCTACTCCATCTTATGCTCAAGTCATTCCTGGGGATCTGTCCTCATTTGTTGAGAAGGCTGGACCAAGATTCTGCTTTGGCACCCCCTAGCAAAACCACAAACAGACTGCTGCCCCCTTTCTCTTCTCCCTGAGCCTCCCATTCCAGGATCTGTGTGTATAGCTATGGAGTTGCAGAGGAAGTAGGGCCCTAATCTAGCTTGAAAGTAGACACACCCAGATGGGAGGGCATGTGGATTAGTTTTTTTCTCAACTTGACTCAGGCAGAGTCATATGAGAAGAAGACACCTCAACTGAGGAATTACCTCTATCATCTTGGCCTGCACACAAGTCTGTGGGGGCATTGTCTTGGTTAATGATTGATATGGGAAGGCATTGCCACAGTGTCACCCTTGGCTAGATAGTCCTGGTTGTATGAGAAAATGAATTGAGCAAGCCATGACGAACAGGCCAGTAAGCATCATTCCTCTGTGGCCTCAGCTTCAGTTCCTGTCTCCAGGTTTCTGCCTGGAGTTCCTGCCCTGACTTCTCTTCACAGTGGACTATGATCTGTAAAATGAGAAAAACCTGTTCCTTACCAATATGCCGTTCAGTCATGGTCCTCATCACAGCAATAGACTAGGACAAACTCTGACAGAGGTGGTCTTCCTTTCCATCTAGAATGAGCAATAATGGTAGCAGTACCCAAGTTGAAGGAAATCACCCCATCAGCACGAATGGTGCTGTGCAATGCTTCTCTTCCAAATGGAGTGACTCTGGGCCGGTGAAGCTCATCTAAGCCAGTTAGCCAGCCTGTTAGCTTCACTGATAGTGAAAACACACAAACATAAACAGGGTGTTGCTCTGGCTGTGAAATGAAGTGGTACAGACAGAGTATTCATAGAGGGCTAGTGCTCGGGGAAGGCTAGGGTAGCCAGCTTAGTAGCATCCCAGCATCAGTGTTTAACATAAGAAAGGTGAAGTAGACCATAGGTTCTGGCCTGTTCCAAATAAGCTGGATGGTGGTCTCCTTCCCCACACATAAGTGCATACTCAGATGTACAAACAATTTAGGGTCCTAGGCACATAGGAGCCTGGAGCAGAAGGATCCTGTGTTTGATGCAAGCCTCCATTATGTGATTAGACTCAGTCTCAAAGAACACAACACAACACAACAAAACAAAATATCAGCAACAAATCCACTTTTGAAACTACCCATGGGCTTTGGAACCTTATGGATCCTAATCAAGAACTAGAGAATATCCCTTTATGGCTCTTCCTTACCAGTGATTCAATGAAAATTTCCATTTACCTAACAACCACGGTGCTGTGTAGATGTTACCCAAATGGACTTAACCATAATACAGCAAGGAAGACTCCAACAGCAGCTTGAAATAGAATAAGGATAGAAACTTAGATGAAAGAAATAAACTGTCCCCAAATTCTACATTAATTCAGAATCTAGTTAGCAGCTCTCAGGGGAAAACATAATGCAGTGTCTCATTATGATTCCATAAAACAAGAAAAGGCCAAATGCAAGATGCTAACAATCTCAAACCCTGAGAAGGAGGACTAGACTGTTGGCCCTTGGCAAAGCTGCCCATGACCTTGAGGGCACCTTTTGCATAGCAGTTCCTTCACAAATAGAAGTTCTCTTCTGGTTTATGTTATTCCCCAAGGTGCCCTTTGTGGAGTAAAAAAAAAAAAAAGTCTGGTTGTCTAGTTGGCTCATTAGTATATTTTCAAGAGACTTTAAAAAACACTGCTCCAAAGATTAACAATTTGATATGAGTTAGCACAATGTCCCCTTGGACATGGCTTGTACACTGAAGATAGTCATAGGGACATGGTATCTGCAGGGCTCTACTGAGCTGTGTTTTGAGGAATATCAAGACAAATATGTTCGTTTTTAATGCTGACTGCCATGTCTGGTTTATATTTCTCCTGTCAGATGCTCTTTCTGGCTATCATTTCACTCCAGTTATTTTATTTACAGCTCCCAGAAAGATGGTGGGGGTGGTGTCTGGCAGGGAACTTTATTCCTACTTTACCAAGGAATCTGGTACCAAGAAAATGCAGTTGTGTCTGGGTCGCGTGGGAAGAGGCTTCTGTGTCCTGGTATAAACGTAACCTCCTTCCACTATGCAGGAGTGTTTTTTATTTCCTTGGTTTACTGAAGAGATGTCTTAGGTATACAAATGGCCCAAACAAAAAGGGACTCTGAGAATTAGACATAGGGATTCCTTTAAATTGGCCAATAGAAAAGATCAGTAAGATCATTTTATATATGTGTGTGCACATCTCAGGCAGATGCTTTTACTTTAACTTTTTATTTTTAGTCACAAAGTTACCCAGGCTAGAATTAAAGTGACTTTATAGCTCAGACAGTCACTGAACTTTCAACCCTCTGTCTCAGCTTCCTGAGTACCTAGGACTAAAGGCCTGTGTTTAGGTCTAGCAGAGAGTCCTTAAGGAGAAGAGTTTGGTAGCTTTTTTAAGTCTCTGATAGTATAGGAAAGAAAAGGAATCAAGCAACTACTTTCCTTCCTCAGAGCTCAGAGAATCTGCAGATGATCTGTGTCTCCCAAGAGCCATGGCTGAGTATCACTGTAGCATGTGTTCTGCGTAGATCAGATATTTATAGACTGCAGCCCTAGCCACTGTTCTCCACCACAGGGTGGGAAGCTTTGAAAACGCAGTGACATGTGGGTTATTGAACATATATGTTTATTGGCATACATGACCATCTCTTTCCTTGAATAGCCAATGGTGTCTGTGTTCTGTTGGTTCCCAGGGGCCACCATCATGAAGAACCACAGACTTGTCCTCTCAGTTTTGAAATCTAAAGCCTGAAGTCAAGGTACAGCAGGTTTTGCCCTCTTTGGTGGGATAGGAGTCTTTCATAGTGAAAGAGATACTGACCTCAAATATAATGACATTCAGTGTGAAAGAAGGGAATGTCTTGGTTGTGTAAACAAAGATGGAGGTGAATGAGCCCTCCAGCACAAACATTGGGCCTATAGCATCAGTGGAAAGACATTGGTCTGGGGTCTGGGTTCGTCTCTCAGGTATAACGTGCTCTGAGCTTCTGGACAAGTGACTGGACTGCAAGTGTCTGGATATCACCTGTTCTACAGAGACTTGGCTTGTCCTTTGATCAAGCATGTGGACTTACATTTCTTAAGA
The DNA here is from genome assembly GCA_028658305.1 of Pachyuromys duprasi. Lineage (NCBI taxonomy): Eukaryota > Metazoa > Chordata > Mammalia > Rodentia > Muridae > Pachyuromys > Pachyuromys duprasi. The sequence continues at coordinate 45,510,747 of CM053753.1, read as the reverse complement.
AGTCTTAGAACTTTTTTGTTGTTGTTTGCTTAACATTGGTCAAGCCAGTGTACTTCAAGCTACAAAATTCCTAAGTAGGCATTTCCCTTTGCATGACTAACAGAGATTTAGTGAGACTGGATTGTGATAATGAGGAAGGCAGATCATGAGAAGGCATGTTTGGGTGCATGCAAGAATAGACATGCAGACAGTGGAAGCTGGAATGGGAACACATCATATTCACTTTTAGCTTCTGCTAATAAAATGGGAAATATCAATCCAGCTAAATCATCTCCAGTGGTTCACATGTTTAGACCAACAGGTTTTTAAGATATATGGTTTCTCTTCCCCATACAAGCCGGGGAGTGACAGACTGGCTAGATCCCAGGGGAGGACATTGCAGCCAGCCCTGAGGAGACAGGATAAGCTGGGGTTGGATGGAAGGAGAGGAGGTCCTCCCCTGTTGGTGGACTTGTAGGGGGCGGGGAGGAGGGAGATGAGGGAGGGAGTGGGAGGGTAGGAGGGAATGAGGGAGGGAGCTACGCCTGGGATTCAAAGTACCTAACCTGTGATTGAGATAAAAATAAATAAATTTAAAAATAAAAAAAAGATATATGGTTTCTAATTAAATATAATTTTTCTCATCCCCTTTTCCTCCTTCTAGCTCTTCCATATATCTTCAATATATCTTCTCAAATTCATGCCTTTTTCTTTAATTGTTATGTATGTGTGTAACTGAATGAATATGTACATATAAACTGCTGAGTTCATTTAGTGCTGCTCACTGTATGTGATCTCAGGGCTGGGTGGTTAGAATTGGAAAGTGTGAATTTTTTTTTTGTTCACTCCCTGGCTACAATGAAACAGAAAAGGAAACCTGATCATTTTAAATTGAGATAATGGCTTCAATTATTCAAAACATAAAAACACTGTGGAAGTTTCTGGGTCAAATAATAGCTACTCATAGTAACAAAATTTTAATGCTTTTTTTAAAAGACCCGGTTCCTGGAAGATGGACTCATTCAGTAATTTAGTTCATAACTTTTAAACTTTAACTTAAAGCACGCAGAGATCTGAGCCATCCTCACTGAGGACACATGGTGCGCCGGCTAGTTTTATGTCAAGTTGACACAAGCTAGAGTCACTTTTGAAAAGGGGAGGACAATTGATAAAATGCTCCCATCCCCCGCTGGCCTGTGAGTGAGCCTGTGGTGCTTTTTCTTGATTGATGATTGATGTGGGAGGGCCCAGATCATTGTGGGCCGTGCCTGCCCTGAGCTGGTGGTCCTGGGTGCCCTAAGAAAGTAGGCTGAGCAAGCTATGGGGAGCAGGCCCACTAAGTGGCACTGCTCCGTGGCCTCTGCATCAGTTCCCGCCTCCAAGTTCCTGTCCCGACTTCTCAGTGATGGACTACTAAGCTGGAAGGTGAAATAAATGCTCTCCTCCCTCAAGCTGCTTTTGGGCAGGATGTTTTATCACAGCGATAGAAACCCTGACTAAAACATGGAAAGCAGGTAGCAGCCATGACGTTTCACTAGACACCGTCTGTCCCTTCTTCAAAGCATGTGGGAAGTGTCTAATGGGATCTGACACATTTTCACTATGTATGAAACATCAAAATGGCACATCCTGATGTTTGCCACATCTAAGGACACTTTAATATCTCATGTTTTTCCTTGTCATCTTGAATTGATATCAGAATGGTATAGGTCGTGACTACGCCCTGGTTCCCTATTACAGTTTAAAATGTGTACGTCCGTTCTTCAAATGTCTGGAGTGATGTGTGAGGTCACGTGAGCTAATGATGACTACATCGGAAACAGTCAAAAACCTTTGCACCAGGGCCGATGAGAATGACTCAGTGGGTGAAAGTGCTTGTGAAAGAACCAGACTAACTTTGTAACCTATGTTTCTCTTAGTTGCCTTATAGCTTATATTTTTAAGTTTTAGGCCCATGTTAATTAAAGCCTCTTAGTGCTTCTCCAGAGAGCAGAGGAATGTAAAAATTCCTGACATTGCCATCTTTGGGGCAGAGATAAGAAAGAAAACAAGCAGAGGTCTCTACTAGGTAAGAAAT
>CM053753.1:45494835-45508591 GCA_028658305.1 Pachyuromys duprasi | reverse complement strand
GACTACCTCATCCAATCCTGAACTGCCAAGACTGTACCCTCCGAGAATTCCCGCGCCTTCCCCCTTAAAAACCCAGGGTCTTTCTCTCCCGGTGGCACTCTTTGTTAACTAACAGGAGTGTCCCCTTCGCGCGTTGGAATTTAAAACCTCTTGCATTTGCATCGGTGGTCCGTCTTTCCTAAGCCTAAGCCTTTCTTCATGCGCCTCTTTCGGTAGTTGAGCCCCTGCTGAGCCTATTAGGCTTCTGCTGGGCCTAACACTTGTTTTCAAGCTGGGTGACAACCCATAGCACGGAAAGAGAGAATTGCCTCTTTTGTCCTCTGACCCCCACACACTATCCACGTTATGTGTGCTCCTTTACCCTAAATAAACCAAATTAAAACCCTGTTCCCTGGTCTCCACTTTGCCAACCTTTAAAAAGCAATAGAACTTAGTAGGTATGTATTCCTCCCTTACTTTGTGCCAAGCCTTGCTTCAGAAGAAAAGCAAACTGAGACACGGGCTCATTAAAGTAAGCTATCAGGGTGTGTATAAAATAACACCCATGTGAGTGTCGCAGAGACTTGCGCCACAAATCAAAACTAGATGAGGAACTGCAGCAGCTGAAGAGAGCACAATTGTGCGGACAGGCAAAGACCAAGGAAAGCTAAAACTGAGGATGGTGATCTGTGAGCAGAGTTTGGGGTAGGCAGGTGGGCTAGGCAAAAGGAACCCCGTGATCGAGTGTATGGAGATGACAGAGCACACTGTGCTGAAGAACCAAGAAACCTGCTAACTCGGGGACAGACACAGAAGCAAAGGAGGGCGGTGTCACGGATGGAGGAGGCCGAGCTAGGAAGGAGCAGAACCCAGAACAGAAACCTAGAAAAGTCTAAGCTATTTGTCAGGGTTCAGCTAGAAGGAAGAAGAAAGAGAGGGAAGGAAAAAATGGAGGGAGGCAAGGAACAGACGAGGGAGGGAGAGGCTCAGTCTGGAGCAGGCCCCTTGAGAGACTGCATCCTACGCTACAAAAACAGCTTGATCCAAGGCTCGGCGGTCTGCGCGTAAGGCACACCTGTCTAAGTCCCTGTGGCAGGTTTCAAAGGGATAAAAAAAGCACACTTGCAAGTGCACAAACCCAACCCGTGTCTGTGCAGGGTCGTGTCTGTACCATGGTAAGTGAACATGTTATTCTTACTGACATCGATCTGAGGCTTTGTGCTTCGTAAGGTCCTAGAAAGATCCTCCTTGTTAGTAGACCTTTGTGTTCTCCCATTTCCTAGCTCAGTGGCCAAGAAGAAAGAGGTAGAGAAGCCAATGGAGGTATAACTGTACCAAAGATACTAGACAGATGTTTCAAATTGGTACAGTGATGGTTCTTTTGAACTTTTTTCTTTATTGAATCTCGAATATGACTGCTTTCGGACAAAACACTAACCTCAGTTTTATGATTCAGTCATTAAAGTATCCTTGAGAGGGCTACTTTCTTTCTCTTGGTTCATATTTCATTTCTAAAATAAAAGATAGAAAACTGAGTTTTAAGTCTTTCCTGTTTGCTCTTGGTATGATTTTTAAATAGTTTCTGGCCAAACCAGCATCCAGAGTTTTATATATTATCTTATGAGATATTCAAGTAGGAGGAATTTTCTTTTGTTTAAATATAGAATTAATATATGCCATTTAAAAAAATATTCAAACAGTACAAAAGAATAAAAATAAAGTAAACTTCTCACACTGCCTCCCTCACCTGGGACAGCCACTGTCAGTTCTCTCTCTCTGTCTGTATTAGTAGTTGGTATTACACTCTTATATAATACACTTGAGTTCTGACTTTTATTTCTTGGGAGCTATCTGTTAGGTGTGAGGGCTAATGTGTTTACTCACATTCCTATCCACCTTTTCTTTCCTTCTGCTTCTCAATTTTTGTTGACTTATTTTTTTGGATATTATGTCAGTTGTCTTCATGCATTTAATTCATATGACTAAACTCCATACAATGACTTAGTACCTTCAAAAGGTTACAAATTCCACTTTAAAGAAAATTACAGCAGTAGAGATTGGGGGGGAGGGGACAGGGTTGAGACAGGGTTTTCCTGTGTAACCTTGGATATCCTGGACTTGCTTTGTAGGCCATGCTGGCCTTGAACTCACGAAGATCTGCCTGCTTCTGCCTCCCAGAGTGCTGGAATCACAGACATGTGCCACCGCATCTAACTCAGTAGAGATATTTTTTTAAGCTCTACAAATTTATATCCTCTGTAATTATTTTATCCTATCTAAATATGTTATATCCAATACTCTTTGTCATAACTGAAAATGCATCTTATGTGATTATATAATAGATGAACTCTTTTCAAAAATGAACAACCAGAATTAGTAATATAATGAATATATACATATATATATATATGGAACTATATAAGGTTGGAAATAGAATACACTAATATTTAAGATAACGAGGAACTTTTAGGTATCCTGTCTAATGGATTCTTTATTATTCCTATTCTTTCTTACTCATCTCTGTTGTTTCTGCTGCTTCTGTCACCTGTACCTTTTACTTTAATATCTTTTCCATATTGATGAAGGTCCACAATTCCTGTACTGTTTTTCCCTAGAGTGTGGCGGTGGTAAACTTGAGTTTTGTGAATATAAATGACCTGAATTTCATTTTCATGTTTTGCTGATGGTTTGGCAGGTAGAGTTCTGTTCCAAATCCTTTACCTCTAAAATGTGGTTTTCACTGTCTCTGAATGCCTAAAAGGCTCTGATACTACTCTATCTTGTTCCTTTGTAATGGTCCCTTCTCTCCCTCTGACATCGTGTGCTCCCTTGAGGTTAGAGCTTTCCACCTAACCCATCCTGTGTCTGTGTGTTCTTTTTTCAGAGGTCCTTTTTTAATATGCAACCTCTTTGTAGGAGCCAAGGTGGTAACCGTGAGAGGTGATGATGGTCACGAGTCCAAACAAAGGACTTTCAGGCAAATGACCTGATCTCAAATCTTGATTTTTACCATATTTTATTTTCTGGCCGTGAAACCTCATAGGATATGTTGTCTTCACTTTAGACAAAATTTTATTTTCTACCTGAACAAAATGGCAACAATGTTTTTTTTTTCTGCATGGACAATCTGTGATGGTCTTATTGTGTACAACTGAGAGTGAAATTGTTTTGCAAATCGAGGCACGGATATGAGGACTAATAATATTGTGAGGAATAGAAATGATATGCTGTTGAAAAAATGTTGGATTCTTGCTTTCCTTTCCCCATACACTTCATTATTTGTCACTTCATTTGTAGATATTTTGGAGAGGTCATTCTTAAGGCACCCATTCAGGGCAGGCTTATCAGTTAGAACAACTAGTTCATTGATACACAACAGACATCTGTACCTAGCATTGCTGTCTCAGCAATTCTCAGGGAAGGAACTAGGTATACTCTAACATGGACGAGATAAGGCTGAGGAATAAATGAGCCATCCCTTTATCCTTCTCAGACTGTCTCTTCACTATCTGGGAGTAGAAATGACATACATACTAATTTATTTTAAATCTCTAAATTTCTATCAGTCACATATGATAAATAAAATGTTGTATGGACCATGAACCTGAATGCTTCCGGGAATCTTGTTAATTTCATACGTACACGGAGTTAAAACAAAATTTAGTTTTCTAATGTATACTTCAGAGAAACAGCATACCATAAAAGAAACTGGGAGGGGTGAGTGGGAACTCTCAAAGCATCAGGTTTAGGAAGATTTTTCCAACCACAATCTGATCTCTGTTCTATAAATATAGAAACTGAGGCACTGGCTTCTAAATGAACTTAGACATGGTTATTGAAATGAGTGGAAATGGATTCAAGCCTTCCTAAATTCACTGCATAATTATAACAGAAAGTCCGTGCTCTTAACGGTCTTTCAAACTTCTAATGGAGAATGGAAATTGTCCCTGCACTGGAAATACTCGAGAGGGGGCAGCACCTCCTGTGTCAGACCTGGTTGAAGCTGGCAGCGCCATGCATGGGGTGTTCACAGCAGTACCTTGCAGCAGAAATGATTACTCATCCTCCAGAGATGCAAAGAACTAGAGTCAAGTTTGGTTTTGATGAGGGACGGACTGACCTTTGTAGTGGTAGTTTTGGTTTCTTTAAAAACTCAGTTATGTTATGAAATATGTCTTTGTTTTAATCCCAACTGTGGGATATTAGGCCACTTCATTTTATAATTCGTGGAGAGGGGAGTGGTCTTTGCCAGCTGCAGTTAGTGGAATTCTGAGGACTCAGAGCAGGGATAAACACCTAAGCCAGAAGATAACAAGAAAACAAAAACAAAGCAAAAAACAACTCTGAGAAAGAAGGCTATTGCACCTCTTGTTGCTGATTCATCCTTCTGCTGTGTTTGCTGTTGCTGGTTTGCTGGACTCCTAGATATGCTGACAACTGTGACTGATATTGTCCCAAAGAACCCCACAACTCTAACCAGCTGGAAGTAGTAAAGAGACCTACATTCTTTCTCCCCACTAACCTTCTTTCTCTCCTACCTGGTGTTGGAAGGTAATAGGAGGGAGAAGGGTTGGAGAAGGAGGTAGAGGTATAAGAAAGCGATAAAGCAGATAAAAAGTCAACAGAACTTGAGCCTCATTTTAATCAGGAGACCAGTTCTCAGAGTTGAATTGGAAAGAATCTAGCAAGCCCAGTATCTTTCAGACTCAACTCTGCTTCACCTTGAATGGACACTAAGTAAACGGTGGCAAGCAAACCACTTTTAAAGTAATCAATTCTAGGGCTGGAGGTGTGTCTTAGTGTTGCACAAGCTTAACAAAGACAAAGTTCTGGGTTAAATTCCCAACATTACAACAACTAAACTAATTGATTATCTAACACTAAGTGTTAGTCCCTAGAAACATACATGCAGGCAACACTCAATAGTCTCACCAAGTTGTATTTATAACATTCATTCATTTACACGTGTATGTAACCCTGTACAAAGAAGAAGAGGTCATGAATTTGCAAGGGGCATGATATAGGAGAGATAGAAAAGAGGTTAGAGAGGAGGAAATGATATAATTTTAGTTTAAATAAATAATAACATGTCCAAAAGGACAGGTTATGTCTTGCCTGCCACAGAGCATTAAACCTTAGGTAACATTCAGAGCAAAGTACCACTCACAGCAATAGGAAGTGCTTAAGAAGGGAGAAGCCTCAGACCAAAGGATGAGCAAAACCATGGAGGAAAGAGACATGTTTAGCCCAGTAGGCTTATCAAGAAGATATGTCCTAGATGACAATTGCTATGATTTGGATAGAATTTAAATGCATCTTTTTAGAGATTCATGTATGACCCCTAGGGTGGCTCTCAGAACTTGGAAGAGTTGTCCAAGGAAGGGATTGGGGCCATTCATGTGGGACCCTTTATCTCTGCTGAGGGTATGTGGTTATAACAAGTGGGGCCTCAGAATTGCTTGTGACTTACTTTGGATGATGTGAGGGCTTACTGATCCACACTGCCCTGCCTTTGCCTTCTGCATGAGTTGATACTGCCCTGAAGGCCCTCATCAGAGCCTGCACCAGGCAGTTTGGTCATTCATTCTTCAAAGGTTAGTCGAATAAACCTGTTTTCTACCTGAAGTTTTCCTGCCCCACACATTGATTTTATCATACAAACAGAAAATGTACCAACCCAACCAAGAAGTGGAGATGTCAGACTTGCATCATGTCTCCCTAAGGAAAATGTCCAGACACAGTTTCAAGTGATAGTGAACTAAACTGTGGCCGACAATCAAAATGATGTTCTAACAGCCAGTCTTCCTTACTTTCTGAGGATGACACAGAGCACTTTTAGACATTCTGTGAGTCTGTTCTGGGATGCAGTATGATTTAGCCTTCCTCAGCAGGGGAGCTGTAGGACAGCTGTGATGGAAATTGGACTAAAGCTATCAGAAGTCTCTCTACCACTGACATACTAATACTTTTCAGTGCAAGGATTCAGTCCTTCTGAAACCATAAATAACACACACTACATACACAAACGCACACTTTAACTAAATGCATTGGATCCTTTAATATATGTTGCATCTGTTCAAGTCTTTGTCTATAATGTTACGTCTAATCATTACCATCCCAATAATATATATTATAATGTGTTTAACAGATAGTGTGTGAATACTATGGATTATGTAATATTATGTAATAAAATATTATGGCTAGTTAACTGGGGTTTGGAGCTGTAATCCAGAAGAGCCTGGCACTAAAAACATATACACTCTGTTCTGCTTCTTTCCTTTATAAAGATTAATATAGCTAAAAGGCCTAAATAATCTAGTTGGTGCCGAAAATAACTCAGTGAGAGTTGGAGGGTGTTGAAGATAAACTGAAATAATATTATGACTTCCCTGTCATGGATAACTGACAGCTGTGCTCTATTTTGCCTAAGGAAGTAAATTTTTCTTATTAATGAGAGAGAAGTAGACATTCACAGCCCCCAGGGGAAATGCTTCCCGGTTTGAGAGGATTTCTGTCAGTTCTAGATAGAAGAAGCTTCTCAATGTCAACTCAGACTGTGGCTGTGTCTTTGGCGCAGTTCTCCAGGAGTCAAGGTGAGGGAGGGAGCCCAATGAGGAGCGCCAACACTGCTTGGACTCAGAAGAACATATTTCACTTCATAGCCCTTTGGGGGTTTGAATAATTAGAAGTGAGTGTGTGAGTGTGCATTGTTCCCAAGGAAGGTTTTTCTGGCTGTTCCTTCTAAGCATCTATGGTGCTCAGAAGCATTTCCTTGAGCAGCGGCCACTTCAAGTCTGATCAGTCCTTAAAAGATGGAATCAGAAAATAGAGACATTCTCAGGACTCCTTGAGACAGTATGGAAAGTAAACACATAGCTTTCCTGGGCCGGGGGGAGCACGTGAGAGACTCTTCTCTCTGACAGTTATAGCCACCTTCAGATGAGCTTCCTGACCCTGGATTTACAAACAGTTACTGGGCTGGGTTCTGAGCTGCTTTTCACTTTCTTTGCTTCTCTACTGAGGACCCTTCGATGGGCCCAGTTCTCCAGGCTTCACATTCCACAATGCCTCAGGGGCACTGCGAAATTAGACGCTATCGAGAATGTTTCCAGAAGTTTCTAAAACTAAATTCCAGAAGACTATGAGGGACTTCTAAAATCCTATCTTAATACATAGTCTGAATGTCCCATAAACATAAGGGCTTGCTCAAAGACAGTTCCTTGCCCCAAGGGCAAAGGGCTTGAAGAAGTATTCCACAGCAAATAAAAGAAACAGGTGAGTTTGAGAAACATAAAATTGGGTTTAAGATCATGACCTATGGGATTGCTAATAATCTAACCTCTGGCTGAGAAACTGGGGACAGAGTGTTGCAAATGACAGCCTGAAGGAGACTAATTGCCACCCAGGCCCTCTTTTTCACTCTAGGATACCAGGGAGTTACCTGTAACTCCACATTGTCAGAGACCTAACAGTTGCCTTGGGGAAAAATTGTTTAATTTCCTTGTTGAGGATGCTGGATGCAGTTAGGGACTCATGTAAGAAGTGCAGCCCTTGGCCAGAACAAGGAAAAGTGATGGATGGACAGAATATCCTCCCTCAATCCCAAAGCCTTCTCTCTAGTCCTGGCATTGAGGGCCTGGCTTCAAGAAAGCATGATTTCTTCTATGAGGAAGTTTCTTGCATGGGGGAAAATTGGAGAGATGCAGAAGAGGGATTTACAGCTATTGATTCAGCCCCACTCTCCTAGTACAAGGGAGGACTTGATGCCTGAGATCTCCCCCAGGTAGACACAGTCAGCACGCCTTGTACACTTTAGAGGAGTATAATGGGCCTCCAAGGACACAGGATGTCCGAAAAGTCTTCAAAAGTGGGTAAGAGAGATTGCAAAAATTACAATGTAGAACTAACCTCCAATGGAGGATACAGAGGAGAACACAGGACCAAACAAACACTTTAATAATTAATTGGTAATCAAGATATTCAGGTATGATGGCATAGACTATAATCCCAGAATTTGGGAGATGGAGGTAGAAGAATTTTAAGTTTGACATCAGCGGGGGCCACAAACTGAGACCTACTTTTGGAGAACATAAGATGGAATATAGCACTCTCAGGAATAGAATTACTCTTTGGAAGTTAAGAACATCTGTATTTAGGGCCTGAGAGACCAAAAGATTAAATAAAGGTGGCTATTATTAATGCTTAAGACCTAAACTAGTTGGGTGGGGAGGTTCAGTAATGCCCTGAGGGGAAGAACTCGCCTTACTGCATTCTATACCCACATACTAGAGATACAGTTGCTAGGAAACTGGCCCATCCCCCTAGGGAGGGACACCAGATCATTAATGGTTTGGGGACCTTCTTATAGCCAATTAATTCAAAATGCAACATTTCAACCAATAGATACTTGCCAGGTAGGAATCACCCCTGCCTTGGGCATGCTGGGAGGGACCAGAACCTTTAAATTACCCAACTAACCTGAGCACGAGATTCTCGGCTCTCACTGCTTCGGCAGTGGGGGTTGTGAGCCCAAGCTACAGCTTGTAATGATTTATAATAAAAAGATCCTCATGTGATTTGCAACGGACTTGGCTCCTGGTGGTGGTCTTTTGGGGTATTGCGATTCGGGCACAACAGGCCCAGTGAGCAGTTCATCGGATGAAAGGCACTTGCTGCCAAATCTGATAACTTCAACATGGGTCATAAACCTACATACACAAAACACACACACAAATAAGTAAGAATCATTTTATTTTTAATTACAATTTTTTTTTATTGGGAATTTCTTACATGTATACAATGAAATATGTTTATATCTACCTCCCATTTTTCTTCTCCAAATTCCCTCATATCTCTCCCTGTAATTCCTCCTTCTAACTTCATACTGTTTTTTTTCTCTCTCTCTTTTTTGATAATTCACTAAGTCTAATTACTGCTGCCTGCGTTTGCATGGATGTGGGGCTGTCCACTGGAGTATGGAAAACCTACCAGTGTGACCATCCTTATAAACAAACAAACAAACAAACAAACAAACCCATGATCTTCCCTTCTCTAGCAGCTCTTAACTGCCAATAGCTCCTCAGTAAGGGCTGGAGCCTGGAGATTACCTGCCCCATCTACATCAAGATTTTGGCTGGCTTGATTTTGTGCAGGGAGACACAGTTGCTGTGAGTTCATAAGGAACTAAGGACATCATGTCCAGAAGACTTCACTACATGTTTCCTCATCTTTCTGCTTGCTTAGATTCTTCCTGCCTCACTTCCAAGATGCTCCCTTAGGGGTGTGTGTGTGTGTGTGTGTGTGTGTGAGAGAGAGAGAGAGAGAGAGAGAGAGAGAGAGAGAGAGATCTAAAAGCTGTCTCATTTAGTGAGGAGCACTCAGTGTCTTACTCACGTCATTCTGACCAGTTATGTGTCCCTGTGTTGGCTTCTGCGAAGAATAAGCAGAAGAAAAGAAGGAGGAGGAGGAGAAGAAGAAGTAACTCAGACAGGGTCTACAGATATAAACATAAATATTTAGAGGAAACTTGATAGCACAGTAGGTTCTATTTAACAGCTTCTGATCTCCCTATCTGGAGACTTTTGACCCAAATTACAATGCCAGGTATAAAATTTCTACCTGTGGAACAGGGCTTAAATCCAGTCAGAAAACAGTTATCCAATACCAGTTGTGCTCCGTTCCACCAGTAGGCACTCTTTGCAGGGCATGTAGGCTCTGTTACTAGGTAAGACCTTTGAGAGCTTTTTCTCTCTGGCAGCCCAAATAACCCATTCTAACTCTCTAAAAGCTAGCTGCAGAAACAAAGTTTCCCAGGTGGCTTGCGTTTTCTTTATGGCCAGCAGCCAGAGAACGGTGTATTCAGCAATACGGTCTTACCGTGCACTGATAGCGGGTGACAGTGGCAATGGGAATCCCCTGTGTTGTTCTGGAGACCCTTGGGTTTTCCCAACCAATGACATGTAGATAGGTATCCCAAGTTTTGTAATGCAATTCTCATTTAATAACTCACATCTTCCAGAAATGGCATTGTCTACCCATGCAGAATAATTCTATTTGAAGTCTCTTTTAAGTCATATTTTAAAATTAACTTATTAATTACTAGGCTTTCATAAGGTCTTTATTTACATCCTTAGTCTGTGTTAATCTATATTCTACCTCCTTCTCTACCACGCTCCATTCCTATGCTCATCTCCGCTCAATCTTTTAACCTCCACTATTTCTCTCTCTTCTTTCACATCTCATGCATTCTACAGTCTCTCTAGCTATATTTTGATTGGGTTGTAAGATAATTTGTATCTGAAATAAAATAACATCAAAGAATCAGAAGATGAAATAATTTATCAGGGGTTATTAGAAAGTAGACATATAAACGTTGGGGAATAGAAGAGGAAGTAATAGAAAAATGAGAGAAACATGTAGTCTTGGTACTGGATGTCCTAGAAGTGAACAGAAGATGAGATGGTAAGAGAAGATGAGGCAGGTTAGGGTTCAAGACCTGAAAACTGCCAGCTTTCATACTGAAAGATTCCATTGAATTCTCAGCTCAGTGATTTAGAAGGGACCCTATCAAAGCCAGCTGGTGCACACCTGTAATCTCAGCACTCAGTGAGGCAGAGGCAGGTGGATCTCTGTGAGTTCAAGACCAGCTGGGTCTACCAAATGAGTTCAGGACAGCCAAAGCTACACTGAAAAACCCTGTCTCATAAAAAAAAGGAAGGAAGAAAGAAAGAAAAAAGAAAAGTGTCCCTGTCACTGGAGGTCTTTGTTTGGACCTGGTATTTCCAGGTTCTGGGAATCTTAAAACAGACAAAAAACCAACAAAAAGCTGAAGAAGCATGTACAAGTAGCAGAGTAGCAAATGATTTTATTCAGAAGCAAAGTTATGTCATAGACATGTAAAGAGCTGAGTGGGTTTTACCACACAACCCCTGGTTACTGCCTGTGGTTTCCATTTATTGGTTCAGGAAGAGAAGTTGTTGCAATGGGTGGAGTTTGGGTAGTTTTGTTTTGATTGACAGACCTGGATTATATAGGCCTTTATTCACTAAGCATGTTCTTTCCCATGATGCATCTGACTTTAATTATACACCAGTCAAATCATAACTAGGCATAAGACAGTATATAAAGGTTGCCTTATTGTGTGTGTACCCAAAGCCAGTATATTTAGGCTCGGCTCATTGCCCCTGACTTCAGGGTGTTTCACAGTACGTTTGGCCACAAAAAGGGAGTTACTAAGGGTTTCTAGGGAGCTAAATATATGTAGGAGTGACCCAACTGTTTTATTTGGAGAGAGGTTTGCACACACCCAGATTCAGGTGGGAGTTTCAGGTTGCTAAGAGCATTGTTAGAAAGGGGTGTGTGTAGCCCAAGTCAAGATGGGTCCCCAGGATGCCAGGCTATTGCTAGGCTTGCCTCTTTCAACCTTGATCAGAGATCTTGAAAGACAACCTACAACTGCCACTTTACTGAACCAGCATAATCCCTAACTTTATTCTATATACTTGTCCTTATGTCTGCAGATAAATGTAGTCCTCACCTCTCATCAAGATTTGCAACAGAGAACATCACAGAAAGCCACAACCAGTCAGAATGCAGAGTTGTGGATCCCAGTCCCAGTGGATTCATCTACGAAACAACTCCTGCACCTAAGGCTCAGGGATAATTGAGGAAAGCAGAAAGGCTGTAAGAGCCAGAGGAACAGGGAGTTTGCTGTGAGGATGTAAGAATGAAGTCTCCCAACATTACCGCCTAAACATGAGCTGAATGATGACAATAGCAAACAGGTCAATGTGGAAGAGGTAAAGCACACCAGGCCTCAACCCTCCACAAACAGCTATAGACAACTAAGGAATCCTGAGACCAGGAGACATAGCCAGGGACACTGTGATCAGCCCTGGAAAACATATACACACACGACATTATACAGACTGTACATGTTGTGTCTATTGTTTTGGAATACGCACACGCGCACATGCACACACGCATGCACAAGTGCCCACATGCCAATTATAGAAAAAGAGGCCATAAATTTGAAAAACAGCAAGTTTGGTTACTTAAGAAGGTTTGAGGAGAGGCAAAAGGAGAAGGAAATGATGTGATTATATTATAACCTCAAAAAAGTTTAAAAAAATAGGAAAATATTTAAAACAAATTCTAAATGCTGAAGAGACAGAACAGAGTTTTTTGTTTTGTTTTTTTCTTTTTTATTTATTTCAAATAAACTCCACAAAGAAAGAGAAGTTATGAAAAAAATCAGGAAAGCCATATATAAAAGTTATATTCAAAATGTTTACCTCAAATGTATTTGTCAATCTTGAAGAAAATACTATCTGTCCTATCTAGGTGATATCATATCTTGTATTTATCAACTTAAAAAACATCTTTCCAGACATGAAAACATTTTCTTAAATCCTAAACCTCTTAAGCCTAACTGTAAAACCATAACTATCTAGTCCTCAAGAGTTTCCTTAATGGCAACCTAGGCACTGGGCAAAAATGCCCATCTTTCTCTGCAGACAATATGCTATCCAAAATGGACACAACTTGGACACAGGGTGAGTTGATTGCCAAGCTCTGCCATGACAGGGTAAGCAAGACCTTCATATTTCCTGCTTCATAATTATGTCTGCCAGATCTACTAGGCCAGAAGGCTGAAGAAGATAGGATAGAGATCATGTGGATGACTCATGGAAACTATCTCTGTAATCTCTTAGTTTTGGAAGATGCTTGCCTGCACTTACTCTAGTGTGCAGAAGAACTATTCCTAGCAGGGCTTTCTCAGGAATGGAAAGGAAATGGATAGGAGAGCTACTTAGTAATCTCCATCAAGTCACAGCAACAACCAGACAAAGATGGGGGCATTGGGCAAGCAAGGATTCAGAAGGATTTGATTGTCAAGAGCTTTTAAAAGAGTATGAAGAGGGAGGAAAGGTGGGGTTGGAAGGGGATGGGGAAGAGGCTACAGTAGGGATACAAACTGAATACACTGTAATTAATAAAAATAAAATAAATGAGAAAAAAGAGTATGCCCCCAGATCACATGCCTCAGCAAGTGATCTGAGGGGTAAAGAATGTAAATGCATACAGTAATTTCAGAAATTAAAAAATCAATTGTTCGAGAGATCCAAGATGGCTGCCCCAGGAGGACACTGTGTCTGAAGAGCAGGGCAGTAGTGTAGGCACAGCGACCCGGAGACTGAGATCTCGGACCTAAAACACCAGCGTTTGCTACTGCCAGGTGAGCGGAATTCCTACGGTGGGGAAATCAAGTGGAAAAGTCCAAGGGACACCCAGCTATTCCTAGGAAAAACTCCGGAGGGAGACAGGCTGCGCACAGCCGGGCTGGGCACCTAAGCCGCCATCTTGGGCTGGGGCACAAGGTACCCCAGACGGACTGAGTTTCACCCAGATACCGTGGGCTGCACTGCGCAGGCCCACAACCCTCTGTGCCAGCCGCCGCCGCTTTGGGCTGGGGCACAGGGTACCCGAGACGGACTGAGTTTCACCCAGATACTGCGGGCTACACTGGTCAGAGCCACACCCCTAGGCACACCCAGCCACCACCCCGGATTGGGACCCATAGTATCAGGTCCAGACCAAGGTGACCCAAATACCATCTCAGACCATGGTACACAGCCCCTGACCCAGAAGGAGGCGCCAAGGCTCTAGTCCACAAGAGAGCCTTTAGCAGCAAGCTCAGGGCAGAGCTCAGAGCCTCCTGACCAGAGCAGCGCCCCCAGCAGTCATATCAAAGGGGGACACAAAGCCTCTAGCAAAG
>CM053753.1:45466355-45494335 GCA_028658305.1 Pachyuromys duprasi | reverse complement strand
GATGAGGGAGGGTTGGGGGGGTGGGAGGGAATGAGGGAGGGGGATGCAAAGTACCTAACCTGTGATTGATAACAAAAAAATAAAAAATAATGTAAAAAAAAAGAAAAAGAAAAAAAAATCAATTGTTCATGTAATCACAGTTAAAGGAAATAAAAAGGCCCTTGAATGAAAATAAGTATATTATACAGAATATAAACATATTGTATATACATATTATATACACACATATATGTGTATATTATATACATATACACAATGCACATATATTGTATATAATATACTGTATAGCTATATAGTCCAAAACCTAAACAAATTAAGGTGTTTTTTCTAATTATTTCTATGTGAGTCAGTCAATATTTTTAAAAATATTTTTCTGTGACCAGAAACTCAGCTCTATAGGAAACCGATTTGAAATCTCAAAAGCTGTTTCTAATGTTGAGGCAATATTTCTCTCTGAAATGTATACCTGTGAGCTAACTCTTGTGGCTCCTGAGAGGTCCCCAAGTCTGTCTGAGCCACTTTAAGCCCAGCAACCATCCTGGCAATGGCAAATAATTCCTCTCCTGGAGGAAACCAGTCTCAGGGGTTTCATGTCCCTGCCCTCTACCTACTCATTCACTGTGGCCAATCAGACCAATTACAGTCCCTTTTCCCTAGAACACCCTAAAGGCTGACCTGACTCTAACTGTGAGTCACTGGCTGGATGCCTTCCCAATTCTGTGTGTCTGTAGTTATTATTCAGAAATATGAAGTTCTCAGAAGTTTGGTTCCTAGAAAGGATCACATGAGAGGATGAACTGAAATGCTCCGGTCTTTCAGGGAGAGAGATCACCTCAGCACAGCACTTCCACCTGAGGAAAACGCACCACCCACCCCAGCAGACACACACATCCCTACAGTACATCCCAACTAACAGTATGTCTTCCAAGGAAGAACTCAGAATGTACCCGCCATGTTCTTGGTGGTCTACACTATCTGTGGGGTTATTTTAGCCATAGTGGAGGTGTTGTACAGGAGTTTCCTCTGAAATTGAAACATTCCATCCTGCCGGGAATCTCATTGAGTAGGAACGCAAACAACTAAAGATAGCTTCAGGAAGTCCTGGAAACTGACTATATTCACTAGGTCCCTCTCTGGCAGAGTAAATAGTAAAAGCTGAGAGTCCCTCTCAGGGAAGAAAGCT
The DNA here is from genome assembly GCA_028658305.1 of Pachyuromys duprasi. Lineage (NCBI taxonomy): Eukaryota > Metazoa > Chordata > Mammalia > Rodentia > Muridae > Pachyuromys > Pachyuromys duprasi. Next base: position 45,493,152 of record CM053753.1, on the reverse strand, counting down.
GAGCTGCAAAGAAGACTCTCAGAGGCACCAAACTGCACAGAAAACACTGAGACCAGACCAGCTGCCTGGAAAAAGCAGAAACCGGGCAAGCTGCCTGCAAGAGCTGTCTGGAAAAGATTTAGACCAACTGAGTCACTTGGAAAGGACACTCTCCAACCTGCAGCTGTGTACTGTATTCCAGGTATCCAGCATTTGTGAGCCGTCATGCATGCTTGGATGGATATTAGTGATGGAGTTATCTTTAAGTCATTTTTGCTCCTTCAAGTAACCCCTCACCCATATTCCTGTAGGTAACCCCAATAAAATAATGATTCACCAAGTTGGACTTTGGTGTTATCCATATTTTGGACTGTCAGGAGCTCCCTATCTGGAGTGAGTTGACCTGTGCATTGTGTTTCCCTGTTGACAACAAGCAAAAAAGAACTTATTCTAAGTCCTACCATTTTGTTTTCAGATTCCGTTTACTCGTAGAGAGAAACTAAATTCAAGATCCCTGGCCTTAGGGGAGCTGGGAACTTCCCAGTAGCTGAACAGCTTCTGTTGTAAGAAAACAGTTGTCCGACTCCAGATATCTCAAGGACAACTTTTCCAGTTTGCTGACAGGATCAAATTAAGTTCATGTTTCCAAACCCAGGGACTTACTCCTATCCTGATTGATGGAAGCTCCCTTGCTCAAAACATGATTGGATAATGCTACAGCCCACCCGGTTCCCTCTTGCTTTATGGTTTCATCCTTTGAGTATGTTGTACAACATTCCTTCAGGGTTGCAGTTCAGCCCCCAAGTCTGTTCTGCAGCCCTGATTGATCTGTAGTGGCTTGATTACAATAATTTTCTGTCATCTGCACTGACCTAGTGTTTGGATTATGTTGGATTTAAGCAGACCCAGCAACATTCCCGGAAAAAGCTTTGTAGTATGACAAGAGGCTACCTCCTACAGCTATAGAAGGAGACATAAGGGGTTAACTTGTAAGAATTACCCAATCAGTTTGACTGATAATGCCTGAAAGTATTGCAGAAGGAAGAGCCAAGCTTCCCCCAATATCTGTAATAGGGCAACGTTCCTGTGAAAACTGAGAATGAGTTTTGGTGGGCAAGATAGAACAGCAACTCTTATGGACTAGCAGGGGCTCAAGAACCTACTATGGTGTTTCGCATAGCCAAAGTTAATATCATGTCATATAATAATATGACCTGAGATATATTTTTGTTTTCAGACACCATCACAGGCTAAGGTTTTCTCGCCCTCAAAATGCTACTCCAAAGACCTTTTTTTGTGTTCATGGAGATTTGCTTCCCTAAAACAATAAAACTAGAGGCACTGAGTGACTAGATAATGGTTAATGTATTCCTTTACATGATGTCTCAGGATAGGAAACATTGTTCAACCTAATAGTGATCAGTTAAGACCCTGCTCCTTCTAGGGAAAAGATACTCGGGATTCACTGAGGAGAAATGGCCAGCCTCAGGGAAATGATGGGAGTATCCAGATAAGAATCTTGGTTTTATACTTGTCAGACTTATTTTTGAGAAAATAGCCAAAATATTGGTGGTTTCATTGTTTGGAGAGTGAGAGAATACAACATGTAAGTTGCTGATAAAGTTTTAGCCCTTAATTCTGAACTCACCATAATTTTGAAGATACTATGTCATGGAAGAACTTCTAAAAACCTTTTTTTTTTTTTTTTTTTTTTTTTGCCTTTATACAGGAATATGGCCAGTTTCAGGTCACTTGTCACATTATTTTGAATCCTTTTTCTTTTCACCTCCAGCTCGTATCCCCGAAGTTTGGGAACCTTTCCCCCTTTTCTAACTGTTAAATTTACCATGGGATGTGTTTGCTTTATTCCTGTCAAGCGTCAAACAGAAAAAATATGTATGAACCAATCCGGTTCTTAGGATTTTTTTTTTCACTTAACTTACTATAGCCTAATAAGATTACTTTGATAGGTTAGAAACACTACAGTTAGATTCTAATGTGTACAAACTGATCCACAATGCAAAAGATTTCTTAGTTAACAGTGCCGGTGGGTAAGGGCATCAGTATAGGAAGTATGATACCTTTAACACGAGGCTCCCAACAAGGCCTTGAGCATCCTGAGTCTTGGAACTAAGACAGTGTTGTATGTGAGGAAGTGATGACCATTATTTCCTTAACATTTTTCTGACTACAGCTCATTAAAACACTCACAATGAGCCATGGGCTTGAGGGGTACCTGGGGAGGGAGTTAGGACATGTAGTCCTTGGCTAGTCAACACATTCTCTGCCTAACCCTTCACCAAAGATGGTGATGATGTGATTGGGGGACAGACAACTCTATTTCTCAAATGAGCACTTTCTCAATATCTCTAAATTCAAGTCAAGGTAAAAGAGAATGTTCTTAATTGTGTATTATGCCTGTAGTCAAAAGGAGTGTGCACGCAAGTGCTCAGTGGTCTTCATCTCCACACACAGCCTAGGACCTGCCTACTGCTAAGATGGGTAGTCCCACAGCGACTGACACCTCCCACAGGCAATCCTAGGGCCCATCACCCACATGACTCTAAAGTGTCAAGATGACAATTAACACTGACCGCCTCATTTCCCACATGCACATAGAACCAATTTTGCTTTGTTCCTTCTTTCTATAAAAATTAACTTTGAAAACAACTCTTCAGTTATTATTGTCACTTACAGTTACATTTTCTACTAGATATTAGGGTTACATCAATGAAGAAGATAGACAGGGGCCCACTTGTATGATCCCAGTAGTCTAATGAACTCAGGCGGAAATGAACAAACAAAAATTAATATCATTAAAATGATTTGTTATGACTTATTGCAATACCCGTAGATCAGGTTATCTACCCACCATCATCAGAGAATCTACTGCTTGGAGCAGGTTAACACAGAGACCCTCAACTGGCTAGCATGCAGAGAACAAAAGATTGTGCAGCACACGCTTGGAACAGGACATTCATATATCATCCAAAGGCTTCAGGATCATTGCAGAAGAGGGAGCAGAAAGTCTGTAAGAGCCAGGGGTGATGAAGAACTTCTAGGACACAGAGTGTTTCTCAAACACAACAGGGCAGAAGCATATATGAGCTGACAGCATACAAAAGACCCTTGAAAGCTCCAGTTATACAAAATTCCAGTGGGAGGTGGGGATGGATATGTAATATCACCACTAGCTGTAAAGTTCGTATGTGATGGTTGCTGGGAGGGGGAAAGTAAGGCTGACCAGACAGGAGACAAGGCACCAAGCCTACGAGTAACTGGGCAGTACAAACTGGATTCAATGGGGAAAGAAACTAAAACAAACAAAAAGTGATCTCCAAGTTTGATGGGAAAGATGGGGGTGTGAGTGCATGGTAAGAAGGAGAACTGAGGGGTGAATATGTTCAAAATACACAGTATACATTTCTCAGAGAATTACAGGTCAGAGAGGGAGTGCCCCAAGCCAAGAATACCAAAAATAAAACAGAGGTGACAAGAACAATGGCTGAAGTTATTTAGATCTTGAGGCTTGTGTCTTCTTTGAGGACAGCATATTTGCACTCAGGGGCCAGTGACAAGTTGACCATTGTGAGGTTGTGGTAAAGAACATCTTAGGCTGGGGTGGTCACAGGCTTGACTGTGAGACAGACACGTGGTCAGAAAGCTGTGCTGTCAGGAAGGCAGTAGGGAGCCGTTAGTGATCTGAGGCAGGAGAGTGACTCTCCCTTCATCTGGCTGCTATAGTCAGTATGGATCAAAAGAGCCAGCGGAGTCTAGAGGAACACGAAGGAGGTGTCCATCATAACCCCAACAGGATGGTGGTAAGCCTGGAACTGCAAGTAGCAGCACAGATGAGTGGAGAACAGGACTGATGAATAGAGTAAATAGAGTTCCGTGGCCTGGGCTTGCTGAAGCATTTGTTATAGACAGAGTGAAAACAAAAACAAACAAAATCTGAGGAGCATATACTGCCTCCAACTTGTGATTCTCTGGTGTTCAGTATCTAGTCTAGTCTTTGCGAGTAGCATCTAAGCAGAGGGTCAGGAAATCTGTTTCTCTCTCCTTCCTTCTTTTCTTTTTCTTTCTCTCTTGGCGAACCTGCTGGCTCCTCTTTACTGTGTTTGACTCAACAGTCTTTACCCAGACCGCAGGCTGCACCCAAAGCAGCGTAAGGGCAGGGGGATACCCATGCCCAGCTCCACACAGGGCCGTGGTCACAAAGTCCTTGTTAATCGGCAGGGTAGGTCCTGTGGTGGCTGGCGCCCAGAGGCCCGACCTCCACCCCTAATTCCTACCCTCCCACCACCAGCAGAACTGCGTGGAGGACAACACTGACATGAGCGAGGCCCCTGGTAGGGGCCTCCTCCTCTTTCAGGATGTTCCTGCTTTACTTGCCAGGGATCTTTGTCATGAATGAATCTTTGCCATCCTTTAACTTTTGGAAGAAAATGAAAACAGCCCTTGCCAGTTACTCAGAAAACTGGTACAGGGTGAGCAATGTGGTAACAGTCTCTATAAAAGAATGCCAGCGGGGGCACAAGATGTCCTCTGGCTGAGAGAGATGTCCAGAGCATGTGAATTTAATCAGACTATAATCTATTTCTTTGCCCTTTTACGATGATGATGACTAACTGGCTCCCAAGTGAGTAAGTTATATTTTAGACAAAGGAGGGCAAATAAAATCACTCTTGGCTTGGGGCACTTAATACTTAATTGAGTCATAGCTGCACAGACCATAACTAAATATGCATGAAGAGGATAACGTGGAGAAGTTTTTTATATCAAAGTCTTTTATATATACTTTCCCCTCTTTGCTTTGTCATTCCTCTATGAGAAACAGTTGATTTCTTTTTTTCTGATTTGACATAGGTTGTTAGTGGGAGGCCCAAATTGTGTATGTAGGGGGAGTGAATTCTCTGTCTCTGTGGGCTCACCTTTCATTTTCCATAGGTGAGCAGAGCCTTACAGGTTCCAGATAGCAGGAAATTGAGAATTTTGGTACATTACAGGCTAAAAGACAGCTACAGATCAGCCTCCATTTCAGACAGTTTGGAATCTGCAAACATCTTACTTAGCCTGCAAGCAAATGGTAGGGGGTTCCTACAATCTTTGCTATTGAAGAGATGTTAAAATCTTCTTCTTAGACAGTAAATCCTCTCACTTGGAGAGTAAAAAAACTGCAGAGAAAACAAATTCTGGAGGGGACTAGAAGACTTTGTCTGCTATGATTCCTGCTCCTGCGGGTAGGTGTTGCTGCCCAACACTGACACCCATATGTTTTCTCGTAAGGTTGGTCTGAAGATTGCTGCCGTGTAGGGCTTCAATATCTACCAAAGTTGTTGTTTAAACTGTGATAATGATAATGGAAGCTCAACATTAGATCAGGGCATGTGGCTTTTTAGAACATACAGAGAGTAAATTCCCAACTATGGCAGAGTTTCTGTGAAAAGGAGACCTTACTCTCTATTGGCCTTTGGCTTCATAGCCATCTCTATAAATAAAGGTGCGGTGTAGCTAATGTATATCCTCCTAACTTTATATATATTTTTAATATTTTGTTTTGATTCTGTCTTTTAGTGTCTATAGCAGATAATTATTTTTTAAGTAATGTATTTAATTTTATTTTATGTGCATTAGTGTGAAGGTGTCAGATCCCTTGAAATTGAGATTACAGACAGTGTGAACTGTCATGTGGGTGCTGGGAATTGAACCTGGGTCCTTTAGGAAGAGCAGACAGTGCTCTTAGCCACTGAGCCATCTCTCCAACCCAAGATAGTTCTTAAACTTTAGAATGGGTTTAGAGTCACAGAGAAGTCCTGAAGCTAATATAGAGTGTGCTTCTATATGCTTGGATTTCCCTGCTGCTAACATCCATACATTCATCTCAACTAATGAACCAGTATCATTACTAATCTAAATCCATGTTTTGTTAACACTTCCTTAGGATTTACAGTGTCCCTTTCTATCCAAGTATCATGTCCAGAAAAATTACAGTTACTTTTAGTTTACCGTGTTGTGATTTGAGTGTGAAATGTCCCCCTAGGCTGATATGTTTACACTCTTGGTCTCAACTGGTGTCGCCAATGGGAAGGTTATGAGCCTTCGTGAGAAGAGGCTGGTCACTGGGGATGGACTTTTGGGTATTACATCCTGATTCTGCTTCTGGCCTGAAGGCTCTGCTTCTTGTCTCCCAGGACAATGCTACCAAACTACTCACATTCCATACCATTGTGTCATCTCCACAATAATGGGCCAAGCCTCTTAAATAATGAATTGAAATAAATTTCTCCTTCTTCATGTGGCAGGCAACAACAACTCATGTATCATGTCTCGGTAGACCCCTCTAAATTAGGACAGTTTCCCAGTCTTTGTAGGGGACAACCTTGGCTCTGTACCTCCTACATATCTAATACTGTGACCTCAAAGTATATAAGTAGAAAAAAAATCCAAATCCTAAGAAGAAAATAGGGTGGGTGGCTTGAACCCTTTCTTTAGGTTTGATAAATCAAGGAGGCTAAAGCTTGGTAAGGCTAAATAATATTTGAATCTCATGATGATCAAACCCAAGCTCTATATAATCCAACTTTTAGAAATACCACCTTTTCAAAGTTACATAAAATATTTACAGAGATTGACCATCTACTCACAAGCCATGTTTCAAGAAATCTAATAATCATAGCACATAAATTAGAAATTAATTACCAAAGATAATTAAAAGGCCACACAAATTTAAAAGTAAAAGAGTACACATAAATAATTCATTGCATCAAATGAGACATCTAAAGCGAACTTAGAAAATATTAAGTACTGAATGTGTCACAACTTTTGGGATGCAAATAAAACACAACATAAGAGGAAAATGTGACCTTCAAATGTGAACCACAATGAAGAAGGACTGGCTTTAAATTCACTGCTTTAAGATTTTCTTTGTGAAGAAAAAAGAGTGAAGATATAGCTCATTGACATCCTAAGCCTGAGCAGTGCATGAGCAAGACCCAGAGTTCAGTTTCCAGCTCTGCAGAAAAATAACTAAATAAAGCAGAGAGAGAAGAAAATAAAAGCCAAGGAGGGAGGACCTTCTTTTAGCATTAGAACTATGAGGTAAAGGATGCCATTGTTCAGTCCTGAGTATACCTGCCAAACAAAAATGGTAAAGTAATAACATGAGGTCACTTCCACAGTTTTCAGTGAGATCTTGCTTTTCTTGCAGTGTGTCCATTTTTTCTGTATTCTTTCCTAGTCAGCTGTTGATGTTGACATCTTGTTGGAAATAGCTAAGTATTCTTCTAGGAATAATAATAAAGATAATGATGATGATAATAATAATTCCTTCTGCTTACCTACAATACCATTGCCACTTCAGAGAAATTAACATAAATTCCAGACAATCACCAGAGATTCTAGATTCCATTGCTGTCATAGCCTCAGGCATCTTTTACAGCTGCTTTTCTTTCTTTCCCTGTCAGATCTAAGGGTAGACTCTGTTGTGATGTGTGTGGTTTTTGTTTTTGTTTTTTTTTTCTTTGCTTCTTATAGTCTACATTCAAAACAGCTCTCTTCCACTTAAGATCTGAGTCTGGCCTTTTGAAGTGCTCTGATGGTTATCCTTTAGGACATACTTGAGTCAGGGATGGACTCACACATGGTAAGCTCTACGCTCCAAATCAGATTATTTCTTCAGAATGTCATTTAACTGGTTCTTTTGTTCCTAGAACTTCTGCAGAGTGGAAGTTAGATTTAACATGGCTGGAATACATCCAGCTTAAAATCCTTTAGGCTGGAAGCCATCACAGTGTCCCAGTTTGAGCCGTGGTACATTGAGCCATTAGTACAGACTCTTGCGCTATTGGCGGTGACTGCATTGACCATCAGCTTTTTATTTTATTTTTTTCAGCACAATCATAAAATTTCTACCTTGAGTTAGTGACTTGTTTGGTGATGTTTTGGTTCTATAGGAATATCCTGCTCACCCTGTTTCTCACAACCTAGGACAATTAAAACAACTACAAGCCTAGCTGTTTTAGCTTCCTTTAATGATCTTTGGTTGAATTGGTTTTAGTTCGGCTTAAGAATGAATGCCGATTTTTCCATTTGCATAATTTCTCTACTAGCTGTAGGACTTTGGAAATGCTTCAAGCAGTGTGGGCCTTTTCTGAGTGCAGAGTAGAGTTACTCAGCAGGGAAGGATGAAGAACAAAAGATGAAAGGTCTTTCGTGGAATTTAAGCCGAGATTCCAAAAGTTCCAGCAGTACTTTCTCACCCCAAGGCTTCCCCCCACCCCCACCCCCACCCCCCGCCCCGCTTCAGTCTGGACACTCCTCCTAATTAAGTGAAACCATTTATAGAGAGGATGAGCAAATGTGCAAATCTATAACATAAATATACTTATTAAATACATGTGTGGACTCCAAAGCCAGTGAAGGATGACAGAAGTATATTTAGTAACAAAATTGTCTACAATGTAAATTAGTAAAATACAAGTCAGACACAGACCCATTCCTTTCCTGAAAGCTCCAGACGCCAGTGTAGATAGGCATGTTGGAAGGATGGGGTTCCTAAACTCCTTTCATATCAAGATTAGGGCCTCATTTCAGCAACGTTTTTATTAAAAATAAGTATGTAGTGCATTTCCTTCTCAGCATCAAATACCTGCACATATGTGAACCTCCTCACAGGTCACCCCCACCCTCAGCCTCACTCAAAGGAATAAGAGAGAGGCAGACTCGTGCAGAACATCAGGGAAGCATAGAAGGCACTCTTCCAAGTGCATTAGCCCTCACCTCAGTCTGCCCACGAGACATTATGCTTCTTTCTTCACACAACCACACACACACACACACACACACACGCAACCCCTTACCTGCAGTTTTCTACCTATATGAGCAATTCTTAGGCTTCTCCCTTCTTCTTAATTCTCCCCTCACATGTCCTCTCCCACTCCTTCTCACCAACTGCAAGTCTAAGGCCGTTACAGCAAGGAGAAGGAAATTAAAATGCTTCCAGTTTCTCAGGGTTATTCCTTAAATGTAAAAGATGGTTGTAAATAGTATTTTTTTCTTCAACATTCAATAAATGTTCTATTATTCCTGTATGTTTCTTAAATAATACGCACAAGCACATAGAGAAAACGGGTATCCTTTTATTATCTCACACTGGGGGAAGGTTTTAGCACATGTAGCCTTTGAGTTCCAGATGAGACTAAACAGGTTAGTACAAGGAAGGGGGCACACAGCTAAAGGACTTGAGATATTTCTTGATAATAAGACAGAGGTCAGGGACAGCAATTAAGCAGGGGCTCTGCAACTGACTTGGGGAAGAGATAGGGGATTAAAGTTCCTATTAGAATTATATTTTATTAGACCCAAATTTAAGCAAAAGCAAAACGTATTGTCTCATCCATGGTTGGAAAGTGGTTTCTCCTTTAACATTTCTTTTTTCTTCTTCCTCATGTCAGCTCTTGGTTCAGCAGACGTTTCCTGTACTGCGGAAGCGTGCCTGTAAACCGGGTGGAGAAGCAGCATCTCCCACCAACATTTTCAGCACAATGGATTAGCACAGGGCAGGTACCTGCCCACAGGTAGGTCATGTGCACAGTTGGCTTGTGTCTGGCAGGGAGTTTCTCCCAAAACCAGACTGCAGGAGAAGTCCTGGATGTCTAAGGAGTGCTGTCATTAGAAGACTGGATGAGTAACGGGAACGACTTGACAAACACTCCCTGTGACAAAAGCCTGAGCCATTGCAAAACACAGTATATGGCTCATTACTTCTCAAAGGTTTCTAGTGCATTTCAAGTGCTTCGCATTTTTAGAAAAAGAAAAATATGTTGCCGCTGGTCCTTCTAACTGATGAGCAGAAACTGACTTCAAATCTTTCACTGTGAGATGCTTAAGGAGAGTATTGATGAGGTAACGTGAATTTTACGACTCTCGTGGAAAGGTTTTGAGGCATAAATGGCCCCACACAAGTTATTTCAGAAACACGGATCTTTCAGGCTCCAGTAATAAAAAATGCCCTCCCAAACACCAGTTTTCAGAAAAGCTGTTGCTGTTCCTGATAGCTATGACCTTTCTTTGCTTAGGTGAAATTTTAACACAACAGGCAAGCAGAACAATGGAGAGACTTTTTTTTCCTAAGTGCATTTTATGTATACAATTATTTATTTTACGAATATGAATACTTTGCCTGCACGTATGTCTGTACATCACATGTGTACCTGGTACCCACAGAGGTTAGAAGAGGGCATCAGGTTCTCTCAACAGGAACCACATATGGTTGTGAGCCACCATGGGCAGGCTGGGGACTGAACCAGTGTCCCCTGCAAGAGCAGCCAGCGCTCTTAAGGACAGAACCATCGCTCCTTCCTCTGGTCAGGTACATTGTAATTGAAAGTTAGTTTTCCAGCGCACTTGTTTGTATTGTCATTTATGATTAGGATTTCTAAAGGCTTTTGTTTGTCTTCGGTTCTGCTTACAAAACTTCTTGCTCAGGAACTACAATTATTTGATAAGGACAGGAGGAATGACCAAGAAAATTGCTTCAGAGAGCTGGACAGCCTACAGCATCCTGTTCGGTGCATACTCACTGTGTAACTGAGGATGCTCACATAGCTGATTTTCAATTTCCTGTTTGTGGGGACCTTTTGGCATAAGAATAGCCATATTTGTTTCAGGCCCACCAGCCATATCCTCTCATCTTGTTGCTGACGTAGAAGAATCCCTGTATAACATCAGGTTAACCAGAAACTATGTTTATGTTCAGCATTCTCTGTGGCCTTGTTGTTCCTAGAAGTGCTCCAACCGTAAGCACAGCTAGCCCCAACTGCCAGGCTCATTTTCAATGTTAGCCAGAACTGCCTGTTGGCCAAATAACTTGAGTCAGACCCGACTACCCTGTTCACTATCTGTCCCTGTGTGAGCTAATTGTGGTTTTTGCTTTTATAAACTGACTGTAGGAAATGGGTTGATGTGACAGTTAGGTTCTCCAGTTCTGTTTCGTGTCCCTAGTCATGGCCAGTCATGTGCCATCCATAGCTGACTGAGACTGGAATCTGAGTGGTTTGTGTGGCTATTCTTGTAACAGTGGAGCAGAGAATGTGAATAGCACATCGTCTTTCCTAACTTCTACCAAAGCACACACCACTTTCTCCTGCACTGGGCTTCTCAGTTAAAGACAACATAGAATGATTGTGTGTGTGCGTGTGTGTGCGAGTGTGTGTGTGTGTGTATGCCCAAGAAATGGCTTCAAATCTAGCTATTCGTCCTCTAATGAATAGCTAGAGACTGGAGTCTACTTGCAGGTCATATTCCTTGCAAGAAATCAGGCACTGAATGAAGGGCATCTAGAAAAACTGTAAGAAATCAATTTGCCACTTCCTTCAAGAGGATCCTCTGAACCTCCGTGTTGTGGCATCCCTGCATCATAGGCTGGCAAACTCTAACCCATTCTCCAGTCTCAACCTACTGCCTGATTTTTGTATAGTCTGTAAGGTAAGAACTGTTGCTTTCTTTGTTTACATCAGGGAAGGTAAGGGTATCCCTTCTTTCTCTCTTTTTTAAAAAATATGTTTTATGTGTGTTAGCATTTTGTCTGCATGTATGTCTGTGCACCGCATGTGTTTCTGGTACCTACAGAGGCCTGAAGAGGGCATTGGGTCTCTTACAACTAGAGCCACAGGCAACTATAAGCTGTTATGTAGGTGCTGAGAATGGAACCCAGGTCCTCTGGAAGTACAGCCAGTGTTCTTAACCATGGAGCTCTTCCTCTGGTCCATCTCCTGTCTCTTTTTTGTCTTGGAAAGCACCTACTCCTAGTGAACATGGGCCCTGCCTGCCTAGATTGCCACTGTGTGTCTTAATTAGCATAATGGCTTGGCACACAAGAAACAGAGCCTCTCAGGACCACCTAGGAAACTTAGCTAGACACCCTCCCAGGACACTGCCACAGACACATTAAAGCTGGGAAGGGCTTGGATAAGGCTGTTTGCTTACGGTCCACATGTGATTTGGATTCTGGGCTAGGGGCAACTGCAGTGGAGGGCTCAGTAAACAGTAACCTATGGCAAATGAATTGAGGCATTGTCGACTGGTGTTTTCTTCCTCTGTGCTTTTGGACACTGTCTGAAGGAGTTAGGAATCTGCATCAGGCCACGGAGTGCTGCTGTCTTCATCCCTGATCCAATCATTGCTGTTTGCAGAGGTCCGATTGCCTCTCCTTCACCAGCACTGGCTGACTCTTTTTCACCATTACTGGCTGGCTTCTGTGGCCTGGGCCTTTGCTCTCCGTTTACTTTTCCTCTTGATTCTTGTCAGCTTTCCTCTCTTCCTCTGTAATCTCCTTGGCATTTGTTTCTCATTGTTGCTAAGCTCACCAGTAGCACCAGCTTCCTGCCAATAACACCACCACTTTCAACTCTTCACATTTTTTTTATTACAGTTTAAATTAGTTTTGCCCTGTGCTTCATACCAGGAAATAAATCTCTAGGCTCTCCTTTCCCTGCTATCTAAATTACTATCTCTGCTACTAGGTTATTTGCAGCAATTTTGAGCTGATGTAAAAATAAGAAAATGTAACTTTTATATTTATAGAAAAGGAAACTGAGGCTCATGGAGAGAAGCAGAATGCCCTGGGTCACAGAGACAGCTCACTGCAGGGCTGGACCAAGATTCATCATGTCCGGTTCACATTTCCTTCCTGCTGTGTTGTGTAGCAATTCCCTCGGAGACAAAACATTTCCTCTTAGCAGGAGGCTTGTTAAGACTCCGTTTGTTAAAGGAAAGTACAACATTCCATCCTGGTGGGAAGCTCCTTAAGATTCAAGAAGTTCTAGTGGGAGGGTCATTAAAATTGAAGCCGGGCATGGTGGTGCACACCTTTAGTCCCAGCACTGAGGAGGCAGAGGCAGGAGGATCTTTGTGAGTTTGGCTCCAGGCTGGTCTACAAAGTGAATCCAGGACAGCCAGGGATACAGCTGTCTTGAAAAACAAACAAATAAACAACAAAAACCGAGGAAGTAAACAACCCAGAAGCCTCAGGAAAGCCCTGAAACTAACTAAATGTGCTAGGTCCCTTCCTTCCAACGCTTATAGGGGCAGCATGAGCTGCTGAGAAATACTCCATCTGCCTGCAGGTTTTGCAGTAACCTTCAGGTTCCATGCTGGGAGCAGGTGTGGTCTTTGAGTCATTTCTGCTCCAAGTAACCACTTGCCCCTCTCCTGTAATCACAATAAACATGTAAGTTCACCAAGCTAGACTTCAGCTTTGTCCTTCCTTTGGCCTGTCATCAGTTATTCCTGCCTACCCAGGAACAGTGTCACACATCATGCTGCCACAGGGGCTGACCCCCGACTTTGGGATTACTGATTACCTCTCTGTCTGACCTGAGCCCTTTCCCAAAACTGCTCCTTGCCACACTCTACCGATTTGAATACTCAAGGGAAAGGGGGTGTTTGTTGCTGGTGGCAACCACGTGGAAGTGTGGGTGACTCGCTGACAACTTCGTGTTAGTGACAGATCAGAAGACCCAGCACTGCACGCAAAGCCTCCATACACATAGTCCAGAGAGCCGTGGAGTGACAGGTGCCCTACTGCATAGCACAGAGGGCCCCTCCTGCAAGGACTTGGTCCTAAATAGCTGCCCACAGCAGCCTCCCATCCGCACTGTCCAACCTGGTGACGTCAAATTATGATGGCAATTTACTCCAACGGCTTAGGCAACTGTTGATATACTGTATCAGGTAGTATAAATATAGAACATTTCCACCATGGCTGAAAATTCAGATAGTACAGCTCTGAGTGCTTTGGGGCATAAGTTTCTTCAGGGGAGAAGGGTTGTGTGGAACCCACACTATCCCTGCAGGCTCAGGACTGGAATTCTGACCCTACAGTACAGCTGTTTGGCACCCCTGGCCCTCTTTCTGCCATCCCTTGAGACCAGAAGCTCCTTGGCAGTCATGTCTGTCTTTGGTGACTTTTATGTTCCCGCAGAATTGAGGGGCATGAAAGACTCCGGGAATGACTCCAAGTGAATGCATACTGTATGCTAAATAAAACCCTAATTTAATTTAATGCTCTTTATCTTATATTGGCTAAAAACAGCTGTATTCAATACAGTGGTTAAAAAATATATAATGCTGGTAAAGAAGAACAAATGTTGGAACTGGCTGCAGATCAAGTAAGAGTCAAGTTAATTTCCTGTCCTCTAGAGGAAAGACTGATTCTCTGGAGCATGGATGGTTAGCAGTAGGCTAAGGAGCTAGACAGGCTGAGCCTAGTGGCCCAGCAAATACAGGTTCACGGATGTGAGCTCTACTACTTGGAAATTAAGCCTGCCTCTTTCACATGACCCTGGGATGGCCTCTGAACTCATAATTCTATGCCAAAAGGCAACAGGGAGGGGCATGCCAGAGACCAAACTTTAGACCCAGGCCCCACACTGAAGAATTGTTTTGTGAAGCTTTGTTTCTTTGTGACAGCCTGGGCTGCAATCAAAACTTCTGTCCTTCCCAGAGCACAGGCAGGATGAAAGTGAAGCACAAAGAAGATAAAACTCCAGGAGGTCCTACGGAGCCTGAACCAGGTATGTCACTATGAGGGCCAGGTGTCCCAGTGCTTACAAACAACACACTTTATTAGAGTTTTGGATGAATACAATGATATTGCATATACGTGCCACCATTTTCTTAGTCATGCCTTGCTGAAAGGGCTCCAAGGTTGGTTCTGTAAGTAGAGTTATACTTGCCAGAGATGCCTGAAAATGCCTCTGGCTGAGTAGCTAGTATCTGTACTATGTAATCATGTACTTAGTTGAAACTGGGTTAGTTCTCTGTTTGTTGAATCAATACTTCACACATGAGCATTTTAGGTAAGCCAATAAAAACAGGTTTGAGAACAGTTTTTTTTTCTTAATTTTCTCCTTTAGAATCCATCCAAAATATTGTTCCAGTTTCCCTTTGGTGTCATAACAAATAAAACAAAATACAAGACTGTTCAAAAATAGGGAGAGGGTGGGCCAGATAGAAAGAGAAGAAAAAAGACCAAATCAAGTGTGGTCTATGAGAGGCATGTGATGTGCGTGTCTCACTCCATCCATGTAACAGCTTTTGAGGGAGGTACCCAAGGTCTCATAGCTGGGCAGTGACTCCTGAAGGACCATACCATCTATGTCTGACCTTTGCATCTTGACCTCTCAGCTACTTAGAAGCTAAATGGGGGATTTGTAGCTGTACTTCTTGGTGGCAAGCCTTACCCTTTCCCTGGCACCCTCTGCCTGTCTAAAAATCATTGTGTTCTTTTGAAATCCTTGCTCTATAGACTATAGCACTGGTCAGCTCTCCACTAGTCATGTGAGAAATGCGATGTGTACAATGTAGCTACAGATTCCTTTTACCCTTTAGAAGAATTCTACATAATTTGGGAAGGTTTTCTGGTCCAAGATAATCATATTTAAATACTTGATCTTATTTGAGATTACAGCAGCTCCATTCATTATTCTATGTAGTTCTGGCAATAAAGAAATGTGAATGTGCCCAAAGAGTGCAGCTAACCCTGACATTACTTTGTTAACCTCACACAAACCTTTATGGTGTCATTTCCTGGATTTGTAGATGGATGACTTTATTCTAACAGCCTGAGGAAACTAGCCTACTGCCAGTGTTTGCGTTGAGTGAGTGGGAAGAGAAGCTGGAGAAGGACTTAGGAATATATAATCAGCAATAATACTGGCCTCTAGTCATTACTCAAGGCATTGGACCGCAGTTTCATCCATGAAGTAGGATTCAGCATTTACAATCTTCTTCCCAAGGATTAGGTTGGGGGAACAAATTCAAAAACATTTTGTAAATTTTGAAGTTCTACTGAATTCTTAATCCTGGAGAAGATTCTACATTTGGTGTGGTAAAGGAAGGGACAGGGTGCCAGTCATGGGACTGAGGCAAAATACTTTGATTTATTTTGTCTTGGTTAGCCAGAGACACAATATTAATTTTTTTCTTGTATGATTTAACACGTGGGAACCAGGAGCAGGAGCCATGATTTTACATGACTCTCTCGCTCTGAGGGGAAAATGTGCTGCTATGCTACTGCTGTCTCCGCCAGTCTTCTCCTCTCTAGTGAATGGCAGTGCCTCAGCAGAGGAATCTTGTCGTTTTAG
Organism: Pachyuromys duprasi; assembly: GCA_028658305.1. NCBI lineage: Eukaryota > Metazoa > Chordata > Mammalia > Rodentia > Muridae > Pachyuromys > Pachyuromys duprasi. Next base: position 45,477,025 of record CM053753.1, on the reverse strand, counting down.
AGAAGCCCTGTCAACTTACCATCATCTTGTGTTCACGCACGTGCTCACACCTGCGCACTGTAAGTGAGCGTGTCTCCCTCCCGAGAGGGTTAGTCCATAGTCTCAGGTCCCCATGTCTGGCACACGGAAGGAACAACGTATTTGTGTGTACTGAGTACAAGAGTGAATAGCTTGGATGTGAAAGAGACAACAAGACCTAACATTAAATATCCAAGATGGCTCAAAGCTCCAGCTTAGCTTTGGCACCAGTTATGAATGTGCAAAAGTAAATAAGACACAACCTAGAGGAGCCTCGGGACTGTAGAACAGGGATCATGAAACTTGCCTGCCCAGCTGAAAGAAATATCGGAAGCTAAATGAGGTGAAGAGCGATGTGATGGTTATGGTCCTGTGCCATTGTGGCTGGGCTGTAGCACTCTGTTATTTACTCAAATACTGAATTAATCTAGGTGTCACTGCGGAAGTATTTTGTAAATATGGTTAACCTCTACAGTCGGTTGAGTTTGCATAAAAGGAGATTGCTCTGTCTGATAGCTGCAGGCCACAGTTGGGAAGCTTTAGAAACAATATACTGAGTTTTCTCAGCAAAGATGCTTGTCTTGATGATCAGCTTTTGCCTGAGCCTGGAGCCTACAGGCCTGCCTTCTTGCTTACCATCAGTCTCCTCAGTCAGTGCATAAGAATGTTGCTTAAATTCTTTCTCTGGGGGAGATGTAAAGCAATGTCTCACCCTCTTCCTGAGGTCCTTAGACAAACCAACAAACAGAGGCATGATTCTACCGGAGTTCACTCTGGAAAGCCAACTCATTTACTCAGCTTTCTCACAGAGCTTGTGTGAGAAGTTACTCACTGGGATGCAGGCGCCCCTCCTTCTGCAGCACCTGAAAAGCCTTACCCAGCAGGGAAAAGGGCTTCCTCAGAAGCCTGTTGACTGCCCCAGGGCAGTGCAGCATTTTCAGATAGTAGGGAGCAGCTGTACACTCAGGAGAAAATCTGTCTTACCCCAGCAGTGATAAGCCGGCTGGGATGATTTTTTACAAGAGCGGTGCAGCTGATCTCACCTAGATGACAGTTTCTTGGCACATAGGACAATCACACGTGGTAAGGAAAAGTAAACCCAAGTGTATAATATGTATAATTTCAATAGGTGTACATATATAGCATGTTGAATGTATGCCTACCTACACAGATAGTTTATAGAGAACACTAATGGGGAGGAGAGAGTGTTGATCAATATGGAAGGACAGGAAATGAAGGACAGAAGTGAAGGAGGGAACCAGAACCCTCACTGTTTAAGCCACAGGAGGCGGAGGCTGGAAACTCGGCACAGCTGTCTCTCCATCTTCCTCGGAAACTGCCAAGAGCCAGAATGCTTTCTGCCTCCCCAGGTCTTGGCTGGGGTTGGGCTGCCACCGGTCTGATGGGGCTGACCATTGAGGATACAGAGCCTAACAAACAGGCCCTACCGGGGAGGAAAGGACAGGAGGGGCAGCAGCAACCCACGGCCTTCTGCACCCCTAGCCTTGGAGCTGTCTGTGTGGGTGTTCTGGCATTCCTAATTAGTCCAGGCTCCCTCTGAGGCTGGGGAATTTCGTTGATTAATGCCTTCATTAAAAGGTCTCCCCTAATCAATCAGCTGTGGTACATGCTTACAGGAAGAAGGTTCTTGGGGCTCAAATACAGGCCTTGTGCCTGGGAGTGACGGAGTCTGCCGGAGTCTGCCGCTGAGGCGCGTCGGAGTGGGTCTTCTTACAGACACTGCTTGCCCTTCACCCATCCCTCCCACTTTCCCGCACTCCCCCCTCCCACGCCACAGGCATTTTATGACAGAATAAAAATTAAACCTTATGTGGCACATATTTTTTTTTTTTTATCTTGGAGAGAAAAGTTCTCAGGCGCTTCAATAATTAGCTCATGTGGGACAGGAGGTGCTGTCCCGGACACTCCTTCACTGCGTGACAGCAACGTCAGTTATTCTCCCCTCAGTGTACCCGCCTGAGCCTGGAGACCTGGGTTCACATCAGTCTTTGCCTCGGGCCTACTATGTGCCCGTCCCTGGGCTTGACGCTGGAACCAAAGATGACGGGTATGATAATAGAGCCATATTTTATCCACCATTAGAAAAAAAATGGATGTTTTAAACATTATGCTGGAAAAGCGGGCCAACGTGGGGGCAGGGTATGAAGAGGGTAATGGGCTTATGGTTAAATCACTGCAACTTTCCCAGGCTACCGAGATGATGAAGGAGCAGGTTCCAGTGCCCGACGGCCATGGCCAAGGTCATCTTTTGGGCCACCTGACAGCCATCGTGGGCCAAGTGGATACTGCTGCCCCGGGAGATAGTGTCTGTGCACTGTGAGGGCATCAACATTTCTGGCAGTCTTTATGGAAATAAGTTATCTGAGCTTTCTCTGAAAGCGGATGAACACCAACCCTTCCCAAGGCGCCTGCCACTCCTGAGCTCCAGCAGCAACTTTTGTCACAATGTGTGACATATGATGTCCCTCAAGACCAAGTGAGGCCAGTCTGCCATGGAACACCTCAAAGTGTTGGCTGGGATACCTCACTGCTATGCTATAAGAAAAATCGGATGGTGGTCTCTTCCGTCCTTACTGATGTGTGGTCAAAGCCTACCAGGAAGTTTACTGGGATGCCTGGCTGCTGGAGTGCCAGGCAGGGAGGGCCACCCTGGAGGAAAAGTGGACACAGAAGGACAGGATCTGCCACTGAAAGAAGCTTCTCATGAGGCTATGGAAATAGAAAAGAAAAATGGAGGGAAAGAACATCAGCAACACCACAGAGGTCTTCAAAGCCAATAAACACCTGGTGTGAGCCCAATGAAGACTGCCTGTGTCTCAAAAAAGGATACAAATAAAACCAATATACACACAAACAGACAATTTTTTTTTTACAAGGGAAGTCATCTGCTTTCCTCAGGAGTTGAAGCAAGAAAGTCTTTACCGCAAATGGGATGCTGGCTGGCATCTTGATGTTCAACTTCTCAGCTCCCCGGAGGATGCTGGCCATAGACTACCCTACTAGTAATGTCAAGTTAAAGAGACTCCACATCTGAGTGAGGCAGGGCATGCTTGTCTGGGAGTCTGGTTGTCTTGCTTGGGAGACTGGTCCTCTGTTCCACTACTTTCCTGCAGACAACAGCATTTTGTTCCTGGGGGCTCCACCATGTGCTGTGTGCCGTGTTCTCTTTATCCACTCATGTGATGGCGTTGGGTTACTTGTATGGATCCCCTGACACTCTGTACTGAATGATAGATACACACAGTAGACATCTGTATGCAGGCTATAATATATAAGTAAGAGTTAAAAATAGAGTTAGTCTTTAGAAAGTTAAATAAGCAGTCCAGAGCATTCTGCTGGGAAGAAGCACCATGGGAGGGGATATCCTGGTGGAGCTAAGGAGAGTTTGATTTTTTTGTTTGTTTGTTTGTTTGTTTGTTTAATACTGCAAGCTTCCTTTCAGGCATAGGCATAAGCCTAGCCAGGCTATGACAGTGATGGAGCAGAGCTATGCTCATGGGAGTTGCTCCTTCCTCTCTGCCCGGAAGGAACCACAGCAGCACCTCCTGTTATTCTCTAGCCAGGAGGAAAGCAGTCCCCCTTCCCTGACAGCCAGCGCTTCTGCAGAATTCACCATGGACTCTGACGCTAAACAAACCAACACACAGCTAGCTAGCGCCCGTTAAGTATTGAATTCTACTTATCAGAGACTCTTCACAGCGACTGCGTGAGGCAGACCGCGCTGTCATTGCCATCCCAGAGACAGGAAGCACTAAGGGCTGTGACTCACCCAGGGCAGGCCGCTTGGCTCCAAAGCGCGGTAATAACCACTCTGCCACACTGCTTCAGAACAGACCCACAGCGCTCCTCTTGGCATTTGCTTAAACAGCTCAAGCTACAGCCCAAGCGGACTTATCCTTAAGCATATAATGGAATGATACACTGAATGATGACTGTGTCATCCTGTAACTAGATTCCTGGGCAACAAAGTTATCGCTGTTTTGAAACTAGCTGGGGGAGGGAGGGGATGCTCCTTTTCTGTTGCTGTGAATATTCCATTTCTTCTTGACCTCTGCACATACCGTGAGCCATGGGTGAAAGGGGAGAACAGCTCTTCCCAGTATTCATAATTATTTCCAGAAATTAGTTTCCCAGTCTGAATTAGGTCTGACGAAAGGCAGCAGAGAAGATCCAGCTGTCTCTGAAGACTGGACAAGGTCTGCGTGGGCTATCTACATTCTAGAACAGGGATGCGTGTGAACAGCTCCCCAAATGCCAGCATTCCACAGGGTAGGACGCTGTTGCTCCCACCTGTCTGTTATTTCCCGTCCTTGATGTCCAGTTGTTTCCCCTTGGCAGTTGTGTAAGTTACCCTCTGGATCCTGAGTCTCAAAGTGTACCCTACCTTAGTTTCTCCGAGCATAGCTAGTGTTCCCTTGCTGGCAGAACCTCTCCGATCTACAGAGTTTGGCTGCCTGTGTCTCCTCAAGTTGCTGCCCCCAGAGCCCTTTCATCTGTTTTCCTTGTGAGGGAGACAGGCCTTGTCCTTCCCTCTGTGCTGAGAATTCACCCTTCCCAGCTCCTCCCAATACTCTCTGTTACCCTCTCCCTTCCTGTCTGCTTCCTCAGTTGCTTTTGCTCCCTAAATGATGACGATCAATCAGAGGGAGGTCTGTCTGATTTCACTGGACTTGCAGTTGGCCTAGCTTTGGGGCATGGCATCATCTCACTGTTCTCTTCAGGTACTAAATTAGCCTGTTCTTTTCAGCTCTTCCTTCTCTATTTCTTGCAAAGACGAACCACAGATAAGGCTTCGCTTCTCCCGGAAATTACAGAAAGGACCCCAAACATCAGCTCCAGCCAGTACCAGAATCCTGACCTTCCTCCTATCTCTGCTGTAACTTTCTCTGAGATCCTAGCCAAGACTCTCTTCTTTTTAGACCTCATTTCTCAAATGCAAACTTTCAATAGTCTTGTTTCCTTCATATAGAAGTGTTTTTAGAACCCCAATTATTCACAGGAGGGATGAGGCAGCGAATCTGGGTTTGTCTATAATTGTGTTCATATATGCATGTGTGTAAAGGTCAGTGAGAACACCAGTAAGTAATTCAAGTTAGCAATTTAGCCTTTCCTAAAAATTCCTACTCTGTTGGTATTTTAAAGTATAATTCTGACCACTTGGCAATAATCCCTTGGAGGGCCCTTCCCTGGGGCCTCTTCCAGCATTCCATACTTGCCTGCTATTGTTTACTTAGAGCTGAGGCCCCCTAAGATTTACCCCTTCCATAGTAAGCTTCTCTTTTGGTGGTGTCATTGTTCAGTTCTTGTGTAGGCAGCCATGTTGATAAGACTCCATGTGCATACAAAGAACGTTATATAGACTGAGTAGGCTAGATTCATATATTTAAAATAATATTAATATAAATAAAATATAACAAGTACATTCATAACAACAATTAAAGAAAAGGGGCATGGATTTGAGAGAGGGAAAGGGGGGCTATGGAGAGGTTTGTGGAGGAGGTTGTGGGGGGACTAGAGAGAGAGAAAAAGAGGGGAATGATGGAATTATATTTTCACCTCAAAAACTAAAAATTATCTTAAAAAATGTAGTGCTGTCTCCATGGGCAGAGTTGATGACTACAAGGAAAGTGTTTGACTCCAGCTGAGCTGACCAGAGCCTCTCCTGGCCATGTAAGATCCAAGCTGTAGTCTGACTTGATAATTTTAAATATGCAACCTTGTGGATGATCTCCAATGGCACCTGCTCCGGTAATCACCTCTTCATCTCACTGTAAATGGTTTTGAGGAAGTTATATCTCATGGGTAGAATGTGTCATGAAATAGACTTCTTAGGTTAGATTGTAAGAATTAAATTTGATTAAAAGAATGGGAAAGCTGGGCATGGTAGTATGTACCTATAATAAAGCGCTGGACAAGTGAAGGTACGAATTCAAGGTCATCCTTGGCTACACAGTGAGTTCAAAGCCAGCCTGAGCTTTGTAAAAACCTGACTCAAAAAAGAAAAAAAGAAAAGAAGAGTCTCCTGGTGACTTGGAGACTTCGGAGCCCAGAGGCTAATGTCTGCTATCAAGGCCCCTAGAAGTAAAGCAAGATGCCGTGCTGTGAGCAGCCTTTTGAAGAGATCCATGTGGCTCAGCATGAAGCAGAGGCTTTGAGCTCAGCAGCTCATGAGAACTGAAGCTAGTAAGAGCCACACAAGTTAGTTTGGAAATGGGTCTCCTAAAGTTTCCATCGCTGAGTGCACTGGAAATAGATTCCCCCTCATCTCCCACCTCCCCAGTCTTCTGCTGAAGATACAGGTTTAAAAAAATGTGACTCTGTCTCCATGGACAGAGTTAAAGACTATGAGAAAAGTACCTGACTCCAGATGAGCCAATCAGAGCCTCTCCTGGTTACATGTCAGTAACTTGACTACAGTTCCCTTCGGACCCTGATTCCAAGATACCCAGACAAGCTATGTCAGGATTCCTGGCACACAGAGGCTGATGCTTATGGTTTTAAACTACTAAGGGGCAATAACCATCAAAATGACCGTTGACCACAGAAATATCAACCTAACAGCTCTAGACAATCACACTTTACCCTGTGGCCTGCAAAGCAGCCCTGTTGGCTGCAGTGAGAGAAGGTGAAATTCCTTGTGAACGTCAACGTTGTCCTAGTAAGGCTACTATCGCTGTGATAAAATACCGTGACCAAAACCAACTTTGGGAGGAAAGGGATTCTTTGAACTTGCAACTTCTCAGGTCACATTCTACCACTGGGTGGAAGTCAGGGCAGGATCTTGAGACAGGAATATGGAGGCGGGAACTGAAATAGAAGCTGTTGGAGTAAATCTGCTTTACTACTTTCTCCTCATGGCTTGCTCAGTCTGCTTTTTGATACAACTCAGGACCACCATCCCAGAGACGGTGCCCCGCCCTCCCAGTGCTCTAGACTTCTATCTCCCTTATCAATCATTAATTAAGAAAATGCCCCCGTGGCTTGCCCACAGGCAAATATGATGGGATCATTTCCTGGTTTGAGGTTCCTCTTAGCAGATGAGTCAATTTGACAAACAACAACAACAACAAAACTAACCAGGAGCTAGAGAGACCGGTTAGTAGTTACGAGCCATTACTACTCTTCTAAAGGACTCAGGTTCAGTTCCTAGCACCTGCATGGAGCTTCACAGTTGCCTGTGACTCCAGGTCCTAACGTATCAAAGTCATGCATGCAAATGGTACACATAAATCCAAGCAAGCAAATGCACATTAAATAAATAATAAATCATTTAAAAAGTGACAGTTGACCTTTTGCTAATGTGATACACCAATATATTATGATAAAACCATAACCATTCTTTTATTTTTATCCCCAAGATCTTATACTAATAAACATATCAATATCATAGTATAAAACATTCCAAATTTTAGAAGTCCTGTGTGGTGGCACATGTCATTAATCCCAGCACTCAGGAGACAGAGGCAGGCTGGTCTCTATGAGTTTGAGACTAGCCTGGTCTACATAGTGAGTTCAATCTCATTAAAACACCAGAAGTCTTTTTCAAAGTACAAATTCTTTCTAAAATAGCTGAAGTAGCTCTAAGTTCAAATGCTACCGCAATCCTCCTAGAAACAAGGAGTTAGGTCTGTCAGAGAAATATCCCACAATCCTGGTATATTCGAGGGACCACAGTAAAGAAACTTCCAGCATGGTCACTTCATGATATGGTTAAGGTCTTTTCTTGTACATATGGAAGAGAGAACAGCCAGAGGCATTGGGCAGAGAGAGAAAGAAGTAAACTGAACGCGACCAGCTGACTGGACCTGGCCAGAAAGAGAGGTGAGAATATCAGGGGAATAAGAAACACATAATGAGAAGAGCAGGAGTCAGGAGGGGCAACTTTGCCATTATAAAGATAACAGACAGGTGTCTGGGAGGAAGGAAGCCCGGAGAGGTAAGGCCAGAATGCTAAGGTGATAACTTTGTCCTAATGAAGAGGCCTGGAGGCCAGCCTGTGATTTGATATGCAAATACAAGTAGAAGTCAATGAAGAGTCCTGTGAGCCTTCTGCCAAAGATAAGGGAAATGACTCCTTTTGGCAGATGGAAACTGGTTTTTACAAGTTCCTGAAGAACGCTGCCTTTTATCTAACCATCAGAACTATTCTTATAGTCCTTGTTGAGCTTGTTTCTGGGCATTTGGGCTGCCTTATGGTGTTTGGGGAATTAGAGTTTCCTTTGGACCTGACATCAGCATACCAATTTCTGTTTAACTAAGGTTTTATTTGACAAAACACCATGACCAAAAGCAACTTATGGATGAAAGGATTTATTTGACTTATTCTTCTCTATCACATTCTATCTGTGAAAGAAGTGAGGACAGTACAAAGAGGTAGGAACTGATGCAATGGTCATGGAATAGTGCTGCTTACTGGTTTTATCATCCTGTATTTATCTTACAATTCAGGACCACCTGTCAGGGGTGGTACTATCATCCCTCATGCTCTGAGTTCCCCAGTATCAATCATGAATCAATAAAATGTCCTCCAGTCTTGCCTAAAAGCAAACTGAGTGAGAGATATTTTTTTTCCCAATTGCAGTTTTTCTTCCAAGATAACTTTAACTTGTGACAAACTAACAACAACAAAACCCAAAATAAACAGAACAAAAACCCCAAAAGAACAGGCCGTCCAGGTAGTACAGCTTGAACAAAGGCACTAAAACATAAAAATGTCTGGACCGTTCAATGAATTACAGTTGTAAGTGAGCTGAAGGCTACAAAGTTGGACAAAGGCCAGATTGCACAAGGTTTTAAGCGCTGTGATGTTTTGAATGAGAGCAGCTCCCATAAACTCATCCAGTTGAATACTTGGTTTCCCATCGGTGCACAACTTTTTGAAAAGGAGTGAGAAATGTGGCCTTGTTGGGAACGGTCACTTGGAGCAGGCTTCTCAACCTCCTATTTTCAGATCAAGATGTCAACTTTCAGGTACTGCTCCAGCACCATGCCTGTCTGCCGGCTGCCATGTTTCCTGCCATGCTCTTGCCTCACTGTCATAGACTCTAACCCTCTGAAACTGTAAACCCCAAATAAACTCTTTCTTCTGTCAATTGCCTTGGTCTTGGTGTCTTATCACATCAATAGAAATGTGACTAATAAAAGTGTTTATCTCTTAGTTTACTCTGTGTTCAAGTATTTCTTAAAGGGCATCTCACAGGATTCATGAGTAAGGGACGTACCAGGCAAGGGGTTTTCAGGATAGAACTCTGTGCTATTGAGTGGGTCAAGTGCTAGAAGACAATGGAGATAAGGAAGTCAATTCACAAAAGTTCTGCCCATAGGAACTGAGGTAGAAGAAAGACTAAAATGATCTAAAAACCAGACACAGCTCTGGCCTGAAACCTGAACCTTGGGGGGCTTAGAATCCAGGGTGGAAATTTTACCCAAAATACTATGTTGTTGGAATGGCTTATTAGCTGGTACTGAAGACAGGTGAAAAAGAACATTATCCTTTTTAAAGAGGCCCACACCTAGAGAAGTAAATAATATACACAGCATTACACAGACACTAAAAAGCATGAAGGGGCAGTTTACAGAAAAGGGGTTTAAGTGGAGACTCATGAAATAGACAAAAATTAACTTGGCAAGAATGAATAAGGAGTAGGATTGTAGAAATAAAGAAACTGGGAGAGGGATCCAAGATGGCTGCCCCAGGAGGACACTGTATCTGAGGAGCAGGACAGTAGTGTAGGCTGAGAGCTCTGACCTAAAACACCAGCATTTGCGACTGCCAGGTGAGCGGAATTCCTACAGTGGGGAAATCAAGTGGAAAAGTCCAAGGGACTCCCAGCTATTCCCAGGAAAAACTCCGGCGGGTGACAGGCTACCCACAGCCTCACTGGGCGCCTATGTCGCCATTTCGGTCTGGGTCACACAGTGCCCGGGACAGATTGAGTTTCACCCAGATACCGCGGGCTACACCAGTCAGACTCACACCCCTAGGCGCACCCAGTCACCACCCCGGATTGGGACTCATAGTATCAGGTCCAGACTGAGGTGCCCCCAGATACCATCTCAGACCGTGGTACACAGCCCCTGATGAAGAAGGAGGCGCCAAGACTCCAGTCCAGAAGAGAGCCCTTAGCAGCAAGCTGAGGTCGTAGCGCAGAGCCTCCTGACCAGAGCAGCGCCCCCAGCAGACATCTCAAATGGGGACACTCAGCCTTTGGCACAGAGTGAGGAGTGAAACCTCCAGACCTGAGGGGAGACCAGACTGTGGTGCTCACAGCTTCTAGCACAGAGCACAAAGCCGGGCACACAGATCCCACAACAGAGTTCAACTGAGACAACAACACACACCAACAAACCACTGGAACTCTCTGATCTTCTTGAAGAATACTCCTGACACAAGAGATTGACAGTTCCAGTCTGAAGTTCAGCCTTAAAGCACAAACAGCTCCTTGATTATATATAAACAAATGCCCAGAAATCGGTGTAAGAACTCACCCAACAATAATCAGGACACCATGGCCCCACCAGAAACACCCAAAAGCAATAGAGATTTTAATTCAGCAGAGACACAGGAAAATTATATTGAAGCTACGATTATGCAGATATTAGAGGAACAAAAAGAGGAACAAAAAGAGGAA
>CM053753.1:45431076-45465855 GCA_028658305.1 Pachyuromys duprasi | reverse complement strand
TATGGGACAGTTTCTCCAACCAAGGACCATGTATGGATATGTCCTAGAACCCCCGCTCAGAAGTGGCCCATAGTAACTCGGTATCCAACTGAAGACCCTAGTAAGGGGAACAGAGACTGTTTCAGACAAGAACTCAATGGCTGGCTCTTTGGCTCTCCCCCATACATGCCAGGGAGTAACAGCCTGGCTAGATCCCAGAGGAGGACATTGTAGCCAGCCCTGATGAGACAAGATGAACTAGGGTTGGATGGAAGGGGAGGAGATCCTCCCCTGTAGGTGGATTTGGAGTGGGCGGGGAGGAGATGAGGGAGGTATGGGGAGAGTGGGAGGGAAAGAGGGAGGGGGCTACACCGGGGATGCAAAATACCTAACCTTTGATTGATATAAAAATAAAAATAAAAAAATAAAAATAAATAAATAAATATGGAAGAACAACAAGAAAAAAGAAATAAAGAAACTGATGTAGATCCAAGAGATGGACCTTATGGGTGAGCAAGCCATGGATGTAATAGAGACAGTCCTAAGACTGGGTAGGAGTGGGTGTGAGGAGTCCTTGTGACCATCAAAGTGTGTTCAAAGAGGTACTCTGGCCATATGCTAAGGTAGCCCCTCCCCCAACTGAAGGCATAAAAGGTACTCAAATAGGGAAACATTCCAAAGAGGGTTGGTGAGTTAGACAAATAAGCATGAAGGAGATAGAGGTTTGAAGACAAACAGTTCCTGGTTAGCTGTTTAAGGTCTGGTCATGGTTTTGCTTTGTTTTACAGTCCCATTTCCAAAACACAACAAGTGTTGTTGTCCTCTTCCTTTTCACACTTATGCAATGTATAAGCTGGCAGCATGACCACCCTGTTATATTATCTAGGGGGAGGTGTTTGTTGTGGATCTGAGAAACAGAGAATAGCCAGAGGCATTTATACAAGTCTAGAGCAGAGAGAGAAAGTAGTAGACTGACCTGTCTAGCAGGTTGGACCTGGCCATGAGAGAAGCAGGGTGAGATGGAGGGGGGGTTGGAGAACAAAGAAAGTGGGGGTCAAAGGGAGCATAGCAGAACTAGCAGGTTGTATGGAGAATGAGCAGTTGGGGTGAAGGAAGCCCATGAGATGAAGGGAGTTTAGGGTAAGAGGGGATGCGAGAAGATGGGGATTTTGAAATTTGCAATAGGTAGCAGTGATACTAAGGGAGACTGGGGGCCAGCAAGCACTTTGAAAAATCCAAGCACAGACAGCCATTCGTCCCTTCTGTAAAGGGTAGGGGAAATGGCTCCATCGGTAGAACTTTTGCCTAAATGCAAAATTTGGGGGGGGGGGGGGGAACTGGAGCTGTCTTTGAACCTTATGGGCATCACTGTTTAAGTTGAGTTTCCCTGGGATAACGTGGAAACCTTTTCTTCACAGTAAAAAACTCAATTGATAAAAGAAGAGAGGGAAGAGTGAGGGAGAGAGAGCAGAAAGGGAAGGAAGGAAAGGAGGGAGGGTAGAGAGGAGAGAATAAAGGGAAAAGGGGGAAGAAGTGAAAGAGAAGGAGGGAGACAAAGAAGGGACGCTAGGAGGAGAAAAAGAATAAAGAGGAAAAGGAAGGTAAAGGTGAGGTGAAGGAGGGACAAATAATGAGAGACAAGGGAGGAAGAGAGACGGGGAGTTAAAGGAGAAAGAGGAACAGACTATCACACCACTCGCTAAATGCTAAAAACGAAACGAGACAATCAGGCAAATATAAATTGTGACTTAAACCAACTCCTGGGGTGCTGGTAGCAGGCCCCTTTTGAAAGACCTTTATCGATTGTTTGAGTTGTTCATGAACTGGAGGAATCCTACCCCCATCGCTCTCAGTCTGGGAGAAAGTAGAGGTGGGAATTGGTGTTTAAGCAGAGCGTAGTAAACTAGGTGGGGAAGCTAGGACCACAGCGATAGCGTAAGGCGTCAATGACGACTGATGGCGCCATTCAAAGTACATGTTCTACAGAGAAGGGGCTATAGGAGGGCAGGGAAATGTGTTTGTTGAAACATTACTCATTGGCAAATTGCCGAAATGGTTGTGTTGGTTTTCATGTAACTATTGATTGACAGTATGTGTTCATAATAATTAATAATGGATCAATCAATATGTGTACACAAGAAAACAAGCTGAAAGGCTGAAAAATATTTGAGATAAATATTCATTACACGTCGTGGGGCAGGTGAGCTGTGCGACCAGGGGTTCTGGCCTAGAGCAAAAGTGAGGTCTAGCCATGTCCAGATCCTGAAAATCTCTTCTTGAGACCTATAGGAGTAAGAACCGCCCCCTCCATGCCCTGGGCCTGCATGCCCTGGTGTACTTACTCTTTCAACCCCCCCTCTGCCACCCTTGAGGTACTCAGGTAGCCTGGTGGCCAGGTTTCAGGTTAAAACTTCCTATTTCCTTATAAGGACAAGTCCAGCTAGTACCTGGCATTTGTTTTCATGCAAATAGAACATTCTCAGGACCTCAGCCCCAGCCAATGATGTTCACTAACCCCCCAAACCTCTACTCACTTGCCCAAGGATTATATAGCCCTTATTTCCCTCAATAAAGGAGAGCTATTTCGCTGAAAACCATGTTGAAGAAAGCTGTTTCTCCTCGCACTCACCACCAACCAAGGTTCTGCTTCATCCCTTCCAGTCCAGTCCAGTGTGCTATGGTGTCTGGATATCCCAAGAGGAGAAGCAGGCCTGGGTCTGCAACACATGATTTTAAAACTCTACCCTTTCAGTTTTCATATGGAAGAGGATTTTGAAGAGTATCAAGTTGAATACTCTGATACACAGCTGGGTAATTCAATAATATTTGTCACATGCCCAGAGATTAACCATACCCTTTTCTTAAAGATCACATGGCAATATGAACAGCGGTGGCTGTAGAAATTTGTGTGAAAGGATGTTTATCACATTGCTACTCCTGAAGAAAAGTTTTGAAATGACATAAATATACTCCTTGACAGAACACAATTAAATATACAAAATATTAAAAACAACGTTTTATTGCCCTGTACAAATCATAATTTTAGAGCATTTAATAATGAAGCAGAATGTTCATTTTGATACGTAAGTAAAACAAAACACTTTGTACTTGGAAAATGATCTTGATTTTGTAATAAAATAATAGAACCAATATATATTTTATAGGTCTGTGTAAGACAAACGGCCTTCAGAGCATGTGATTATGGATAATTATGACACTCTCGTGTATTCTTTGCTATTTTCCAAATGTTCTTTGGTGAAGTTCAGCACCATCTCAGAAGGAACAAAATCCCCGCCTCTTCTTGACCTCCTCTTCTAAGCACTGCTTCCGCTTGTTACTAGTTTCTGGCTATGCAAACTTTGCATTTCGCATTTAACAATGAGCTTTAATTTTATTTGTTCATCTACGGGCTGGCTCATCAAATACTTAATGTGTACGTGGGACAGGGTAATGATGAAGGGAGAATACATCGACATAATGAAAGCTACGTGCAAGACTGTAGCCAAAGTTATGCTTAATGGAGCAAAAACACTCCAGTTACGATCAGGAGTAGGGCAAAGGTGCCCACTCTTTCGGCTTCGACTTGATATAGTGCTCAAAGCCTTACAAAGTGAATGAACTAAACTCTTGTTTCTTTGATTTGTGACCCAGGCTACAGTTTGTCCTGGTGAGTATATGCTCAAAAAGAACAACTATTTCCCCCATTTCCTTAAAAGAAAACAACAACCACCAAAGAACTTCATTTTAATTAAAATAGAATTATGTTACTTTTCCCCACCAGCCCCTCCCAGGTGTCCTCCTCCAACCCCTTCTATGCCCTCCACTCTCAATTTGATAGACTTTTTTGATTATTGCTGTGTGTATGCTCATGTATGCACAAATACTGTAAAACTTGCATCTTTAAGGGTGGAGTGTTTTTATAACTGTTCAGTTGTTGTGTGCTGTGTGCATGCTCCAACTCTAAAGCAAGATGACAGACTAAAATTAAATAAAATTACCATGCTGATCTCCGTCATAAACATACATGTAAAAGTTCTCAGTAAAGTATTTGGAAACCAAGTTCTAGGGATCACCCATCATGATCAGAGATGCCAGGAATGGTTTAGCATACACAACAGCATGTAAATAGACTAAGACAAAAATCACGTGATCATGCCATTAGACATGTCCTTAACATAAATCCAGCATCCCTTTAGGTTTTTTTATTTATTTCCTTATTTATTTGTTCATTGTTTGTTACTGTTTATCTCTGTTTTCTGCTCCTTTGTTTTGAGACAAGATCACACGTAGCCCAGGCTGTCCTAAAGTTCATTGCATCACAGAGGAGGGCGTAGACCTCCTCACCCTCCCGCCCTCATCTAAGTGCCACAATTTCAGGCGTGGGCCACCACACTCAGTGCCTGTGGTCACACTGGACGGTTTTATTAATATAATTTTAAGTTCAATGACATTTCTCATTCTACTATTGAGAACACGTGTAGTTTTAAATTTTGCTTTTTCTACATTTTAGTTCTAAAAATTTCCCTTTGGGTCTCTTTAACGTGCTCGATTTCTCCACTGCTCCTTCCCACGTCAACATTGATCTAACTATGCTCACCCCTTCTTTTTGGAGCCTGGCTTAAATAGCATCTTTAATATCCAATAGTTCTGATATTGTTGTCTAATGTTCGTGTGTATTGGATGTTGTATCTCTTGGCAAGTTGGAAGTTTTCCTGATCTTTCCTTCTTCGAATAATTTCCAGGTTATATTTCTAGCACATTGAATATTGTGTTATGAGGCCCTAGGTATGAAGTTTTATGGAAATTATTGAAGCTGATTGTATCTAAGTAGACAAATGACTGAGTTGGATTCATTTAGGTCACAAGTTCTAGGTGGGTTTCTGAGGCACACCGTTCAAATGTCAATTCAGTTTTAAAAGCCACAACAATGCTGTTAGGGTTTTGCTCATGTGCCACAAGGGACTAATGCAGCCTAGGCAGTATTGGGCTTCATGCCCCACTTCTCAAAATCTGATGTGTATGGCTTAAGTTCAGATACATGCACGTAACCGTAAGCATTTGCTACCAGTCATGGGATAGGTTCTCCAGCTCTGCCAGCTGCTTGGTTCCCTCGATACGTTCCAGCTGTAAGGATCATTTTTCTTGGCTTCTAACCAGACACTGTGGCCTTGAGTTATCTATATTCTGGTTATCTTGCTTTATTCCAAGCTCAAGTGGCTGAGGGATTTAAAAGGAGAAAGGGAAGCAATGTGAATCTCTCCCCTCTTGAGTTCTTCTTTGTGCATGCAGTTCCTGTTCTACCATCACTACCATGGCCCTTCTGTTATTGCTAGCCAAGTATCCACTAGTTTTTCTTAGGACTGATAGATGAGAAGATAGAAAACAGAACAAACTGCTACAAGCAACAGCAACAAATTCAAGCGACTTTTGACACTCTTCTTGCCTTGGAATAGTTTTCTGTTCCTCTGACTAGACAGGCCTTCTCTCCACACTTTCTTTCTGACCTGATGTGTACTTCTGGGTGTTGGAGCTCGAAAATAACTGTTGGCTCGGGTCCTACAGTTTCTCAAATTTCACATCAGCATTTAACTGAGTCCTCAGGTAGCTGTAGCATGAAACATGCTTGCTGCTTAGTTATTCTCCACGGGACAGACAGAAAGCTCTGGATTTAAGGCATCTTACATAGAACCTAGACTCTTACTCCCTAAGGTTACATATTGCCTTGTGTACAAGCATTGCTTTTTTGGTGCAAAAACTCTGAGTGTATGCAGATGGGCACATATCTGCTTATCTTTAGCATCTTAACATGAAGTTTTGGGAAAGATCTGCCCTTAAAAAGCTTGAATTAAATTTCCTTTCCGCGTTTGCAAACCTTTTCCTTAATGGATGAAAGTTGTTAGTGTTTATAAGTGTTGTACCTCTAGGCAGTGATTTGGTGCATCCTAATGTTCTTGCTAAAACCAACTGTGACCTAAATGTCCAAGTGTACCACCTCAGGCATCACCTCACTTTCTCAAGAAAAATTTAATCAGAGGACACAATTCCCCCACTCACTGTCCTCAGGACTCATAGGAAAGCAAAAGTGCTGCCTATTTGCCCATATTATTAACCTTTTCAGCATGGCATCTTAGACTTATGGGCAATCAAATATGGCTTTCAATGCAAAGTGGTACAGACACTTAAATAGATGGATGTTTTTAAAAAGCTTCCCTACATCCCTAAAGATGAAGAGAAGTATCTGTATGAGTCATGTGTTAACTCATCCATTAGAGAAAGTCAGAAAGAAGCCAAACTAATAAAATCAAAATAATATGGTCATTAAAAGGAGCAGTGAAAAGTAGCGAGTTAAGTGGGGGGTTTGCAAGGATGGGGCTAATGTGAAGACACCCACTCCCAGGCACTTTGCTGTCTTCTGGAGGACATTAGGGTGACTGTTATAAGAGTAATGGTAGAGCTTGGCTTTGTCCTCTTTTTCTGTAGTACACCTAACGAAAGCATATAAACAGAAGAGGCCCAGCTAATGTTCAGATGATAAGTTGTTTGCTTTCAATCAGGCTATGTTGTAAAATTAACGCCAAGACATTATAGTCTGACAGCCAATCTTCAGGAAACTAATTACTTAAATGGTTAAGTAGCAAAATGAGGAATATTTAGGGAGTTCTTCTTTTGTTGCCTCTGGCTGTGTTTGGTGATGTGAAACTGAGAAGGCTTAAAGAAAAAAAAAAGTAAGAAGACAATTATTTCAATGGCTTCCCAGCAAGACATAAGAATAAAGTGAGTGCTAGACCTCAGGATATCTCATCACCAAGAGTACCAAAGAGCCCTGTAGACTTAGAGACACTCCTGTGGCTAACAGAGATCACACTGGAGACAGAGCAACCATTTCTTTCTGGAAACAAAACAAAATGAAACCAGAAGAGGGCCTGCCTGGCTAGGAGGTGGCCACTTCAGTCCCCATGTCCCCCGCAGCTAGGAGTCTGAGCTAGAGTCACCTCCATATCCTCCCAGGAGCCTACCTTGTCACAGGTCTCCAGTTTATTCCAGAGATGCCCCACCTCTGTGTTAACCTTCTCTCTCCCAGCTTACCTTCCTTCCCCAAACTGACTTCCCTCCCTTCTTCCTCTCCCACCCGTTTCCCACACTTCATCCACTTCGGATGTCTATCCTATTTGCGCTTCTGAGTGGGACTCAAGCATCCCCCCCCTTTGGGTCCTCCTGGTTATGTAGCTTCTTTGGATCTGTGGAGAGCCGCTTGTTTGTCAGACTGCTTTGTTGTTGAGCTCTCAGCGGCCTTCACCTGGAGACAGGGATAGGCAGGATATTTTCACTTCCTTTTGTTTGAGACATCCTTTCTCTACATCCTTGCCAGCATGTGTTGTTACTTGAGTTTTTGATCTTAGCAATTCTAATGGCTGTAAGATGGAATCTGAGTGATTTTTATTTGCATTTCTTTAACTTCTCAGCCATTAGAGAGTCCTCTGTTAAGAATTCTTGGTTTACTTTTATACTCTACTTTTAATTGGATTATTTGGTTTGTTGGTGTTTAATTTCTTAAGTTCTTTATAAATTTTGGATATTAGCACTCTGTCAGATGTAGGGTTGGTAAAGATCTTTTTCCAATTTGTAAGCGGCTTTTTTGTTCTATTGACGGTGTTCTTTGCTTTAACCTTAGACCCCAAATTTGTGTTACCTACAAGAGGTGCAAGGATAAATATGGGGCAGAGATTGGGAGAATGGTGAGCCAATGGCTAGCTCAACCTGAGACCCACTCGATAGAAGACAGCCAACCTGGCACTATTAATGCTACTCTGCTATGCTTGCAGACAGGAGCCTAGCAAGAGTAGAGCCACTCTTCTCTTAGAGGCTCTACCCAGTGACGGATCAAAACAGATGCTGGGACCCAAACATAAAGGAAGAGTCGGGGGAAGGATAGAAGGACATGGAGAGGGCAAGAACTCTACAAGAAGACCATCAGAGTCAACTAACTGAGGCCAATGGCTTACAGAGGCTGAAGCACCAACCAAAGGGCTTACATGGACTGGACTTATGCCCCAACACATATGTAACTGAAGGGCAGCTTGGTCTTCATATGAGTCCCTTAGCAAGTGAATGTTTCTAACAATGACTCGGTAGCCTGCTTTTGGATCACTTCCGCCTATCTGGGCTGCACTGTCTGGCATCAGTGGAAGAGGATGCTCAGTTCTGATGCTACTATATGAGCTGGGGTGACGTGATACAGGGTTGGGAGGGCTCCACTTTTCTAAGGAGAAGGGGGCAGGCAGGGGAAAGGCGAAAGAGGGTGGGAAGGTGAAACAGGGGGAAGGGAAAAGAGGAAGGACGAGGTTGCATTCATAATATAAAGTGAATACATCAATTAATTTAAAAAAAATGCAGCCAGAGGATTTTTTCTTGGAGTTTTTGAACCAAAAGGCACTTTGTAAACATATCTAAGCTGGTTTTGCACCTCCTAGACTCTTACAGCCATGGGGAGTTTAGGAAATGTCAAAATAATGTGAGGAAATTATCATAGTGAGACTACCTAAACTATAAGAAGGAAAAGGGTTTTAAAATATCTTTCAAACCATTTCCACCTTAACTCACAGCTGTTTGGTGAGCTTTCTCCTGCTTTGGGTAGTTTTCTTCATTTCTAGTCCTAAAATGCTTTAACCCTAAAATGAGACAATATTTCAGAATCATTAGGTTACTTTTTTTTGCCTATTCTTTTTAAAAGTGTGTTACTTCTTTGAGAATTTCATGCGTTTTGATAATATTTACTCTTCTTTCCAAGCTCTTTCCAGCTCCACTTTCCTTTCTATTCCAAAAGAAATCACCCATTTCTGGCGCACATTTTGTATCTCTTAACTTATATTGTCTCTTATAACTATTGTTGCTCTGCTATAGGATAACTTTGTGTCCTTTCTTCTCAACTTGACACAAAGTAGAGTTACCTGGGAAGAAGGAACTACAGTTGAAAAATGCCACTACCAGATTTGCCCACAGGCAAAGCATAGTGCATTTTCTCATTAACCATTGATGTGGGTAGACCCAGCTCACTGACGGTGGTGGCATCCTGGCAAGTAGGTCCTGGATGGGATAAAAAAAACAGGTTGAGCAAACCATGGGGAACAGTCTAGGAAGCGGCACTCTTATGGTTCTGTATCAGTTCCTGCCTCCAGATTGCTGCCTTGAGCCTTGATTTCCCTGCATCATGAACCACAAGCTATAAGATGAAATAAGCTCTTTCCTCCCCAGGTTGCTGTGAGTTATGGTGTTTTTTCCCAGCAATAGAAACCCTAACTAAGACACTCCATTTTGACTCTTTTTATGTATGTGTGTGCGTATGTTTTAAGAAGCTTTTACAGTAGTAGCTCTTTGGCTTTAAATAGATTCATAGAATACTGAAGAAGTACTGTGTGTGCACATATGTTTGTACACATGTGCTCATGTGTTTGTGAATGTCTGTTACGTGTGTGTACGTGGGTCACATGTAAAATTGTGAAGATGGTGTTCTGCATGTTCATGTGAGAGTGTGTACATTTGTGAGTGTCTGAACATATGTGCAATTGTGTATTCATCTGTGTCTGCATGGGCACACATGTATATCTCTGTGTGCTATATATATGAGTGTGTACAAACGTAAGCACATTTTGTGTTAGTGACTGAGTCTGAGTACATGTGGGTGTAGGCATGTATGTACATGTGCAAGTACTATGTGTAGATACTATTTATATCCTTGCTTGCATTTGTTCATGTATGGATGTACGTACAAGAATATTAAGTTTTGATGTACATGTAATGGAGTATATATGCAAGTATGTTACTGCAAATATGTGTATTGACATGCATGTTCGTTTGTATACACATTTTGTCAGTGTATATGTAAGTGTGTTTATGATTGTATGTCCATGTATATGTGAGCACATGTGTAGTAGTTTATGCATGTCTGTCTGCATGTGTGGTTGTGTTGTTTTGTATGCTTATTTATGGCTACATGAGTGAATGTATGAGTGCACTTCTGTAAATTTGTGTGTGCTTGTGTGTGTGTGCATCTGTGTCTGCATTACATATGTGCTTGTATATGCGTGCATTTGAGTTCCTATTTGGGATACTTGCATGCATATATGAAATAATGAGTGGCATATTTGAATGTATACATATGTGTGCATACTTGTCTGTCCAAGTCATAATGAGTATGTGTACATTCTTATTCATGTGAGTGTATATGTGAGTGCGTGTGCACAGTACTTTGTGTATAGATGTTTCAGTTTATTTGTATCTGTGTCAAGGGTGTGAGTACTTAGATATGTGCAACTGTGTTCGTGCACATGCATGTACATATACCTAAGGTATATATATGTATACCTTATTGTGTCCATTTATGTGTGTGCATGTGTGTTACATCTATAAGCATGTGATTATTCATGTTTTTATGTTGGTGTGTGTAAGAAGACCATTTTTGTATTTATACCTTCGTGTGCCTTGTGTGCACGTTTGCGCATATATGCCTTTTTTAATGACTGTTTAACTTTATTTATGCTTTTTGTGTACATGAGTATGATGCTTACATGTCGTGTGTTCACGTGTGCATATTTAAGTGTGTGCCCCTATGTGTACGTGTGTGTGTGTGCATACATGTGCTCAGCTTCATGAACTTGTGATTTTGAATGGGGAAATATTTGTGTGTGAGTATATACAAAGTTTTTTGCATATACATGTGCATGTTTTTTGAACTGTGTGTGCACATGAGTGATTTTATGTGCATGTGAATATTTCTGTGTGAATGTTTATGTGTGTACATTTATTTGCTTGTGTGTTCACAGGAGCATGTTTACATGTATGCACATGCTTGTATGTGCTTATGTCAGTGTCAATATGCATATACATATGTGCTTGCCTGTTCACATGCACATGTGTGTGTGCACATATGACAAGCTTCCTTACTTTTGACTGAAGTTGATACAGTCACACTGAGCAGATGAGATTGTGGCTGGCAGCTATTGATGCCTTTGATGGATACAGATAGAAAACAATTACTAGATAACAAATAGTGTAGCTAAGTTGAGCCTGTGTGAAGATAACTAAAAGGTATCCTTGAAGGTAAAAGACCTGGAGTGGCCCAGCATCTGGTGTCTCACCAGCATCATCAGGCAGACCAGCTCTTTCCACACTCCATCAATCCACACGGTGCTGGCTCACATCCCATAAATAACTCCTCAGCTTGATTTTCTCCAAGGTGCTTCCGTCTATGGCTGAGGAAGCAGTGGGTTATTGTTATCCATGTTTCTAGTCAGCGATGATCACACCTCTTACGGCCCTCTGCTTGTGATACCAAAGAGAGGCAAAGTTCTGGGCTTAGTCGACTGCAGTCATTATTCTCAGAGTGATTTTTGTGTTGCTGAGAACTGTCAGTTTGCATATAAGGAAACCAAGGATCATCCAGCACTGCAGCAGAAAGAGTCACAGTTTGTTACAGTCTCCCATCCCTGTTCTCCTAGCTCAGTGCCAGGAACACAGGAAACAGGAAGAACAGGATGTAGGAGGACTGGGTTGTCTCAATGCATGAAGAAGAATGTTCGCATCTTTCTTGTCGCACTGAGATCACTGTTAAACAAAAACAGGTATATATGTTCAGTACAAAGTTTAAAATTAGCAAAGCCTGGATGGATGTTCTTCCTCACTATACTATAGCCTGCAGGTGAATCTGGACTCGGAGTTGTTTCTTTTCACAAAGAGAATATTGTGGTTGCCTGTCTCTTGGAGGATGACGTCATTACCCAGGTGAGAGCAGAATTAGAATTTCTTGACCTCCCTGTGGAGGAATTTGCTACTTCGTGGGAAATGTTAAGGTAACAGTGGTGCAGGCTGCTTTATTGTACGAACTCCGTCTATTGGTTTTACCAATAGGGTTAACTCTGTATGAAGTCATTCCAAGCTCATTTGATTTCAGAAATATTTTTACCCATATCTTACTGGACTAGAGGCTGAGAAGATGGCCATATTAAATGCATACATACTGTGGTGTCTACATATTTGCGATCTAAGGGCCTGTACATGCCACATGGACACACACAAGTGAGCGCTGGATGTAGAACTACATGGATTCTGCATGCTTCTTGGAGCAACACAGGGCCAGTCCCACATACCAGCAGCTAATCTCTGCTTCAGAACTTTGCCATTGAAGGTAGCCTCATACATTCTGCGTATCTTGGATGGGAATAGAGATTACTTTTATGCATTGTGGCCATCCTTTTGATTGAGATTTTGTCTGACTTCTTTCTGATGCCAGTTGGCACATACCTAAGAGATTCTGTTCGTGTTTACTATAGAATATAGCCACGACTACCTCTTTCTTTCAAAGTGAACAATAAAACAGGACACTGAATGCAGAGTCGCCATCTAATTTGTGTATTGGATGCTCCTGACGAGCAGCAACAGTGCTCAAAAACTCACAGCAACTGTTACTACATTTGCTACTAAGACAAAGTGGAGGGAAGGATGCAGCAGTGATAGGGATGAGCCCATTACATGAGATCGAGGAAGACATCCTAAAGGAAAACAAGATAGAGAATTAAGCAAACCTAGTTTCTGTAAGGCCATTCAATTCCCAGTGGAGTGTGTCCTTCTGGAACGGGAGGTAGGAGGGCTCTGAGACTGAAGGCTGTCCCAAATAGAAGCATCTTAGAGTCCTCAACTTCTAACTTGCAGGAGAAGACTCCCCACCCTCACAATCAGACAGGAGCAGAGACCATCCTGTCCGGCAAGATCATCAACAGAGCCTAAACCAGGTTCTACGGAGTTATGGAGGAGGAGTCATTAACTCTGATGAGTATGTCCTACAAAACACTACTGAAAGGCTGACTTTAAGCCGGAGCCTCTGGGAGCAGAATGCCTGCGAGGCTACCCAGTAGAAAAAAAATACAGAAAAGAGTTCCAAGAAGAGAGAGGAGCATTAGCCCAAACAGCATTTTGGAAGAGCACGGCTGTCTAGACACTTAGAATGTAGTGGGTAGGACACGGAGAAGCTGAGGCTATAGAAAAGGAAGGCTCAGCTGAAGGAATGTAGAGCAAGGTCTGGAAGAAGATGCAGTTCTGTCATAGAGGCCACAAGGAGTCTGGATTTTAGAGGAAAAAATCAAGTAGGGGTGTAGAAGACGGGAGGGAAACAAAACTGAGAAGGTTTTGCATGTATTATAGGCCATAGATAGAATACACATACCCGGCTCTCTGTGTGTCTAAAACGACACCATTCCTTTCTTACTTTACCCCCAGTCACTGAACTGAGGCTGTCGATGGTCCGCTGGAAGTGTCCCATCTCTCCCCATTCCTACCTCCTCTGCTCTAAGTCCTTCCTAAGAAATGAAGGACTCTTATTTTTCTTTTCAAAACTGCTGTTTGTTGGTGAAAGGTTAGCTTTTCTGTAAGGATTAACAACTGTGGTAGAACGGGAGGACTTGACAACCTACCCGCTCCACAGATGCTTGCTCGGCCATGTTCATTACTGCTCTATTCACAATAGCCAGGCAATGGAAAGAACCCAGAATCAGAAACCAGGAAACTGAAAAGCAGATAATTTTTTTATAGGAAATTCTTTTATGTTTTCATGAATAAGTCCAACTGTCTTAGATATCTCTTGATGTTGGTAAATGGTGCTATCACAAACCAGATGGGCCAGTGAATTCAATTAAGCAGATTGCTGCGCCTTGAATGATCAAAAGCATGTCAGCTTCTTTGAATTCTCCCACTTCTGCACAGCCCTGCCCCATTGGCAGCCATGGCTTTTTCAATGTCTGCAGCCTTTCTGCCTATTAACTAAGAACTGGTGTCTTTTGAAAACAAGATTAGTTTGTACCACATTGTTGATTCCCTTCATCCCCTAAGTGTCTTTCATGCAAGTCTGAGCAGTTACACTGTCGATAAAGAAGCTTCCAAATCGCTGAAACACTGGGAAACGGGCTCAGATAGCAAAATCAATGAGACTGAACAGCCATCGTATGATGCTTTCCATCAGCTGTCAATTAAATCCCAAGGCTTAATTGGTACCGTGGTTAAAAATATACGTTGCTGATAAGTATTGGCACAAAGAAATAGATTGATACATGTGAATCCAGAACTTTTGGTCTTGTGGCTTCATTTATTTTGTGTAGTTTCCGGACCCTTGCCCTCTCCTGTTCCCTGAAGACAAACACTGTTGTCTGTTCTCTAAGAAGCATGTCATTCAGCCTCTAAATAGAACTAGAAGTCAGGCTATTCTGTAGAAAGGGCACAGATAATAAGCTCAGTATTGCCTTAGAGTCCTTGTGTAGATGGTTTAAATTGATTCTGCATTGCCAAGCTATTTCCTATGCATCGAATGACTGTGAGACATCAACATAGTAGCCAAGTACCTTGAAGTTTTTGTCTTAATTCTCCTACTAATTGTACTGAGCACGTGGTTGGAGGGGCCATCAAGTTATGAGTCAGTCCTTTCAATAGACATTTGTTGAAGGCTGGTTTGAGCCCAGATTCATTCAAGATAAAAATTAGACAGGAAGTGAAGATAAACAGAATCTTTTGTCTACACGAGAAGTGTATGCTCTAGCAAGCTAGCTCCACAAACTCCACAAACAGTTCTGACAGGAACTGGGGAGGAGGCCGGGGTAGATAGAAATGATAGTGTAGTGAGGAACGGAGATAGGAAACATTTAAAAAGCTGGATCCCACGGGCTTCTGATCTGTGTGCACTAGGTCTGGGTGGCCACTATCCAGGCAAAACCCCATCTAATCCCACAGCACCTCTACCACCAGACAGTATTATCCTGGCAGCTAAAACCTGGGACAACTGTAGCTATCAAGGGTAGGTAGCTTTGCCAACCTGGATGAGGGGTGGAACTCATATTTAAACCTGGCTGTGTCTGGTTCCCAACTGTGGTGTTGGACTACTCCCAGGGTCCAGGGAGAGGGAAAAAGCACACAGATTTAGCAGTGATACTAGTGAAGATGATTCAATGAACTGTGGTGGTGTGTTCGTCATGCAGGCAGAGCAGGCCCCATTTCATTTTTTTGATGAGTTTGTTTTGGGATTAAAGTCAGATACTGAAGAGAATAAAAGAAAAAAAAATGGGACGCCTTTCTCCCTGAAAACTAAGGCTTCCGTTCTGTTCAAATGGGTGACTGGAAAAAAGTTAACTTGTTCACTATTGCATCCTTTTTCAGAATGAACTCCCCACGATAGCTACATGACATTAGTACTCTGTTCCCTCGTGATACAAATGAGAAAACTGAGACAACCAACGTTTAGGCTGCTTCCTCACAGCCTCCTCGGAGAAGTGTGAGGTTGGGACTAGAATGCAGGCAGACCTGAGGGCAGTGCCTAAGATCAAAACTGTAGACAGTGCCTCTCTACCACCCGGCTATAGTGACTGGCGCTACTGCTACCTTATTTGGAGGCCACTCTCTTCTCTGGTTTTCAGAACTCACCATGCCCCTTCAGCTATCTTCAGGAGGCTTAGGCCAGCAAATCAGGCTTCCCCCTGCCTATGGACTGCCTCCATTTAGGGAGTTTGCTCTTATAATCTAATTCATTTTTCTCAGTTTCTTGAGAAACAATGTCTTCTTGTATCTTGTTCCTTTACTTGAGGAAGAGGCTCTACCTGGATTATTTTCCTCCCAAGAAACTAGATCTGAGATGCTCAGAGTTGTACAGCAGGACTTTCACGCCCACCAGCAGTATAAATAATGCATCAGAGGCCTTTTAATAGTTTAAAGCTTAGGCCTTTTAGCTAGAGCAATCTCCCAGCCAACTGTCTAATTTAACCCATCTAATCCTAGATCTATATCCCGCCACGTGGATCTACCTCTCTTGTTCACATCTGTTCACCTCTGTGCCTGCTGGCAAATCTCTCACCTTCGCTTTCTTTTTCCCAGAGTCCCCTCTCTCCCAGAAAGTTCTGCCCTCCATTTCCTGCCCAGATATTGGCTGTTGGCTCTTTATTACAACCAATAGGCAAGGGAGGAAGGACGAATATTTACAAAACATAAGATTTCTGATGGGCTGTAGAAATAACACTACCAAGATCCAGCTACTGCTCTGCCGGTTTAGCAGTCAACAACGGAATATACAGAGACACACCTCACACAGTGCACCTCAGCAGAGCCGTAGTTGCTTTTGTCAATTCAACCTGCCCTGGGTTCCTGGTAAACTTAGAGAAATGGCTGGGTTAAGGTACCCTTTATAGGTACTCAGTTGTGTCAGGCTCTCTCCATATCTACCTGTTGTGTGGGTGCCCTTGCATGGTGATGCCTTGGCACCTTCAGGGGCAACTTATTAGCCTCTCTCGTGAGTTTTCCTCTGAGTATCTCCTTGTCACCTGCTACCATGCTTTCTATGGCACATCTGAACTATCATTTACAGGTGATTCTCTCCTTCCCATTTCTCCGAGTTGAGGTCTCAGATTTGATGGGGAGAAGGTATTGGAAGAGGAAAAGAGAGAGGGTAGGAAGTGACGAAGAACAAAGGAAGGCGCTGAGAGGAGGGAGAAGGAAACTGGAGAGAGGAGAGAAAAGATGTGGAAAGAATGAAGCCTGATACTATAAAGGTGACTAAAAACAAGCTACTTCAACTAACCTCCCCCAGCCAGCAACTGCCTAGGCCCCAGTTACTCAGCAGAAGCAACTAGCTCTGCAGCTTCAGAAACCCTGCAGATAACTTGAATATAACTTAATATGGTTATGGGATTGTTCACGGTTTTCAAGAATGCCTCCAAAGTATGGTCACTCTCTGTGCCATTTTCTACTTTGTTTTCCCAGATGTTTGCTGCCTCAGCTTGAATTTTGGTGTTCTGTTGCGGGGAGTTATTTCCACTATT
Source organism: Pachyuromys duprasi (assembly GCA_028658305.1). NCBI lineage: Eukaryota > Metazoa > Chordata > Mammalia > Rodentia > Muridae > Pachyuromys > Pachyuromys duprasi. The sequence goes on along the minus strand of CM053753.1, from coordinate 45,449,032 downwards.
TCCAGAAGCCATACTGGAGCAAATTTTGTAATACATAAAGGAATAAAAATATCCCAGGGAGCGCCTATGCCTAAACCATGAGACAATTTGATGAAACGTTTTTGTTTTTAACCAGTGAAACCTGTGTATAGATAATTTTATTTGTTTCCTGAGTTCCTTAGTGTAAGAATTGTACCTAGGCATGATGGGATATTCAGCCCGGCCTAGGGTTATGATATCTACCCCTAGAGACAGTTGCAAACTATTCCAGGGGGAGAGATACTTATAAGAATAATTATGGCCCTGGGGGAAAAGTGAGAAAATGAAAAAGTGATCGACTCTTTTTAAGAAGAGAGATTGCCTGGCTGGGAAGATGGCTCAGCAGTTAAGAACATCGGCTGCTCATCCAGATAGTCCTGAGTTCAATTCCCAGCAACCACACGGCATCTCACAACTATGTGTAATGGGATCTGATACCTTTTTCTGACCTGCAGGCATTCATGCAGACAGAACCCTCATATAAATAAATAAATAAATAAATGAATAAATAAATAAATATATAAACGAACAAACAAATAAATGAGAGAGAGAGAGACTTCTAGGTGTGTTGCCACAGGAGTCAGGGAAACGCTTGGGTGAAAATTCACATTCCCTAAAGTTTGACAAAGGTCATAGGTCCTCTAACTGAAAAGGTGCAAGTAAGTACCAAGATCAAGTAGTGGGCAAGGAAAGGGCATCCTTGGGAGTAGTGGACAGACTGCTGGAAAAGGAGAAGGACAATTTCACTTACCAGAGAAACAGTGAGATGACGACCCAGAGAAGGGAGTCTTCTTCTACATTAAGAAATGAAAACTCTCTTAGGAAACCGGAGGGCAGTGCTCAGTTTGTTACAGTTTATATTTATTGACTGTTTGGGGCCAGATCGCAGCTTCCCTGGCTCCGCTACTGCCACATTGCTCACCAGTGCAAGGCATTTTTTTAGAGAAGAAAGGTGCTCATCTGTTCCCTGCCCAGGGACCTAACCAACTGTGAAGCGGCAATCTTTCAGGGGCTTGAGAGGACTGAGGGAAAGCAGATCTGTAGGCTGGTTCCATGAATGCTTAGCAACCCAGCAGAAGGGTTCTGTCTTATGGACACAGGAAGAAGCGGTGCATGTGAGAGGTCTACAGTACAGACACAAGGACAAGCCTCCTCATAAAACCAGGCCCTGAAACATGGTGACCAGGGAGGCAGAGTTGCTTTTAGCCTGGGCACCATGTGGTGGGGGAAGGATTCATAGAAGAAATGGCTTTGTCATCCTTGTGAGAATATCTGGCCATCCTCAGATAGCAGCAAGCATGGCCCCAAGTACACAAGATGGCCCTGACGTTGAGGCACTTCCAAAGGGTCTTCTTGCTGCCTGGTGTGTGTGAAGGGCAGTTCTTGGACAGGTGCCACATGGCATCTGGTCTCACCAAGTAGTGACAGCTTTCAGTCTGTTCGATTTGACAGAAGTCTTTATTCAGTTGGCTTACCATATACTGAGAACTTAATATGTATATTGTGTGTATATACATGATATACATACTATATATACACATATACATGCACAGAGCAGTATAATAAGCCATAGTGGTACATACATGAACATTTGTGCTGCTAGCATTTCAGTAAACTTCTACTCCAGGGACCACTGAGAAGCAATTCGTAAATAGAAATTATTTGTCATTTATCGGTTAACATGGTATCGTCATTTAGCTTTTCTGTATAGGATATCGGAAAGAAATTGTTTGCTACTCTGAATTTGTGTGGGCTTTTGAAAGTAATTGTATCGAGGCATAATTAACACACCCGCGTAGGCATAAATTAAGCGAATTCTTTGTGTGCGTTTGCAGGGAGCCCATCACCGCCACCAGGATGTGAGGCATCTTCATCTCACCAACGTTATTCATGTCCCAACTCTATGCTTTACTACTCTCATGTGAATATCATGAATTAAAAAGAAATTTAAGTATAAAAACAAGGATCTTCATATCATCTTCAACCAGACTGACTGACTCACCCATTAAATACTTTTGTTGCATGTTCATCCTCTTTTCTTCCTTCTCCATCTCCATGTTGCAGCACCTGACATGCATTTGAAAGAACAGAAACTTTGCAATGATTGATTTCAGGAAGTTTAAGATTGAGGGAATGTACATACCTGATACACAGTGCTGACTAAAGTCGCTGACTGAACAATTTACTTTGTAGTGTCCTTCTTTTCTCCCAAACTGGATTTCAGTCAAGGACTCATATTGTCATTTCTTTCCAGTTGTCTTCAATTTGAATTTTTTCTCCTTGTTTACCATGGCATTAGCATTTTGAAATGGATAGATATGTTCTTCCACTTGCTTTTTGGATTGTTATCTTGAATCTAACTTCATAGTACAGTTTTATGGCAACATACCCTTCTAAGAACATCACTTCACAATACAACTAATGACTATTTGCTCCAAGATGGGTAACCTTTTACTTGACCTCTTGGTAGTGGTATTTGCCAGATTTCTCTACAACACAAGTTAAAGTTCCCCTATTATAATTAGTAGGTAGTACCTTGTGTATTTTGAGATGTATATATCTCTTTATCTTTAATAAACACTGACCCATTAGTAAAATAGGTTATATGATAAGTTCTGCTCTAATCAATTAGTACCTTTTTTTTTTTTTTTTTACTTTACAAATCATACAAACCATGAACTTTCTAATTCCCCTTTCATGGGTTGTGAATTGTTTTTTACACTGAAAATACAGTATATTCTTATTAACTTTTTTTCCATACTGATGCTGAAGTCATACAAGTTTGGACAAGAGCAGTACCTTCAAAATTCTCCCATGCCATACTGATGCACTGTGATGAACCAGCCTTCCTCTATCTTAGGCTTAAAAACCATCTTAGAGTAAAGCCAAACTAGGCCCATTCTTGTTTCTCAAATATTGTGCTCTTCCCTACCTGTAACTTTAATTACAAGTGGTTCTAGAATGCCTGTTCCAGAAAACGGTCTTTGTTTTAAAAAGCTATTATAACCATTTTGTTTAGTAGAAGTCTTGGTTATGTTATGTAAATATGGTTTTACATATCTACATATGTTCAGCTAGTTTTTGCTGGCTAAAAAAGATCCTTGTGCAGACTCTGAGAAGGTATAAATAGACAGACAGAGAGAAAGAGAGAGAGAGAGAGAGAGAGAAAGAGAGAGAGAGACAGAGCACTTAAAGATGTTCCTAGAGAGAGATGTTCAGAGATCATGTCAAGGAGGTTGTTGCTGCCTCTGCTGCTGCTGGTCCTTGTTGCTGCTTTTGCTGTTGCTGGACTGCTGGACTGATTGATTGCTGGACTTCTGTCTTGCTGGCTTGCTTGCTGGCTCGCTGGTTTGCTGGACTGCTGGATATCCTGAGTGGAATTGCCCCAAGGAACAGCATCAAAAGAGGCCTGCATCTTGTTCCGACGACTAACATTCTTTTATGCTTATGTTCTGCTCCTGTAACACCAGCTAGTTTGCCAGAAAAATCCGCCATTTGAAATCTTCCTACTCTTGAGCTATTAAAACCTTGTCTTCCTTGATCTCTTGAACCCTGCCTTTAGTGGGAGATAGCCAGTGCACAGAAATAAAAATGCTTGTTTTAATTAGTTGCTGCTTTAATTAATTTGGTCACAATGATTTGAATCAGTGGGTTTTTTTCCCCTCACATCGCTGGGATTAACATTTGTCTTCATGAGCCTCTTCCGGAAGTACAGTGTCCTGATTTCAGTCAGGTATCCAAGGATCACTGATTCCTTATGGTAGTAAATAATATGTAGAATCCAAAATCTCAAGTAGCAGGTAAATTTTATGTCTAAAGAATACCATTGTGCTATCAGACCAAACACATCAATGATTTCTTATTGCCATTAAAATATATTATGAGTACAGAAATGTCTAATTTTCTCATACATATTTTTTTTCTCATTTTATACAGTGTTCCTCTGTGGGCCTTTTAAGTTTAAAAAACAAAACTCAATCTCTTTATGTGACCTTGCTCTTTATTTATTGAAGGAGTCAAGCTGGTTTTACTCTCTAGAGCTTTCTCCGGGATATCATTTTTTCAAAATTCTGTGGCTTAGTTTTAATTTTTTTCATGTCATTTATATTTCCTATGCATTGGTAGTTGGCTCTAGACCCATTATTATGCGTGGTTCTTCTTTTCTCAGCAGGACATCATCACAGCTGGAGCCCTTCGACACCAGGAGGCCTGTGGGGAATGTCTGTCTCCTTTCTTTGGTGTCGAGTTTGTAGCTAGTTCATTAGCAGTGGCAAATAGCATTCTGTCATCTCTTCTTCATTTGTCAGCTAAAACTTTGCCACAGAACAGGAAGTTTGTTTTCCTAAGGTGGAAACGTCTCTTCGGTCGCCCGGTGATCACTTGGAAAGGCAAGACAAATGGTCCAGTCTTTCCCTCTGTCAGTTTTCAAAATAATGAGTCGATTTCCTGGCATTCCCAGTGGTAAACAACCTATCCTCCCCCTCTACAGCATTTTGAACGCATGGTTAAGGTATATTTGACATACCATAACCACTGACGTCTCTTTCTTATTGATGTTCAAATGCCTCATTTTTTGGCCACTGCTGCCTGCTCACTTGAGTGTGCAAGTCTTTGGAGACAACCTTAGCAGGTGTTGCTGCCTTCCCTACCATCTGCTGTAGCAACTTCTTCCAGGCTCCTTTTCTTTCTTGCTCCAGATGTAAAAAGTAAAATCCTGGACTCAGAAATGTTGTTAGAGGTTAGGTCAAGATCTTTAGGTAATTTTTTTTTAATTGAGTCTAATTCCCCCCCCCCAAAAGATAAAACAGTAAATCTACAACAGTACACAAAAAGTTTAACACCATCAATAGTTTGCTTTAACTATCAACTTTACAAAATTCTCTCAAAAAGAATACTACTTCTCAAGGACACCAGGAACAGTACTGTTAGAATTTCTTTCGTCACATGTTATATAAAATGCTGCTAGAATAGCAATGTAGCGATGACCCTACCAATGTGTTTACTGAATAGTGTCTGAAACATATGTTATTGATACTTTTGTTCTTAGACTGTATCCCTTTTAGGGATATAAAATCAAATTTACATGCTTTAAAGATTCTTGAAATAGTTTTGTTCTATGTAATTGTGCCATTAGTAGATTTCGGGCAAGTTCATGTCTTTTGTTTGGGTCATTGGAATTGCTTATTTAAATTAAATTTAATTTTTAAGCCTGTAATATACTCATAAGTTCTGAAGTCAAATCCATTTATATTTCTTCTTCAATAATACCTATCCTTATAGCTAACCTTTTAGCAATATTTGTTACAAGGAAGTGGGAAAACATGTTATTTCGGATTCTTGTGAGAATGGTGGCGGTGATGATTATAGTAATGACAGCCATAAGCACATTGAATTATTCAAATGTCTCCTACGTATAGAACATGCTGTATGGTACACTTTTCATCCCACACACTGAATCACTATGTAACAGCTTTTAGGGAACAAGAGTAATTTCTGTTTTATAAATATTTGGATTGTTGTAAAAGTAAAGTTTATTAGCCAACTCCTAGAAATGGTGAACTTCTAAACAAGTTTGATCCCTAATCTCTGTAAACTCAATTCAGTCCAGGGTGCCTCCTGTTACCTCATCTTCTGTGGCCCATTTTTTGCCCTTTCAGCTACCAACCCTTATTGAAGTGGGAATAAGAAAGTCATGATTTTACATTTGGACAAAGCCATATTTCAGTTCTAATTTACCATTATCAGAAGTGATGAGGTTTGGGGGAATTGTTTCATATCTCTTGGGTGCAATTTCTTACCTCTGTGTGGATGTTAACTGTGTAGGTCAATGAGATACTGTGACATGGTTGCCCACACGAGACTGCACCAAGACAGAAGCAATGGGACAGTAGGTCATACTTCTGCCCAAAAGAGAGAAGCTACTCAGATCAGATGTAATCAAATACTGCTTTTTTTTTCCTACTAAAATGGTGAGGGAACAGCAGTATCCTTTGAATTCCTCGCTGGGCCAAAATCATAGAGGCAGGCATGGGACACAGCTTTCAGGACAGAAGGGCACCAGGGCACTGATGTGAAGCCACTATTGAGGAATCATCCCAGTCAAAACTAATTGTTGCCACAATTTCTACAGAAGGCTCCCCAGCCATACCTCTGAGTGAACCTATCAGCAAGGCTAGCGCTGCTTAGGGAACGAGGCTGCCTTTTCTGAAGACCTTGATCACTCCACTGCAGGGTCCTCTACCACTGGCTGATAATCTGAGAAACCCTGCAAGGTTACTGAGATATTAACCATTCCTGAAGTAGTGATCAGAACAAGTAATAACACTGTGTTGACCACACGTTACCCATTTCTGGGTGCTCACAGGATAAAAGAAGAGTCCCACAACACATTACATCTATCAGGTAGACACAGAGAGAAACGGTTAAACTGAATGGATTAAACACATCTTGTTTAAAGTTTTCTTCATCTTCATAATGTGCTGGGTACAAGTTCACATTGAGAATAGACATAAATTCAGACTGGTGAGCAGCTCATATGTGATATTTTCCTCTGACCTCTGGTACTCACCAGGCACCATTAGATGGCTGTGTGCCTTACCAAAAGTGGACCTCATTGGGGGCAATGTCCACAGCCATGTCTCCTAGTTAAGGACACACACAGGCTCACTGGCAATGCCTTTTTGGAATGTCTTTTCCAGATGCAGGAGGAGTGACGTAAGCTGCAGGCGATGTGATTCACTTCCTTTACTCACAGTCTTATCTTCAAAACCTTGCCACACTGTTGAACCAGGAAGATTAAGAATGTCTTCCTAACAAATAGTTCCATGTAAGTGATAATAAATTCCTCTGGAGTTTGAGTAAGGCTTTATTTTAAGTCTTTGAATAGAAAGAGAAACCTCAACACCTTTAAAGCCCAGCACGACATTTAATTTTCATTTTTGCCGCACTGAAGTAACAAAATGAGTTGTGTGAGACCATCACAAGTGGGGTCAGAACTTAGGAAGGCCAATATCCAGGACTCGTACTAGGAGCCAATACATGATATAGAAGCAATTCTCTCTGGCCTTGGCTTTATCATCTTTTAGCTGTTATCAACAATCTCTATTGAGGTCAAGGAACTGGCTCTATTTTGCATGTGACTATTCCTTGAGCCAAGCAACCTCCATCTTGGGAAGTTCACCTGTTCCTGCTTACAAAAGAATTCTCCCAGCTGGGCTTGTTGACTGTTTACAGTCCCTCCTGGGAGGGTAGAGAATGCCACAAGGCCCTCTCTTGACCTTCAAGCTGCTCCTTACCCCCTGTTGTATGGAACTCTGCCTTGCATGTGGCCTCAGAGAGGCCCTAGAGTGTATAGAATGGGGAAGCTCATGGGAGGGCCACTTCATCTTTGTGGTTATGTGGGAAAGCCCTCCTCATTCTTTCTGCGTAAAGATATCCTAGTGATGTCTTTTGGGAAAGGAGCATCCATCCTGGTAGGGAACCTCTTACCTACACTCTGTAAGTACACCAAATAAGCTCACTGGTGTCCAGAGTTTGTGAATTCAGTTTGTTGTTGGGATCTTAGGAGGGTAGATGTTGTTATTCTTCCTTTGAAAATAAATTCTAGTAAAACTAGAATAAATATTATTAGGTTGATTTCCCGAATGACAGACATCACAGCCCTGGAAAATGAAGGGTCTTCATGGTGTGCTGGGAAAGAGACCCCTTGACTTATAGAACCTTCCCCTCCTTTTCTTCCCTGTAAGGAAAATTACTTCAGGGGGAGAAGCAGGGCCATTTGACATCCTTTAAAGAGTCTCCATTTCCCAGCACTTAAGTGTGAACCACCTGTTGCAGAATCAATATCATCCCAAGCTCACACGAAGCTGGAAATAGTTGGTATTTCTACCAACTCACGGAGAAATCTTCAAATGTTTTAGAAATTTGAGATGCCTTTGTAATGGAAATGAAATGTCTTTCTAGCCCATGAAAGGGGAGCCTTAAGTGTCCCAGGACAACTATGAATGTGCCCAACACAAAAAATGTACACTTACTTAAAACATTATAGTTTTTTACTTGATGGCAGAGTCCCATCAAGTAGATGACTACGTTGTATCCCAAGTGTCAAATAGTTAGACACACCTGCCAGGGGAAAGGGAATTCTGGACTACCGTAACAAAGTTTAAAAGACCCCATCATTGCCTTCAGTTGTGTACCCACAGGTGGCCCTCATAGGCTCCAATGGACACTTCCAATCCAGTGCTTGTGCATACAATCCAAGTTAAGCCACCTGGAAAACAAAACCACTCGAAAGTCATCAGTCTGAGAAAGGGATGAGAGGGATGGAAGTAAAAGGATGGGGCTGGAGATATAGCTCAGAGGTTAAGAGCACTGACTCTTCTTTCAAAGGTCCTGAGTTCAATCCCACCATGTGTAGTGATAACTTGTGGTCTCTTCTGGCATGCAGCAGAACACTACATACAAAATAAAGCTTAAAAATATATATTTTGAAGATTTAAGAAGAACTGTAGAACTAAAGGTTTCTCTCTCCCCACCAAAAAATATTGATGAAAACTTTACAGATCCAAGAATATCAATTAAGAACACTGAACACACACACACACACACACACTTAAATTAGAATCAAATCTGAGCATCAAAAAAGTTTAAAGATCGAACCTGGCACGGTGGCACACGCCTGTAATCCTAGCACTCGGGGAGGCAGAGGCAGGTGGATCTCTGTGAGTTCAAGGCCAGCCTGGTCTACAAAGTGAGTCCAGGACAGCCAAGGCTACACAGAGTAACCCTGTCTCAAAAGAACAAACAACAAGAAGAAGAAAAGAAGAGTTCAAAGATCTTAGCAAAGAATAAAAACATTACACAGATAGGATAGGATGCAAACAAAGCAGACACCTTTTCAAAATGATACAAGCTATCAGGAAGTGAGGCAGGCTCCAATGGCCAACCTACATGTCTATATGCAGAAACGAGAGTGAAATAAAGGCATTTTCGGGAACAAAACCTGAGATAAGTGTGAGCAACAGACACCATTATAAGACCCATAACAGGGAGTCCTTATGATCAAATTAAAAGGGCATCAACTCGGAAGGTGTCTCTCTTTTGTGAGTCTTTCATTCTCTCTGCCAGACTCACATGCCTTACCTTGGCGACTCTGAGCTGCTTCTACTGTGAGATTTGTACCCTGTATTGCAGCCCTGGCCGCTGACCCCGAGTCAGGAGGGTGGATTCTGGGGACAGAAAGCTGTGCCTGCGAGGTCTCTCCATTTTCATCCTGCACATACACGGAACCTTTCTAGTCAACACACAGCTGAGCCTCTAATTCTCACACCTACTGTCAAGTTGCCGGGTCCTATCGGAGGCATAAGCTGGCCATTCACGCTGTAAGCACTGCCCTCAGCTTGTGATCTTCTTTCAGGCTTATTGTCTAGAGAAATAGACCTCCTAATGCACAGCCAGGAGTGTCTGGTCTTTGTACTGTCTCTCCTACTTCTACCTCTGTCTCTTTCAGTGTTCTAGGTTAGCAGTTCTCAAGCGGAGGGTCGCAACCCACTGACAAACCTCTCTCTCTAAAAATATTTACATCACGGTTTATAACAGTAGCAAAATCACAGTCCGGAAATAGCAACAAAAATAATCTTATGGTTGGGGGGTTGGGGGGGTCACCACACTGAGGGACTATATTAAAAGGTCCCAGCACTGGGAAGGTTGAGAACCACTGCTCCAGGTAATAGCAAAGTGTGTGTGGCACCTCATCACATTCAACCTGACAGTCAGTTGTCAGCTAGTTCCGAGTTCTCTGGAGTTACTCCACTTCTCTCCTGGATGACTAGCTACCCAGGCTGGGCCTCATCATTGTCTCCCGATCACTGTGGTTTGAATGTGAAACATCCTGCACAGATGTGACTTTGGGCATCTGGTCCTTAGCTGGGTGCTTTGTTTTGACGAAGTTGTGAGACCTTAGGAAGCGGGACCCTGCTGACCAGGTGGGTCAGTAGGTGTGGTCCTTTGAGGAATGTGTCCTTGCATCTGCCTCCCAGTTGGCCACCATGGTGGGAACAGCAGCCTCTCGCTCCCATTGAGACTGCACTGCAATGGGGGTGGGAGGGGGGCTGCAAACCTCATGAGCCAAAAGAAATCTTCCTTCCCTTCAGTTACTCCTGTCAGGTGTTGGATCACAGGAAGTAGAAACCAGTAGAAGACAGCGCTTCTTCAGCGGTCTGTGTTCTTGTGATTCCGGGACCCTGCAGCGAGCTTGCCGTCCTCAGGTCTTCCCCCAAAGCGATCCCTTTTCACCATGTCATGTGTCCTGCCCATCCAGGGAGACTCCCAGCACGCTCCTTTAAGTCCGGAGCGTAAATGACTCAACGGGCAGCTTGAGGGGGGGGACTGCTGGCTGCTCAGTTACACACGTCTCGAGAATCATTGTTATGAATGACTGCTCCAACGTCCAGCTTAGTTCTTGTGTCACAGTGCGTTGTCCACCCACTTGGCACACTTACCATACTGTGGCAGCTGCTTATCACTTCCTATGCCTAATGCCCTTCCGTAAACGTGACTCCATTCATCTTCTCCGTTATCTCCAGAAAGTATGCTTTTTGTTATCTTCAATAAAAACATAAAGAAATCAAGGTGAGAAAATTTAATTAGCTTTCTCATGATCAAATTGATGTCAGGACTGATGTCTAAACTCAACCCTCTTCCCAGCGGAAGAAAATTCATATGCTCAAGAATAGAGGTAAAATAAACATGCGGCTTTATTGTCCTGCTCAGCCTGATCCTTATCGTGTTGATTAAAGGGAAATTACTTAATGCTCATGCAGCACAGTTCATTTGTTTAAAAAAAAAATGGAAAAGGACAGGCACAAAGGAATCTGGTACTGGAGAAATAGGAAAACATTCATTCCAACTGGTATTTTTGAATTTTAGTGAAATGGTAAGTGACCGGGAGAAGAGGCGAATCATAATAGTATACACGTGTCTCGACAGCGGTGGAGGGCGGACCAGGACAACTGATACAATTTCATGGCACTTGTTCTCAGGGCACTGGACTAGAGAATAGACGGAGACAAGGGATCATGTTTCTGGACTGATCCACATACAACATTTTCACAGTCAAATTAGATTGATAGGCACAGAAGGCATATATGGTTGTTCAACCAATGCTATTAGAACATGGCTAAACAAGGAACCTAAGTAGATATTTCTCACTCAGGATACTATCTGACAGTATTCTCAAAGGGTCTCCAGGCAAGGGAGCCTCTAGACAGGAAATCGTAATAGCTCACCCCCCAGTAGGCCGTGTGATGAAGCACAAAAAGCCTTCAGACTTCTGAGGTCACTTTCATCCTTTCCTGCTGCCCATGCTGTGAATGTGTAAATGTATTTTGCAACACAATACTGAGATCTTTACTCTTACATAAAATGAGGAAGTAGACATATGATGCCCAAAACCCATCTCTGAACCCACTGCTGTGGTGGGCATGTGTAGGGATCAGGAACGGAGGAGAAGGAGGATGAGTAGCAACAGAGCCCCCAAAGAATCCCAGGAATCAGACTCTGGAGACCAGACTCAAAGGGGCAGATCTAACTTTATTATCCAGTATAATAGCCTTTAAATGGTTTCATGCTACCCAGGTTGCTGGGACTACAAATGGTGAAGGACAAGGGGAGGGGGTGGTGAAGGTCACCTTAGGAGACTTCTGTAAAGAAGATGGAAGCAATCACGGGCGTAGTCTCTGATCCATTGGATCCATTTTGAGACTTCACTAGTGTGCTAGGAGTCCCTAGTGGATCAACACTGTGTGCAGTGGATCGGGACCTTTCGAGGAGATGGAGGAGTTACTTATGTTTCACTTGCCATTCCCTATGAGCCTCCAAAAGGCTTACCTTGACATTCCCCATAGGCATGATGCTACCATTGCAGCAGCTAACCTGTCCCTTGTCCACCCCCACCCCCATCCGCACCCCCACCCCCCGTTCTGAATTCTACCTTGTTGACACACATGCTGTGTGGCCCATGAAATGAGAAGGGCTTGAGTAGCCAATTTTTGGAAATTTCAACAGCTAAGGAAATTGCAAGCATTTCTGTTTATTTCTTCCCACCCTTTCATGATATTTACACAGATTTCTGAAGCATGAGGTCAGTTAGGTCAGTCTAGCCGACTGAGTCACTGTTTTCTCATATCTCAAATGGATTTTAGCAATATATGTATTTTAGTCTCCCTTTCGGGTTTCTTTTCTTTTGCCTTATATTACTGGTGAGGTTCTAATGGGAGATGTCTGCAACAGCTCCTAGCCAATGTGTTGACTCAGAGGCAGTGCAGGAAGTTAGCTTCCCAATGACTATGTGTTAAAATTCCCTCTAAATTCATGTAGCAATTGATCATGATATCAGTAGACTCAAAAGACAATTAGGACAAAGCCCTCATGGGTAGGTTAAAGGTTGTCTGGGACAGGGTTCTTTACAGCTGAGTCTGGTTTCCTTGGCTCTCACCTGTTCCTACCTTCTTTCTCCCCTAAAACAAAGGAAGAGGCCACTCTAGAGCTAGGAAGCTACACAAGTACTCCTGACCATTACCCTCACCTGACTAAAGTGTGACTTCCTCGGTTACACCACTCACATTTCAAGTTCCTAAAAGTGTCCTGTGGTTAGTGCTGGCCATGTCATACAGTCCTAACACGCCTGTCACTACTAAGAATTCTGGTGGATACAAACAACCATCTCACATCTTACATGAGTGACAGAAAAATCACTGCACTCAAATCCTGTGTGAGGCAGGAAGACAGAGAAAAAGAAAAATAACCCACCTAAGGATGGGGGTTGATGAAAACTGCTTTTCATAAAGATAGTAAATGTTTTAGGTTTTGGTTTTGGAAGTCAAGAACAGATGGCAAATATTCTATGCAAATTCTAGACAATTTTGGCTATATGTACCAACTGTGTTCTGTAGCAACTGCTCACTTCTGCTAATGTGAGGCAAAAATAGACATCAAAAATAAGTAAAGAAATAAGTGTGGCAGTGTTCCAATAAGATTTTATTTGAAAAAAAGAAAGCTAGATGATAAACTAGATTTAGCCTCCTGGCTATACTTTGCGAATTCTACTATAAATTATAAAAAATTTGAGAAAGAAACATCTACAAATGGAACGAAAATGCTAGCTGTCTTGGTTACTGTTCTATTGCTGTTAAAGGATACTGTGACCAAGGTAACTTATAAAGAAAAGCATTTAATTGGTGACTTTCTTACAGTTTCAGAAGGCGAGTACATGGCCATCATGGCAGGGAACATGGAACATGTCAGCAGGCAAGACAGACGGGTGTGTGGTGGTGGTGGGGGGTGGTAATAGTGTGGGATTTTGAAACCTCAAAGCCCACCCCTAGTGGCACACCTTCTTTTAATTATTCCCAAACAGTTCCAGCAGCTTCAAACTATGCATTCAAACATATGAGCCTATTGGAGCCTTTCTCATTGAAACTGCCTAACATTCAAAATAAGCTGACGGAGACAAAAGAGGAGGAGGAGGGGAAGAGGAGGAAGAAGAAGGATGGAAGGTAGGGGAGGAGAAGGGAAAAGGGGAGAGAAGGGTAAGAAGAGGGAGGATGAGGAGGGAGGATGAGAGAGAAAGGAAGGAAGGAAGGAAGGAAGGAAGGAAGGAAGGAAAGATGAAGAAAAGGAAGACATGTCTTTATTCTGCATATATTAAGGGCATAGAAAACAGTCAGAAAAGCTGACTGTCAATTTCTTTTGCTATTGCTCTGGTAGAATATTCTGACAGATCCAAGGAAGATAAGGCTTTTGTTTATACATAGTTTATAGTACCGTCTATTATGGGGAAGAAGTCAAGGTTGCAGGAACTTGAAGCAGCTACTCACATCCTATCCATAATCAAGAAACAGAGATTAATAAATGCATGTTGCTGTTCAGTTCCCTTTCTCCATTTGTACAGTCATGGAATGAGGCTACACACTGTTAAGTTGGCAAACAACACTAATCATCATGCTGACCATCTTGGGGTCTTACTGCTGTGAAGAGACACCATGACCATGGCAACTCTTATAAAGGAAAACATTTAATTGGGGCTGGATTACAGTTTCAGAGGTTTAGTCATTATTCTTACGGAAGCATGATGACATCTATATCATCAGGAAGTATGGCAGCAGCATGCTGGAGGAGCCGAGTTCTACATCTTAATCTGTAGGCAGCAGAAGGAGACTGAGTGGCACACCGGGCACAGCTTGAGCATATATGACCTCAAAGCCCGCCTCCACAGTGACACATTTCCTCCAACAAGGCCACTCCCTGAGTCTATGGGGGCCATACCAATTTAAACCACCACACTGACTTTAGTTCATGCGGCCAAGATATCAACAATACATGTCAAATTTTCAGTGAGACAGGAAAAATCAACAAGATGTTCAACTCAGCTTTTTGCAAAACAAAGTGTAAATACAAAACTTAGAAGTGACAGAATAAATAATGAACAAACTAGTATAAAATTTAAATACCTGAATTGAATTTTTATTCTGTCAAATACATTTGAAAACTCTGAAGACTAAATGCTCTAGAAATTATGACTTGGGAAAATTCACCTCAGTAAAGACAGAAAGTCTAGAAAGAAAACTAAATAGTACTGGAGAAAAAAATGGAACGCACAGGACACAGGACCAAATAGATCAGCACTCCTTCAAGTTAGCTTTGCTTCCACTGTGTCCCCCAAAGTTCTTCAGAAGAGATCTGGGGTAACACTCTCCACCCACTTGCATTGTCAATCTTAGTGTGTACTTACTAACTGGGTAAGGAGAGGGTCAGATACAAGCCACAGTGGTGATGTATACGTCTTATTAATGTAAGTGCCAAAAGAAAAATAAAAACGTAAAAGCGGGAAGGAAATCTCAGATGGACAGAAGTTCTCAGCCTCTGAAGATGATTGGTGAACTATGGTTTCCCACTAATCACACAGTCTCTTCCTTTTAACATTCTGTAGTGACCAGTGTTCATGAGCAATCACAGACAATTAACTGGATGACATTTGATAAGGCAGTAACAGCCCAGGTTGGGAAGAGTGCAAATAAGGACCAAAATGACTGTGAATGTGAGTGTAGATCCTGTCATTTATGAGAGTCTTGCCTTCAGAAATAAGCACACAAAAGAGGCTTAATTGGAGGAAGAACTGTGTGCCCACTAGTACCGCTAGAAAGCGACATTCGAGCTTCCCAGCCACAACCATGGTTCCCTTAAGCCATGCAGAGAAGCATTAGGATGTGCAGCCCATGTGAGCTGGGCCATGCCAGACTCAGCTCTGTCCACTGTAACTCCATAGGTAAGCCCCGTGAGAGAAGCACCAAGCTATGTCCCGACAGTTCAAAGGTCTGGGAGACGTAATGGTGAGTTTGGTTTTACCCACTAAATTTCAGGGAGATGTGTTAGTTCATCAGAACAGGGGGAGTCTACTCCAGACCCTTCATTTTACCAATAGGAAAGCAAAATCTGAAGCAGGGTGGCTTCCCAGAAGTCTGTGCAGAGTGTGGAGTGGAGCAGAGAACAGAGTCTCCGGACCTTTAGGTCAGGTTTTGTTTCCTCCTCTTTTTTACTTTTTTTTTTTCAATTCTTTCTTCACTTCCTCCTCCTTTCTCTTGTTGTAACTGTTTATTTTGCCATTTCAAACGTACAGGGCAGTTTCAGGAGTTGAACAGCGAACTGCCAAAGCCTCCTTTTCAGGCTCACCACCGACTGCATTTCCGACCTTTGTCAATGTTCTTTGCCAGGGACACTTCCCACAGAATGGATTCTCACTGAGTGATTAGTCACCTTCCCACTATCCCCGCAGGGAAGGGATAGACAATGGGTACCTGGGAACAGAGTTGTGTGGGAGGAAAAGCTATGGTAGAATGAGGAATGTTATGAAAGAAGGGCCAGCTGGCTAACAACAGGGCTCCCGCCAAGTCCTCAAGAGCAATGCCCCAAAGTAGTTCACCTTGCTAAAATCCAGAAGACCCATATTTAAATCCTCACTAACTGACATTGAGAGTTCCTTGATATCTCTGGTCCTTGGTTTACCCCTTCTTTACTGGCAAGATTAAACAATCCAGTGTGTGTAAACAGACTTTGGGAATGTTGCTCAGTTAAGGAACTTTAATCATCTTTATCTCAGGGAATCACCTAGGGAGTTTAACAAAACCCTCTTGGTGTGGCCCTGTGTTCGTTATTTTTCTGTTGGCAAGTCATCAAAGAAAGAGTTTATTTGGCTTCTGGCTCCAAAGGCTTAGAGTCTGTAATGGCTGGGAAAGCATGGCAGCAGGAGCAGGAAGCTGAGCTCTCACCTCTTGAACCACAGCAGTGAAGCAAAGAGTAAACTAGAAGGAGGTGGGACTTTTAAATCTGCTCCCATGACATACTTCCTCTAGCAAGATTGCATCATTTCAACCTCCTCAAGCAGCAGCACCAACTGAGGCCCAACTGAGGCCAAATGCCTGTGACTATGAGGGACATTTCTCATTCAATCCACTCCCTGGTTCCCATAGGCTTGCGGTAATATCATAACCTAAAATGCACTTAGTCCAACCTCAAAAGACACAGAACTCATTAACAACAACAACAAAAACCAAACATCAAAGTCCCTTCTGAGACTCAAGGCAACTTTTTAACTGTTACCATTCCAAAAGGTAGCAATGAGGGTATGGAAAGGACATACTGGACCAAAGCAAGGCTAAAACACAGCAGGACAAACAGCAAATCCTGTAGCTACCTGTCAGGTATCAAAAGACCTAGAACACTCTGCTGCTCTAGGGTTGCTGCCTGCAACCACAGTTGTTCCTTGTGCTGGTTTCACTTGCTGTACACAACTCACCTTAGTTGTCTGATGGTTCTGCTATCTCCAACATCTTGTGATCTCCACTGGAACCCGTCCTTTTCAGACTCAACAGCTTGCATTTCCTTCTGCCCTACTTGCTCCTTCCCATTGCAGACCTGCTTAAGGGTTATTAGTAATAACCGTGCCACACATTCAATATTATCCTGTCTTGAAATTGCTTCCATCAAAGAAATAAATCTACTATTTTATACTTTAGCCTCAGCTAAGTTATTAGGACAAAAATAGGGTGTTGCCAGCTCTTTGCCAAAATATCACAAGAATAGCCTCTAGTCTGGTTGCTGATGTTGTTCTGCTCTGAAACTTCCACAGTCCACCCTGATCTCAGAAGTACTGTCTTCAAGGCTCCTAGCATTATGGCCCTTTAAGCTCTGCTTACAGCATTCAACTGCTTTTCTAATTCAAAGGTCCAGTGTTCCACATGCCTCCACAGTACCACACGGCCAGGTTCTTCACAGCAGCAGGGCCTGTCAGCAATTTGCACTTAAACTGTCTGAGACAAGGCCCTGGTGTTAGTGGTGTTATTGTTAAAAGTTCTTATCTGATTTTTAAGTGACTCCAAGATTGAAACCACTGCCAAAGAAAATAATGCCATCATACAGGGTCTGCTTAAACTCTCAGCTTCCTCATTTCTGTCATTGCTCTCCTCTTGGAAATAAGACTCATACTTAGAGTAGAGTAGTTTCCACTCTGAGCTGGTGGGCTGCTATATTTTTTCACTGTCAATTTCTGTATTCCTGGAAATTAGCATTGTAAATAGCTTCTTGTATAGGCCATATACAGTCTCTATCTCTCTATAACTAGCCAGGCTTTAATTCTGCAAAGACATTTTTTTTCTTTCTACCAGAGTTCAGTATCTGCCAATCTCCCCAATGACAGTTGATAATACCAAATAATTTCCCCACAAAATGTATGTAGGAAGAAAAAAAAGCAAGAAGCCAAATAATCCAATTAAAAAATGGGGTATGGAGCTAAAAAGAGAACTGACCGTAGAGGATTATAGAATGGCAGAAAAACACTTAAAGAAATGCTCAACGTCCTTAGCCATCAGAGAGATGCAAATGAAAA